>OY776113.1:152249058-153449058 GCA_963675035.1 Allygus modestus
GGAGGTTTTAGGTTAAGTACGAATATCTGCAGCGGTTAGTAGTAAATAGTTAACAGGATCTGTTGAATGAAGGACTCCGTTTATCCTGGGCCAGGACAATGGAGCCGGTAGACTGAGCAATTACCCCCCCCCCTCCATACCAACCAGTGTGGGAATTAAATCAACGCGAGCTCAGAGCTCAGAGCTCATTGAGCTGACCGATGTTGTAACCAGGTATCTGGTCAGCTCTCAGTTGAACACTATTATGTTTTAATTCATTGTAACGTAATTTTAAATGTTTTGTTTACAACGTTACTTGTACAATTTAAACTGTTGGATGAACGTATACAAAAATTATGAATCCTATTTAGTCAAAGATAAATTGTCGAATTAGATACAATAAGGATGTAGTCCTAACCGGAGATGACTTCGGGAACTAAGGGGCAGCGAGGTGCAAGAAAGTCACCCCCCCCCCCCCTACTGGCCAAAACCACCATCGGCACGGCTCGGCGGACCATGAACTACGTGACCACCGAGACATCCATAATGGTGTATATCCTATATATTAAATCACAAAATTATATATTTTCCGGAAGAACGAGTGAGACTACTACTGGACCGATTTACACGCAAGTGGTGTCAAATTAAAGGGAATAAGCCCTATATATACACATTTTACCTTACATTTTGGTATCTGGTCAGTAACTATTTAACAAATGAAATTAAAAATGTTCTTATGGCAATTTGACATGGGGTGAAATTTTAACTTTGCACCTCTTTGATCAATTTATTTGAGGTTTCCACTGAACCGTTTTACACGCTGTTTGTTTTAAATGAAATATAAATCTTTCTACATTCGCACAATTTACTTACATTTTTGAAATAATTTTATTTAGTACTTAATGTAAAAAAATGACTTTTTAAAACCTACTTTATCACTATTTTAAGTTTCTCTAACCAGCTGATTGTTAAAACACGGGTATTGTGTATCTAGGAACAGACAAAAAGATATAGGTAGTAGCAAAAGGAATCAGCTGGCTTAGAGAAAATCATTGGTGGCCAGTATCTGTCAACGATGCATAGCATATATTTCAATTACTGAAGTATATTCAGGCTGACCCCAAGAAGAAGATAATAATTGTTTTCTCGTATGTTGCAATTGTCAGTATTAATCGTCAATGAATACATAGTCCTTTAAATAGTGACATCCCATATTATTAATTTTTCGTTTCGCCCCTTGAGCTCAGAGTAAAAATAGCGCAGATTTTCGTATTATTTCTCTGTGGCTACACGAGAGGCGCTTCAATCAACCCATCATGTGTCAAAACAAAGTTTGTTTTCTAAACAATAGAGTAAATAGGTTATGTACTGTCATCCGTTATGAAAACCAAATCCAACAACTGGCAAACTTTTCAGACCGGCCAACTGATTTAACTGTATCCGTAAACGCTCTAAAACGATCCAAATAAGCGTGATTATGTCGAATATTTTGTATAAGTCTTCACTCGACGTAATTACCTGCGATTGTGGCTCTAACTGCGTTCCGGGGGTGGCGTTCGCTCTAGAAAATACGTTTTCATAAGGGCGTCACTTCGTCACAACGGTTACGTGGGGCGAGCGCCGAGTGGGGTGAGCGCCGAGTGGGGCGAGCGCCGAGTGGGGTGAGCGCCGAGTGGGGCGAGCGCCGAGTGGGGTAAGCGCCGAGTGGGGCGAGCGCCGAGTGGGGCGAGCGCCGAGTGGGGTGAGCGCCGAGTGGGGCGAGCGCCGAGTGGGCCGAGCGCCGAGTGGGGTGAGCGCCGAGTGGGGCGAGCGCCGAGCGGACTACCTGGCCATGTTGTGACAGCGCTTAACGTACCGGATTAATCAAATGCGTTTCTTCCCGTTCGATCTCGGTTAAGAGTTCCACTCCAACTAACAAGATTTTTAGTTACAGTAGGCTGTATGGGTAGGGGGAGGGGGGTGACCGTCTCTGCTTTTGTTGACTTGGAAACTCCGCAATCTATACCGTTGGTAATGTTGGCACCTTAAGTGAGGCCAACGAAAATGTAACTGGCTAAAATTACCTTAGTTTTGTGTTTCTTAACTGCCTTTTAAATTTTAAAGACAACTTGCAACTATGATGTAAACATAACTTTAAAATTTAGACTGGCAATATAGGCGTAGCTTATTATACAGTATTTGTTTTATTTTGAATGCCGGCACAAAATTATATAATTGGACGAATTACGCTATCACCAATTGTACCATTGGGGCTGGTCTTTACCATCGTCACTTCTGCTTCAATGACCAGACCCTTACAAGATTTATGGCCTCGGCGCTCGCACTACTATTTAATCCTCGGCGCTCGCCCCACTCGGCGCTCGCAATACGACACCGTCACAACACCACCACCACCTCCTTCTTCTTCTTCATCATCCTCTAGACTTGCGTTACGTTAACAGCGTACCATCTGATATCCAGGCATAGAGAAAGGTTAAGAGGGCGCTCTTGTCAGGAAACTTTTCGCGTTTCTACCTGCTTCCCCCATAAGGCCAAGGTTAACTTTCAAAGTCCGCCCCTCCTCAGCGAATTAACCGATTTCGTTGATTTATAGCATAATATCTACAAAAGCTGAAAAATACCTAGCGATTTTAGTGAGCAGAATTTTAAAACACAATTAGTTTACCCATTACAAAAATCGAAAATATTCAATATTTTGGAATTTGATTTGGAACGATTATTATTTACGATATAAAAATTCTTTTAAAAGAAATAGCAAATTATTTTCGTGTTCTACAAAATGAACCATAAATCAATAATATCGTATAATCCGATGATGAGGAACGGAGTTTGAAAGTTATTAGTCTTAAGGGAGGAACAGAGGACTAGAGCCTCTACTTAATGGATATCGTATGGTTTTTAGTGAAGGAAGATTTGCAATGCATAGACAATTCTCCTAGCCTCAGTGACTTGTCAATCTTTGGCTTCGGAAGTGGTCTCGAGCCACCGGATAGCGGCATTACAACTAGCCATTGATGATTGGCGGGGTCGAGCCTGGGACCATGCGGATCACGCGCTCTAACACCTCACCAGGCCGTGCCCATCGCAATGGGGACATTAAATGGACTCGTAGGAATAAATCTAAAAATTGTATTTTGGGTATCGAGTACGTCTCTCAATGCCAAATACGTTACCAGCATCTTTCTCATATGGACAATCGTCAAAATCAAATAAAAATCACGCTTGATTTTAAAACGAGTTCGCACGCAGCACGCTGACGTGAGGGAAGTGAATTTCCACATAGAAACTTTTAAAACTTAAAATTAGTGTAAAAACATACTTATATTCCAATTTTTATTGAAATCTGAAAACATTGTTTTTTTGGCTGTTCTGATGCTCCTGGTTTCATTTACCTGCAAAGCTGGGAATACAATTTTGCGCATTATAAGGTTAGGAGAGGGTCCAGAAAGGCTTGAAAGTAGGCGTGAGGTTGCTGGGGACAATAAAAGTACTCTAACAAAGGAATAACAGGCTCTTCTAGTGTAAAACTCCCATAAGACAACGTACTGTGTTTAGCCGATACACATTTTCTTTAATAACTCGGTAAATATTTATGCTAGAATCACGAGAGAGGGCTTAAAAGTTTCGCCTCACTAATTCCCATCTTTTACATGAATTAATTTTACATCTGGGGCTTTTATGACCTTTTTTGGGCACAAAAACTCGAAATTTGAAAGATTAATCCCCAAAAAATGGGTTTAGAGTTTTCCGATTGTTTTGCCCAACGAACTTGTCCAACAGATTATAGAAAGGAACGTTCCTACCGAATATGAAGTAAATTGGACAAAAAATGCGACCGCTAGAGTGCATACACATATATAAAATTTTGAACGACCCCCCAAAACGTGTTCAGGGGGTCACGTTAGGAACTTCTATGGTGGTCCCGGGCTTAAGTTTCACCGTGCGGGTCATGCTAATAGTTCACTTTCCAAAGGAAATTCACTAATAAGTAAGGATCGTCCTGGCAGGGGACACGTCAGCGGCATGCGCAGTATTAGGCAAGGGACCGCACGGCACGGCCAGCCAGGCTGCACCTCTTGTTTCCCAACCTACCGGGCTGTGGGTGGCTGGACTCGTTCTCCCGCTCGGATTTCCGAATAGAGCGCCTCTTGCAGATCGTTACCATTTTCGCTATAACATTATAATACATAAAAGGGCACGTTTATTGTCCGGCTGGCAGAACAAATCCTTAGTTATGGATCCTTAGTTTTTACAAGTGGGTTTTGATATTAAAGTAACCCGCATCAATAAGGTATCCACCGTGCGGTTCTTTGAAGAGGTTTCCTCTACACATTGTGTTGATGGTGGAACACAAATAATAAGGAAATTGTTATATTTTTCTGTCCGTGTGAAGTCGTATATTCAACCAATCTACATTCAAAGTACCTTTAATAATTACGTACTCTATGAGACTGCCGCATGCAATAGGCATACAAATTTAAACTTATATAATTTACTTTTTCTTCAATAGTTACTACAAGACTTCGAGCATAAACCACACCCACAAACTATCAAAAATGTATATTTAGTCATTAAACACACACTTTGTTTGCGGATTTGTGCGGTCCTCCCGAAATGTATACAACAACTTTCTCCAACTACTTAGTAGAAATGATGTAATGACTGAAAAATTGTAACTTTTGAAATAACGTTAAATTTACCAGTTGTATAGTGCTAAATAACACCCATACTATTCACACTGATCAATAATATGTTCCTTTCGAATGTAAATAATTAATTGTTTTATGAGGTGAAATTCTTAGTTTCTTTTATGAAAATAATTAGCCAATTAAAAAGAAAACTGCTGGAATATATTACAATCCTTATGTATCACGGTGCTTGGATTACATTAAAAACTAGTAATTACAGTTTGCGACTTGTCAGCGAAAACCAAAATGTTCGAAGAATTTAATGTACTTTAAATGAACATAGAAAGTGAATTCGCTAAAGTGAAAATAACCACTCACTCACGGAAGTGAATGTTCACATTTTATGGAAATGAGTTCACCTTCTTCCTTTTTTTATGACGATACAGCGGGCTATTCACTTCGCTCGTTCGTTTCTCTGTAATGTTATAACAGAGGTATCTGATCTTTAGTGAATTTCCTATGGAAAAGTTAACTTTTAGCATGACCCGCACGGTGAAACTTAAGCCCGGGACCACCATAGAAGTTTCTAACGTGACCTACTGAACACGTTTTGGGGGGTCGCTAAAAACTTGATATATATATGTGTGTGTGTGTGTGTGTGTGTGTGTGTGTGTGTGTGTGTGTGTGTGTGTGTGTGTGTGTGTGTGTGTGTGTGTGTTCGACCTCTAGCGGTCGCAATTTTTGTGCAATTTACTTGAAATTTGGTAGGAACCTTCCCTCCTGTAAACAGTTGGACAAGTTTGTTGGGCAAAACAATCGGACAACTCTAACCCCCTTTTTGGAGATTTTAATATTTAATTTTTGAGTTTTTGGGCCCTAAAAGGGTCAGAAAATCCCCAAATGTAACATTATTGCACATTAAATTATTGTACTTAAAATTACAAAACTGTTAAACCCTCCCTGATCATTCTAGCACAAATATTTACCGTTATTAAAGAAAATGTTAATTGTCTTAACACAGTACGTTGTATTATAGGGATTTTACACTGGAAAAGGTTGTTTTTCATAGCTTTATGTAGTTTTATCAACCCCAATAACCCTATACCAACTTGTTATTCTGACTATACCTCTTCCTAACCTTATAATGTACAACTTTGCCATCCTAATAATCAATTTAAATATAACCAGGAGCATCAGAACAGCCAAAAATTAACATTTTAAATTTTCCAAAAAAATGATACCAGTGTTGTTTTTAACCCTTTATTCGATTTTTTTAAATGTTTTATTGCGGAAATTCACTTGCCTCACGTCAGCGTGCTGCGTGTGATCTCGTTTAAATTTGTGTGTATGTCTATGCGAAGGGAATTTTGTTAGAGAGATACAAAGCTACGAAGCTTATATGTAAAGCGGCCGAAACCTATTTTGATGTGGACAACCCGGGAATCGAACCAGTGATCCTTTGAACCAAAGACCACAAGAATCTAACCTTTAGGCTAGCGAAGTGCCCATTTTGTGGGGCACCAATTTAAATATCTAATTAATGGACCGATGATTACACCACTTACACTAAGAACAGGAATGATGTGATCTAATTAAACATTAAACCCAGTATTAACACTTGGAAAGATCATTTATTCGACGGTTAGTTCGAAGAGAGATAAGATAACTTACCCAAAATGGAATATACACGTCGAATTTTAACTTTGTACAAAGCCTATTCTTAAAGTGGGAGAATTAGTGTTGAATCATCAAGGGCTTTCACAGCTGCATTTACAGAATATTAAGGATTTCAAGGTTAAATTAAAATGTCAGACAATGTTAAGTAAAATTTTAAAAGTAACGTTTTGAATTGACCTTGGGATCAAAATCCGTTTGATGCCCGGCCCCGGGTCGTTGAACGATTTATGTTATAAGATCCTAGCTGTTGCAAATGTAAATATTTTGAATATGTTGTTTTATAACTCTAGGAACGACAGCAAATCTACGGACTTCAACCTTGTTAATCTGTGTTGTTTGAGACACGAGAACAGTACGTCTGGACCTAGATCGCCGCACCGAACCGTCGCGGTGGCCGCAGGGCGTTAGTCCACTCATCGTCTTCGGTAGACGCACTTCTTTCCATCCGGTCCATGATTAAAACAGTTCCGGCCCAGTGATGCCGTTGTCTCCGACCCGGGACCCGACTACCGGGTTTCTCCTCTTCACTCTTCACCTCGAGTCTCAAAGACATTTACTTTCGGCTCAGATTTTCTTGTTTCTCTCCAGAGTTACCAAGAAAGAAATCAGAGAATGGATAAATAACAAAGAGATCGGTCCGGTCTTAAAGTACAATGACTTTGCTCTGTAATAGCTGTCTATCTACACTCCTTTCTTAAAATACATGGGCGTAACTCAGTTGATACGGCGGTCATGTCAAAGTGCAGTCAAGCGAAAAGGGGTACAATCAATTTCATCTCACTTGATACGGCCCACCCGCATTATTTCATGAAGAGTGCTGTAGGATATTTCTTTACAGGGACCAAATAATTTGTTGTACATGATGCTTTTAAAAAGAGAACAGTACTTTTTGCCATTATCTCCTTCAATATCACTTAATAATTTAATTTCCCCCCTTAATTAGAAACTTCTGTAATGGACTAATTCCTGTAACATTGTTATCCTGAATATACTTTAATATTACTATTCATTAATATTATTACCTTAATCTCTTTAACATTAAAAATGTTTATATCCGCATATGTTGAATAAATTTGACATCATAAAAATCACAGTAAGGAAACCTGTTGTTTGAAGGCTACAGACTTTGCTACAGACTTTGACATTAGCTAGTGTTCTGCTACTATTCATAAGCATTACAAATTCATGGTTTATATTTATGGCAGCTTAAATTCCATTGGAAAGTTTTGTTGTTTCGCAAATAAATAAATTAGGTATCCTCGGCTTTTCATTGAGCCGCGATACTGTAGCAATCATTCCATTAGGCTTTGAGGTAATTCTGAACGAGACTGTACTTAAGCCTAATTTATACCCTTTCGCATGGGTGAACACTGACCGCCGTACCAATCGAGTTGTGCCCAAATAAATATCCTTAAATGATCGGTCAAGAATCATGGAAATTGGTATTTATAAAAGCTCATTCGACTTGCCATGATTACTTATACTTACTACATTCAATACCCACTTTATAAACTAATCCGAATCAAGTATCTCTTATGGTATTTCTTCACCTACAAGAATAACATCGATATCAGAAACATGCACCGATAATTCCAATACAAGTTCAGGAATAAAAGAAAATAGTTATTATACAATAAATATTGATATTTTCTTAACCATTCCGAAATCATTAAATTTAAGAAGACAACAATTAGATTCTTTATATAAATATCTGACAACATCCTAAAGGAGCTCAAGGCGAGCCTGAGGAAATAATCATTGTCCGATGTGTACCAAACTAGGGAAGTAAATTTAAAATAAAAACGTTTTATAAACATTTTCACGCATTATTATAACATTGCTTGCCTTTTTAAGGAAATCAAATTCAGGAAAGAAGGAGAAATCAAATGGATGAATTCTGATATAATATAGAATGAAATATTATATATGTTGAGAAAACATGTATGGTGGATGAATACAAAACCAGACTAAAATGAAATGTGTTATGATCAGGCCACACAGTGTTCAAAAATAGCCTGTAGACAGCTAATGCGGAATGGTATAGTCACATATTTATAATACTAGTAATAAGGATAGGGAGGCCTGGGATAGAATAAATGAATTGAGTGAAGTAAACTAAAAGCGGCTAAAAATCTTGACCATAGAAATGAAGACCTCGTCATGACCAACCCACATTGAATCTGTGGACCATTCAACACATATTTTGCCAACGTTTCTAATTAAATTCATAATAGTATAGAATCTATGAGATAGTCAGCACAGGGAATCCCAAAAAGAGATCCAAATATCAAAATAAATCTTTACAGGTAAATTGATGAGTTGCCATTAAAGAAAATATTTGGGAAATTCAAACATAAAACCTTAGCGGGATGAGATGGACTGAACATGAAAGTCCTTAAGACGCATAGTGACAAAGAATCAAATCCCTCACTCGCTTGACTAGTTTTATGATACTCAAAGGTACATTTCCGAACAAGGTCTCTGCACAGGACGGGGGATGAGAGAGAGATGTGTAATTATTGTCCGATCTCGCTCTTGCCGGTGGTTTCTAAACTAATTTAAAAATGTGTCTGTAACCAGCTGATTACCTACTGGAGGGAAAAAAGCAAAATCAACATTCATCAACAACCGTATCAAGATATGGACGGTGAAAATACGGTTTTTGGATGCTTTGCTGATCCCACCAACGCAATTCTTTGTAGACCCGTGGCTTTTTACAGAAAAGCTCAGTCTCTTAGGCATGGAAGGTATAGCTTTGTATTAGATTCGATCCTACCTGAGCAGCAGAAGCCAAGTTACTGAGATCCACCGCAAACAAAACTCAAAATTAAGTCAATCCTGTCTAGCCAATGTTTGATGTCAGGTGGGATGCCCCAAGTATCAATAATTGAGCTCATTATTTTTTCTTGTATGGGTTTCTTGTATCTGGGTTTAACTGATCTAATCTCAGAATTTTAATACAATACAACAATCGTCATCAAACACAAAATCCAAATGAACTAGAATTTTTTCTGTTGTCAGAATAAACCAAGTGGCCAAATTCTTTGGTGTGAACAAATGGGAATTGAACCCTGAATAAAATGTGTTTTTTTCAGACTTCACAAAAGCTACAACCAACTTGTTTTCAAAAACCCAAAATTGTTGTTAGTGAAACCCTTTTCAATGATTCAATGGTTGAATTTCTGGGTGTGAGATTGGATGGTGGTATTGACTGGAATTAACAGTTGGAAAAGATTGAGTAGAAATTGGCTAAGAGCACTTTTTTCTGCGGACCTTTCAAAATTCAACAATTCATTTATGAACTCTGCCTATTATTTCTTTTACAGTTCCACATTTCCTACTCGATTGTTCTTTGGGAATTAAAACTGAAGGAAATTCTCCCCTGCCAAAAAAAGGTGATGACGTGTATGATTAGGTTACCTCCACGTTCTGGCTTAAAGACAACTTTGTGAGATTGGGACTTAACATATATGAGGTGTCAGTCTACACCAAAATGAATACTCCACAAACATTGAAACGGTCCACAGGCACTAGACAGAAAAACCATTTTTCAGTTCAGCATAGTTGGAAACTTTTTGAAAAAAAAAAAACGCTAAATATTCCGGACACAACATTTTCCAAATGTTGCCTTCTTCAATCAAATCTCAAAAGCAATTCACAAATTAAATAATGATTTACAAATTTTCACATTATCAAAAGTTGTTTCACCGTAGAGGAGTTTTTTTATTGCGTTTGTGTAGGCAGAGAATCCGCCATTGACCCGAAAATGATCACCCTAAAAAACCTAACGTCACCATCGCCAGTTTAATACTGCAATGCTCAGGAGCTACTGGACATTTTGACGTCATCCAACGCCGTACAATTAACTGGATGAATTACCAAGTATCCAAGCAAGTAACTATAGCCACATGCGAACTGACATGGATAGCTTATTGGTACAAATATTGGTTAAGATCAAAACTATATAAACTAGAAAAGGTAATCGAGTTTGATCAAGCTTTACAGCAGCAGTCAGTAATAACTACACATCACCGCTATTCAAAACGCCTACACAGCCTATGTTGCGCGATAAGCAAGATGTTTACGAGTGGAATTTACCACACGCAGTACGTGTTTTGCGATCCTTGAATCGTGGCCCACTCCAGACGACAAATACCTTCTGCACCAGCTCATCGTTCCCTTTCCAGATTTTAATACTTATGAACGCTTAGAAATGCAACATTGTAACAGCGCCCTCCTCTCGTTCTTTGATAACCATTCAAATGGGGAGCCTAAATTTGTTTGATATTTAGTATTTTTTAATTTAAAATACTCTAGGATGGTTTTTTTATTTTATAATCCTTCAGTGGGTGGATTGTGTTAGAATTACAAACGTAAAGCACGTTGTTGTCATGTCAACACAACGTATTCCCTTTGATGTACGTCGAGATATACACCACTAAACTGTCGCTAGCTTTAATTCGTATTTTTTTTAAACTTGTTACAAAAACACTTTACCTGTATGTAGGGTAATAGCTGAGTTGAAAAGACACAAAACTAATAACGCAAACAACAATAAGGAATACTTACACAAGCCCTATGATTACCACTAACGTCGGGCGTCGACGGCTCGCGGGGCCGACCACTGGCAGCCTAACAACATAAGCGTACAATCACCGTAAAGATGGCATCACCGGTGCAAATTACTGGTTATAATACATTGTTTGGGACTTTCTCCAGGCGGAAGATGTGCGGTATTTAAAGTGGCACAGAGTACGCAAGGTATACGACTGACACGCAGGGCCCGCGCCGCGCCGCGCCGTGCTGACAACAAGGCGTTATTGAGCAGTTTGTATTCCCGTAGTGTGCTCGATTGTTTGGCAGGTCACGCCGGTACTTAGTCCTTAGTAGACCGCCCCTCCTTATATTTCATCAGCTTTGACTTGACTTTCTATATACTTCTTACTACTCCAAATCCTTTGTTCTCGCATATCGCAAGTGTCACCTGTGACACCAAAGACATAAGTTTTTTATTCCTCGACATGAACAAGATTCAGTTTCCGGCGAATGGTAAAGACGGTATGGTTTTGTTTACGGATATACCCAATTAGGATTTATATTGTTTTCGCCGCACTGAGGTTCCCACCACTGCAGCACGGGGCAATGTAAGGGTTTGCAGGTTTACAATTTACACTTTACTGGGGCTGATAAAACTATGATTAAATTATTAAAGTTAAAGTTTCGATTTAAACACGGAAGAATTACTCTACATCTACTCTTGCCATTTTTATTTTTATTGTTTTAATGTTTTGAACTGAACCGTATTTACAAGCCCTATTTAAGTAGAAAAATAGATGTTTCAGATACGTTATTTTGAAATTTTAAAAATTCTCAAGAGTTTCCGTTTGGGGTGCAAATTCCGATTTGTTGTTAACATTTAAATTTTAACCATTATCTGTAATCCGCCTGCGGACCTCTACAAGTTCGTATCTCCTATCCTTGCCATGTATTTCCACGTGGTGAGCATATTTTTCCGAAAGGTAGACCGGAATCATAAGACAATCTTGAACCGCGGTACACCTATTACAGTATGTAGCCAGAATCCAACTGACGATATTTACAGTTAAATTCTACGTATTAACTTTTTGGCGATGGTGAATCTATAAGAAGCGTCATTTTTTTTAAGCATCAAAAATATCTGTATGATAATCAATAGTTAGTTCCTTTCACTTTGCAAAGCTAAGGATATAGCTTTCATCCTGCTTTATCGTCAGCTTGGTGTGTATTTTAAGGTGTCAAGTTATTTTACCCTCACTGGGGTCGTCAATCATTCAAACACTACTGATCTTAACATGTCTTTGAATGTTTTCTGCGGAAAATAATTTTTAAGAAAATAAGTTAATAAAGGTTTAATCTTCAATTTAACTAACATTTGTGTGTCTACTCTGAAAACCGAAGGTGCAGTTGTTGTTCGTTTAGCACAAAAAATGCATAGCGAAGTGCTACTTATTCTGGATGAAAACATGCCAATCCCACCGGAAAAAAGAATTTCAACAGAATATTTTAGCAAAAGGTGGAAGGTCGCTCCACAGTTGGGGTGAAGGCCTTGCTACTGAGGGGCGTTCGCTCCACAGTTGGGGTGAAGGCCTTGCTACTGAGGGGCGTTCGCTCCACAGTTGGGGTGAAGGCCTTGCTACTGAGGGGCGTTCGCTTACCACGCTCGCTCAAGTGGGAGATTTTCTCTGATTCTTCCTTTTGTAATTTATTCTAACTATTCTTCACAGAAGGTTTGAATTTCACTGCCTATTTTGCTATAACGTTTATAGAACTTGGCAAACTGTGTCTTTTATAATGTCATAATTTACTAAAAAGTATTCTAGTAACGCCTTACACTGCAATTCCGAGATGCCTCCACGCGTAAGTTGTCAGTAGGGAACACTGCGCCTCCAGCAAAACTTCTTCCAGTTAAGCCCCAGCATGAACTTATTTGACTGAAGCTAGAAAGGCAGAAACTAGTTAAGAATTGCCCCAGCTCCATGTGGATTTTAGAGTTTGACGTCTACTACAAGTGTTCCACAGCCTCTCCACATTACGCCATGTTGCGCGGCCTGCTGTATAATTATTGACGTGTACCGACCAATAGGCACGATCACCTATCTGGAAAATTACAGTCGCATACAAACCTCCTGGAACTAATTGATTATTGGTGTATGGCGCGATGCCTGGGGGTCCGTTATCAGATGAGGCCGCTATACCAATGAGGCCGGTCGGCATTTGTTGTAGCTGACCATTTACTAATTCCACCTCCTTCTCATTTACCTTACCTTCATCGACGTTTTGTAATCACAGGAAAAGCGAATATCCCTTAGTGTTGAGTCACCTTATTATCTGGTAAAGACTTCTAATCGATCCCGTTAACAAATCGACAGTTGTTTTGCAGTCACTGTAAAATAAATCCAAACGTGATTGCGAATTTGATTTTTAAAATTATTATAAACTTTTTTGTGAAAATTTCTAAAGATGAATTTTTACCGTGAAATTACTTAAAAAGCAAATCAATGAAACCATGACTAGTAATTCCCTAAGCAAATACATATTTTATAGAATTTAAAATAAAAATACAAAATAATCGTATACCTAACTATTCTAAGTGTATTCGGGAATGCAGTCTACAATTTTTCAATAATAATTAAATAGTAGTGATAAAAAATATTGTAAAAACTAATTCTCGGAGAATTCCTTGTGTTCAAACTGAGTTTTTGCATATAAGTGGTGAAACTATCCTAACTAGCTACAAAAACATATTCACACTGTACCACACATTGATTCTTTATTTACTTCATCTGTTTATAAGTTAGGTAAATTCGGGGGGATCATCTACCTCTCAATAAAACAAACTCAGTTAAAATAATCCGTTATTTGAACCTTAAGAGATTTGGTTATAAATTTCAAAACGAGAACGTTCCCAGGTTTGAACAGAATATATTATTAGTAAGGGTGTGCGAGTAGTGATTTTTTAAATCAAGTCGAGTCGAGTGTCAACTAGTTTCGAGTTTTGAGTATTTTCGATCGAGTATTTGCCATCAGTTGGTAGTTTAAAATAGTGTACACCAACCTAGATTTAATGATATAAACATAGTTCCTAACTAGTACATGAATAGCAATACTTAGTTTTGGCCAGCTCAATCAAACTGGATTACGTATTGACAAACAAAATACTGTTTGACATTCGTTTCCTGGCGATAAAACGTGGTCCGGTTGTCATTTGGCCAATATTACCTTGTCCAGACATCGCTTTGTAATCAATATTAGATGAAGAAATCGTTAGTTACGTCGATATTAAGTAGCCCGGTCACCACTTTTGCCGATATTATGTTTTCCGTCGTCATTTACGGCCGAAATTACGCGGTCCGATCGTTATTTTCGGCCGATTTTACGTGATGCGTTTGCCTTTTGCGGCCGTTACTACGCGTTTTGGCCGATCGCAATCGTTAGCGATCGTCCGGAAATCGGCAAAAAATGCTCGCTCGGACTTTCGAGTATTTTTCAAAACTTCAAGTCGAGTTCGAGTATTAAAATTCTCGGCAGAAAACTCGAAGTTTCGAGTAGTCGCACACCACTATTTATTAGTCATCTTCAATGTCGAATTACGTTGAACTGGCCATCATAAATAACTGTTTTTGTGTTGCACTAGATTATATTACTGAATACGTAACCGTTAATTTATCAAAATACGCTATTAAACTGCAAAAATGAAACACAATATTTGCATTGCCGTTTCTCGCGTGAAAAGTGTTATAAGAGATGCTTTATAATATTAATATATTAACAGTAGTGACCCCTTTCGTACAGTTTATAACAAATAATTTACACTTTAAAGCAAGATAAACGTAACTGTAAAACCATAAAAAGCATATTATTATCATTTGGAAAGTAGATTAATACATGCAATAAACTCTGTAGTTTGTAACGTAATAAAACGCCACAAAGTTGTAATGGGTATTTTAGAACAAAATGAAGGGTTCCTGTCTTACTATTTTAAGCAAACACATTATGAGTTTAGGGCTTTAGGAGTTTAGTATCGAGAGAGTCGCAAACTACTGTAATAAAATGTTATCTTGACTGTAAACACGCCAAACTCTCGATATTAAAACATAAATTTATCACTAAAACTGATTAATGAGACGTGGAACTATGGACTTTCCAACTCGGAGGTAAAATGTGTTGAGTTCAGATTGTTTGATGTGTCACAATTAAAATATGATGACTTTCACGATGATTCGAAACTAAAATACTTTAAACGAATAAAGCAAATGGACAGTAAAGAGAAATCAAGAACAATTACTTAGAAGTAAAAAATAATAATAAGCGGAAGAATATATTTTGAATTTAAAGTTTGAATAAAGTAAATCCATAATATCTTGAGGAGCGATTCGTGTTATTATAATTAACAGGATAAAGTCAACTATGTCTCACAACACTATAAAATATATTTACACCTATACTGTATTTACGAGACGGTAAATATGCATAAAGGATGGTACATGGAGATATCAGACCCAATCGGAGAATGAGGAATTAAATTCGAGAATGTCTTTATTTTAGCTGATTTAACAAAAGGATAAATAAGCTGAATACGTAGTAATTCATATTTCATCTACAATTATATCTCACTGAGAAAAATGTGTAACTAATAAATGTGAAAATGGAAAATCTAATGCGAAATGTTACCGAAGACAAGCCTCGAGCGAGCTGAAGTACATCTCAGGAATGTAATCTCAGGAATGTACGTCAGAGTGTTGAGTAAATAGGCGAGTACCGAAATTCGATGACGGTGTCGGGCCTCAGGTAGGAAGGTTTCTTTCTGCGCAGTCTTCACAGGAAGGCCGATTGGTCCAACAACCAAGCTGAGGCTGAGGTCAACTCGCCATCTGTGACAAGTGGAACATAGGCGAACCCTACCAACCACAAATTGGTTCCTGGCCCAACAATGGAAGTGAGGGGCATTGATCTTCCAGGCAAACACTGGGTGATACTCAATCTTTTTCGTTCTGACATCAGAAGAATAATTTCTGCAAATTAAAATGAGAAAAAGTGAATGAGGTGGTTATGCTCAGATTGTAACAGACGAGATAATTTCACTTTTAAAACAATTTCACCTTGTGTTCTTTCCTATATAGCCTAAGCCAGAATGATTGCGATTTCAAAACTCCGTATTCCCAAGGAAAACAATGTCATTGAGCAGAAAACAATGCTCCTTACTAAAATTATGAATGCAACAAGTAAGAGACAGTTGACACTCTTAAGTAAATTATCTTTGGGCAGTTAAAAGCTTGCAAGAACTAAAAAAGTTGTGTTTACAGCGTCTTTATATTAAAATCAATAAAGCTTAAAGAAACAAATCATCGACTCCCTAGACTGACACTAATGGGTTCTTAAAAGTCTGGTATTTTTCTGAAGTTAATAGAAACTTCTATTCTTTCTTGGGCATCTCACTAGCCTAACGGTTAACGTCTTGGACTTCGGTTCAAGGGGTCACGGGTTCAAATCCTGGGGTGTCCACAACAATTTGAAGGGTTTGGACCGCTTTACCTGAAAGCGTTTGTGTGATTTCATATCAAAAATTCCGTTGGCATTGAAATACCCAAAAAAAGAAACACCCATTCCTTGATTGAATTGAGCGCCTGGACCCTGCACCCACATCTTGCCCTTACGTTAAAACTGCAACGACACAGGTTATTTTCATGCTGTTACCCGAGGTCCGAGAAGGGATTGATCCCAGAAGAACTCAAAGCCAAGCCATTTTGATGAGCATTTAATATATTGTTGAGGAGGTGAGTTGTCCCTATCCCCAGCTCTTGCCAAAAGAGAGCGAATCAGCCTTGCAGATTAACTAATAACTCTTCTCAACTGACAGATTCAAATCGACCGACCAATCAGATAACTCCTAGTTATTACCTAAATAAGTACAGATGATCAGCGATCAGTACTACCAATTCCCAAAACGTAAAGATGCTCTTCGCAAAACTCGTTCTCATGCTGTGAAGTACAATGTTGTAGGTAGAGCCTCCAAGACAGGTTCCTGTATTAAAAGTTACACTTAGTTCTAACAACAAATCTTCCGGTTTAGTGACTGTCTGACAGGCAGCCATCTCAGGTGATTAGGCTGCAACCGCTGCGGTTGGCGGGACAGATAAGTTATAAACGGTAATAAACATGCCGACAGGCAGTAAACGCATATTGCCTACTAGTACAAAGTCCGCGCTGCGGTCTTGTTTGACGTCTATAAGTGTCTTGTCCCCCCTCCCTACTCACTACGACCGATGATCCCTGTGGAGGCCAGGGGGACGCAGCCCCCGACCTACACTTAGCGTAATTTATGTTTCAGTAAAATCCACGTTGAATTTACGAATATCGATATCAGTATATCAGTATATCAGTATATCGATATCAATCAAATGTCTAGAAAGTATTTAGACGTGTTCCGTTTCTTTCGTTTCTCTCTGCCCAGGGCCTATAGAATTTTCCAAAAATGTGCAAACAAATTATTGTGAAATGTTCAACAGAGGAATTTTATTTTAAGTTAAAGACTTTAATTATATATTTTATTTTTTTTACTTTTGATCTTGAAATTTTTTGCTAGTATCTTTGACTAGTGTACTGTCGATTATAATATAAAACGAGAGCTGTTTGAATAATTTTATCCAATCATTAATTAACCACAAGAAGGAAGTAATTTACCCCAATATTATTAGGTTTATGATTATTATACGGTATTATGGTTATTAGGTATTTATGTTTTGACAGGCTCCTTAATATTTAAAACTAAAAGTGTCTTCATTACCCAGAGTTGAGGGTGTTAGCGCGATCCAAATAATGAAATATAACGCAAACTATGAAATTTACCTGAACATTTGGCTAGGGCAGTTTCTCCTACCCAATAATTGAACTATTTAACAGCAAATTTACTTTTTAAATATTTGTCCTAACGATTTTTAAAGAGAAGGCGTTTGACTAAGTGCGTTATGCAAGTAATACATTTATCACATATACAAATAAAATCAATTCAGATGCAGATACTAGTTTTTCTTATTTCAAAAGGGAATACAATTTAGCCTTGCTTATCCCTAACGACATCGGATTGTATGTAAATAACCTTTTACAATACTGTAGTATCTGTAAATTTCCACTTTGATTTGACATATAAGTGTTATATATTTCCTACACCAACCACTTACTTACGAGACACTCCTCCACTTACATTAGTCACCAGGCAGATAAGGCAGAGCTCAAGTTATGCGGAGGTGTGGTGTTTCTGGTTCTTATCTTTGTAGAGAGAGAGGTTGTATCCCAGGAACACATTGTACGCCGATTTATTCCGTGAATCTGAACAAACACTTTGAAGAAACCTCGCTTTCTAAATCCCCACAAGTTCTGTGAATATTTGTTATGTTTGGGTTTTAACCTATGTTTATGCATACAAAGGATATTAGCCATCATCATCATCATCATCATTGTTGCGGATCAGGAAACCCCAGCATAGCTGCTAGGCACATCTTCCACAAGCGGGAATATTGTGCAGGTTACCGGATGGATAGGATATAGCAGGAAAGGAAAGGGTGGGATGGGCAGCCAAATTGACCCTTCAGAGGGCCAACTCCCGAGCCCTTGTGACAGCTGGGATGAGGTTCTCAAACAGGGGACCCGCATTCTGCCCTCTAACTGGTCAACTCAACTGACAGGTTATCCATGTACAACAGCCAGGGACCATACATTCTCAGGTTGGCAGGTTGGGGACCAAACCCGAGATTTTGTGCAAACCCGACCCGCTGCAAATGGAGTGACCAAAGGTGAAAGGGAGGTTTGTCATTATGGAGAGCCAAAAGACTTACCATATGTAATGACAACGTAATTTTCTTTACCCAATTTCAGCCTCAAAACTGGTATTGACCAATTTTAAGGTAGTCCTGGGACAGTTTAAGGATATTAGTTTTATTGTATTATTATATTCCGGAACCGCCCATATACAAATATACAAATTTGAACGAATGGTGTGTTTGGCATCTGAGGGCCTCAAAACGAAAAGCTATCACTATGACTAGGTCTTACCATCCCGACTAGCAGAACAGTTTACTCATTGTTTGTAATTATTCTAAAAATTGCTCTGCACTTTAATAACTAAGCGGTGCGCAAATATACTAATTCCACTGCTGGCTCATTAACTATTCAACCGGGACGGTCTGAATACCCTCCCGTGTGTCTGTCACGAGGTGACTGAAATTTCCTCAGAATGTCTCGGAGGTTAGCGACAATTGGCGACATTAGGTGCAAAGACGTTCGTGACTCAAGTAGGTTTCCAGTAACGCAGAGACGCAGTTAAACAACTACTACCGTTGCCGACACCGCGCAGGCTCATGTTGGTAGTAGAATGGTAGTAGCCAACTACTAGATATCTCAGCTGCATGGGTATAGAGACAATGTCATCAAAAGTTAAATGTGTTTATAAGCTTAAACCTCTTGGAAAAATTCTGATTTATAACCTCCTCGAGCCACTGTTCTGAGAAAGCTTGACTTTTCCATTTTTGGGTATGAACCTTCGTTGCGATTAAAATTGAGTTAAACTACATGTCAACCTACAATTAAAATGAACATAAGTGGGAACATCTACAATGGTAAATGGTCAGTGCTTAACCTAACTTATTAGGACAACATCCCTCGCATTCCAATATCTTGTTATGCAATTATAAGCACGAGCATGTTGTTAATGTTGGTATGAGCACTATTAATGAAATAAAATCCAATCGATGTATATCGATATAATCGATTGTATTCATTATAAAATTTACAAATTTTAATTTTAAAATACACAAAATATAAACATTAATTAAAATAAAATAAATACAGGACAAATTAATGTTTTTATAATGAAGTGGGGAAAAATATCAACGATTTGCAGCTGAAAATAACTGCGGATTTCACTACTTAAATATCCAGCTTACAAGGTTTAAGTGAAATCTCAAGAAAAACCTATCGCAATCAAAGCTACTGAATGCCATATGATGCGTTATAATTCAACACATCATTCACAAAATGTTCTAGGAACTCTGGTCTATTGCTGTATGAACTTGATGTTATTATGAGATACATAATTGTCTCGTAAGTTGCAAGAGATAGTTTTCGTGCAACTGAAAACTCCCTTTAAATATATATAGGTATTACAATAGGTGTATATAAGTATATAAGTATATAAGTATATAGGTATTATATAGGTAATATTATACCTATATACAATTAACTTTAATTGTAGAGAACACCAGGCGACACCAGCGTTACAAGATTTTTTTTATAAATGCATTTCTAAATCGTATTGGGTAAACAATAACAGCAGTAAAAATTAAATCCAAGTAAAGTTGTTTCCGATAGACTAAAGAATTATTATTTGAGAGTTATTTTTCGTTTGTGACAAATTGCTAATAAGCTGATTTAATGACAATTTTATTCACATCAAATATCACTTATAATTTGCACAAACTAGTAGGGGGATCTTTACTTAGATCCAAGTGGATTTAGGTCCAAAATTATATTTCAGTTCTTTAGGTCCAAAATGAATAAAATCACCAATGGTGTTAGCTCCAAAACTCAATAATGATTAGAAATATACAGTGGTTAGCTCCAAAACTCAAAAATGATTAGAAATATACAGTGGATTTAAATTCCAAACGTCGTTGTGTCCAAAAGGTTGTTGTGTCCAAAATGTCGTTGTGTCCAAAAGGTCGTTGTGTCCAAAAGGCTGTTGTGTCCAAAAATGCAGTCAAAACAAAAAATTGAAATATTTTTTAATTTTGGGCAGAACGAGACTGGAAACAACGCTACAAACTAGGCAGAGGCTACGTACACGTCCGACGTGAGCCGCTACTGTTCACGCCCGTTCCAAATTATGCACCGTACGTTACTTTTCCTGTGATTTTTAAAACAGATTGAGAGCCAGAAAACCTCCTAACCTAACCTAACGTAACGTAACGTAACCTAACATAACCTAAAGTAACGTAACGTAACCTAACCTAACCTAACCTAAGCGGTAGCGATGTGAATTTGCCTTTACATTGGACGTGTACGTAGACACTTCGTACAAACTACTTTTTAAAATAATAATTTAGTTGTGGATTTAGGTCCACAAGTACAACCGCCTCGAATTAAAGTAGACCTCACAGGCTGCATTGGTGCTGTATCAAAATAGTGCAGACAACTATACACTTCCGCACTGCCGCGTCGGTGCATATACTGGATACCTATGAGTTGGGATTACCCCTACGTGTCCTGTGGTCGTCGTTAATGGAAATATTAATTCGAGTTGTAAATGTTTTTTTTTTGCATTGTAATATTTTTTTAAATGATCCATTACTTGTGCTTTCATCACACACTATTAAGGTAAAAGAGTAGCTTGTTATTGTCCATTTATTCCTCACGTCTAATTTAACAGTTAAATTGCACAATTATTTAGTATAATTGTACTCGTTGTAAGTAAAATATTTCGTTTCTCAAGTCCTCCAGAGAAAAAAAACGCGTTTTACAAAATATTACGGGACGCTATGGCAAAATGTGAAGTTTATATAAACAATGGGGTTAACATTATACCATACTTATTTGTATCGTTGTTTTGTTCAGTCCTTCCCTGCTTACTATCGGAAGCGCGCCCCAAGTATATAGCCTGCGCTCGCGCACCTAGAGATAGCAGTGCGTTGATCTTTGATTACAGTCAATATCACTCAGGCTTTACAACCTTTACAATAAGCTTGTTTATTCAGCGTGTTTGTTTACTCTATTGATCATGATCCACCGTGTATAATATAACTGTTCTTACTCGAAGCCTGACGCCTAACTTATCGTGAGCAATTATAAAGCGAGCTAAGCACAAGAAGAATTATACTGTTGTGTTCAACTCGCTCTCATGATTCGCTTAGCGCAGCTTAAGTGAGTTAGGCTATTATGCAAATTAGGGGCAGGGAGTTTTTCAATATTTCAAACATTAATAGGGCCTACCGTAGGAATCCTGAGCTATAAAGGAATCTTGTAAACAATTAAATAGTTCATCTTGACGGAACTAACTGATATTGGTCTACAGTTCAAATTAAAACATCAATCACTAATATAAATCTTTATTTGGGGACAAGGCTTTTAGTTCACAATGACCTGATTGATATTCACTCTGTGAACGAAGGTCTTGCCCTAAATAAAAATGTAAATTACTGAGAATTTAATTTTAAATCCGAGTAAATTGATGGTTAAAAGTTATAAAAGGGAACACTCGTGTATTCTAAAACGGGTTTAAGAGTTTATTTTTTACAGAAGTTAGGTCTTACCTTGCTTGTCAGGATTATATGGTGTTATTTTTACTGTTATATTTCAAGAATATTTAATATTTATATGCCCTATATCTAGTCCGATTATCGAAGGTAAGTGCCTGGAAAATCCATAACTTTGTGGAATCGTAAAACATATGGTTATAAAGAAAAACACGCATTGAGACATTTTTAATTGTAATTCGTGTTTAAAAAAATATATAAATATCAATATAAAGTCATCGGAATACGATTTTTTTAAATAAAAAAATGTGCTATAAACGTGTTTAACTGACTATATAATTAATGTTTATTGGAAATTTCTAACCGTGTTTTAAGTTACCACGATGTTATGAAATATCACGTTTCGTCGCCGCGCAGCCAGTCACTTTGTTTCGATAATCGGACTATATACTGTATTTCTTATAGGAGTTTGATGTGGGAAGTGTAGCAGGTCCTGCAATAGAGTCCTGCCAGCCTGTGACAAATCGAAGGCCCCAGGACAACAGCAAGGCTACTATTCAATCGATCACGTCTTAGCGAGCGAGGCCGTAGTCCTAGACGTGTCGCCGGGCGCCGCCGCGACAAGCTCGTGCGAGTTTGTTAGTTCGTTTACACAAGGCGAATCGTTGAGCAGCTTGATATTCAAGATATATACAAATTTAAATAAAAAACAGCGCAAGTCATAGGCAATCTTAAACTTCGAAGTATCAAAAGCAAGCAGCAATGTCACTTTTTAAAATTGCTGAAAGTCATTTTTTTCCTTTTAATGGTAATTAAGTATTACGAAAACTCTAGTGCAGCTTTGGGGCAAGATATACAATCTAAGTTTCTTCGTATATTGCTTACTTTTCTTACTTCCCAACACGCTTAAGAGTCTTCATCACCGGAAGTTGCTAGACGCCATCTTGGAGTTTTGTCCATAAGGCCAATGTTAAATTTGTGCCTCCATTACACCTCACCTGATCATCACAAACAATTCATTTTGGTGTCAAATTAAAGGTTTCGTCGTCCTCTAGGGAAATACAATGTCGAACCTCTTAATTTGGGTGTCATAGATTCATAATAAATAGTTTAATTTTGAACTGAAACACTGTACATGTTCTCATTAATTTGTAAAAAATCCAAATTCGACTATTGTATTTCTCTAGAGGACGACGAAACCTTTAATTTGACACCAAAATGAATTATTTGTGACGATCAGGTGAGATGTAATGGAGGCACAAAGTCAACATTGGCCTTATGGAACAAAACTCCAAGATGGCGTCTAGCAGCTTCCGGTGATGAAGACTCTTAAGCTGTGCGTTTAGGCAACTGTATGCAACTCGTTTTGGGCAATAAAGCAACTTAGACGTTCATCTGAGGTTTCCCTAGAGCCTCCGCACTTGTATAGCATTGCCTGGAGAAATACATGGTTTTAAAAAGATAAATTTCCACTTGCAGAAGTAAAAACTAGTTTGCTCAGTTTGCTTTCATTGTTATATTGTTTAATTTGTCATACTGAAACATGGCTTTTCAAACTCTCTTTGGAAATGTCGCGTTCCTGGGCTACAAAAGTCCTGCGTAAACACAAACCTATCTCGCTCCGTTTCCCGTATGGAACCGCTTAAGGTACGCCATTGAAACTTAGCACGTGTACTACAGTTGTTTAAGCCTAATTTAGTATTGGAATTTACAATGTCAGATGTTTAAACATGTCGGACTCTCAATATTTTAAGGCTAATAACTCGTAGCGACAAATCGTTTATAGATTCATCCATGTACGTAAACAATGTAGAATTCTAAGCTAATACAAATTTATACAGATTGTTAAGATCACTCAATCTATATACCATTTTTATAGATTATTCTAAATAAATAAGAGATAATTTCTGGTAATTTACATACAATGTGCACAATTTAAGTCCCAATAATTTCCGTTGCTCAGCTGTAAGTTGAGTCGTCTTTAAAATCTTTATAGAACACATTTTGGCTTGAAATTGTAATTTGTTTATCCAAACGAATATTTCATAAGTTTCCTATTTTCAAGACATTAGGCTTTAAACAATTTAAATGGCCACCATTTCAAAAGAGTTACAGCCAAATTCAAACCAAATTATCCTTCAACTAGTGCCAATTCCTATACACGTGCCAAGTTTCAAGTAGGCATCTCGAGTGGTCCCTACGATATGATAGATCAAAAAAATTAAAACAGCTTAAGAGAAAATGAGAAAGGTAGACCCTATATGTTTACATATGTTTAGGTCCTATAGGTTTTTAGTTTAGTTTTCCCCCAATAATAAGTTCTTGAAGTTTCCGGAGGGGGTTCGAAAACGCCCTGTTTATAATACTAATATTTATTGCAATCCAATTGCGAAACAATGTTAGGTAGTTTAATCGCATTTTGGAGTCGTTACCTCTACCTCAGGGCAAAGGTAATTTAGTTGACGAGACTGTACCATTTCATATGAACGGTTCAGATGTCGCTTTATTCCTAAACGAGTTCGAACGCAGCACGCTGAAGTGAGGGAAGTGAATTTCCACATACAAAACTTTTAAAACTCAAAACCAGTGTAAAAACATACATTTATTCCAATTTTATTGAAATCTGAAAGCATTGATTTTTTGGCTGTTCTGATGCTCCTGGTTTGATTTACCTGCAATGCTAGGAATACAATTTTCCGCATTATAAGGTTAGGAGAAGGTCCAGTCAGGCTTGAAAGTAGGCGCGAGATTGGTGGGGATGATACAAATACACCAACAAATGAATAACATGCTTTTCTAATGTAAAACCCCCATAAGACAACGTACTGTGTTTAGCCGATATACATTTTCTTTAATAACTCGGTAAATATTTATGCTAGAATTACGATAGAGGGCTTAAAACTTTCGCTTCACTAATTCACATCTTAATATAAGCATTAATTATACGTCGAGGGCTTGTCTGACCCTTTTAGGGCCCCAAAACTAAAGATTTTAAAGAATAATCCCCAAAAAAGGGGGTTAGAGTTTTCCGATTGTTTTGTCCAACGAAATTGTCCAACTGATTATAGAAAGGAACATCCTAACCAAATTTGAAGTAAATCGGACAAAAAATGCGACCACCAGAGTGCATACACATATATATAATTTTGAACGACCCCCCAAAAAGTGTTCAGGGGGTCACGTTAGGAACTTCTATGGTGGTCCCGGGCTTAAGTTTCACCGTGGGGGTCATGCTAATAGTTCAATTTTCCATAGGAAATTCACTAATAAATATCTAGAGGAACTTTGACACTTAAAAATCTTTTTTTGTGAATATTTTAAGTACAATTATTTATTGTTTACTATACTGATAACAATTTATTCTTATACTGATTCAGATATCAGAATAGTAACCAGAATGTATGTGATATGATAAACCTTCGGTTTCAGGTAATCCAACGAGGCAAGTCGTTATTTAACTGGCCATTACATCAATTATCGTGTGTTTTCCAAATTTTTCGATAACTCGGACAATATCAAAAAGATAATAGGGTTATTCTTGTCGCACTTATTAAATAAATTGTGCATGACCATACATAACTATGTTATTCAGCAGGTCGAAACAGACAAATAATGTAGTACAACATGTCACCTATCTCGTCCAGTTATTTCGCTGTCCGTCTGTATGTATTTTTTACAAAAACCTAAATATCTTTGAAACGGTTTAAGATAAAATCATGAAACTTGGTATGAGGGTTACTGTAGACAGCTGTCAAACTTCATAAACCAGTACTTTGTTACCATACAGTTTTCCGTTTTAAGATGGCGGCAGTTTAACATTTTCAAACTTAAATATCTAATAAACTACTAATTTTAATAGAAAACGTTAAGATACCAAATATTTATACAATTTTAGGATAAATCTATAGGTGTGTCATGTGTGAAGATTGATTGATGGATAACGAAGAAAACTCAAATTTACTTTTCAAAAGTTGACCTTTTTTGCTGCTGAATACGGCCACCTCCCTACTTTTGAACACTAAATTTGAGTTTTCCCCGTTATCCATCAATCAATCTCTATATATGACACACTGTTTAAGTGGTTGTGAAATTTCCAAAAAATGTTTTAACTTAGCGTTTTTTTTTATAAAATTTGTAGTTTATTAGATATTTAACTTTGAAAACATTGAACTTCCGCCATTTTAAAACGGAAAGCTGCATTAAAACAAAACTCTTATGGAATTTGTCAACTTCCAACCATAACACTCATACCAATTTTCATTATTTTATGCTAAACCTTTTTTTAAGATATTAAGGTTTTTGTAAAAAATACATACAGACCGACAGACAGAAAACGGGACGAGATAGGACACATGTTATACTGCATTATTTGTTTGTTTTTACCTGCTGAATAATGTGGTTACAATTTTTCAAATGGTTGTAGGACATTTTTAACTAACCCGTGGCTAAAAGTTTCCAGTTTTCAAATGACACTACCCAATAAGTAGGGGGTAAATTTTATACATTTGTGTCATTTATGGCCAACACTGAGATCAAATTTATTTATTGTTTTTAATTCTGATGTTACGATTATTTTACGTTCATGAGACAATATTAAGTTAATGTTACGCTTGGTAATGTATAATCCTTCACCTATGTTTTACATAATTAAGATGAGGAGGCGCCACAGTTACGAATGCTATTAAATTTCTATCAGGTCCTTATGTAAGAGGAATATTAATTCCCCCATCCTTCCTCAATTGGCGGGTCAAAAGTCGATGTTTTACGACTCATTTAAAGGAGTAGGGAATCGAAAGGAACCCAGTAACTATGTGCTCCAATCACGACAGATTTCACGTTCTACCTGCGTGTTCTGCAAGACGAATGCTGTAGGAGCTCTTCCAAAATTGATGGTTTATGATTCATTTCAAAGTTAAAATACTTATACGAAGGATACAGTGTGGAGAATTTTGGAGTGGAATATTATATATCTGTCCAATAAAAATATGCAAGTATTGAATACTTTGGAATTTTGTTGCAAGATTAATATTTGTGATCAAGATCCAAAATAAATGGTCAATGGGCTCGTTAGTTATATTTTTTATAAATCTATGTTTCGGATAGCAAGTAAATGGGTGATAAAAGAAAAACAAAATATTTTATGTCTGTTAGGGAGTGGATCCCCATATACAGAAAAATGTTCATTAAAAACCATAAACTTTCAGTACAAGTCCATAATATTAAGTATTGGCCATTTACAAGATTTTCTAAGTTTGAAATTCATTGTTGGTGATGGTGAGTCTGTGTCACTATTAAAGAAATTACTGCGGTCATTTGTTATAACTGATGGTAAATTGAAATGGCACAAATTGTGATAAATGTACGAATTGTACCTCAAATAACGATAACTATTTGTTGAAAGTGATAGTCTGTAGAGTTTAGTAAAATGGTTTAGCGCATGAGGTACGTGAATTTCAATTTGTTATGTCAATTTTGAACTTTGCATAGAAACCGGATTAAATAGTTATAATATCTAAAACGTGATGAATGTGTGGTGGTAACTCGTGGTGGAAACCCCGTCATCGAATATAATAAAATGAACGTACCCAATCAGAAAATTAATCTAGTCAAATATAGATCCAGTGGCACAATAGGACGCCTGGTGGGATGGCTAAATCACAGTGGAAGACAGAGGCGAGGGCCTAAACAAAACGCTCTCCAACACCCCCACAATCACAGAAACAAAAATGAATCACGAACAATCAATTAACTACATCCGTGGAGAAGCGACGGTGATTAAAATAAACAACGATCTCAAGAAAGAAGCAGATGGAAACGAGGGTGACCGGATCCCGGGTATATGTTATATGGAATTTGAGCAGTTATGTGTGAGGTAATCCTATTCCCCTGGTGCCCAGCGAGTCGCATCTCGCACACTTGCACAACATTGGGAGATTTGAAAGACCGAGTTGAGATCCGCCATGCGACTCCCACGGTCGTGAAAGGTTGAATACGTGATTTCCTCTATGTTATTGTTCTCTTATCACAAATTATCGGCCAATCTGACTGATTTCTGATTACCTTGTTCTCTGATAAACCCGATCGAGGCTTAATATACTCGTTCACGACTGTTCTGAGGACAAAAGCTTTTATGAAGCAAATCCACGAACTTTTCTCCGTTTAACCCTACGATCTAGGGTCGACGGTTTTTTCCGTTTATGAGTTAATTAACGCGGTTTATGTTAGTTTGTTTCTTTAAGAAATTAATAAACTATACAAAACGAGACAATACTAGCAATAAATTGTTTAGTCACTCGATGCACACATATATTGAACACAATTTGCTAATTATATAAACCTTAATTCAGTTTGAAATTATAAAATGTTTAAAGAATATACAGCCAATTCAAATTAATTGTAGATACAATAACTAGTGAAAATAAACAGGACAAATAAATCCAGTGTAGACCGGCAACGCTGTTACCAAAGACTGTCAAAGCCATTTGGCAACAACTGACACCAGAAGGACAAAGCTACACAAGGATGTGGTAGATATACAACCAGTACTATTACATGGTGCATAAATACATACTCTTACTAACCAGACAGTTTTAAAACGAGTTCGCACGCAGCACGCTGACGTGAGGGAAGTGAATTTCCACATAAAAACTTTTAAAACTTAAAATTAGTCTAAAAACATACTTGTATTCCAATTTTTATTGAAATCTGAAAACATTGATTTTTTTGCTGTACTGATGCTCCTGGTTTCATTTACCTGCAAAGCTGGGAATACAATTTTGCGCATTATAATGTTAGAAGAAGGTCCAGTCAGGCTTGAAAGTAGGCGTGAGGTTGCTGGGGATGATAAAAGTACTCTATCAAAGGAGTAGCAGGCTTTTCTAGTCTAAAACCCCCATAAGACAACGTACTGTGTTTAGTCTAAACACATTTTCTTTAATAACTCGGTAAATATTTATGCTAGAATGTCGAAAGAGGGCTTAAAACTTTCGTCTCACTAATTCCCATCTTTTTACATGCATTAATTTTACATTTGGGGCTTTTTAGACCCTTTTTGGGCCCAAAAACTCGAAATTTGGAAAATTAATCCCCAAAAAAGGGGTTTGGAGTTTTACGATTCTTTTGCCCAACGAACTTGTCCAACTGATTTCAGAAAGGAACGTCCCTACCAAATTTGAAGTTAATCGGACAAAAAATGCGACCGCTAGAGTGCAAACACATATATATATATATATATATATATATATATATATATATATATATATATATATATGTTTATATATATATACATATATATATATATAAAATTTTGAACGACCCCCCAAAACGTGTTCAGGGGGTCACGTTAGGAACTTCTATGGTGGTCCCGGGCTTAAGTTTCACCGTGCGGGTCATGCTTATAGTTCACTTTCCAAAGGAAATTCACTAATAAAATATTATGTAGAGCGTTTGAACAAATTTAAGAAAAGGGAAAGTGGAGCATAAGGGACAATTGAGAGCTTAGGTTGGTGTCCAAGAATGCTGACATCATAGGACGAAGATCCTTCAGACGAAGAACAGAAAGCTAAGGTGAGCGGGATAAGTTAAAAGAAGAAGAGAGAACAAGCTATGAAAAAGAGTATCGATGGATCAACCGTTAGGAATAAGGCTCAGGGAAAACTACGGCTTAGATGGGGGATCATGTGATGGAGGCCTTAACAAGGTAGGATCAACCTGGGGTTTAAGAAGACAGTTAGCAATGGAGGCAAATCGTTGGCGAGGCCAAAAGTTACTTGGGATGTCTGGTCGCAGGAGTAAGTAGGTAAAGGATGTATTATGTGATTATATTACTTATATTTTATACAAATTATGCGAAGGCCTAAAATAATCTATTATACTAATTCCCTAAGGAATTTCTTGGGTATAGAAAAACTCTTTTATTTATGAACCGATTTTGATGATTGAGGTGTCAAATTAAATGGATTTCTCTATTGAAGTCATGGAATAACTTTTGTCTCCTTCAGTTCAATGTGCTTCGCCCCATTGGACTTTAAAGTGTCCATGTTATTCTTATGAGTAATATGTTTAATAGATCAGAAACAGATGTAGTTGCAGCAACAATTTTAATCAGCTGTTCATTCCTGAATTCTTTGTACGAAGCACGGGTAATCAGCTAGTATAACATATTTTTGAATACTTGTTGATGTCCCCAAAATGTCAAACATAATTGAAGGAAAAGCGTAATCAATTTGTTGGCTTCATGATTAAATTTTCTAGTATTTTCATTCCCCTTTAAAATTAACAAAACAAACAACTAACAACGTAACAAAATTGATATGGGAAAAATCAATATCTTACAAAAATCAACGAAAATTGCGTATAAAGCACATTATTTTATTATAATTACCTAATTACAATTATTTCATAGATAGAATAAAGGTTGATAAAGGTAAAACAACGCAAAATTAGCTTGCACGTCCAGAAATGCCAACAAAAAGTAACTGACCAAAATGCATCAATAATAATAGACCTCAACCTCCCCGTCCACATCCGAGTGCTCTCGGCCCTTTGTAGTCCATCACCAAATAGGACGATGAAAAAGGTAAAAACACCAGTTTCTCTGATGGACGAAATGATCAGTTGTGTTGCAGTTTCACATTTGACCTTTGAGATAACGATTGCACATTGCACGACTGTATTGTAACTGATAAAGATAGTGTAATTTGAAACCATAAATTGTTAGTGGACTCGGCCTCGTATCACGACCAGCCGCATCGCTACTTCTACCGCGTTGGTGACGCAAACTAGCGACTGCAAGTGTTGAGGGGAATGTTAGGAGTATGTTATTGCTGGCGATAATTTGTTACGAAACGCTGATTGAGTTCTTAACTGCAACTAATTCGTGTTTCTGTGTAAATGTATGCCACCGTTTCTAACTTACTTGCGTAAACAACTTCATTTTTAGGCGCGGTTCTCCCTTTTGGCGTAGATATTTGAACTTATTCGAAGTTTAAAACTATGGAAACGCTCTACAATAAGGCTTAAGAGTCTTAATCACCGGAAGTTGCTAGACGCCATCTTGGAGTTTTGTTCCATAAGGCCAATGTTAATTTTTTGCCTCCATTACTCCTCACCTGATCGTCACATACAATTAATTTTGGTGTCAAATTAAAGGTTCGTCGTCCTCTAGGAAAATACAATGTCGAATTCCTTAATTTGTGTATCATAGTTTGTTTCATAATAAATAGTTTAAAATTGAATTGAAACACTGTACATGTTCTCATTAATTTGTAGCAAAATCAAAATTCGCCTATTTTATTTCCCTAGAGGACGACGAAACCTTTAATTTGACAGCAAAATTAATTGTTTTTGACGATCAGGTGAGGAGTAACGGAGGTACAAAGTTAACATTGGCCTTATGGAACAAAACACCAAGATGGCGTCCGGCAACTTCCGGTAATGAAGACTCTTTTAAGACAAAAATTAAATTTGACAGTTAATTATCCGTCTTGTAAACTGAAATGTAAATTGTAAACTACATTTGCAGTTCACGTTAGAATCTAATTCTCGTTTACATGCACACGAGGTTCAGTACCACAGTAGTCTCTCATAAATTCGGATCGCACCTATCCGGACTCACGGTTATCCGGACCAATGATCTAGAATAATCTTCTTCTTATAATCCGACCATGATCATGATCTCGGTCCCGATGGTGATGGATTAACGAGGTTCTACTGTATTACAGAGTGTTTATAACATTCTTCTGGAAGCTCATTCTTGTATTAGTCATAAATATAAACTCATATTGTTATAATTGTTTTACCATAAAGGCAGAATTGAAGATTCATGCCCAACTCCAAGAAATCCGGATTTTTCAAAATCTGGACCGGTTGTCCGCCACAATAGTCCTGATTTCTGAGAGTCAACTGTATTCTAATACCTATTTACAGGTTATATACAGCTTACAAGAGTATACAAACAAATTAAATCACGAATTGCAGTTGGATATTTATAAAACGCTTCATATGCAATGGTTTGTTTGGATTCAAACTTGAGAATATTTGTCTTAACTAATTATTCGAATCGCTAAACAAAGTAAACAATCAGATGTAACATAACACAAATTTATCATATTGTAGTACCTCTTGTCCATTTTAACGTGCCGGCGCGCTGCCGTGATAACGACCTACAGTGGTAGATTAACGTTAGTGATAGTAAACTGCAATTAATGGACATTACAACAATGATAGTAAATGAGCCGTTTTTTACCTCACGTGCTGGAAAATACAGTCAACTCATTATTCATTTGTGCGCGTATGCAAAGATAATCTTCAATAAAACCAGGTAGCTCGATGTTCCGGTAAAAACAATGCTAATTTTAATGTCAGCACAAATTGAAAATATTTGACAGCACAAGTGAATTTGTTGTCTGACTAATAATAGATTAACATTTAATATTTTAATGACAACTATTAATAGAAACCATCCTCGTAGCACTCCAACCCCCCCCCCCCCAAAATCCCAAAGACTCCCTTACAGGGACCTCCCTTTCAGAAACCCCTCCTCCAGAGAGCATCTACCTACAGGTACCTCCTTCAACTCAGAATCCTCCCCGGGAATCCTCCCTTCAGAACCCCCTCTTCCGGAACCTCCCTCCCAGAAACCCCTCCTCCAGGGAGCATCTACCTCCAGGTTCCTTCTTCGACTGCAGAATCCTCCCCGGCAATATCCCTTCAGAACCCCCTCTTCCGGAACCTCCCTCCCAGAAACCCCTCCTCCAGGGAGCATCTACCTCCAGGTTCCTCTTTCGACTACAGAATCCTCCCCGGGAATATCCCTTCAGAACCATCTCTTCCGGAGCCTCCCTCCCAGAAACCCCTCCTCCAGAGAGCATCTACCTCCAGGAACCTCCTTCGACTACGGAATCCTCCCCGGGAATATCCCTTCAGAACCCCCTCTTCCGGAACCTCCCTCCCAGAAACCCCTCCTCCAGAGAGCATCTACCTACAGGTACCTCCTTCAACTACAGAATCCTCCCCGGGAATATCCCTTCAGAACCCCCTCTTCCGGAACCTCCCTCCCAGAAACCCCTCCTCCAGGGAGCATCTACCTCCAGGTTCCTCCTTCGACTACAGAATCCCCCCCGGGAATATCCCTTCAGAACCATCTCTTCCGGAACCTCCCTCCCAGAAACCCCTCCTCCAGAGAGCATCTACCTCCAGGTACCTCCTTCGACTACAGAATCCTCCCCGGGAATATCCCTTCAGAACCATCTCTTCCGGAACCTCCCTCCCAGAAACCCCTCCTCCAGGGAGCATCTACCTCCAGGTTCCTCCTTCGACTACAGAATCCTCCCCGGGAATATCCCTTCAGAACCCCTCTTCCGGAACCTCCCTCTCAGAAACCCCTCCTCCAGGGAGCATCTACCTCCAGGTTCCTCCTTCGACTACAGAATCCTCCCCGATAATATCCCTTCAGAACCCTCTCTTCCGGAACCTCCCTCCCAGAAACCCCTCCTCCAGGGAGCATCTACCTCCAGGTTCCTCCTTCGACTACAGAATCCTCCCCGGGAATATCCCTTCAGAACCATCTCTTCCGGAACCTCCCTCCCAGAAACCCCTCCTCCAGGGAGCATCTACCTCCAGGTTCCTCCTTCGACTACAGAATCCTCCCCGATAATATCCCTTCAGAACCCTCTCTTCCGGAACCTCCCTCCCAGAAACCCCTCCTCCAGAGAGCATCTACCTCCAGGAACCTCCTTCGACTACGGAACCCTCCCCGGGAATGTCCCTTCAGAACCCTCTCTTCCTGAACCTTCCTGCCAGAAACCCCTCCTCCAGAGAGCATCTACCTCCAGGTACCTCCTTCGACTACGGAACCCTCCCCGGGAATATCCCTTCAGAACCCTCTCTTCCGGAACCTCCCTCCCAGAAACCCCTCCTCCAGACAGCATCTACCTCCAGGTACCTCCTTCGACTACGGAACCCTCCACGGGAATATACCTTCAGAACCATCTCTTCCGGAACCTCCCTCCCAGAAACCCCTCCTCCAGGGAGCATCTACCTCCAGGTACCTCCTTCAACTTCGAAGCCCTCCCTGGGAATATCCCTTTAGAACCCTCTCTTCTGGAACCCTCCTCCCGGGAACCACCCCCAAGTATCCTACCCATAATAACCCCGAACCTCTTCTGACACACCTTTGAAGATACTGACTCTCTTGAACTCTCACCTTGCATATGGCGACGCCGGTGTCGAGGCGGTCCATGAAGTTGTTGACGTTCATGTAGAGGTCGGGGTACATGCCATTCAGCCACTCGGCGAGGTCCTCCTTCATCGCGTATAGGTACTCCTCGCTCGACTTGAACGGCCGGAACGACCGGGACTCCAGCAGCACCGACATCTGGCAACACCAACAAATCAGTTATAAAACACCGTCAACATAGTAGTATAAAACAAGCTAATCATGCCTAGTGGTCCGCGGGGGTTTATGAGCCAAACTCATCTAAATCTACTCCCTCTGCTGCAAACCTGCGTACGTCACACTGTTAAAATAATCTATCGCATTTATAGGACATGTAAATCAATAAGGTTAAACCTTTTACCTTGTTTTTCCGTGCTGAAATAAATATTTCAACTGTTAAACAAATTATCTTTTGGAGGAGGACATCTAAGAAGCTAAGTAAAAAAATGCTACTGTGTTTAATATTCTTTTCTTTACATGATATGAAAAAGTATTTTAATTATATTCATGGGAATTATTTAAATTTTACCCTAATCAACATTATGAATCAAAATAATTAAAAATACATCAACATTTGTTTGTCTATTTAGTTTTAATTCTGTCATAATTTAAATTTTGCATCTTTTAACGTCCACGGGTGAAAATTTAAAACCTCAAAATAAGGGCCGAGTGATCTTATATTTTTGGTTTTCTAACGCAATAATTTGTTTGTAAAATAAAATGGTAATAAATTACATGTTTGCTTTAAACACATGTACTCACGTCACACTAAATGGGTCTGTGAAGCTAGTCCTAAATATTTCAATTTTGTTGCTTTCATCCTTCACATCACCAACTTTGTAAAGTAATTTCGCGCGGACCTCTGCTCAACATTTGACCTACAGTACGATTCTTCCGCTAAATTAACCGCATTTTTGTTTTATTTTGAACACTTTAAAACTAACAGATAACACTGGATAAGTAGATGGAAGCACCGCCCCTGACCACGCACTGTCAGCCCGTGAGCTGGGCGTGAAACTTATGCCCTGTTGAGACCCTAGAGTTGAAAAGTATGCATCTAGTAGAACGGAAACAATTGATAAGTGTGGCCAGACGTGTGGGGTGAGAGGGGGGTGATAAGATGTGGGCCTAGACGGTGGGCGTTTGCCCGGCCGGGAGACGCGAGAAGCAGCTTTCTTCTCCCGACCCTGTCTGCGATCTCTGAATCTAAATTGTGCCACCAAGCAACACAGACGATTATGTAGTATACGCCAAGGACATAAGCGCTGACGCTCTTTTTTTGCATTTTTAAGGGGGCTCCAACTCACCTGCACGCTTCTCCAATCCACCCATTGCCCAACTGAAATCGAAACCATACCGAACAAACGAAGCTACATACGAGGATACGATTCATAACAGCCAAAGCCCTAGTAAAATTCACCTTTTCTCGCGTCGTCAACTTCAGAAAAACTAGGGTCCGGTTTACTTTATCATCGATTAAATTGTTTAATGTTGTAAGGAGGCGTCTTCTTGATCTACTTATTCTTCAAGGTTGAAGAAGCAATAACAAGTACACATGGTCACATATAGCCACACACATGTCTACTCTTCAAAACAATGTTGTCAGTTGAAGAAGACGAGACTGAGGATATGAGGTTAATATCCAGCGGTGTCCGACGCACAATCAGAGGTAAAAGCAAAAACGGCTTATGGTTCAACCTCATTGGTTTCATGAAACTTTAATTCCATCTACGAAACAAACTAACCTTCTGCTCTATACAATGAGTGCTTAGAGTAGGTCCCTTGGTTCTAAGGAAGAGGTTTAGACAAATTCGCGTAAAGCAACAAACCAGGAGAGTTCATGACGATGTGATTAGCCTTCAAATTACGCCAGCTGCATTGCTAGAAAATTATTGTAGCCAGTTCGTCTTTAGAGTTAGGATTGGAACCACTAGGAACCACCTCTTGGCCAAGTTTTCGCGATATTATCTGCAATTGGTCTGTAGGAATTTACATCGAGTCTTGTTCACAGTAAAGTGTAATCTGGCAATCTGATCCACGAATCACCTCTATATTCTAAATCACTTAAGTTTAGTGTATTGACCTGACGTGCAGGATAAATTGACCCCCCTCTCACCCAAATTTAAGTCATAATCTCTACCTGAGGATATGGAGGATAATTCTGTTTCTGAGCTCATGTCCTAGAAGTAGACTCGATTGTTATGTTGCGTGGTGTCCCAATGGACTGATATCCAAGCACCGGTCTCAAGATGAATCAAGAATCAAGAACCAAGAAGCCTTTATTGTCATAAACTTAATCAAGCATGGACAACCAGTCAAGTTACACAGTCAAAAACAAAGAGTTATTACAATAATGGTCCTAAAACAAAAAAAATCTCTATGCACTCACATGTCATGCTACTTTATACTAAAAAAACAAAACAAAAACATACCTTTATTTGCTACCACTATCGGCAAAGAAATAGTTTTAGCTTGTTTTTGAATCTACACTCATCTGATTCCGTTTTAAGGTCTTGAGGAAGTGAATTGAAAAGCTTTATGATTGAAAAATAGGTATGTTTTTCAAAGTTGGCAGTCTTATGATGGGGGATGGATAAGGTCCCAGTGTTCCTGAAATTGTAGTGAACAGTGTCTCGGGGTTGAAAAATTAGTTTTTGCTTAATATGTATGGAGAGACATTCAAAAATATACAAGGAAAAAAACGTGAGTATTTTGTTTTTTGAGAATATACCTCTACAAGAGTCTGTACCTTTCATGCCAAAAATTAATTGTTTTTTTTTGTAGGCGGAAGATACTATTTGTTCTCGCAGTTTCGGTTCCCCAAATAGCAATTGCATAACATACGTGTGGATAAAAGCAGCCATAGGATGATCTAGGCGTAATGAAATTGCTTGCGAAATTAGGAGTGAATATTACCTAGCTTCCTGGAGTCTAAGAACTATTTAAGAAAATCTTTATTTCACATCCACGTTATATTTGTGTTTTATTCTAAGTTTTACCAGAGATTGGAATATTTTAAAAATATCATAACAAATCGTAACAAATATATACAAATGTTTTATTTATGCAAGTAGTGAAAGATATATACAGTCTCGCTCGAAAGGTCGCACTGGTGCAGTGCAGACGGTGCCGTCCAGTGTCATGCCGTGTGTTCGTGTGTTGTGTTTGCGCTGGTGCAGTGCAGACGGTGCCGTCCAGTGTCATGCCGTGTGTTCGTGTGTTGTGTTTGCGCTGGTGCAGTGCAGACGGTGCCGTCCAGTGTCATGCCGTGTGTTCGTGTGTTGTGTTTGCGCTGGTGCAGTGCAGACGGTGCCGTCCAGTGCCATGCCGTGTGTTCGTGTGTTGTGTTTGCGCTGGTGCAGTGCAGACGGTGCCGTCCAGTGCCATGCCGTGTGTTCGTGTGTTGTGTTTGCGCTGGTGCAGTGCAAACGGTGCCGTCCAGTGCCATGCCGTGTGTTCGTGTGTTGTGTTTGCGCTGGTGCAGTGCAGACGGTGCCGTCCAGTGTCATGCCGTGTGTTCGTGTGTTGTGTTTGCGCTGGTGCAGTGCAGACGGTGCCGTCCAGTGCCATGCCGTGTGTTCGTGTGTTGTGTTTGCGCTGGTGCAGTGCAGACGGTGCCGTCCAGTGCCATGCCGTGTGTTCGTGTGTTGTGTTTGCGCTGGTGCAGTGCAGACGGTGCCGTCCAGTGCCATGCCGTGTGTTCGTGTGTTGTGTTTGCGCTGGTGCAGTGCAGACGGTGCCGTCCAGTGCCATGCCGTGTGTTCGTGTGTTGTGTTTGCGCTGGTGCAGTGCAGACGGTGCCGTCCAGTGCCATGCCGTGTGTTCGTGTGTTGTGTTTGCGCTGGTGCAGTGCAGACGGTGCCGTCCAGTGTCATGCCGTGTGTTCGTGTGTTGTGTTTGCGCTGGTGCAGTGCAGACGGTGCCGTCCAGTGCCATGCCGTGTGTTCGTGTGTTGTGTTTGCGCTGGTGCAGTGCAGACGGTGCCGTCCAGTGTCATGCCGTGTGTTCGTGTGTTGTGTTTGCGCTGGTGCAGTGCAGACGGTGCCGTCCAGTGTCATGCCGTGTGTTCGTTGTGTTGTGTTTGCGCTGGTGCAGTGCAGACGGTGCCGTCCAGTGCCATGCCGTGTGTTCGTGTGTTGTGTTTGCGCTGGTGCAGTGCAGACGGTGCCGTCCAGTGCCATGCCGTGTGTTCGTGTGTTGTGTTTGCGCCTGGCTTTTGTATTCGGTTAGATTTTTCTTTTTAAATTTTGACTGCTTTTATAATTCTCTGTTTTTTTCAGTCTTGCCTGAATTGTGCCACTAATATGTTGTGTATTTTTATGTTTGAAATATCCTCCTCTCCTGAAAACGGGATCAGATTGCAGATCCTGAAACGTCGTGAAACTTGTTTTTACTAATCAGTGATGGGAGAAGTAAGCAACATTTCCTTTAACTAAAATTGTCTTTAAATAACAAAACGACTTAATTACACAAATAATTACAACCATTCTTAAATCATATATTCTCCGAGAGAAATGGAAGGTGTCCAAACTGTTTATACAGTTTATGCATTACCGGTAAGAAGTCGGTAATTGTGAGGATAAACAACCTATATATCAAGTTCAAAGTCGATTCAGTAGCTAGGCGTAAGCGAGGTCACGTCGTAATGAACGTCAGTAGTACCTGCGGAATGCAAACTACCTGGCGCAGGAAACTGACGGTCAGGCACTTGACTAGACATGGCTGGCCCTTCCTGCCGCAGCCGCCTGCCTCACTCGTGTGGGCGGCATGGCAGCGACCAGCTACGCAACACAATAATGACACATGTTAGTGAATGTGTTAGGGAAAAATCGGTGAGGCACTAGATCGTAGATGTACCTGGTCTTCCGTATTTCAATTACGTACAGAATGACTGCATAGTTGATTACAACTTTTGTTGAGATGGCTCGAATTCAATAAAAATGTTCCTTAGATTTTTAAAGGTTGAAGAAGCATAGAGAGACTTTAAAATTCCAATAGCAATCAGACTAACGATCTTTTATGAAACGAAGCACCAATGTGAACAGCCTAGCGTTGTCAGTGTGTGTATAAGGACGGTATTGCAACTAAAATCATAACTACAATATAAACTAGATGGTTTTAATTGATAAAAATCTACTCAAGATTAAGAATAATTGCCCTGAATAATTCTGTGAGGTTGACAGAACGACAGGTCTTTGTTCGTACAACAGTACCGGTGCCCGCCGCCGCCGCGCCGCACCGCCAACGGGAACAGTCAACAGCTTTCTGGCCTTGACGCTCCTAGATCTTTGATTAAACGTCAGTCCATTAATGTTCAATTCACACGAACACCTTCCCGCCGCTCGCACTCGGGGTTTACTAAACAAGCCGGCTTTAATTTTTTCACATAACGAGATTTTAGATTTGTAGGAAGCAAATTATCTTAACAACCAGTTCGATCAACATTGACCAATTTTGTGCACACCTACACGGTTTGCGCGGCGGGAAGCTGTTGAACATCTGCGCATATTAATCCGGCTGCCTATCTACCTTTCAACAAGACCCCTACACTTAATTCTTGCGTTTTCCTTTTCGATTATAAAGTATTAAAATTAATATTTTTCGATTCGTACGTCCTACCGCAGACAAAGGATTTTATAGATTCGTTTCCCTGTGGTGCTACGCTTCAGGTAAATGGGTACATTTTACCGTACGTATGGGTTTCCACTAGAAATATCCCATCTCAAAACTCAAATGAAGACCCGATGTAAAGATGGTGGAAGCAGAATTGTATATGCGGTCAAATAAAATATAAATTGTCTACAATTAAATTCCGGCCAAAATTGAGTCCCGCGACTTTGGTGTACACCTCACACTATTTAAACCTGCTATATATGTATTTAAAGATCAAAAATTATAAATATTTTCTCCCACTCGCTCTTACACTTAAAACCCAAGGATTTTCGGTACCCGGACCAAATACAGAACAAAGAGCCGCGGCAACGACGTAAGTGTCGTTGCAGTACCGCATACTCGGGCACTCTCAACACGACATTCTCTGCAAAGATCCTGTGACCATGAAGACCTCTATAAGAACTCGATGTAGACCCATAACCCGACGTATATATTATTTTGCAAACTAATCTTTTAAGAAGAATATACATCTTTAATGATAGTTCAAATTTCAGAAATGATTTTTTTACTTTCTAAGAATTTGTATTTTTGATTGGAAGGAAAATTGTTTGAGAAGGAAAGTATTCTTCTGGCCAATAAAACAGAGTCAATGGCGAGTACGACGACGCGGGCGTTGTCGTCGAAGGAAGGGTGCGGGTCAATGGCGAGTACGACGACGCGGGCGTTGTGTCGAAGGAAGGGTGCGGGTCAATGGCGAGCGCGACGACGCGGGCGTTGTCGTCGAAGAAAGGGTGCGGGTCAATGGCGAGCGCGACGACGCGGGCGTTCTCGTCGAAGGAAGGGTGCGGGTCAATGGCGAGCGCGACGTCGCGGGCGTTGTCGACGAAGGAAGGGTGCGGGTCAATGGCGAGCGCGAGGACGCGGGCGTTCTCGTCGAAGGAAGGGTTCGGGTCAATGGCGAGCGCGACGACGCGGGCGTTCTCGTCGAAGGAAGGGTGCGGGTCAATGGCGAGCGCGACGTCGCGGGCGTTGTCGTCGAAGGAAGCGTGCGGGTCAATGGCGAGCGCGACAACGCGGGCGTTCTCGTCGAAGGAAGGGTTCGGGTCAATGGCGAGCGCGACGACGCGGGCGTTGTGTCGAAGGAAGGGTTCGGGTCAATGGCGAGCGCGACGACGCGGGCGTTGTGTCGAAGGAAGGGTTCGGGTCAATGGCGAGCGCGACGATGCGGGCGTTGTGTCGAAGGAAGGGTGCGGGTCAATGGCGAGCGCGACGACGCGGGCGTTGTGTCGAAGGGAAGGTGCGGGTCAATGGCGAGCTCGACGACGCAGGCGTCGTGTCGAAGGGAGGGTGCGGGTCATTGGCGAGCTCGACGACGCAGGCGTCGTGTCGAAGGAAGGGTTCGGGTCAATGGCGAGCGTGACGACGCGGGCGTTCTCGTCGAAGGAAGGGTGCAGGGCAATGGCGAGTGCGAGGACACGGGCTTTGTGTCGAAGGAAGGGTGCGTGTCAATGGCGAGCGCGACGACAAGGGCGTTGTCTGGAAGGTAGGGTGCGGGTCAATGGCGAGCGCGGCGCGGGCGTTGTGTCGAAGGAAGTGTGCGGGTCAATGGCGAGCGCGACGACGCGGGCGTTGTGTCGAAGGGAAGGTGCGGGTCAATGGCGAGCTCGACGACGCAGGCGTCGTGTCGAAGGGAGGGTGCGGGTCATTGGCGAGCTCGACGACGCAGGCGTCGTGTCGAAGGAAGGGTTCGGGTCAATGGCGAGCGTGACGACGCGGGCGTTCTCGTCGAAGGAAGGGTGCAGGGCAATGGCGAGTGCGAGGACACGGGCTTTGTGTCGAAGGAAGGGTGCGGGTCAATGGCGAGCGCGACGACAAGGGCGTTGTCTCGAAGGTAGGGTGCGGGTCAATGGCGAGCGCGGCGCGGGCGTTGTGTCGAAGGAAGGGTGCGGGTCAATTTGCAATCGGTTTTTAGAAGGTCTCCCGTGATTTCCATTAAGCCTGAAATAATTGCAACTGTTTGTAAACAGAGAGGTAATCTTTTCCATATATGGAGGTTATAAATCCTGCAGGTCGACCTTGGAAACAGGTATTTCTCAGGGTATAGAGTCCACGAGCCAACCGGTCGGCGGTCACAGCGCTGAGCCATGAGCCTCGCCTAAACACTTGCCCGTTTTTAAGTTCAAACGACAGCTCCGTCATCTCTAGACTTCCACGAAACCGGTTTCTTTGTGATGCCCTTTAACACCTTGTGTTTAATTGCAGTTATAAATAGGGTAGGACTTGGACTTATCTTAGTTAGGCCCTAGAAAGTTTTAAAATAAGTCCATTGTCGTTTCGGGATTTTTATAGATCCTAAAAAGAGGGATTTTCACCCTCGTACAAAGAGGATTCTTTGTTGAAAGGTTTTCTGTGTTTACAAGTTAACCGATAACTTTTGTTGTTGGGAAATAAAACTTTGATTCGTTGAACTAAAGTTCCCTCTATAGAAATGCTTAGCCTCTCATTTTATTTTACTTTTATACTGGTACCCTTCTAGACTAGACAATCGAATGCAAACGTGTACTCGTATAATGTGTTTAATTTGTTACTGGAATCGCTGAGATTGTCGTACTAAAGACAATTTTATCCCATCCCTACGATGCCTTAAATAAACGTATTAAGATTTGCTTTATAAACCACGATTGCTTTGGATATATTTCACTTCATAATTACTAGAATTATTTCGCATCTGTCTTTATCGATAAAAGTGTAGCTTACATATTCAGAAACATTTAAAGGTTTGATATCAATAATACAAATGCATATACAAGGTGTACATAAAGTCCCGTACGGGTTTAATATTTTCTGAACGATAACAGATAAATCAATAAGATTTGGTACATCAACACTACACTTAAAAATCTACTTTTTGAAGGAACTATCAGTTTTCTGTCATATCATGGGGACGTCCCGCAAGGAGTCAGAAGGAAATCTTAAATAGGAGCATAGGTCAATATGCACATCACTTTAAAGGGCTTCTCTAGCAGAGTTGAATGCCGCAAACAGCACTAAAAAAGGTTGATCCAGTAAAACATGGCGGCTGTTCAAAGGTTTTATTAAAAAAAGATAAATCTTTCTAATTGTTACTGTTACCAGTTTTTCCCCATTATCAGTAGATTTGGACCAAATTTGTAACCCTTGAGGATAACTAACGTCATAATTCACTTCTGTATTGACAGGCATAATGTAGTATTTAGCTGCAGTATTCATTTTAGTTGCAGTTTTGCTTTAATGGGGTTGTTGCTACTAATAAAATGTAACCAAGTAAAACCTTGAACAGCCGCCAATTTTTACTGGATCACCCTTTTTTAGTGCGGTTTGCGGCATTAAACTCTGCTAGATAAGCCCTTTAAAGTGATGTGCATATTGACCTATGCTCCTATTTAAAATTTCCTTCTGACTCCTTGCGGACGTCCCCATGATATGACAGAAAACTGATAGTTCCTTCAAAAAGGAGATTTTTTGGTGTAGTGTTGATGTACCAAATCTTATTGATTTATCTCTTATCATTCAAAAAATATTAAACCCGTGCGGGACTTTATGTACACCTTGTATAAATGTGTCGTGCAAAAATAACTTTGCAACACGTTCTGGATATATTTACAAGGAACTTTACCTAAATTGAATATGAATTTTCAAACAACTGTAACCCTATTTATAGGTCAAACCCAGCGTACAACAAGCTTCCGTTGAAATTGGGCTTCAGAACAAATGTTAACGAATAAACGATACGATTAAGGGAGCGACATTGGAAAAGGGGTTGTCGAAAGGTATACATTACTTCTGCGACTGTAGGAGCGGTTCCTTTAGGCGAATCGTAAATCCATTCACAAATACCTCAAAATCCCACCCCTTCCCCGAAAGACAAGGGAGGCCCCTCGGCCTGTACAAGCATAAGTGGTATTGTATGTATTTTGGGTTTTGGGCTTCTCTGGATGTTTTTGAAACTGTAGCTTCAATAGTCTTCATCACCGGAAGTTGCTAGACGTAGACGCCATCTTTGAGTTTTGTTCCATAAGGCCTATGTTAACTTTGTGCCTACATTACTCCTCACTTGATCGTCACATACAATTCATTTTGGTGTCAAATTAAAGGGTTCGCCGTCCTCTAGGGAAATAAAATGTCGAATTCTTTAATTTGGGTATCATAATTTCATAATAGTTTAATAGTTTAAATAGTTTAATTTTGAACTGAGTATTGTACATGTTCTCATTAATTAGTAACAAAATCCAAATTTGGCTATTGTATTTCTCTAGAGGACGACGAAACCTTAAATGTGACACCAAAGTTAATTGTTTGTGACGATCAGGTGAGGAGTAACGGAGACACAAAGTTAACATTGGCCTTATGGACCAAAACACCAAGATGGCGTCCGGCAACTTCCGGTGATAAGACTCTTAAGAGGCTCATTTGAAACGTGTTGTATTAATAAAATTATATTAACAGTTGTCCCAAGACATTTATCTCAAAAGGCAAAAAAATCCCTTAAATGGAAACTACAGACGGCCATAGGGAAGAGGAGCCATAGGAGTTGCTAGAGCAGCAGGAGTCCTGACTCCCAGGACCCAGGATACGCGGGGTAGGGTGGGGGGGAGGAAGTGACGGTCAAGTCCGAAGTAGCAAGGACACACCGGCAATACCGAGAGACCCATACTATACATGGGTCACCGCCTTCTAGGGCCAGTCAAGGTGCACTTGCCCCGGGCCTTTCGTTCAAATGTCACCGGACAAGGAAAATTATGCATAACAAGGCTATGTGAACACAAAAACTTCGTTTATGATCAATAGTTTATAAACTATAAAATTAATAACGTTAAAATCGAATTAATGTAAATAACATTTTTTATAATATCCTGCGTAAGAGCGGATAACTAAAAAATTGTTTAACAAATCTTCAAATAAGAATGAGGGTATATAGAGATTATTTAACACAAATTGATTGTCATTGTAAATAATACAGTAACGAGCCATTCTGATTATTTTTAACGATAATTCATAATTAAAAAATTCGTATTGAAAATATTTACAGTTAAGATAAAAATAATGAAAATTGTCAATAAATATATATTACACTGCTCAGCCTTTTAATCAAATAATATGATCCACACCAACGCGTAGTATTATAGTTTCACGTTTTTGTGTGGTGTTATACGTGTTATATTTTTGTGGAATCATAAGCAACATTTATTTATTAAGATTTTGTCCAAATAATGCTGGTTATTTACGTCGCGTCAGACTTAAACCGAAGGACCCTTTGTTACTAAGTTTAGCGGGGTTGTGGTTTTCCACCCTCTGAAAGAATTAAATACACTTTACTCTAATTCTTGGTCCAGCGTAATTTTTGGAGTAATCATCTTAATTGTTTTTGTGGGAGAAATTATTTTGAATTTTTATAGGAATAAACAAGTCCCATTAGATCTTATCATGATGGTACCATGATTGCTATCAGTCATGATTGCTGTTCGTTTAAAACAACATTCATTTTAATATATGTATATATCATAAATAGCAAACTGAAATTATTATTTTTCTTTTATAAAAATCTCAGTTTAGGAAAAAATGTTATTACTGATATTTATGCTTGTATTTAAGTTTATATATGGCTTTCCTTGTGACCACCCGGATCTGAAATATTCTTAAAACTATTGAAGATTCAACCGCCACATTCGGACCATGTGGTCGTGGTTCGTAGCGGTTGTTAGTGTTTTTTCATCTCATAAAAGGCGTGACGTATCTCGATCACTGGTATACAGGGTGTCTCGTCTAAGGTGTCTCAAACCGATTGTAGACGAACCAATTGACCTAGAAGGATGAAATAAAACTATTACCCACTAAATCGACCCCAAGGAATAACATAAAAATATTTTTAGTTTGTTACAAATACAGAGTGTTCCAAAAACCGAGGGTCACTAGTTCGAATCTCGGAGTTTTCAAATATAAACATATGTCAAATTATACATAATTTTAAAGCTCTACACTCGACTAACATTTGGAAAACACAGAACTCACTTATCTTAATCTGTTTCAAAATGGCGGCCATTTTTTTGAAAAATATTGACATTTACGGAATACCCTGTATCTGCTAAACCACAAGACATATCTTAGTTCTGATTAAATTCTTGCTCGTTTAAAAAAAGCAGCGTTACCCTGATATGCTACATGACAGTGTTTAAAAAAAAATACAAAAATACAAAAAAAAACTTGATTTGAAAATGTTTATGTGCCCAAAACTCCAAAAAGTCAAATAGTAACATATGTCAACAACTATATCATCTTTAAGGCCTTGGAAATCCTAGCAACTTTCTAATTTACACCAACCTCGTATCTCTTTTTGTTTTTTAGCAATCAACAAAAATCATCATTTCCCCATATAAAGTGCATGTTATTTGTGCGTAACACTTACAAAGTACTCTGAGGCCTCTTTTATAAATGGGTTATGTATAACTTGCATGCATTTGATATGGGGAAATGATGATTTTTAATGATTGTTAAAAAACAAAAAGAGATACGAGGTTGGTGTAAATTAGAAAGTTGTTAGGATTTTCAAGATCTTAAAGATGACATACTTTGTGACATATGTTACTATATGACTTTTTGGAGTTTTGGGCACATAAACATTTTCAAAAAAAGTATATTATGTATTTTTGTATTTTGTTTTAAACACTGTCGTGTAGAATATCAGGGTAACGCTTATTTTAAAACGAGTAAGAATTTTGAACCATAACTAAGATATTTCTTGTGGTTTAGCAGATACAGAGTATTCCGTAAATGTCAATATTTTTCCAAAAATGGCCGCCATTTTGAAACGGATTAAGTTAAGTGAGTTTTGTTTTTGCCAAAATATTAGTTGAGTGTAGAGCTTTAAATTTATGTATAACTTGACATATGTTTATATTTGAAAATTCCAAGATTCGAACTAGTGACCGGAAATAATTTGATTTCATCCTTCTAGGTCGATTGGTTCGTCTGCAATCTGTCTGAGACACCTTACGTGAGACACCTGTAGATTACGATACGTCTTGTATTTCACAAGACAATTGTATACTTTGCTTTGTTATTATAAAGAAATTGAAAAACCAATAATTCACAACAATTCGGTTTATCTTCCACTCGCTCCAAAATTAATTGAATCTAAAATGTTTTTGTTCGTAAAACATTATATCCGAGCATTTCTTGTTCCCCTTTCGCTGTAAGAGCGGGCAGAATTTCCATTTCTATGACCCGTTAATAAACGTTTTAAAACCCGGGCAATAAAGGATTCTAACCGAGAAATCCAATAAAAACACGTTCCAGAGAGTGAAGTCTTCGATCGGAGACGAATTCCTGCAAGTCTATATTGCCGTGGATTCCTGCGGCTCCAAAGTGACAAACTGCCCTGGAATGATATCTGCTGAGCAAACTGACAGTAAATCAGAGTGGAGACTGGTCATGTCCCTGAGAGGCGCGACTTGTACCGGCCCTGACCTCCTCACCCCCGGCGACCTTAGGTCCGACCTAGGGCATGCCATACGAACGATGCGGAACTTTCATACTTAGCGCCAGTGACCGTATGTCAGCTAACCTCTACGCTCGAGGAGTGTATGACACATAACAGCTAAACTGTGTAATCGAGGCAAGTCTAAGAACGTTGAAACATCGCATATTTAGTGGAAGGTCGAAAATTGGTGTCTAATTTGGCTGATAAAACATGTCAAAGGAGTTCGCACGCAGCACGCTGAAAGGTAAAATCTGAAAAAATCTCACGTTTGAACGAAAACTTGTTCCAATTTTTTTACAAATTTGATACAATTTTAGGTTCTGACACCTAGTTCTATTTATCTAGAATTATAGGATGATAATGTTATGCTGTATGAGGTTGAATTAAGGTTCAGTAAGGTTTAAATGTGAGTGAGGGAGTAATAGTGGTGATGAAACTACGCCAAGGTGTGTTTTCCAAATGTTAAAACCCCCACAAGATAAATGCACTGGGTTTACATTGTCTACTCGGTATAGATATTTATGCTAGAATGCTGAAAAAATACAAAATTGCCAATGGGCATAGTTATAGGGGCCTACGGGGCCATACACATATTACGTAACGCATTTTTTCGTCATTTCAGACCCCCTACTTCCCCCATGTAACGCACCGTAACGCCTGACCATACCCCCCCACTTCCAATGTGTTACGTAACTCAATCGTAGAAGGCTTTAAAACATTTTCAACTTTTTAAACATCGTTTTATTAGCAGTTTAAAATATGGATTTCAGTGAATCATTAAACTTTAAAAGCCTTTCCTTTAACAATAGTTTTTAATAACTTTTTCAAAGCAAAATGTATACTAACAAACAAGACTGTTATTAATAATATAAACAACAATATAAACTATCTCAACAAAACGGGAGTACACCAGCTCTTAGGGTTAATATTTGTGAGTTATGTAATGTTGATCCAACCCCCCCTCCCCACATAGCGCACCATAACGCTATGCCATACCCCCTCCCCTCCTTTAAGTGTGTAATATGTGTATGGCCCCTACAAAATGGTTTGCTTGTTCCTCATATAATATCTCCAAAATCGGGGATGTAAATAATTTTCAAATTCAAATTTAAAATGTACACTCTGTTGTGGAAGTTTCGTTTAAAAACGAGTTTTATCTTGAAAAGCAACGAAGCAATGGAAAATTTTAATATTTTGTCAAAATCTGTTGCTTGAGTGTAGTGAGTGAATGAAAGTAAATATTTGTTTGTATTTTTAACATAATTTTGTTTCCCTCATAACGTCGGACTACTACGACAGTTTAACTTGATCTGCTTTTGTCAACAGTTTTCAAGATTTTGGTGTATCTAAAACCTACTGACAAGCTTTAAGAGATAGTTCATCTAAATGAAAAACTACATTTAAACTTGGCACATGTCATACTTTAATTGGCAATTTGGCTAATTTGTCATTGCATTTGGCGATTCCAGCATTAACCGTTTCAAAATGGAGGCCATTTTAAACATGAACAAGAATGATCTAGACATACGAAATGCAAAGTTTTATGTTGTAATAGATGGAGTAGGCCTACATAAAATAGTTTTGAGTTATTGCTTCTTTTATTGAAGTATACTATTGTTTTGGCTGCCACACAACATTTTCCCGCTTTTATTATAAACAATTGCAGCAACTAAGCCATCTTTTACGGAACCAAACTCTACATTGTTTAGGTGTTTACATGTTTTTTGTTGTTTTTTTAATTTGCCGTTTCAAGATATTTAGCTTTTAAAGTGTTAAATTACTTTAATTTTGAAACAAACCGTCAAATTCGATGCCACATTAGGTTTGGCCATCAACAAAGACATTTGGCACGTTTTAAGTCAAAATCTCAAGATGTTCCAAACATGCCATCAGACGGCAACCCAAGCATTTTACGATCCGTAGTAAACTTGGGGAACGACATCAAATTTTTATTTTATTTTCATGAGAGGAATCTGCTCCCGACGTTTTTTAGTAGATATCAGACCCACAACGACCCCCAATAGTAGTGTGGGTTTGCGGGTTTTGCGCCGGAAGTGACGTCATCCGGTCACGTGACCGGAAGTGCTGAGTCATGAAAGATGTTATCTGGGGCTGAGCCAGTGACGTAGGCGGTTTTGTGACGAAATGAGTTAAAGTTCAAAGTTCAAGGTCACGGGGAGGTAATTTTAAAAAAGTACTACCTCGCACGCGTAAAATCCGATTGTGATTCGATAGTTTTAATTCGATAAAATATCGAATGAAAATTATCGAATGAAGCAATCGAATGATACGAGTGCGAGGTAGTACTAATACAAATATTACTTTATTTTATTTACAATAATTCATATTACAAATATTACTTTATTTACAATAATTCATGTTTACAATAGTTCCCCGTTGTTGGTTGTCATCGATGTTGTTGATCCGGACGAGTTGCGGCCTCGCCAGATGAATAGAGTCATAATGAATACACATAATTTTGATGGACATTTCAACAGAGAGCTCGATGTACACCGGTCGAGAGCCGGAGGTGTACTGACTACTCGCTAGCTAGCGTTTTGGTATCAAACAAAATGGTGGGGGTAAAAGTGTGGTGGGGCGGAGCAGATGGCGGACGGCAGATGGCAGGCGACAGATGGTAGGCGGCAGGTGGCAAGTGCGCGGCAGATGGTTGCTACTACATCCACCATCATTAGTCAAACCCTATTAGGGATGACATTATTGCTTCTGCATCAGTAGATATTGTGCTAGAAACTTCATGTCCTTGTATTTCATCATTTGTATTGTCAGCTTGCTCAATATTAAAAGAAGAACATGTGGAAGAAACAGTAGTGCCTTGTATTTGCGAATCCATGTGAACTATGCAAGAGCCGCAGGTATACTGAAGTGATACAAGCATGTAGGATAGACACTCGCCTTTACCCCCCACCACACCAGTTTCCCCCACCAAGTTTTCACATCGCACAATAACTACGGGACATGCATTAGTTAGGGTCTAGCTCTGACTCTGTGAGGATCGGAGCTCCGTAACTGAAAACATTAACAATTCTTGCTCGACACTGTTTTTACACAATCATAACAGTCACTGTGATCTAATTTATTGCATGTACTCATATGATGCATCTTGCGTAGCAGACAACTTGCTAAGAATGTTTCAGCCTGGAGTATTCTACGGCGAAATCGCTCACAATCCACTAACAGCGTAGACCTTCTATCTTCACAGTCGGAGAAGTAGAAGGTGGTGGCAGGCGGACTGTTGAAGGACACCTTCGTCATATTTCTGTAAAACTGTGACATCTTTAGAATAACACAAACTCTATAGGTAGATGTTAATCCTGCAAGAGCTAAAAGTATAATGATATAGCGCTAGCGTGTATGATACCCACCCGACCTACCCGCACAACAACGTTACCTCGGTATACTTTAAACTATAAATAACTTGTCGTAGTTTAATCCATAAACAAAGTATTTATTAATGTCAGGCCTTGAAAGTGTTGTTTTCGCGCTGTTTCTTCCCTAATCTCAGTCGGATCTGAATTATATTCGCACCATCTTGTTCGTCTGATTAACCCGCGTAATTTGAGTACCCACTCGCTATACTTTAACCCAATAATAAAGAAGTTATTAGTATGTAACCTTGAAAACATTGGTTTTTTCGCTATTTCTGCTATACCGTTGGTCGGATCTGAATTCTGTTTGCACCATCTTGTTCGTCTGATTAACCCGCGTAATTTGAGTACCCACTCGCTATACTTTAACCCAATATTAAAGAAGCTATTAGTATGTAACCTTGAAAACATTGGTTTTTTCGCTATTTCTGCTATACCGTTGGTCGGATCTGAATTCTGTTTGCACCATCTTGTTCGTCTGATCAATTCGCGTAATTTGAGTACCCACATGACATACTTTGGACAAACTTTGTAGTTTTTTCGCTTCTGCTACTATACCCTTGGCCGGATCAAAATTCTGTTTGCACCTCCTTGTTCGTCTGATCAATTCGCGTAATTTGAGTACCCACATGACATACTTTGGAAAAACTTTGTACCCCCCCCCCCCCAACATGGGTCATGTTCAAGGTCAAGGTCAAGTTCAAGGACTTTGGGACTTAGAAAATTTCACAAAGTGGGCTGCACAAACAAACTCTCCTGCCTATGTACAGGCCAAGTCCCTAACTTGAAATGCTTAGGGTGGTCCTGAAAAGGACCGTTTGCGTGCTGAAGGTTGGTCGGGATAAGGATCAGTTCAAACTTTATTCTTCAAAACCCACTTTACCCTCCCATCTTTTCTGGTTAAGAATAACTCCTGTGTATCAGGTATCAGAGGAGGTGGCGGTGGGAGAGACTGCGGCAGACGCACCTCGATGTAGTGGATGGTGTGTTGAAACAGGAACACGTGGTCCCCGTTGGTTGCCACATATTTATACTCCGTCATCCGCTTCAGATTTCGAAACTCGACCTTGGAGACTTCAAACGGTGTCACCAAGTCGTTCAGCCCCATCACCCTTGTCCGTTGCATCACCTCATCGACAGTCGGTGTTGGAGACGAAGGTTGAGCCGCCGATGTAGAAGGCCGAGGCTGAGCCGATGTAGAAGGTCGAGGCTGAGTCGAGGGTCGTTGTTCAAAATACAGCGGATGACCATGGAGATTCCGTTTGAGAGACTTCAAAGTTGAAGGTCTCTTAAACCCGCTCCTTCTTTCCGTCGACCTCTTCAAAGATTCCTTTAAGCGCTGGAGTTTTTCAGGAGTCAGAGGAGAAGACATGGTGTAAATAGGATGGAAAAGAAAATGGATAAGATAGAGTTGGATAGAGCACGTGTGTACTGGTTGCAATCCAAAGCCGGAATGAGGCGGCTGGCAGAGTGAAGCAGGTCGTAAAGTGAAACCTTGCCCTATCCATATATGGGTAGAAAGCTGAGGACTGGTTTAGAACCGGCCCCCCCCCCCCAACCCCCCCGACGGACCCCCCCCCCCCCCCCCCGACGGACCCCCCCCCCCGCGACGGACCCCCCCCCCCCCCCGACGGACCCCCCCCCCCCCCGACGGACCCCCCCCCCCCCCCCCCCGACGGACCCCCCCCCCTTTTGGGTCATGTTCAAGGTCAAGGTCAAGGTCGAGGGAAAAATGTTCTTGGAAGTGCGGGATAAAATCCCGCAACGAAGCAGGGTTATCCCTTATCCCGCTTTCCCCTTAATATCCCGATTTCCCATTCTCCGTCTATATAACCCGAGATTTCGAGCGTCTCTTCGCAGTAGCCTGCCGCCCGTTGCGATGAACGTCCCACTGGGTTGCAGTGCCTGCTGCAGCGTAGGTCTGTTAAGTGTGCGTTGGGCCCGACGCGCAATTAAGAGATCCGCGCCCTTGCATGTTTAGTTAGTTTGTTTAAGCATGTTAGATAACGCTTGTAGTTTGCTGCTAGTTAAATATATTTAAGGGGATCTTGGTCAGGGGATTATTGTACTTCGGTTCGTAGTATTCTGAAGCCTACACAGTGATGAACGTCCTTGCGGTTTCAGAGTGCACGACTGTTGTAAACTGACCATATTTTGATGCTTTATAATAACATTGTAGATGGAATGTGTTTCCTTAACATTTAATGTTTTGTAGTTTGCTTAACACTTAATGCTTTTATCTTCAACGTGTCCTTGACCTAGATTAGGACTTAGAAAATATTCAAGAAACATTCAATGTACACAACCACGTTTTAGCACAAAATTTATGGAAGGGGAAATTTAATATATACTGCAACAGCGTGGTAAAAATCATCATATCGCTATGGAAGCTGTAGGTGTAAACACTTGGCTTGTTCCTTCCGAGCTTGCTATTTCAGAAGCCTTTCTGTCCATCCTTACTTATGAGTTTCGAGGCATTAAATTAAAAGTAAAAATAGAGCTGAGACCGTTGCATAGAAATGATATGCATTGTATTTTGGTGGAATGGGAATCGCCCTCCGGCATTAATCTTTTCCATTTTATCAAAAGATCGTGCAAGGAGTTTTGCGTAAAACGGATAACAGTCTCCCTTGTTTAAACGTAGTACAGATTTCTTCCAAAGTAAAATAGCAAAGGTAACACCTTTGCTATTTTACAAAATATTTTAACGTGTCCTTGACCCAGTTACCGGACTTGGAGCAATTCAAAGTGTGCTATACAGCGTTAGAACAAACTACTGTCGAAGCCCCCCCCCCCCCCCCCGATATATTCCTATAAAAGCGGGAGCAGCCCGCAGAGGGTTCGCAGTCGCAGGCCGACAGCCTAGCTAGCTGTTTGCCCGCGCTGTCCGCAATAGTATCTCTAGTATAGAGTTGGTACCACTATATATTAGAGATGCTACCTTAGCTTAAGGCATGTCTGTGTATTATTAAGCATGTTAGAATAACGCTTGTAGTTTTCTGCTAGTAAATGTAGTTAGTTTAACTGTAGTTAGTTTGGTGTTGGTTTTAAAGTGTTTTTGAAGTGTTTTTTATTTACTAATGAAATATGTACTTTTCTTTCACGCTCCCATTCAAAAAGGTATGGCACGAAAACCGACCTTATGTCTTTAAATATCTCAGGGGGGATTATGTTTCTCAAATAAACACCTTTCCTAACCCCTTACAAAAAGGTATGGCACGAAAACCGACCTTAAGTCATTACGGCGCGCAAACCGGATGACTTTACCTATCTTAACCCTTACTCACGAGAAACAGATTCAGTCAGTTTGCTTATTTTTGGTTAAATTTAAGGGGACCTTGGTCAGGTAATTATTGTACTTCGGTTCGTAAAACTCTGACGCCTACACAGTGATGAACGTCCTTGCGGTTTCAGAGTGCGCGACTGTTGTTAACTGACCATTTTGCTTATCTTGGAGGATACATCATCGGGGAAATAAACTTAAGGGGACCTTGGTCAGGTATTATTGTACTTCGGTTCGTAGTACTCTGACGCCTACACAGTGATGAACGTCCTTGCGGTTTCAGAGTGCGCGACTGTTGTTAACTGACTATATCGTTTGTGTGTTGGGTGAATAATTTTTCGGGGGAGAGGTTAGTGTTCCGTTATCAGGTTTATTTGCCTATAATTGCGAGCTTTAAGCTAGTCCTCTTCTCCTAATACAGAGCGGGGAATAGAGCAGTTTGTGGTCCAAGTGAGAATCACTTACTGCTCTATTCCCCGTTTTGGCAACATGTTCAGATGACCTTGACCCACTTCGGGACTTAGAAAATTTTCGTTTAGTAAAACATTACAACAATATTCCTTCCCTAACCTCTAAAGCCCCCCCCCCCTACAACTGGGTATAAAAGGAGGGTTTTCACCAGTGGTAAAATCATTCTGCTGCTTACACATCACGAGTGCAGTTCAGTTCCCAAGATGTCTGACCGTAGGAAGCAACTTTTGCCGAGGAAGGTTGAGCACTCTTCACCTGCTCCGTCATCTGCTCCGCCAGCTCCTTCCATCCTTCGGCAGGCGTTAATATTATCATGCATTGTTCCTGAGGAGCCTGCACCACGACCGCAACCACTTCAAGAAAACCTCGTTGCTCCCCCGTCCGCTTCTTCATCTTCTTCATCTTCTTCATCGTCTTCGTCGTCTTCATCTTCTTCGGCTACTTCTCGCTCACCTTCTCCATCACCGAGGAAGGATGAGCAAACAACTGCACCATCTTTGGCTTCACCAGCTCCTTCGCTTCTTCAGCAGGCGCTGGCAAGCATTCTTCCACCTTCTACACCAGGCTCTTCAACACCATCTGCAAGTCTACATTCTTCTTCTCCTACCAAACCTTCTACACCTTCTGTAAGTGTCCTTTCCCGTCCTTCAGTGATCTGTATTAACAACGAATCTCCTTCAGAGAAATTTCAACAATTAAAAACCTTGAGAAGGCAGTCCATACTTCCTGCACCAAGATGCAGCTACAGTTTTGAAAAAGGTGCAAGGAAAGGGGAACGTTGTGCTAAGTCTTGTGTTTTAAATGAAGAAGTATGCAGATCACATTTAAAACAAAATCACAAGGGCACCGTTTCTCTTTCTACACCCCATCCAACAGTGAGACCAACCAAAATTCGAATTAATAGGCTTTGTAGAAATAAACGATACTTTTTTGTTAAATCAAAGGGCTTTGCAAAGGTGGTGGTTCAATGTGAAGGTAAATTGTACTATGTAGAGTTGCCTAGAGGCATGGACCTCCACGTCAAAGAACTTACCAAACAGAACTATTTAATTCGAAATGATACAGGTTTCAGTGTGTGGAAAACATTTAAAATAAAAAAAGATTAAAAAGTGTATTCCAAATTAAAAATAATCTTTTCCAAATTAAAAAAAAAAAGTGTGGACAACCTATTTACAATTTGTAGCATATGCTGCAGAGTGTAAATAGGTTGTCCACACCTTTTTTTTTACAATGCTACAACGACCTTGACCTAAATAACGGACTTAGATATATTGTACTAAGTCAAAGATAAAACTTAAATGGAAAAAGGAGAAATATTATATTAATGACATTATTCAACAGTAAAGAGGGGAGGGGGTAAGCGGGTATTTAAGCGAGAGATTCGGAATATAATTATTAGTTGTATCGTCATGAGCGTCAACAGCAACACATGGGGAAAGGAAATTAGCGAAGAGGAGTTGTACGCGATTGTTGAGGCTGCTGAAATGACTGAGGTTTATAAAATTAATAAGGTTGCAGAAAATGGTGCTCAGTCTCAACCGCAACAAACTACATCACCGATGCAGTCTACAACGCAACAACCAAGACCCTATCATGTTATCCTGGAGGAGTACAATGAGGCGATGAGGTACGCCTTTACTAAGTGGTGTGGTCAACCGCGTTCTCCTGAACAATGGGAGGAGCATGATGCAGACTTTCGCCTGGTTGCAGACTTAGAACTTGAGCTTCAAAGAACAAAGGTTGCTCAATAGTGAGAAGAGTTATTGTTTACTTTAAAATACAGAGCGGGGAATAGATCAGTTTGCGGTCCAAGTGAGAACCACTTACTGCTCTATTCCCCGTTCTGGCAACTGGTGTAAATGACCTTGGGACTTAGAAAATATTCGTTTGATAAAAAATAATGAAAGATCTTCTTATTTCTCACAACAATATCTTTTCCTAACCCCCACCACTACCTAAACTAAGTATAAAGGAGGTTCTCCATCGCTGGTAAAAATTAGTACTCTGCTGAAAATGAATGCATCCACTACTTCTATCTCTGCAGCAACTATAATAGTTAGCAGACGGGTCGAAAACATTGATCAGGTGCTTGCTGTAAGGAGATTACTGCTACGGTATCTTGATATAGAGGTTAGTTGTCAATTGTACATGTGGAGACCAACAGGTGAAGTTTATAGTAGTGAAAATGAAGCATTTGAAACAAACTACAGTAGAAAGTTATATAAAATCTTTGGTAATATGGTAAGGTTAGTCGATAAAGGATGGAACATTAATATAACATTTTATATTGTTCCAAACCTGTAATTAAAGCAAAAAAAAAAAACAAAAAAAAAAAAACGATGGGTATATAAGCCCGATGTTACAGAGACAATTATCACTTTGGTTCTGAATTGCGTCAAGAGAGCACCTACCATGGTATACCTCCACTATATTGACTCTACTGCTAAAGCGGATACTTTTATCCAGCGTGTTTACCAACTGTTAACGGAGTACCAACATGTTCAGGTTAAAGGATTGGGTATTCGTGGAACAGAAGAAGTAAAAATAGATGTAAAACCAATCCCTTTGAAGAAAAAAATTGTCCAATTATTACAAGAAGGCTACACACTGTGCCTTTATTACACAACCTCATAAACTAAATAAAACGCCAAAGGGGGGGGGGAATACAGAACGGGGAATAGATCAGTTTGAGGTTTGAATAAGAATCTCTTACTGCTCTATTCCCCGTTCTGGTAATAGGATAAGGTGACCTTGACCCACTTACAGGACTTAATCATTTGTGTTACAATAATACCTCTTCCCTATCACTTTTCCCTACCACTTGCACTTTCAACACTTACCCCCACCACCACCGAAATCATGTATAAAAGGTGGTTTCGTATTAGTGGTAAATCAGTCTGCTACTTGGAATCATGTCGCCCAGAGATAACATTTTCCCTTCTAAGAAGACTATACTAGAATTGATTGAAAATATTCCATTAAATTTAAACGAAGATGAAGACGATGATGATTCAGAGATGGAAGGTGAACTATTTAGTGATCTTGAACTATTTAGTGGCTTTGAACTACTGAGTGAGTTTGCTAGCAGTGAACCATATCTTGGAGAGATGGAGCTGTTGGAGCTGTTGACTGACGACGAAGATGTCGATAATAATGAACCGGAATTTCATCATCAGTTGCTTTGCTTGGAGGAAATGGACCTTGTTGATAGTGAAACCCCTCCAAGCAGTATTAATATCGATGATGTAGTTCTAGATCCAGTCACAGGGAACTTTTGTGTTCGTCGTCGCTTATTTAGTGATATGAGCTCATCATCATCATTATCATCGGAAGAATCTGAATAAGTTTTTGTTGTCTTCAAATAGTTTACTTTAAATACAAAGCGGGGAATAGATCAGTTTGTGGTTATAGTGAGAATCACTTACTGCTCTATTCCCCGTTTTGGTAATATCGTTGTATGACCTTGACCCATTTACATGATTAAAAAAGTGGGGTAACTTATACATTTAATGGTGGGGGAACGTCTATTTAAAGACGATGCAACAGTGTATATTTATCATATAGACATGATGAACCCACCAGGAAACTCCGTTTGCTACAGCTTTCCCCTCATCGATATCGATGATGTGATAAAACTTACATCAATAACAAACCGGTTCGAACTCGAAAGGCGACTCATAAAAGTCGACGTAATTCCACAAGATCTTCGTTCGGCAATGTTGACTATTGAATATGTTAAAGATGAATCTACAACTGAAGATCCCTATTGTTTTATGAAATTTTTAGTTGATCAAGATGCAATGTGTACAATCCAACTTCACATCCGAGTTTAAAATTTATCAAATGTTTCTGTTGGAGAAAATTGTCTTAGTTAAATACAGAGCGGGGAATAGATCAGTTTATGGTTTAATATAAAATCATTTACTGCTCTATTCCCCGTTTTGGTAAATTTGTTCAATGACCTTGACCTAAATACAGAAATTTGTAGCCTCCAGCTACAATAGTAAATATAAAATGCAAAAAAAAAAAAAAAAAAAAAAAAAAAAAATAGTAAACTTAACGTAATACGTACCCCCATTACTTTTGCTAGGGTATAAATAGAGGGGTATTTGCAGTGTTGTTCATTATTGCCTTGACCCTTGTGGAGATCGCACCTACATTATGCATCGCTGCGATATTTGCAAGTCTTCATTTAAGGATGAATTTATTTTAATGATACATAAAGAACTGAAACATAACAAAAACCAAAATGAAGAATATGAAGAAGAAGAATTGAAAGAAATAGATCAAATGTTAGCTCAACACCAAAATTCCAGACCTAGTGTTATTCAATATGCACCATCAACATCGACTTCTACCTCTGCTATGTCTACACTTCACCGTCCTTCAACATCATCATCATCATCATCTGCATCGACTTCTACGTCTGTTCTGTCTACACTTCATCATCCTTCAACATCATCAGCTGCATCGACTTCTACGCATGCTCTGTCTACACTTCACCGTCCTTCAGCATCAACAGCAGTAAATGTAGAACTACATGCCCGAGCACTTCCGGGTAATGTAGTAACCCACTTCAAAATTGACAATGCAAAATTACAACTCGAAGAGTTTTTAAATAACGCAAAAGGATTGGTAAGCAACACTTTGCAAAATGAATTAAAAAGATTAAATTTTATTAAATTTGGACTATTAATGGATGCTTTATTTACAAACATTCAAAATGAAACTTCACCGAGAGGGTTTTTAACAAAAAACCGAACTATTATGTTTTCGTCAGATATTGATTCAATCGTATCTGAATGTTTTGAAGAGCTAATGACTAAAATACAAGAACATGAAGGAAGAGGCTCTGGATGGAATTTGTTAAGCATCACAGGGCTAGACTTAAGAGTACACAAACACGGCTATGGAATTCGAGGAAGTAGCTACATTCCTCTACCAACAAAGATTAGAAATACCTTATCCTGCGTCAACGTACAAAATCAAGATACTGAGTGTTTTAAATATGCTATGTTGGCCAAATATGTAACAATTCATCCGGAAAGACCAAGTCACTATTATGAAGAAGTACAACATAGATATAATTTCCAAGGGATGACTTACCCTGTTGCTATAACAGACGTTTCAAAATTTGAAAAACAAAATCCTTCAGCTTCTGTCAACCTCTTCGGTTTGGATTCGACAAACAATTTGTACCCCTTGCGTATAACACCAAATGAGCGCAGAGATCATACCGATTTGTTATTAATTACTAAAGGTGATATTTCACACTTTGTGTATATCAAAAAATTTGAAAGTCTTGTTTCTAATCAATTATCTAAGCATAAAAGAAAGATGACAATTTGCAAAAGATGTTTTTGTCACGTGAACAAAGAACTAAGAAGGGGAGGGTCTGATTGGTTAGTAGAACACCAGCGGTTATGTAATGGAAACTATGAAGTAAGAATTAAATTGCCGCATCCTAGCAGAGCGCAGATAAAATTTGACAAAGTAATACAACAATACCGTGTACCTGTTGTTGTTTACGCTGATTTCGAGTCTTCTTTACATCCGCTTGAACAACAAGAAGAGGACGTTACAAGAAGAAGCAAATACCAACTTCATTCACCAAACAGTTATTGCATACTAATTAAATCCACGTTGACTGAAGACCATCTTCAAAAATATGGACTATCATCTTCTCCAAAGATTTATCGCGGTGAAGAAGCAGCCAAATACTTTGTCGATGATTTGTATGACATAGCTGCAAAGGTAGAAGAACTGTATGGAACATAGGTACCCATGTCACCTATGGAAGAAGAAGAACTTCAACATTATGATTCAACAACAACGTGTTATTTGTGTAATAACACCTTTACACTGGATAACGTTAAAGTTCATGACCACGATCATCTTACGGGAGCGTACAGAGGTGCAGCCTGTAACGCTTGCAACTTGAACTACAAACTACCATATTTTATCCCCGTAGTTCTGCACAATCTGAGTGGTTATGATTCGCACTTCATAATCCCCGAACTAGGAAGAGATAATGGAGCAATAGACGTTTTGGCTACTACAATGGAAAAATTTATAAGCTTTTCAAAAAAGGTGGGTAAAATTAAATTAAGGTTTGTTGATTCATTTAGATTTATGCCTTCAAGCCTCATGAAATTATCTGAAAATCTAAGAAGAACAGATTTGATAGAAACAAGCAAAATTGTACTCAATAGTAAAATGGATTTGGTTCTTCGAAAAGGAGTCTTCCCCTATGATTACATCGATGGACTGCATAGATTTGATGAAACATCACTACCTTCACCAGAACACTTCAAAAACAAACTTAATGATTCGGAAATATCACTTGAGGACTATCAACACGCACGTCGAGTATGGAACGAGTTAGATATGAAGACCTTAGGAGATTACTCGGACTTTTATGTCAAACTAGATGTAACTCTTCTTTGTGATGTAATGGAAGAATTCCGAAACACTTGTTTTGCTGCATACGGTTTGGACCCTCTACATTCGTATACTTCACCAGGATTAGCTTGGCAAGCCATGTTAAAAGAAACAAAATGCAAACTCCAACTTTTAACAGACATTGACATGGTTTTAATGGTTGAAGCTGGAGTAAGAGGCGGATTGACCCAAAGTGTTACCAGACATGTCAAAGCCAACAACAAATACCTACCTGATTACGATGAAACCAAACCGTCAACCTATTTAGGATATTTCGATGCAAATAACCTGTACGGATGGGCAATGTCAAACCCACTTCCTTTTGATAACTTTAAATGGATTAATCCCGACTCTATTGGCGATATTTTACAAATTCCGAAACATGGTGACACTGGATATATTTTGGATTGCGATTTTGAATACCCAGAAAATTTACATGATCTTCATTATGACCTTCCACTTCTTGCTAAAACAGAAATTTCACCAATTGGAAAACACCCCAAATTAATGATGACATTAAATAATAAACAACGCTACGTGGCTCACTTTTGGGTGGTTCAACAAGCTATCGAATTAGGACTACGTCTAACAAAAATTAATAGAGTTTTGGAATTTTCTCAATCATGCTGGTTGAAACCCTACATTGATTCAAATACCATCAGAAGAGCAGCAGCTACATCAGACTTTCAAAAAGATTTCTTTAAATTAATGAATAATGCGATATTTGGAAAAACATTGGAAAACAAAAGAAGACACAAAAATGTTAAACTTGTTACCGACGCAAAAAAATTACAGAAACTAGTACAGCAGCCAAATTTTGGAACATCTATAATTATTAATGAAAAACTTGTAGCAGTGTCCATGAAGAAGACGAGTGTGAAGATGGATCGTCCTTTGTATATAGGCATGTCAATCTTGGACATCTCAAAAACACACATGTACGATTTTCACTACAACAAAATGGTGGCGTTCTACGGAAGAGAAAATATATCTATTACATATATGGACACTGACGCTTTTATATATCGCATAGTAACATTGGACATGTATAAAGATTTACGTACATTTATTTACAAGAACGACTTTGATTTCTCCGATTATCCAAAAGATCATCCAAACTACGACAATGACAGACACAAAAAAGTACTAGGCAAATTCAAGGATGAGGCTAATGGTGTTCTGCTTGAAGAGATTGTTGCACTGATGTCTAAATTATATTCTTTGAAACTCTATAATGAAAAAGAAGAAGAAGAAAAGAAGAATAGCTATATTAAGAAAGCTAAAGGTGTAAAGAGTTTATATTTAAAGAAGAAAGTGCATTTTGAACACTACAAGCAATGCTTATTTGAGGATAACATCATTACAGCTAAATTCAACACCATCAGAAGTTTTAACCATCAGCTGTACAGCGTGACTGAAGTTAAAAAGGCGCTATTCTGTAATGACGACAAAAGACAAACCCTTCCAGACAACATCCACACTTTACCATTCGGTCACTATTCCCTCAACCCTATTGACTAATAACCCTTTCATCGTCCTAGATCCTCTATCCTTTTCCTTTCCGTAAAAAAAGGGGAAACACAGCAATGTTAAGCTGTGTTTCCCCTTTTTTTACACAAGTTTTGAATGACCTTGAACTATATGTATATATATATATATAAGCAGATTTATACAAAAGAATATTTAATACCATATCAGCTGCCTTCGTGAAACCATCATGTCAGACCTGAAGGAGAAGATTATTAATGAACTACACAAACCTGCAAGAATAAAGTTTCCAAGAAGAAATACTGTTATAAAAGGGATAAATGATCTATATCAAGCGGATTTAATTGAAATGCGACCGCATAGCAGAATAAACAAAGGATTTAAATATATACTCACAATTATTAATTGTTTTACAAAAGTTGCAGACGCTTTGCCTCTAAAGGACAAGACTGGAAAAAGCGTAACAGAAGCCATGGAAATAGCCATAAAAAGAGATAAAAACAAAATTAAACATTTACAAACTGATGATGGAACAGAATACTTTAATACAAACTTTGCACAGTTAATGAATAAATATAAAATAAATCATTATTCTACAAATTCAGAGAAAAAAGCTGCTATTGTAGAAAGATTTAATAGAACCTTAAAAGGAGCACTGTATAAACAATTTTCAAAAAGAGGTTCTTACGTATGGTATGATGTTTTACCACAATTAATAAATGATTATAACAACAGGTTTCATAGAACTATTGGTATGAAACCTAACAAAGTAAATAGAAGAAATGCAAAAGATGTATTAAAACGCATAAAGAAAAATACAAAGCCTAAAGTAGAAAAAATGCAGCCAAGAAAATTTAATGTAAGTGATAAAGTACGGATTAGTAAATATAAGGGAGTGTTTACCAAAAAATACCTTCCCAATTGGACGAATGAAGTTTTTACAGTGTATAAAGTGCAACCGACTGTACCTGAAACGTATATCCTAAAAGATAACAAAGGAGATTTGTTGCAAGGTGCATTTTATGGACATGAAATGTTAAAGTCAACAGTAGGTGATGTATATCTTGTTGAAAAAGTGTTACAAAGAAAAAAGGACGCAGTTAAAGTGCGGTGGTTAGGGTTTAACAAAACTGAGGATTCATGGATACCTATAAAGGACTTGGTTTAATACAAGCAACTCATTTCATCGTTAACCTTTGAGCAGGATGGAGATTATTCACCATAAAGATCGATTCAATATTAATAACATAGATGATTTAACTGTGGATAACGTTAAAATCAACAATGGTAAACACGGTAGTTTACTTCCAAACACTGTTCGATGTATAGTAAGTGGCCCCTCAAACTGTGGAAAGACCAATGTTGTCTTTAATTTGATCACTAATCCGCAGGGATTAAGGTTTAGTAACCTATATATTTTTTCAAAGTCTCTACATCAACCAAAGTATCAATTGCTGGATAAAATCCTATCTGATGTGTCTGATGTTAATTTTTACAAATTTAACGCTAGTGATAGCATTATGCAACCAAACGAAGCGAAACCGTATTCTGTATTTATATTTGACGATGTATCTTGTGAAAATCAGGATACTATTAGAAACTACTTTGCCATGGGAAGACATAATAACATCGACAGCATATATATAGGACAAACTTATAGCAAAATCCCAAAACAACTTATCAGAGATAATGCAAATATTCTAATTGTATTCAAACAAGATGATACTAACCTAAAACATATATATAACGATCATGTGAATGCGGATATGCCATTTGAAAAGTTTAAAGAGCTTTGCGGAAAAGCATGGGCGGAAAAGTATGGATTTTTGGTTATTATGAAAGATCAAGCTATAAAAGATGGTCGTTATAGAATAGGTTTTGATAAATTCGTTTTAATACACTGATTAGCGGTATTACTGTACAAGTCGTCAAGGTGTGAAGATGGTTAACCAGGAAAAGCTATTAAAGGAAATAAAATCACTTAGTGATTCTATTAGACAAAAAAACCGAGCTTTAAAATCAGGTATAAATGAAAGAGAGCAATTTTTAGAAACAACATTCAAACCTGTTACTGAACCTTTAAAGCGATTAGCACAAAATATGGAAAGACCTTCAATTCGCTTCGAAGGAGACAAAATGCTACCAATTTCCAAATATGAAGAAGAATTTCAGAATGATGAAAGTTCTGACCAGTTACAAACATCTGAAGAAAGCGACGAGTATGAAGAAAGCGGAGATATAGGAGATTTAAGGGAAAAGAACATTGCAGGAGATACAAGTACAGAAGATACAAGTGCGGAAGATACAAGAGCAGAAGAAGAGGATATCAACCCATCCAACTTAAGCAAATTAGGCACAGATATTATGTTTAAAGGAACACTTGGAAGAAAATATACATTAAAAATGTTACATGGCACACATGCTAATCGAAATTATCATACATATGGAGCTAGAATAGAGGATAAAGGATTAATGATTGGAGATAGAAAGTTAGATATAAACGAAAATGATGATATAGTTATTGGTGATAAGAAATATAAAGGTACAACAGGTTTGTTTGAACTCATCTTTAAAAATAATCCTGGTAAATACACTAAAAAGGATTTACAATTGTTTAAAAATATACTAGAGTATACAAATGCACATAGAAAAAAATATTCCAAAGAACTACCTATTCATAGAAACAGGTCAATAAAATACACAAACATTATATCTAGTCTTTTCCCCTCGAAATCAAATAAAGCTCCAATTAAAAGAAGAGCTTTATCTTCTGCTGAATTAAATGTTTTGCATAAAAAAAGAAAAACAACTGATCCTACTACATCTGGAAGGGGATTATTAAAAAATTTGTATAAAACCAATATAATATATTACAACGATATAAATAAGTTAGTTGATCGAATGAGGTTATTACATGAAGCTATGGAAGCCGGGCACACTGGTTTAGAAAACGAATGGGTAGCTTTGGTTGATGAACTGCGAAAACGAGAAATAATTGTTCAGTAGACGTATATATATATATATATATATACATAGTAAGAACCTAAACGATAGCGATTCAGTTACATCATGAGTGTGGACAAGTTTGGACGGTATTCCGAGTTTGGAGTAAAATCTGGATATAGTGAAAAAAGAGCTGGGTTTCCGTTAACACCTGATGGTAATTATAATTTTGAAGGAAAAGTAATTCAAAATGTTGGTGATCCGCTTTTGTCTTCTGATGCGGTTACGGTACAATACATGGATAAAAGAACCCCGATTGTACACGAAGACCATTGGGGATTTTCCGGTAAAAGGTTAAGCAATATAAAACATCCCATTTATGATGGTGAAGCAGTAAATTTAGCGACTTTAAAATTGTTAACGATTTACAAAAAGAATGAAACTGATACAAGCTATGATGTAAAAAAATTAAAATTGTCAAATGTAGGTGATTGTGAGCAGGATGGAGACGCTGTAAATAAGAAAATATTTGATATAGTACACAAGAAATGGACTACAGAATATGAAAAACATATGGAAAGGTTTGGTGCAGCTTTATTTAATTATATCCATCGGGCTTCAGGAAGAGCTGTAGCTTCAGATGTTGACAGCCACAATTATTTAGACTGGAAAAAGATACACAATCCAGAAAAACCTAATCAATTAGATAAACCGTCTGAGCCTTCTAAAGTCAAGACATTAGGAAAGGGGGATAAAGTGAATGTGATTAATGAACCAACAGAAAACGATGAAGATTATATAAGAGAAAAAAGAATTTAAATACCCATGATAAGGGATAAAGCATCAGTTATATTCGAGAGATGATACAGAGAGGATGATGGAATCCAATATTACTGCGTGGAGTTTAATATCTCAAGAGCCGAGATTTCCCCAAGGAGTGCTGACAGATGGTTTTGTTCAACGGTTTGATAGATATATGGATTGGGAACAACTTTCCATACACTACCTCTTCACAATGACTATGTTAAGAATTTATTTTCACAGAGTTAACTGGATTCATATTTTACAAAGACAACAGTTTTCAGAAAACTTCCTTGTAGAGATGACATCAAATTTTAATAACTGTTGGGAAGTAATAAGTAAATATCAAAATCTCTCTGAAAATTACATTGACAATTTTAAAGATAAACTAGACTGGAATGTGTTATTTAATTACCAACGATTAAGTGGCAAGTTTCTAAGGGAACATGACAACTATTTAGATTTTATTCATTTTACCGAAAACAACGATACCATCACCAGCGGAGAAACATTTGAAACATCTTCAATTACACCTTATTTCTATTTTTACTACTTTTATTTATTATGTCTACATTTAATTAATTAATCCATTTCTATATAATAAATGGATTTTAAACAGTATATATAATACAAGAAGCCAAGACTAATATTACATTCATTGTAAAACATTTATAGAGTGCACCTACTGACTGTAAGTTTGGCTATAAATAGTCATGCCGAGGGCTAAACGCATCAGTCATAATCGAGAGAGATTACAGAGAGGAAGGGGAATAGCATCAACAGCATTTTCTCTATTAAGTAAACCGGTTGGAGCTATAGTTAACAAGGCGATTGATTTATTACCTGTGGAATTACATTTACCTGGAGGATATCAATATTGTGGTCCTGGAACCAAATTAGAGAAACGGCTTGCTAGAGGAGATCCTGGAATAAATAAGCTTGATCAGGCTTGTAAACAGCACGATATAGCGTATTCCAAATTTGGTGATACAAAAAATAGATCAATAGCAGATAGAGCACTTTCTGAGAAAGCTTGGCAAAGAGTAAAATCTAGTGACGCGAGTATTGGTGAAAAAGCATCGTCTTTAGCAGTAACAGCAGCAATGAAAGCAAAAACTACGTTTGGAGGAGGAAAGAGAAGAAGGCGTGGGAAAAGACCCGCTAAGAAACAAGGAGGTAATATCAGAAGAAAACGTCGATCTACTAGTGGTAAAGGTAAAAAGAAACCAACAATATGGTCAATGATAAAAAAGGGAGGAGGACTATACCTAAGACCGTATCGTGTGTATTAAATAAGAAAGAGCAATTAATAATTAAAAACAAAGAATTAACCAATGAAGAACTGATTACATATGCTTCTTGTTTGAAAATCCCATTTTTTAGAGGAGTATTTATGAAAGATGAATTACCGGTTAAAATGTGGAAAAATGAGACTGGTATAGTAAATTTGGATAATAGTGAAGGATTAGGCACTCATTGGGAGTGTTACAAGAAACTTGGTGAAACGATTTATTATTTCGACAGTTTTGGAAACCTTCCACCACCGAAAGAACTTCAACAATACTTTCGTGCGGCAGAAAATGTTTTTTACAATTATACAAGAAAACAACCTGATGATACATCCATTTGCGGTCATTTATGTTTAGACTTTTTAGCTAAAAGTGTTAGTCAACTTTAAGATGTCTTCGTATACAGTGTCATTAACCGGTAACTCATGTACTTTGCGCAGTATTCTGTTTCCAGCGCTACGTTTGCAAAAAGGAAGACTATGGGAAGCCGCATTATTGGATTTAACAACATATAACTCTATTCCAAACGTTAGTGAAGGAATTAATAACAAAATACATTATTACAAGACAAAAGATAATAAAGGAAAATATTCAGCTTTGGAAGAATTCAGTTTACCAACAGGAGCTTATGAAATTGATAATATAAATGAAGTTATACAAAAACATATGGGAAAAGAAAATATAACGATAAAAGGCAATAACAATACAATGAAAGCCGAAATTACTTCTAAGTATTATATTGATTTTGGCCAAGAACGTTCAATTGGTAGTTTATTGGGGTTTTCTAAGGAAACAAAGGTATTAGAACCTAATACAACTCATTCTGGGAATAGAACTGTGACGATCATCAAAGTAAACAGCATAGACATTACATGTAACATTATACAAGGATCCTACAGAGATGGAGAAAATCGACATATATTACACACATTCTACCCATCAGTCGCACCGGGTTTCAAGATAGTAGAAAAGCCTCAAAACCTTGTGTACCTACCGTTAAACACCAGTTTCATTTCAGACATCGTGCTGAACATAGTGGATCAAGACGGAAACCTTATTGACTTTCGAGGAGAAGCTATTACTGTAAGAATACATATAAAATCATCCGCTTAGATAATGGGGTTATCATTTAAAAAGAGAGAGCCAACCAGCAAAGAGGTCAGTAGCTCATCAGCTGTAGAAGGATTAACAAGTGACAACATTCGTTTTCTAGAAGAAATTGGATTAAAGGTCATTAACAATGGATATACTGGATATAGCGCAGGGCCCAACATTCGACGAGACCTTATGGGAAAAGGAATATCACACGCACAACCCTTACGCTTCGTCCAAATTAAACAATAACGATGAAATTAGGATTCCTATACAACAACAAGACATTTATACTCTTCCATGCGAAAGTTATTTATATATTGAAGGAAAAGTAACAAAAGCTGACGGTACTGTTGGAACCACTGTTCCGTTCATAAATAATCCTATGGCATTTTTGTTTGACGAGATTAGATATGAAATTTCAGGAGTTACAGTCGATTCAACAAAAAAGGTTGGAATTTCCAGTACATTAAAAGGATTAGCGTCTTTAACACCAAATGAGAAGAATCTGTTAGCTGTTGCAGGATGGGTTGCACCAGACAAAAGTATAATTACTCCTGACGCTTCGGGAAACTTTGATTTTTACGTACCTTTAAGATTACTTTTAGGATTTGCTGAAGATTACAGAAGAATAATAATAAATGTAAAACAAGAACTAGTTTTATTAAGGTCATCAAACGATAATGATATTATTAAAGCATCTGCTGGAACAACTGAAGCCAATTTAGACTGGAAACTAACATTAGACAAGATTGTTTGGAGAGTACCACATGTGCGACTAAATGATGAACACAGGATTACATTATTAAGAAAGTTAAAATCAGATCGAGACATTGTAATACCATTCAGAAGCTGGGAGTTTCATGAATACCCCGTTTTACCTTCAACACAACGGCATACATGGACTGTAAAAACTTCTACTCATTTGGAAAAAGCGAGATATGTAATCTTTGGATTACAAACAAAGAAAAAAAGTATATTAACTGAAAATGCTGGTGAATTTGACCATTGTAAATTAACAAACTGTAAAGTGTTCCTGAATTCACAATTCTTTCCCTACGACAACTTTAATATCTCTTTTGATAAAAAAAGGTACAGTGTTTTATACGATATGTACGCTAGGTTCCAAAATTCATATTACGGCAAAACAAACACACCTCTACTATCTCCCGTACAGTTTGAATCGAAAGCACCGATTGTTGTAATTGATTGCTCCAAACAAAACGAATCTGTAAAATCGTCTAGTGTTGATATAAAAATAGAAATGGAATTTCAAGAAAACGTACCTGCAAATACATCTGCGTATTGTTTAATTTTGCACGATAAAATTGTTACATACACACCGTTGACTGGTATCGTAAAGACGGTATTGTAAAACGTTGTACCACCACCGGCACCGCCACTGTCGCTAACCTATAAATAGCGGAGCAACAATGCAGGTCTTCAGTTGATCGTCTATCGTCGCATGGGCAACATCTTCTACAAAATGAGTTCTCCATCTGTTGTACAAGGTGATGCAGAGGTAGCACCGTCATTGGAACGTGATAATACTAGTGAAGAAGAAATCATCAAGGAAATAACTGCATTTTTAAAGTTTGGTAAAAGAGATAGAGAGGAGGAAAGTAATGCAGACCCATCAAAGGTAGTACCAAAGAGGAAGAAGAAAGTTGAAGAAAATATTCCTCCTCACATTTTAACTGAAGTTTTTTTGCGAATCTTTTACCCCATCTCAGCATGCATCAGTAAAAGTGTATCAGTTGGATTGATGAAGTCATTGGATTATTCCCCTACAGTAATACTACACCATGGAACAAAAAAGGTTTTATTTTCGCAAAATGCTTGGGAGTCATTTTTGAAACATGTACATTTAATAGAATGTTATTTAACTAACAGTTTGTGTGGAAGGAAAACACATATTCGACTTTTGGATTGTGACAATGAAATCGATATTGTTAAACATCGTGGACAACTACAAGTGCGAATTAGAGACTTGACTCAACATGAAAATAAGATTCTACTGTCACGTGAAGAATTCTACGTTTTAAACTACGCAACAGAACCTATTACAAGGTACATGAGACAGTTGGTATTTGCAAGCGCTATTATTAAAGAATATTTAATCGATACTTTGGAAAAACAACCTGATAGCACCATCGTGTACGGACCTGTGGATACATCTATTTTTAATAGAATACCTCATGAAGTTTGCATGTGGAGAAAGTTAAAGGATTTTGAACCACTTGTAGAAATCGCTACAGAAGCTACAGAAGAAACAACACAGGAAGAAGAAACGGAGAAACAAGAAGAAGAAGAAAACGAAACACAAGAAGAAGAAGTTAAAAAAGACTAAAGTTTGACTTAGTAAAGAAGAACACACGTGGGGTAGGCCTATTGGGGACGGTGCCCACGTTAAATATACACCAACGCGCCTGCAACTGTACGGCCTGGTATTTAACCTACCGTGGTGTGGAAAACAGTTTAGTTGATCGCTAGGTGCCATGATGAGCGGAGGGGATGAAGAAGTGAGTGTAAAGCCTTGTGTAATAGAATTTCAAGCATTTCGAAATAATGATGATAGGTTTATTATCAAGGAATTAGTAATTTTAGACTTGCTTACATTTGTAGTTTACCCATTCACGTTTGAAGCTCCTTTTTCTTTTAACAACCTTAACGCCAAAGCAAAAAGTACAAACAAATGGATAACAAACTACTTTCATCACATACATTGGTATGAAGGATTTATAAGCTACAGTAATCTGCACAGTATTATGTTTAACTTTTGCAAACAATATTCACATATATACACAAGAGGATTAGAAAAAAGGAACTGGATACAAAAGTACACGCACGGTGATGTTTTCGATATAACCATCGGTAAGGACTTTAACATTAATCTCGGTAATATTTGTGTTGCTGCAAAAGATCCTAAACACGGACAATTAAACTGCGCATTGCACAACGCATATCGTTTGGCTGCTTACTTGGAACAAACGCAGAAATGTGGTGGGGGTAGCAAAGAACCGGAATGTGGTGGGGGTAGCGGGGCCTATAAATACGAGGAGCCAACACCGCTCCGGCACGAGTATTATTCGAGACTCCGAAGAGGCAACATCACAGAAGACACCACAACCACCACTGACGAAGATGACATCACAACAGTTTCTACAAACACTGGTTGATCAATTCAACACTCATTCAAAATCCGACCTTCTGCTAACTAAAAAGTGTTCAGAACTAAAAGAACAAAAACACTACATTATTCATAACATCAAGAAAGTGGAAACCACACATGGAGAAGCAATTCTAGTTTCATTGAGCGAAGGACCTTTCTCTCCAGGAGATGAGCCGAAGTTTCAAGTATTTCTTCCAAAACGATTTGTTCAACTGCTACAAAATGAAGATTTGCGAGATATTCAACCGGGGACGTTGTATTTGGTATCACACGGTGTAAGCGGCAACAACTCGACGGAACTCACTCTGCACATCACGCATCCTTGTACATAATGTCTCTGTTTGTATTTTATTGTTTGTATTTCTAGTTATCAATGTTAAACTTAAGTTTATTGTATTGTAAGATGTTTGTTTAATAAAGAAAAAAAAAAAAAAATAAAATAAAATAAAAGAAAAAAAAAATAAAAACAGCAACACAGCAGTATATTATTTTATATACTGCTGTGTTGCTTTTTTTAAAATTCAAATGGATGACCTTGAACTTTCATTCAGGGTTAACTTATGAAGAGGTATAAAAGAGAGGGAGCAGTGAAGTTAGTCTCAGTCTTGTCTAACACACGCTGCAGCTAACATGTCGGTGTCACCTATGAAAAATTTATTTTTCGATAACAATTTGAAGACATATTGTTGCGAGTTACAATGTTTTAAAATACCAGGCGATCAAGTTGACGGGAAAGCTTGTCGTAAGTGCAAGTGTTTCAGCTATTGCATATGTAGATGTAAAACGTATCAAATGAACCGACAAGATAAACTACAAGAATTACGCCGAAGGATTGCATTACTGTGGCGGCGAATGTAGTAGCAACCAGCTGCCACCTGCCGCCTGCCATCTGCTGTCCGCCATCTTCTCCGCCCCACCATTTTGTTTGATACCAGAACGCTAGCTAGCGAATAGTCAGTACACCTCCGGCTCTCGACTGGTGAACATCGAGTGCTCTTCACAAACGTAAAACATTGTATTAAAATGTCCATTAAAATTAGGTGTATTCATTATGACTCTATTCATCTGGCGACTTTCCAAGACCTCGAGGTTTTTAATGAAGAGTTAAGACTTCTCATTGCGTCCGGTTACGATTTATCTTTGGAACTTTACGCATCAAAAAACAACATGGACTCTGCGCAGGAATCGAAGTATATACCGTCTTTCTTCAGAAAGCGAAGTGATGGCCGCAACTCGTCCGGATCAACAACATCGATGACAACCAACAACGGGGAACTATTGTAAACATGAATTATTGTAAACATAACTTATTGTAAATAAAAATAAAGTAATATTTGTATTAGTACTACCTCGCACTCGTATCATTCGATTGCTTCATTCGATAATTTTCATTCGATATTTTATCGAATTAAAACTATCGAATCACAATCGGATTTTACGCGTGCGAGGTAGTACTTTTTTAAAATTACCTCCCCGTGACCTTGAACTTTGAACTTTAACTCATTTCGTCACAAAACCGCCTACGTCACTGGCTCAGCCCCAGATAACATCTTTCATGACTCAGCACTTCCGGTCACGTGACCGGATGACGTCACTTCCGGCGCAAAACCCGCAAACCCACACTACTCCCAATATATAGATTTGAACGAATGGTGTGAAAGGCATGGGGGCCACAAGATGAAAATATATCATGTTCCCTAGCCTATGTCTCACCATGCGACTGCGGCAATAGCTTCCATCCTTTAGACAAAATTCTCGAATTATTATATTATATTCTGTAGTTAAACACAGCACTACCTCTTTTTGAAAAACTTAATTTGGTATATTTTACTAATTTGTATAGTTAAAGTATAGACGTCTGTCCCAATCATTACACATCCCAAAGTGTTAAGCAAGACGAAAGTAGAAAATGTCCAGTGTTACGCGAGCCATATACTCCTAGGGTCAGTTATGTCGAAAGTGAAGTGACACAACCCAGAGATGAGATGAGTTTCTGGGAATGGGGTGGGCTAGTAACCACAGTGCGGTAATCGTCGGCAACTGTTATCGTACAGCAATATGATACCGGGTACACACGGTGAACGACCTAGATGGGCGAGATGATTGACACTCGAGATTACGCCATCCTTGAATCGCCAATATTGTCAGAATCGTTGTATTTAAGCGGTAAACAATGTCAATTGTCTATTGTCTAATTTACTAGTTTTGTAAATAATAAAAGACAACATAAAACGGAATCTGTGTGGGTCCTGTGAAACTTTTTCACAAATAACTAACGTTCAATTCAACAATATTTCATGTTAGAAATCTATCCGGATAGCTAATTTATTTGCTGTCTTTATGCCTTTTTATGTACATTTCCCTTGAATCAAAACAATTTCAAAAACATTCTTATAATTTGAGAGTTTATTTTAGCCCCGCAATGAGGCAAAATTCGTGTTTTCCGTGTTCTGGACCGGTCACGATCGTCCATACCGAACCCCATTGGCATATATTACAAAACAAGAGAGCACTTCAAGAACTTCAAGAATACTGTATAGACAAGAAGGCTTAAGACGCTGTCCACATCGGTGGAAATCCCGGTGTGAATCCCTTCTTGCCGGGAGGAAACAATAGGTTCATTTTCCAAACGGTTTTTTAGAAAGTTGGAATGAGGACAGCGTATTAAGTCTTCTTATCTATACAGTATTCTTGAAGTTCTTGAAGGATTCTCTCAAAATCCCGAAGTCCCGAAATACTCAAGCTTGGGAATGGCAAAAACAGTCTCAAAATCTCCAAAAGAAAAATGCAACCGCAAAAGGTACGCTAATGAGTCTCAAAATGCCCGAGAGTTAGGCTGTAGGTCCCTTTACTCTCGCACAAGCACTCCGCACGGTGCAGCGTAATACGGCTTAATGATTCAGCGTATCTCTGTTATTTATGAATAAATTAAATAAAATCAAATAAATTGATTCCAAATATACAAATTTAAAACATTACAAATACAATTATATAATTCTTTTGCGTGGAAATTATTTCCACAAAGACTCCACGTCTGTGAGTGGGAAAACGTAATGCAAATTCAAATAAGTTATAAATCTTTAATCTTCATTTAATTCCAAGAAAAATGAGTCCACACAACACATAGTTGTAATAGCAAAAATTAATAAGAGCTTTTTTAGTTGGCTATAACCCGCATTTAAAAATAAGAATAAGATTAGTTTTTACTGAATTACGTTACTAATGAACTTTGTATAAAATATTCTTATTCTTTCGCGCGAGAAACTGCCAATGTAATGAAAGTAGATAGTCCCAGTGTCCCAGGATACTGGCTGGTCCAGGGGAAATGAGTCATTGAGGGAATCAGAATCAGTCAGTGTGTTTCATTTTGATTTGGATTCAGGAAGCGAATTGCAAATGATGATAATAATGAATCATTTTATATCATATTTATTTAAATATTTTTAATTTCTCCCTCTATACATAGTGTAATACAAAAAACGGATTGTTTTTGTCTAGCTGTTAGAATTTGAGTTATCGGTGGAAATATTAGTTTTGGTGCTCTCTGAACACAGAAAGTGTTTTTAGAGCGATGTATGTAGGTGTGTCCGTACGTTCCAAAAAGAGCCATGTCAATCGGTCGATTGTGATTAAATTTGATATGTGAGCACAACACGAAATCTCCAGGGAATTTTTTTTAACTATTTTGAAGGGTAACAATTCTCCCAAAAATAAGTTTGAAAATTTATGCCACTTCCTGATACCGTTTATTTTAACTAGTTGTGATTTTTTCCACTTACGTGGAATCCTAATTGTTCCGCAAGATTACAAACTTTTGAGCGTTTGGTGATTAAAACGAGATCAAAAGCTTTAGAGGGATCGTAGCTATACTATGTGGACTACGTAGACTTGCTTTAATGAGCATTCCATCAGGATTACTATCGGATTGCCGTTTGTGGTAGATTTATCTCGTGTGAACTTATACTGATGCCCATCAGAAAGTAGTGTTTTGTTCAGTGCTATCAACCTATCTGAGAAAAGCTCATTAATGTGTTCAGAAATACAAGAAGGATGAACACATTAATGCCATTTGATCTGTCAAATTGCAAATTATTAAACGCACGAAGAACCAAGTGTAGTTCTAACTAGGGTTAGAATAAAGTATTAAAGAAATGGAAGAATTTCCTACAAATATTTATCCGTTCATACATCTCTGAAACATAAGTCTAAACTGTTTTTGTTGCATTGTTGAGGGTAAACATGCTAAACTGACAAACCTTTATTGAACACTTAAGATTTTGATAGTTAATTTACAGAATATTAATCAAATGTTGTAGGGTGAAATGATTAATGAACCAAGAACAAAAGGTGACAGACGACTGATGGTGTTTGCTGATGGTTATCTGCAGTACTCATTGCTATAGTAGTTGTTGTTTAACACATCCTTGAATGTCAAACTTGTTCTGTTATATTCAACACATTTGATATAATAGCTTAAAAAAGCAAATGTGATATTTTAGGTTAAAAAATAAAATAAATACAAAAATATGTGATACTAATAATACAAGATGATACACTAATTTGGCATGTAATTAAGATTATTCAAACTATCTAATCGGTTATGACAAGAAAGTTACGATGATAGAATAAGCTGTATAGTTAGAAAACGTTTCACATATGACTGAATATTCATCTTTTTCGTTTCGTAAACAAATATAAGTTTGATTTCTTAAAATATCGTAATCTTCAAGGACTGTAGGTCTTGAACTCGGTTCACTTAACTGATTTCCGTATCTAAAAAGTAAATTACAAATGTAGTTATTCTTTGTGTACAAGCCTACCCGTATTTAATCCATGGGCAATTTAGTTGTCTTCAAACATAAACACTACAATCCAATTTGATTTATAATGTTATGCAGACAGGTTATGCGAGTATTGACCCTCGCTTGTTTTATGGTATTGCCCCATGGGGATTTAAAAGTTCCAAAACATTGTCTTGGCTGTGTACTAATAGAGTACCTCACAGGATAAGAAAAAGTAACATCCTTGTTTTATCACTAGGTCTTTTTAAACGATTTTCAAACCAAGTAATATCTCGGTTATCCTACACTCTAAATATGAGTAAGGTTTGCTTGCTTGCGACATGGATCTCAAAAAAGGGCTCCAACGATTTCCTTCAGATATTCAAAATAACTAATTTCTGGGATGAAAATAAGTTCTACACAGGCCTCATTCCCAGGAAAAATCAAATAATGTAAAAAAACTAAAATGAAAAGTTAAAAAATTAACATTGGGCTTATGGAGTTTCAAATCAAAACAAAAGAATTGTAACAGCTGTTCATAATCAACCAGGGAACTGTCAAAGTAATACTCATGTTGTATATGATTAATAACATGTGGTTTCCTGAGAGCAGAGATTAAAAGATTTGAGTGTAGATTACATAAATAGAGTAGTAAAATAAATCAAAGGAACATTGAGCTATAAATAACAACTGGAGTGACCTTAAAGATGTAGAAAAGAGGCAAATGAGTTATACAAATCTGATTATCAGTAGGGGGAAGTGGTGAAATATTACTCCAAGTCATCTAAACAAACTGACTGGTCTTCCCCCGAGCAAAGCTCGGCCCCCAGGTACTTCCTTATTTATAAGTGTAATCATTTTTAATGTTCGCTTTTGAGAAAATAACATGGTTTAAAGCCACCCATTCCACCAGTCATCTCAAAACAACGGTTTGCGCCATGTACGGGTGGCTAAAAAAACTTTCACTTTACTTTTTTGCAATTTTACATATTAAACATCTGCTTGCGGAAACCTACTCACTTATGAGGGTCTAAATTACCGAAGGCCAGTTTTACATTTTTTACCCACAAAGCGGGGGGGGGGGGTGACAGGTAAATCAAACATTTCAAACGAGATGAATGGTCGTGTGATACCTCATTTTAAAGATCTTAGTAGACAAGAAAAATTACATAAATAAAACAAAAGTCGGACCTCCCAAAACAAAATAGCTGCCCCAAACGAGGTGTACTTAATGTGACTTGTGTGCATCCTCGGCCTCCACCAGTACTCAACCATATGTATATCCTCTGCCCTGGTCCCTTTTCGTCTAGGTTTTCGACCCCGTCCGCACTATGCACCAATCCTGGCCTCTCTTACCTAATCTCTTCATCTCTTGCCACCTCACGTCCGTTTACATAAATTAATTAATCAAAGGATGAATTAATATTTATCAGCAAGATAAATGCCTACTATACCTCCCAAATACTATTCTATAACTATACCTACCAACTATACCTCCCAAATCTATAATCTGTATTTAGTTAGTGTCAAAATTAGTTTATTTTAGTCTCTTGTAAATTACTCCATAATTTTACGAGGCAATTCTAAACAAAATTTTGATTTCATCTTTAAGCTAGAGTTCATTGTAAATGCATTTATAACTTTAGGCATGATGGCAATCCCATCACAGTACATTTATGAAGTACTTGTGTATACAAAAGCTACAAATAAAATCAACTACCCCGCTCATCACAACAGTAGAAATAAAAACAGTTTAACGTCTTTACAGACATCGTGATTTTGGTTTTTAGGTTAAGATGGGTGAGAATCGGCGTCCTTTACCGTTCATGAAATTAAATTTCGAATCAGAGGATTTTATGCCTACCCCCCAATGAAATTGTTTGGTTTAGTTAATTTTTTGATTTTTAAATTCCCGGTTATTTACGTAGTACGTGTTAAGTATTGTTATGGAGACTTGTGTAAGCCAAATTATGACAGTTGCCAACAGTTCAGCGGCGTAACCAAGATCAGATTTCATCCTTTCTTACTTGGACACTTGGTAATTCATCCAGTTGGACAAATTGACATTGGATGTCGTCAAAATTCCAGGTAGGCCCTGGAAACGGTGGAACGGTGAGGTTAGGTTAGGTTCACAATTCTTTTGGGGTTAGAGGTTCCCTGGCTGCACAAATAAAAAACTTTCCTAACTATAAAAACTGTTTCAAATGAGAAAATTTTCGAATGATTCTTGACCTTTTGAATTTGTTGTTGAGATTTAATTGAAGACTGCAAAATTTTGAAAATCTTTTGGCAAAAATATTCAGTGTTTTTTTTCAAAAACTTTCAAATTGTGCTGAACAGAAACAATTTTTTTCATTCAAAGGTTCTGAAAGTCCGCCAATGATTAATTTGATACAAATTAAGAGTGATAGGGTTAGTTTAGGAGATTTTCTCGAATCAGCTGGCGGTGTAGGTCTTATTTTCAAAAGATCTTCTGCTAAACATTTATAACTACAACTACTGAAATATAAAAATAACGACCACCGAATTTAGCAATATTTTATGTTTTAGAAATATTTTACAAGAACCATTTAATTGTTCCGCTTCTCTTGCTTGGTTTACAGAATTTCCCCTATTTCGCCTGCCGGAGCGCTTTAGAATTATAAAGACGTGTAAGTGAGCCTTACAAAATTAGACTGATCAATTTATACAATCACTCGACATTTGATTTTACATTGCAGACGTTAAATAACTGTAACACGTTAGTGATAATTAATGGAATTTGTTTGCATGGCAGTGTCTGTCTTTCATGGTTGAACCTTCGCGAGAGGGGCCATCAATCCCCGACAACGTGAGCCTCTCATGCCCTCGGTCCGCGTGCGGAGGAAAGTTCCAGGTACAGGTTCTCCGCATTCCACTCTCCGTTTCATTACCGTACGACGACACTGCACACTGCTCCTGCAACCTCTGCCCCACACGTAATCGCTCCATTACGCCACCCAGTTGCGTGCGGGTCTGCTAAATAACGATCAATTCGCAACTGTAGTCGCACCGCAGCCCTGGCCGCAACGGTGCCGTTTTGGAGGTACGCTCAACAAATTTGAAAGGAAAAAGTTAAATGTGGAGGTACACCATAGTTTACTTCTATTTAGGACTAGCTGATAGCCGTAGGCTTCGCCCCGCAAGTGATTTATAAATACCCCCGTCGCAGCAAACCTGCATACTCAGCGAATTTCCAATGAATATATAACATAACACATTAAAACACTTAACAGGATTCATAAAAAATATATTCACAAACAGGCGATGTTTAAAATATTAATTATTCTCCATAAGAATAACATTGGGGATGATTACGCAGGTTTGCTGCAACAAGGATCACAAAATAATGGTTTTTGTATGCAAATATCAATAGAACTCATCTTAGTGAAGTCACATACCAAGTTTCATCCGTATACATTCATAAATAAGCGATATATAACATTTTAAGTATTTTCCATAAGAATAACATGGGGACCAAGTACCTAGGTTTGCTGCTACAGGAACCGTAGGCGAAAAATGTTTGTTGTGCAAACAACAATAAACCACAACCAGATCAAGCCATATTCCGAATTTCGCCAGTTTATGTTCATAATAAGCGAGATACACATTTTTTCTTTTTCGCCATAAGAATAACATTGGACAACGTACTGTGTTTAACACTTTCAATATCTCGGTAACCAATTGACGTAGAGCAATGATCAAAATACCAAATTGTTTGTTTTTTAAGTTGAATTCAATGGTATGAATTAAAATTTGATTTAAATTAAAATTACATGTGAAAACCCCAAAAAACACATTTTTTGGGAACAACCCCCCCCAAAAACCCCCCTTTGGATGGTGCGATTTGTCTGGTTTTCGAACTCGTTCAAATAAATGGTACTTTACACATTTGTACCAAATTTCATTAAGATCGGACCTTTTTTACGAGAGTTATCGTGCTTACAGACTCATATATATATATACATATATATATATATATATATATATATACATATATATATATATATATATATACATATATAAAAATTTGAACGAATAGTGTTTTCGGTATCTGGGGACCTCAAAATGAAAAGTTATCATGATCTCGGGCTTAAGTCTTACCATGAGACCTACGGTAATAGCTTCTTCCCTAAAGGGGAAATTCGCTAAAACTATTACAGTGCTGCATTCTGTGGTCAGCCCGGGGAACTACTGCGAATCAAGAACAGCTGTTTGTATTTTCATCAGCTCAAACAAAATTGAATGTCCATAAGGAATACATGGGAACTTTGTAGGGGTCTCTGGCGGAGCCCTAAGGTCAGATCATGATGAAAACCATTTAGTTTTCCTATTTTATGCCTAAAGAATCAGTGTACAAAATTTCAGCTCTCTACCTACATGGTGGAGAATTAGTGATGAGTGAGTCAGTCAGTCAGTCAGCCAAGGTTTTGCCTTTTATAGATATAGATTATGTGTATTAAATCATTGTATCATATGTGTATCATAAATTGTCATCATTCCGCACCGGAAATACTTATTTTAGACGTATACATACGATTCCAAAAACATCTGCTTCTAGATCATTTTAAAAAGTGTCCCGAAAATTTATCAGCTGATCTATGAAATAAATCTAGCAATAAACATATGTTCAAACCGTTTTACTGGCTTTCTTATGTCTTTTAGCAGTATAGTGAAAAGTATCGTTCATATCTCTTCCCGTTCTTTTTTAAGGTGCTTGATGAAATTATTCCCGTGAGAGACGAAACCTAACTCCCTGCCCCGTGTTTGGCTCATCATCGGAATAGACCACTTTTGATACCTGTAATGAAATATACAATTAAATTCGGACTATCTCGCTTCTCGCTTCAATGTTATACAGGCATTTGTAATCTATATACCTAAACGGTGGAGCAACCAGGTAGCAACTTAGTTTTCAGCCGTAAGGTTATCGGAGTAATTTTGTTTAAGTTTTGTAGCTCCTCCTCAAAATTACTAGTAATTCAAATATGTCGAAGATATACTATAAGCCATGTCAAAAAAATATTCATCTTTACAGCAATTCCAAGTTCCGTTTGGGACATTTTAACCTTGTTTGTGATCATTGTATAAGTTTAAATAATTTATATTTCTGTGGACCAAATAAGAAATAGTCCAAATAATACGTCGATTGTAATTTTATATTTTCTAAACTTTTTTCAATGTTGATTTATATGAAAATATCCAATTTCACTGGTTCCGCACGGGAAACTGCACACGGTTACCTCAATTGAAATGTCAACCTTTTTTGTAAAACTCTATGTATGTGATTCTCTTTACATTGGCGGGTTCATAGTTTTACAATGAAATGTGAAACGTATATCTAAGACTCTAATGCAAAAATGTTGGATTTATTAAACTCTGATTCGATGTTATATACAATTTTCCGTGTGGGATATACAAAAGTTTCGTTCGGGACACGTGTGGGATTTTGGCTTAAATTAAGCAATATTTAATTGTTAACACTTCAATTTGATCCCTTAGTACTACAAATTCTTTGCCTTGCATTATTAGAAGTATTTGATGTTCAAATATAGTCAAACTAGTATAATTTACCCGTTCTTCGCACGGGTTAGAAAGGTAAGTTAGCTTGAAACAGCTGTTCTTGCTTCTGCTCTTTAAGCTGTCAAAGGAAGTGTCCTCAGCTTGTGTGCATTACAGTTTCAGCATTACAGCATTATAGTGTCCTCAGCATGCATTACAGTTTCTGAATGTTTACTTTCTTCTGAAATGTAAACATTGAAACTTAGGACGTTCACGGGGCGTAGCCCGAGGGGATTTTAAGGAAGTGAATAGGCCTGTGTGTTTCATGGGTTCAATATCTATCTTTGTGTAAAGTTTCAGCCCAGTCGGTTCAGTAGTTTTTGCGTTTACCCGGAACATCAGACAGATAGACAGACATAGACAGACAGATAGACAGACAGACAGACAGAAACCACCTCTTCTTTATAATATTATGGATTATAGATAAAATCTTTCTTGTTAAATTTAATCTAGGCTTATGCACAATTTTACAAAATGCAACCATTATTAAATTTGTTATGTTTGGGATTAAGTCAGAAATCAGTTAAAACAAATTCATAATGCACCCTCTCTCCTTTATTGACTACATCAGATACTTGTTGACCACCCGATACTTGTGTGTTGAACAAAAAAGTTCCTTTTTAAGGCACAGTGATAACAAATACTGCAATTTTATGCAATTATAAACCATTTAGGGAGTAGATAATTGGATTGGTTCTGCTGATGAATTAGACAATAAATATTACTAATCATTACGAATGTAATGGATAGATGAATTATGAATGTAATGATCTTAAGGTTTAGTACAGGAATGTCTCTTTCGGAACTGTCCCATACGGAACCTAGTTTTCTTTGAAATATACTACTTGTGGCTTAATTGCATTTATTAGTGTTTTAATTATAATACATACCTACCTTCTGAAGATGTTTAAAGTCATATATTTGTTATTAGCAGTAAAAATCAATTTGTACACTTTTAGCGAATTTCCCCTATAGGGAGGAAGCTATTACCGTAGTCGGCATGGTAAGACCTAGGCCCGGGACCATAATTACTTTTCGTTTTGAGGTCTCCAGATGTTCAAAACACCATCCGTTCAAAACTGTATATATATATATGTGTGTGTGTCCATGGGTGCGATAGCTCTCGTAAAAATGGTCCGATTTTGATTAGATTTGGTACAAACATGTAAAGCAACATTTATGACTTTAAGTTCGAAAACCAGCCAGATCGCTCCATCCTAAGGGGTATTTCGGGGGAGTTTTGTACCCCAAAAATAGGTTTTTTGAGTTTTGTACATACAACATTTTATTAAATCAAATTTTACTTTTCACCACTGAATTCAGCTTAAAAAAAGTTTTGATCATTGCTCTACGTCAATTGGTTACAGAGATATAAAAAGTGCTAAACATAGTACGTTGTCCAATGTTATTCTTATGGAGAATAAGAAAAATTGTATATCTCGCTTATTTATCAACTTATCCTGACAAAACTTGGTATATTGCTTCATACTGTTGTGGTCTATTGATATTTGAACAAAAAAATTATTTTTTTGCCGATAGTTCCCGTAGCAGCAAACCTGCGTACTCAGCCCCCATGTTATTCTTACGGAGAATAAGTAAAATATGGTTATCTCCGTTAATGATGAACATAAATTAATAAACTTGGTATGTGGCTTTACCAGTTGAGTTATATTGATATTTATATTAAAACTCATTTTTTGTGTTCCTTGTTTCAGCAAACCTGCATACGCAGCCGCCATGTTATTCTTATGGAGAACAATTAAAATGTCATAAATCGTTTATTTATGAATGTATATTGATGAAACTTGGTATGTGGCTTTATGTCGTATTAAGATACATATGTATGCATTGGAAATTCGCTGAGTAGGCAGGTTTGCTGCTACGGGGGTATATTGTTTTAAAGAGGCAGCCCCGATTATTTTGGTTCCGTACGAGACCCCACAGATGGCTTTAAACTCCTAAATTTATCTCAGCTGAATTGTTGCAACAATAGCCAAACCACATGGTGTATTTAGTAATTTATATGTAACGTGACTAACAGGAAGTACAATTTATCATCTGGAGGAAACGACACTGTTTTATCAAGGATGTCAAAATAAGGATACAATCGTTTCATTTCGCCAAGGCGTGGTGTATGATCTTTGAAATGCTAATAAATTCAATAAATTCATCTAAGAACAAAATTTGAAGTTTTTTACCTTGGATTTTGACAGTTAAAGTAATTATTTTAGAAGCACTGTCAGTTAAAATAAACATAACTGCTTTGTTTTTATTTTTCATCTATTAGGCTAATTTACTTTGGAGTAGATGATCTGTAGTTCTGAATGATTTAGCGTTCAAAATTAAAAAGTACATCACTAATTTAGAATGTAATATTACAAAATACAGCAATCAATAAATTAAAATTTGTATTTACAATGTCTTTAATTTACAATATAACCAACAGTATAACATGTTTAACAGTTTCTTAATGTGATATCATCTGAAGGAAACTAACACAAATATGATAGATGTATGTAATTTTTAACATTATTTAACCTATTAAAATTACACCGACAGCAAGCGTCCGACTGAACTAAATTAACTCCAATGTTTTTGGGAATAATTGAAATAACAGTAACGTATTTTAAGGAGGAAGAAACTCCAAATTGGCCATTCGAGGTGCTGCGTGGATCCTCACTCATCAATGGGGCAATTAGCAGTTGTTGAATAAACATTAGTGGCAATAGCCCAGTGTGGGTCTGGGACTTCCTTTTTACAGGTCGAGCGATATCCATATTTTAAGGTAATTTCTGCCTGTTTTGCCAACAAATAAACTCGTTTCCAACTCGAATCGTACCCTACTCACTCACTACAAGGGCACAACATTAGGACCAATTGGAAAACCACTTGTGTTTTAATGTAAATATACTGTTGTATTTAAAGACGAGTGGTCTATTAATGGGGTACAATCTCGGTGAATATTTACAATTTTGCAAGTTTTAGATAATTTGTAACTACAGAAAAATCGAAACCGTCATTGGCTTGTCAGACTTCTACCGAACCCATGACCTTTGTAAATAGAACGATATTAATGTCTGATAACAATTTTGAAGTTTCATGCTTTTATGTTTCGGTGTTGATTATTTATCAGATTTTACATACATGAAATAAACAACTAAAAAGTAAAACTCGTACACTCGCAACATCGAAACATATCGCATTAAAACTCGGTCATCTCGCTACAGTGAGGATTCGGTTACTTCGTTCGTTAAAGGCGTCACTGGTTCGATTCCCGGGGTACCTACACAATTTTTAAGTTTGGACCGTTTTCCCTTAAAAACATTAAAAATCTCCTTAGCGCAACGTCTTTGACAAATTGTAATCGACGATGAAAAAATTAGGAAACTCGTTATAACTATAATTGAATGTTGAAACGTATAATCGAATGGATCATTTAGCGGTTCGACACGGGGTCAGTTATAAACGGACATAGCGGAGACTGGAGCCCAATTATGAACGGAATTGCGATGCACACTGTGACTGCTGGTCCAGGGTCCGGCGATAATAGTGAACGTGTAATGTTGTGTAAACAAAGTACATATGTTGAGAAAAACGGCCCGCATCCGCATGAACAGAATGGTACGGTTGCTCTGAAACCTTCACAGTATGGAAATTTTCACTTAATATTCGACTAACAATACTATGTAGTAAGTAACTCTAGTTAACTTTATTCCAGAAACAATGAACGGAAGAACAGAACACGTGCGTTCACAGAGAGCACACACCTCCATCGTGGCGAGGTGACAAGGACGTTCATATCCCATTGTAATAATAATCAACCGTGACGGACTCATCTCGTGTTCCCCGATAAGTCGGAAGAACTACAAAGTTAAGAATAAAGCTTGTGTTTATGTTAAAACGATTCGAGTCAGCCCGATTTCATTATTTATCATCGTTTAGTCGACATACGGCAGTCGGCATTGATTTTGTTTACACTTTTAACCTTACAAACCGTGAAATGTGTTCCAACGCACGACTCCCTGGATATGTCCCCGAGACCCTGGCAGCTAACGGCCGTAAAGCCCGGGAGAAAGCAACGAGCAAGGGCAACGACAAGGCGATGCCAAAAATGGAAGTCGGTATAAAGAAAGAACCGTTTGTAGAGGCTAATAAAGGTTACATCGAACACAGCCTTCTGAAATTCAAGGTCACCTGGTTGGTGGACGCATAACTTCCTTTTATGCAAACCCGACGCGTACCTGGGAGACGGCTGTCGGCGACGGACCTGTCAGGGAGTTTGGGGGGAACAAGGAGGATCTCTGCGGGACCTGTTAAACCTGTTAAACTTAACAAAATCCCTCTTTACCCTCTTATCCATAAGCCTACCCACAAATCCTTCAGATCTGAAAACCGTTTTAGCGAATTTCCCCTATAGGGAAGAAGCTATTACCGTAGGTCTCATGGTAAGATATATGTGTGTGTGTATATATATATATGTCCGTAATTACGATAACTCTCGTAAAAAAGGTCCGATCTTAATGAAATTTGGTAAAAATGTGTAAAGTACCATTTATTTGAACGAGTTCGAAAACCAGACGAATCACACCATCCAAAGGGGGGTTTTGGGGCTTTTTTACCCCAAAAATGGGTTTTTCGGGGTTTTCACATGTACTTTTTATTTAAATCAAATTTTAATTTATACCATTGAATGCAGCTTAAAAAAACAAAAAAATTGGTATTTTGATCATTGCTCTACGTCAATTGGTTACCGAGATATTGAAAGTGTTAAACACAGTACGTTGTCTAATGTTATTCTTATGGAGAAAAAGAAAAATTGTATATCTCGCTTATTTATGAACATAAACTGAACAAATTTTGTATATGGCTTGATCTGGTTGTGGTTTATTGTTGTTTGCACAAAAAAACAATTTTTCGCCTATGGTTCCTGTAGCAGCAAACCTAGGTACTTGGTCCCCATGTTACTCTTATGGAAAATACTTAAAATGTTATATATAGCTTATTTATGAATGTATATGGATGAAACTTGGTATGTGGCTTCACTAAGATGAGTTCTATTGGTATTTGCATAAAAACCCATTATTTTGTGTGCCTTATTGCAGCAAACCTGCGTACTCATCCCCAATGTTATTCTTACAGACAATAATTAATATTTTAAATATCGCTTGTTTGTGAATACATTTCTTATGAATCCTGTTAAGTGTTTTAATGTGTTATGTTATATATTCATTGGAAATTCGCTGAGTATGCAGGTTTGCTGCGACGGGGGTATTTCCCTGAGAAAACCGTTTATCACATACGTCACCTAAGTGTTGAATAGATTACCTTAACCTTGAGTCGGTCGTTTGTTTTTCCTTCCGGCAATGAAACCATTCACCAAGTAGTCTACTTACCGCATGTTTATGTAGTTTCACCCCCCACCCCTCTCCATATGACGCAACGTCGCCCATACACACTTACACACCGGCTATCAAACTCTCAATTTCGTTACGTGACGCATTTTAGCTGATAAGCTGATATGGTGTATTTCGCTCAAAGATTGAATAATTTCACACTTCTCTCCTTTATTTTTTTTAATTAGCTACTTCTACAAAACAAATAAGCCGAACAAAATTAAATGTTTCAAACCAAAACATTATATTTTAACTAATAACTTATATGACTTTTGCGTCTAATATTTAATACAAGCATTAAAACAATAAAATAATAAAGTAAACAAATCAGTAGTGTTTCATACAAGCCACATTTTAGGTTTTACGTTAAAGAATTTGTGTAAAACTCTCAGATTTTACAATCTTTAAGCTTGAATTTATAAATATAAAATACCCCCGTAGCAGCAAGCCTGCGTACTCAGCGAATTTATAATGCATATACTATCATAGCAAAATTTAGCCATGTGTTCCGTTTTCCAGTCATAGTTTAGTTAATTTTTAACTTATTTTCAATGTTAAAGCAGATATGGATTTATAATTACATTTTATAACTTTTTATATTCTAAATTGTTTTTGTAAAATTTCTAGTTTTTTAGATATTTGAGGTTAAAGATTTTCAATGGCCGCCATTTTTAAACGGAAAGACATTATGAACAAATATTTTTTCCTAAAAAAGAACCTGCCAAGAAGAGTATTTAACCAAAATTTGGTTGAATTTGGTCAAGCCGTGTAAAAAGAATAAATTTTCTAGTAAATATCACATACAGACAGTCAGACAGTAAACGAAGAGAAATATACCCCCGGTTATATGATGATTTACGATCCTTTTGACATAAGGAACAACTTCCCGTAGTTAGCAACATTAATTTGGAAACATCCTGTGCATAATATACATACATAACATACTAACGTTTCAACAATCAAACATTTCGTCGCTTTAAGAAGAATTTACAACATTTATTGTACAATTACAACACTGTTGTCTGTTGTACTCACCATGACTTGAATAGTGCGACGCCGCAAGACCTCAGTGTACAGCGGAGAGGGCATTGTGCTCGAGTTTAAACAAACAAAAAGGGAATTCGATTTATCGTTGATTTACCTTATTATTTGCACCTCGCTCCGAGCGTAATTTGATTCTTTGCTAAAATTTAAAAGGCAGAATTTGATTCCTTGTTAAAATTTAAAAAGCGGAATTTGATTCCTTGTTATCACGTCCACACAAATTTAGAAAATTCGCGCCAGCAAGTTTGGATCGAGAAGTTTTCCGGCATGAGCAGATCAGGCTTCGAGCCACAACTGAGGGAACTGATGGTGGACTTGCTTATCTTTCTTATCTGATAAGAAACCAGACTAGCTACCCCCTCTTATCTTAGGGATTTGAGGGATGTACAATCATGTGGAAAATGTTCAGCCAACGGATTGTCGCACAAGTGTGGTCGTTTGGAGCACTTTTACTTGAAATCCATTTGAAATAACTTTGTTCTCTGTTAAAATAATGATAATCTTATTGCAAACAGTGTAAAATGAATCTCTGGACTTACAAAAGTATACGAGCTTCAGGTATCTGAATCTCTGTTACCCGGACTTCTTTAATTTAGAATTATGGTTGTTTGACCTTTTACACCCGGAATTATAGCACGCAGATCTCAGAGAGCAATGCCGGAATATAATATAATAACCTTTAAAATGATTTGGAAAAACCTGATTGTAAGTTGAATAGGACATCTACCAGTGAGTTAACCTGTTTTGTTATATATAGGACATCTACCAGTGAGTTAACCTGTTTTGTTATATATAGGACATCTACCAGTGAGTTAACCTGTTTTGTTATATATAGGACATCTACCAGTGAGTTAACCTGTTTTGTTATATATAGGACATCTACCAGTGAGTTAACCTGTTTTGTTATATATAGGACATCTACCAGTGAGTTAACCTGTTTTGTTATATATAGGACATCTACCAGTGAGTTAACCTGTTTTGTTATATATAGGACATCTACCAGTGAGTTAACCTGTTTTGTTATATATAGGACATCTACCAGTGAGTTAACCTGTTTTGTTATATATATTTTTGGTGTATTTAAAAGAAAACATCGTGTGTCATACATTTCAAGAGTGTCTCCCCGAGGTTTTAACAAACTAAAAACTCCAGCATATATGGCCTTATATAATTTGACTCGATAATTATTATTTTGGACCAAATGTATTTCTTTGAACCAAATGTAACAAAATTTGACTAAATTTAATGTAATGGTCTTTCAATGTATAAGCTTTTCTATACCTTTGGCAAAAACGTGAACAGAGGTTCGCGTTAGTATAGGACGCCCTCTCCTTGACTCTTGTAACATATGATATGATACAAGTTAAGGATTTATACAATAACGTAATAATTTTACACGTCTAGATAAACTGAAATTTACTACAATTTAATGTAAAATTATGCGGCGTTTTATGTAGAGTAGTTCCTATTTATGAGACATTTGTAGTTTTAAAAACCATGAATTTCTTTCTAAACCTAACAAGTATCCTGCGAGTCAGCTCACAACTGCGGGGTCCAACTCCCAACAATGAGAGATTGTGTCAAAACAACGCGAAACTCGGCTAAATACTTGTAAGAAAGAGAAACCCCCAAATGAGGTTGTAATAAATAGGTAAAAGTCAAGCAGAAGTTCGCACAAATGTAATTTACATAACATTCATAAGACTTTAATAAAAGTTAATTATTGTTTGATTATTATTAATAAGCTATTCGCCATTTTGATTCTGTCATTCTCTGATTGTGTTTGATGATGACCGGTGTAACAAGTTGAAATCGATCGCCTTATACCATATTTTGTGTATAAGGCATACATATTTTGTGTATCTTGCATTGCGATACGCGGTTTGTTTTGCACTGTTTAATTCTAACGTACCATGCTACTCGACAAATTACCGAAGAGAAAACTACAATGATTCTGACCAGCCAAATTTTGACGTTTGTAATATAGTGAAGTAGATTACTTAAAGAGGGTAGATTAATTGGATCTTCTCTGGCAGGCTTAATTGGAAAACTTAATAAAGTACAGATATATAAAGTTTTCCTCAGAGTTGCTGTACGTATGTTTTCATTCCGTTTTAAGGTGCCATACACGTATTACGTAACGCACTTAAGGGGGGGTATAGCGTAGCGTTATGCTGCGTTATATTGGGGAGGGGGGTTTGGATCAACGTTACGTAACTCACACATATTATACCTAAGAGCAGGCGCACTCCCGTATCTATTGATTCTGTTATAAATCTTTCAAAATTAAAAATAATCAAATTGATATCTAAATCAAGGTTACAGTTAAAAACTACAAGGTATATAAAAAAACTTCTGTTATATTATTTTAATAACAGTCAAACTAAAAATATACATAAAGTCTTTTGAGTAAGTTCTGTATTGTTTTTACACCTATGTTATGTGTTGTTTTAGAGTGTAAAATCATGACTTGATACAGTATTGCGCAATGTCACACTCATCTTTATTTTTGTATTGTTTTTTTTTTGTATTTGTATTAGTTATCAATTTAAATTGTTACGTTTTGGCTGAGATGGTTTATTTTGTTGTTTATATTACTAGTAACTGTCTTGTTTGTTTATACATTTTGCTTGAAATAAGCTTTGACAAATGTTTTAAAAAAATCATTTAAAGTTTAATGATACATTGAAATCCATATTCGAAATTGCTAATAAAATGATGTTTAAAAGGCACTGTTTAAAAGGGATGATGTTTAAAAGGGAAGCTTTTTAAAGTCTTCCACGATTGAGTTACGTAACACACTGGGAGGGTGGGGGGTATGGTCAAGAGTTATGGTGCGTTACATGGGGGAGGGGGGTCTGAAATTACGAAAAAGTGCGTTACGTAATATGTGTATGGAAAGACAGTGCAGGTATATAAAGTTTTCCTCAGAGTTGCTGTACGTATGTTTTCATTCCGTTTTAAGGTGCCATACACATATTACGTAACGCACTTAAGGGGGGGGTATAGCGTAGCTTTATGCTGCGTTATATTGGGGACAGGTCCATAAGAACTTAACGAACTCTCTTGTTTAAAAGACGCCCAGATATAAGTAATTTTCAAACTGTTTAAAATCGTCTCATGGAAAAACACTGCATTGGAAATTCACAACCAATTGGGAGGAGCCGCTAAATGTGGGAATTTAGACTTTTTATGAGTTTTCTAAATAATTACTCTATGAATAAAATATAAATCCGATTGTTTCTATCTCGTGTATACGTGCCCTTTCATTCAGGACAAATATTATATAAAAATAAATACGTAAAACTATCATTCTGAGACAAGCCTCTATTTTTAATTGGAAGATAACATTTGAATATTTAAAGATATATCGGTTGGACTATCTGCAAGGAATGCACAAACGTAAAATGGCAGTTTCCCAATCTCATTAAATTCGGATCGACCAATAGACAAAAGGCACAAAACAAATTTTCACTTCCCTCAGTAAAAAAAGTAAAGAGTAACACCTTTACTCACTAGTGTTTGGTTTCGCGCCGCTGCCGCTCTCTCCGTGTAATTACTTTGCACTTGCCTTTCTGAATTTGTTAGGCGGATTTGCTTCGAATTGCAGAACAAAGGGTGATACAAATAAACACGATATAATACGTTACTGAAACTTCACATCCAGTCAGACGGTGTTGTAGACGAGGGGTGATAACTTATCTTGGGGAGGCCAAATTTGTTTACCCGGCGCGGTGGCCCATCCCCCCCCCCATGGCACCCAGCTGATGTTCTAGACATGTGGCCGCTGTCACATGTGTTTTCAAACAGATGTTTTTACACTATGCGAAGATTCTCTCGAGATTGTAACATCCATTTGTGTTTAAACGTAATTTACAAAGTAGAATTAAAACTCAAAAAACACTTTGTTATCGTGATTATATTTTATATCATAAAACAGTGTACCTATACACCACATAGGTCATTTTGCCTAGCGTTGAGGCAAAACGGGCATGTGTGTTTGATAAAGAGAATCCTATATACAAATCGTGACAAAAATAATAATTTGTATAAACAATTTTAAAAGTCTTGCAAGGTTTCTGTTATCCTGGAACATTTTGAACATCGTAATTATTCTATTACGGTTTTACAAAGGAGTATGTAAAAACAACTATCAATATTTACATATCATCAAATTTCATTGTCAGGGGTTGAACTGTTTCTGAACGAAATGTAGGGTGAATTAGAGACGGTAAAAACTATTTTAGTACTAGTTTATCTGTCGTGTAAATAACAAATTAAATCTCCCAATCAACTCCCTGAGCCAGTAATGTTTTAAAGTATATTAACAACATTAAACATCGATAGGTCTACTAAAAAAAAACAGACCACACTCAAGTGGGCAATGCTAACATGTTCTACATAGCCCCTAGAACCCTACCGGGGGTAGAAAGCCGGATGCAGAACAACTAAATACCCCCGTTGCAGAAACCTGCATACTCAGCGAATTTCAAATGGTACTTCACTAAGTCATGAAGCTACTTACCAGCTTTCGTCAAAGAATTTCATAAATAAGCGAGATATGACATTTTATTTATTCTCCGTAAGAAAAACATTAGGACTGAGTATGCAGGTTTGCTGCATCAAGGACCACAAAAATCTGGGTTTTATGCAAATAACAATGGATCACCACTAGATGAAACAACATACCAAGTTTTACCAATTTAAGTTCACAAACAAGCAATATATCACATGTTTCTTATTCTCCTTAAGAATAACATTATAGATGGTGAGTACGCAGGTTTGCTACCATGGGAACCAAAAAATATGGGGTTTGTATGCAAATATCAGTAAACCCTAACCATATGAAGCCCCATACCAAGTTTCATTAATATATGTTCATTAGTAAGCGAGATATAAAATTTGACTTATTCTCCATAAGATTGACATTGGACAACGTACTGTGTTTAGCACTTTCAATATCACGGTAACCAATTGACGTAGAGCGATGATCAAAATACCAAATTGTTTGTTTTTTAAGCTTAATTTGATGTCGTAAACCAACATTTGGGATTAAAAATAATTATGTGTGAAAAGTTCAAAAAAAATTGTTGGGGGTACGGAATCCCCCCAAAACCCCTTTTTAAATAGAGCGAGATGTCTGGTTCACGAACTCATGAAAATAGATGCTGCCTTACACGTTGATACCAAATTTCATCAAGATCGGACCATTTTCACGAACGTTATCGGACACATATATATATACATATACATGAATTTGAACGAATGGTGTTTTTGGCATCTGGGGGCCTCGAAACGAAAAGTTATCATGGTCCCGGGCCTAGGTCTTACCATGCCACCTACGGTAATAGCTTCTTCCCGACTACAAGCCACAAAAGCTACCATCTTATGGACATTCAAATTTAATCATTTTACACCGTATATCAATTTTAATTTGTTTGAGCAAAACTTGTGGCATCCCCAAAACTTTAACTTAAAGCAGTTTCTGGCAACAAGAGTAACCTCTCAAATATAAGTCTGCGTTTGTTTATTCATCGTTTGTAATCTTACTATCCTATTCTCATCGACTCTTCCTGTAGGAGAGTTCTGGGGGTAATATTGACTACTAATGCCTTCACTGGATGGGTAATTAATGCCTTCATCTTTATAATACTTTTAGCGAATTTCCCCTATAGAGAAGAAGCTATTACCGTAGGTCTCATGGTAAGACTTAAGCCCGAGACCATGATAACTTTTCATTTTGAGGTCCCCAGATGCCAAAAACAACATTCGTTCAAATTGTTATATATATATATATATATGTCCGTAAGCACGATAACTCTCGTAAAAAAGGTCCGATCTTAATGAAATTTGGTACAAATGTGTAAAGTACCATTTATTTGAACGAGTTCGAAAACCAGATGAATCGCACCATCCTAAGGGGGGTTTTTGGGGGGTTTTGTACCCCAAAAATGTGTTTTTTGGGGTTTTCACATGCAGTTTTAATTTAAATCAAATTTTAATTTATACCATTAAATTCAGCTTAAAAAAACAAACAATTTGGTATTTTGATCATTGCTCTGCGTCAATTTGTTACCGAGATATTGAAAGTGCTAAACACAGTATGTTGTCTAATGTTATTCTTATGGAGAAAAAGAAAAATTGTATATCTCGCTTATTTATAAACATAAACTGGTGAAATTTGGTATATGGCTTGATCTGGTTCTGGTTTATTGTTGTTTGCACAAAAAAAACAATTTTTCGCCTATGGTTCCTGTAGCAGCAAACCTTGGTACTAGGTCCCCATGTTATTCTTATGGAAAATACTTAAAATGTTATATATCGCTTATTTATGAATGTATATGGATGAAACTTGGTATGTGACTTCTCATACATGAGATCTATTGGTATTTGCATAAAACCCCATTATTTTGTGTGCCTTGTTGCAGCAAACCTGCGTACTCATCCCCAATGTTATTCTTATGGAGATTAATTAATATTTTAAATATCGCTTGTCTGTGAATACATTTCTTACGAATCCTGTGAAGTGTTTTAATGTGTTATGTTATATGTTCATTCGAAATTCACTGAGTATGCAGGTTTGCTGCGACGGGGGTATTTTAACATTAACACACACAATGAAAAAACCTTTAAACATAAATTCTACTGTTGGCTTTAAAAAAAAACAATGTATTCCACCGAGGAATTGTTTTTTCTTAAAAAAAAAACAATTTTATAACCCTAATAGCTTTTTGCCTTTTAGATTATGCAAACCTAAAAATGTGTTACTTGTATTTTTGTTGTGTTTTTCTCTTTGTTCATGATATACTGTACTTAGTATAAGAGATTTTTTGACTCAGCTGGTTGCTGTAATTGAGACTTTGTTGATGTTTTCATGTAAATATGACAAATAAACAATTTATCTATTTATTTACTGTCGGATCCAATTATTGGGGTTAGGGTTACCCCATTTATTTGTAGCTAGCATTTGTGTAGCATATATGAAACCCATTTTAGTCTTAATGCAAATAGACACTCAACTACTAACAGCGGTCTAGTTAAAAATATGAGATATTCCTTCGCTCATTTAGGAATAGAATATTAAAACAATCCTATTACAAGTTTAAATACTTTAAAAGGTTAAGAGACATGATGAGATTCGGGTATATTGTGTAACAGTAAATTATGAAATCGTTTTCCATAAGTTATTGAAATATACTATAATTTGTTATCTCTTTTTGATAAGAGATGCAACATTCACGACGAACGTCTAATTGTGATCAAAACATGGAATAGGGAGTAAAATATCAACAACACTAAGATACGGTACTGTTCAAAATATTGTGATTATCATCGCTTAAAGTACCCAGCTGATAAAATAAAGAGCTATTATTGACGAAGTAGATTTTCATTTTAGTAAAGTGGTTCAACATTTTGAAAAGGTTATTTTTTTATTCCCGACATCAAAAAGGAGGTTAGTCGCTGATTATACGGATTTGGTTTTAATGCGTTAAAACCCGATGCAAATAAATCCGGAATACCCTACTTTGTCGAGTTTATAACTATAGTTTGGGCATGCCTAGGTGATTTGAGATTTTTGATAATCGACAGGAAAATAAAAACTTACGAATTGATTTGAAAAAAGTTTATGTTTAATGATTTGCCTATTGTTTAAAGCTATTTCTCGAACGCTAGAACGCTAACACATAGAAAATAACATTTCTAAAATCTTTATCATAGCTCAAATTACAAGTAAAATACAAACAAAACATTAAAACACGATGTGTGTTTGTGTTTTTAGGCATTCGGTATCATTTTTCTAAAATACGTGTCCTTATGTCTGATGCAAAGCCTCAGTCAAACGATAAAAAAAATATATTTGTAATTTGATTCCTACATTTAACCAAAAGTACGGTATAATTATTTTTAAAGTACGGCATGACAATCATATGTGATGTTCGAGTTAATATTGTTATTGATGAGTTTTTAGACTAAAACTGATTAGTCAAATTTTTAATCTTAGGTCAAAGAGTTTTGAAATAAACTGATTTGTAGGAATTAAATAAAAATTATATATTTATAAAAACAAAATTTCGAGATACTAATGGGTTTGAAAGTAGACAATAGACAAAGGTTAACTTCAAGGTCTGGTGTTTTTAATCTTTAGTTTTAGCGAATTTCCTCTATAAGGAAGAAGCTATTACCGTAGTCGGCATGGTAAGACCTAGGCCCGGGAGCATGATAACTTTTCGTTTTGAGGTCCCCAGAACCCAAAAACACCATTCCTTCGAAACTGTATATATATATATATATATATATATATATATATACACACGTATATAAACATACACATTACATATATATGTGTGTGTGTGTGTCTGTGGGTGCGATAACTCTCGTAAAAAAGGTCCGATTTTGATGAAATTTGGTATAAACGTGTAAAGCAACATTTATGACTAAGTTCGAAAACAAGCAAAATCGCTCTATCTAAAGGGGTATTTTGGGGGGGTTGTGTACCCCAAAAATGGGTTTTTGAATTTATTACATATAATTTTTGAAATAGTCAAATTTTAGTTCTTACCATAGGATTCAGCTTAAAAAAACACACAATTTGGTATTTTGATCATTCCTCTACGTCAATCTTTTGCCGAGATATTGAAAGTGCTAAACACAGTACGTTGTCTAATGTTATTCTTATGGAGAATAAGACAAAAATTATATCTCGCTTCTTTATGAACGTATACTGACGAAACTTGGTATACGGCTTTATCTGGTTGTGGTCTATTGATATTTGCTCAAAACAAATTTGTTTGCTAAAGGTACCCGTAGCAGCAAACCTGCGTACTCAGCCCCCATGTTATTCTTGTGTGGAGAACAATTAAAATGCTATGTCTCCCTCAATTATGAACATAAATGAATAAAACCTTGTATATAACTTCACCTAGTTGAGTTATATTGATATTTGCCTAAACATCCATTTTTTGTTCCTTGTTGCAGCAAACACTGATGAAACCAGGTATGTAGCTTCTCCTAGTTGAGTTATATTGATATTTGCATAGAAACCAATTGTTTATGTTCCTTGTTTCAGCACACCTATGTACTCATCCCCAATGTTATTCTTATGGAGAATAATTAAAATTGTATATATCGCTTATTTGTGTATATATTTTTATGAAACTTAATATGCGGCTTTATGTGGTATTAAGACATATATTATGCATTGGAAATTCGCTGAGTACGCAGGTTTGCTGCGACGGGGGTATTTTATGGTTTCAGTAAAAATCAATCCTAAATCAGTTTGCTAGTTCATCCATAATAATGCAGCATGGCCCAGCGCTCTGGTGTGGGACGATGGTTGCGAACAATCGCATCAGTATCGGCAGACACAGTAGAGAGCTCTCATCAAAGACGTGGGCGTGCGATTAATTTGTTAAAGTTAACGACCTTCAATTATCACCCACCAAAATGTTATCCTACCTGACATTTTATATTGTTAGAAATAAGACAGCTTAGGAGTATTTCTTATGGCAAAATATTCTTGGATTTTAATATAAATATAGTTTTTAATGAAAATAAAGTGTTTTGATTAAACATATGCTTTTAAGTAACATAAATGTTCTATGTCGCGGATTTATTACTTTACAGGTATTTTCAAGACGCCAATGATACAATAATATGAGCATTTATTAAAGACATAATTGTTTATATTATATAAACAATAATAATATATAAATACAAAATATAATATATTTTACAATAGTATGTATCGAGAAAATACGGTAACCAAGATTAACGATTGTATGTTTTGATATGTAAAAATTTGAGAAAACTAGACTATAGTTATATTTTGCTTAAATGATAAATATAACGGTTTTAGCAGCAATATAGTGCAGCGGAAGTTATTATACCTATCAATAACGATTATCTACAATACTTCTTCACAAAATATTTGTCTTAAAAAACTACAAATTAATGTGTCATTCGAAATATATATTTTAACATTAGATACACAACATCCCGGAGCATATTAATAAATTACTAAGGATTTTCTAATTTGAGCATTTGATTTTACAAAATTTTTGTTCGTGTTCACTATTATGATTTAATTAATAATAAAACAAAAAAAGATAACATTCAGTTTTTTTTACTATATAAACATGCATATTTACACAATTAACTTAACATCTATGTAAGTGAGGAGCAAGGTCTATGTAGTTGGTGTCCATTGCTCGTGAATGTACTGGGATACGGTGTACGGCATACCTTGTAATGGGCAGATCAGCAGACACACATGACACAACACTCACTCGCTTGATGATCACGGTGACGCTTGACGCTGCGGACGCGGGTGTCGCGGACTGACTGAGCGGGCGAGCAGCGTCGTGCGCGGACCGGGGGGCGGGGGGCAAGGCCATGCGCATGACTCACTCCCCACTTAATTGATCATTTTCACAAATTTCGCTAAAAAGCCCATTTAGGCCCTGTATTCCTCACGGTTCCCTAGGTCGCCGACCTGTCCCTTTGTAGTCTTCTGGGATAAGGAACGAAATGTCAAAAATACGGCGGAGATGAATTGATGGGTTCCTGTAATTTTGAAATGTTATTTGACCGTGAAAAACGTGGCCGTGATTTTGAAGGCTTCGGACTTGAAAGGAGACCTCCGACGTAATCTGTTATGCTCGCCATTTCTACTCAAAAAGTTTCGTGGCAGCATTTTTCTTCAGGATAAAGCTGTTGTCAGCGACGGAAGTGACTCTACGAGTGATGATTTGCAGTGAGGTGCAAGTGGCTCCTTTACAAGCTGAGGAGGGGTTACTGGCAGTAAAACAGATCTGGTACCGAGTCATGACCGGGAACCCATGAAGTGCCTACAAAGATCATGCGTGGAGGACGCTGTAGCGTTTAATTTAGTATTTTTCGATTTATAAGAGATATATGGCAACCGCGTCTAGTTGACACGCCGTCAAGTTGTCCCCTTTTGAGGGAGGTGGCCACCTGTCGTGGTGCATGACAACTTGACGCTGGACGCTGTCGTGACGGTAGCGTACCCGGCAAGTTGTTACCTCAGAGTGCTTGAAGGTGACACCTTGACGGGGTGACAACTTGACGGGGTGACAACTTGACGGGGTGACAACTTGACGGGGTGACAACTTGACGGGGTGACAACTTGACGGGGTGACAACTTGACGGGGTGACAACTTTACGGGGTGACAACTTGACGGGGTGACACCTTGACGGGGTAACAACTTGACGGGGTGACAACTTGACGGGGTGACAACTTGACGGGGTGACAACTTTACGGGGTGACAACTTTACGGGGTGACAACTTGACGGGGTGACACCTTGACGGGGTGACACCTTGACGGGGTGACAACTTGACGGGGTGACACCTTGACGGGGTGACAACTTGACGGGGTGACAACTTGACGGGGTGACACCTTGACGGGGTGACAACTTGAGGCAGAGGTAAAAGGTAATGATCTGTCGGTAGCGTACACGACAGACTGTCATCTCTACCTTGCTCGGCCGCGTCATGTTGTCACCTCCTTCAAGCGGATACTAAATGAGTACATGATACATTTTATATTTAAAATGGTACCTGCTTCAAGGAATAGGTATATATTATGCTGACAAAAAGGGATATTTTGGTAATGTTTCTGTAATCTTGTAATCTTGTGTTGTGTAACGACGCCAAATATAATCATAACAATAGTGTAATAAGTCCTAAAGCTTATAAATAAACACCCGACGTTTGTCCGCTATGATCTCTAAAATAACATAATTTTGCTTAGAAATTAATTAAGAAGCCTGATTTGTTGTTTATTGTTATACTATTCATCAAACTTGATTTTTAATTTTTGGAGTGTTAGCAACCGAACCAATCGTTTATATAGATATATAACCGCTTAAAATGTGAATTAAGTTAAGTTACGACAGTTTTATCTTAATAATTGTAGCCGCGTGCATGTTCGCGGGGTTTTACAATTTTTTTTTACCATAATTATAAATAGGGGTCATAAATTATAACAATTTTATTTTTAATGTTTCCTTCGCTGACTATGTCTTGTTGTAATGCTTTGCAATGTTTACTACTCTCCTGTTATTTACCAACTACGATGGATTTTGCAGTTAGAATCTATACGAGGTTAGTATTTTATCCAATATGAACTAATACAAACTGTAACATTCTGTTAAAAAATACATTTTCTAGAGAACAAATTATTTTTCGTAGAAATGTAATAATGATTTTAAAATTGAAATGCTGATGGGGACATATCTGAAACACGATCATTCCTCCCGCTGATCTGCCCAACAACAGATCGTCACCTCAGCTAGGAAGGTGACAACTAAACGCCTGTAACCAAAATGCCGAGATGGCAACTTGACGTGGTGGCAACTAGGCGGCGCCGCGGCGCGGCGGCGGCCCAATATTTGTTTGTGTTTTTAAATCCTACTCTGAATGAATAGTGCTGCATTGGAAGAAATGATGAATCAGCGGAAACGACTTTTATTAAGTTTAACAATAAAGTTTGTAGTATTCTAGTTAATTTTCGGTCATAATTTTCGTATTAAGTCTCTTTACCGCTCAGCAACGGTCTGTTAGTAAATGCGATACTTACTGTGTAAGTTGGCTATCTGAATTGTTCCACGTGAAAATCATATTTGGCATTGTTTGCCCACTATCACTATTTTGTGCTTGCCCTCTTTTTTTTATCAATTATTGCGACTATAAATCTTAATGAAGTTTCGTTTTCCTCTACAAATTAAAGGGGGTTATTAAGTATTCAAAATACATTGGAATCAATGGAAACACATCCTAAATACAGCAGTAGTGGCAATATGATGGTTTAATAGTTTTTGCAGGTTTGGCCCAAAAGAATACCAAAGGGATCAGTTTTTGGAGACTTGCTAGATCCCAGCCTACCTATATTTTACAATCAACGGGATTTTTTCCTCCGCCAGGACAATTTGTAGTGGTATATATCGGATATTTGTATGGACAAGAGGGGCGGCACGGCGGCGGTACATCGAATTTCTTCCCCCGACAGGATTTCCCTCCGCCGGGACAGACTGTGTAAAATAAATTTACATATTAAATTTTACATAAAATCATCCTCCATGGGATTTTTTTCCTCCACTAGGACTATTTGTAGTAGTGTAAAAATGGGATTTGTATCGATCAGGAGGTGGATGTGGCGGAGGAGCCAGGGGATTCTTTCCCCCCGCAGGGCAGATTGTGTAAACTAATTTTATATTTTACATTTTATATAAAAAGAAAAATCATCCCACCACAGGATTATTTCATCGGCCAGGACAATTTTGTAGTAGTGTTTTTGTCGTGGAGCCAGAGGATTCTTTCCTCCATCCTAACCTAAGCTTGTATGGAGAAGAATCTTTCGCTTAACCCGATGTATTTTCCCAATGTGTACCAATAATTGTATAAATCATTCAAAATACATTTTAATACATCCTTCGCAGAAATCAACGAGTTCTGGTTAATTGAGAAACCCAACCATTTCACTTGGTTTAATAAATCTCGTCCTTCCACCTAATTACCAAGTGCTAGATCCCAACCCACATCTACCAAGTTTAAACCAAATCGTCAGAAAAAATGTATATTAGCGAATTTCCCCTATGGGGAAGAAGCTATTACCGTAGTCGGCATGGTAAGACCTAGGCCCGGGACCATGATAACTTTTCGTTTTGAGGTCCCCAGACCCCAAAAATACCATTCGTTCGAAACTGTATATATATATATATATATATATATATATATAGGTACAGCCCTGGGCCTTAGGGATATCCACCTGTGTAAAAGTTGCGTATTGGAGATATCCGTTGCTCTTTGGGTACTCCAGCCCGTATTAGGGATCTCCGGATATCCCAAAGCTGCATCATTGTAAACATCCTAACCTAACTTCTTATACTTATATAGTCTATTGTTTTTACAATGGTGCACACTTGTCCACTCTCTGTTGAAATAAACATAAATTGCATACAAACTTGAATATTTAAGCAATCCGCTGGAATCCAACCAATAGGAAACAAGTGCGCATTCTCCCTCCCCCTCAGTGGTGAATAAATGTGCTTATTCACTGATATTAAACAACTCGGTGCGTTATATGCTCGGCGTGTTACATGCGATCACAGAAATAAATAAGTATTTTTTCCATTTTCATTGTATTTATTTATTTAACTTGTGTAGTCTCCTGTTTGTTATTTTCTTTGTAATAAAAAAATTGCCAACATCGAAATAATTAGCCAAACTAATAGTAGCATATTCTCTTGTTTCATTCGAAAATCTGTAGCATAAAAAGGCTTAAAGTAGGTTAAATGTCCCAGATGATGTCTATAGTTCCCGTTGATCAATTATGGAAGGTTAAGTACAATATATAAAGGGCAGGCTATCAATTTTGAATAAAGTCGGTATAATTACCATCAAAATTATGTTTGCAAGGGATAATGTTAGAAGATTCGATTTTAAAGTTTGTAGCAACGTAACAGTGTTTATCAGTTTGTAATGTTTATGTTTTACAACATTCAGTAGTAGGTTTTGTAAAGGTTTTTATTGTTTATACAACTTAAAATAGGCACCCCTACTGTTTAAGTTAGGCTCTAATGTACAAGTTAGTATTGTTTTTAAGTTTCCTATTTTTATTTAAGCTTTTAATTGGGCTATATATTTAAGAAATGAGTCTTAAAACAAATTTGAGTTGGCCTAAACTTAAACCTATATTATAATACAAAACGCATATTAGCATTTGAATAACCGGGTTTCCCCTTACTCCATTAAGTTACATATTTTGTTACTTTTTTAAAAAACAACACACTGGTTTCAATAATTTGAAGAAAAAACATATATTAGTGACTGAAAGTTGGCATAATCTTATATATTATTTCGCTAAGGAATTTACTGTAGTTTTAGGACCACTACGTCGTTATTTCTCAACCGATTTGGACAATCGATGTGTCATTTTAAAGTTTGTACACTCCAGATTAACATAAAAATTAAAACTAAAAAATAACGCTTTTTTATATGGAAATAAAAAAATGCTACATGTTATTCATATGTGAGAATATTTGGAACTTGGCCTTAGTTATTATCAGATTTATATTTTTGTCCTTGTAGGTTTGTTAAATCATACAAAGCATAAGGTCATAGAATTTCTCCATGTTATTCATATGGAGAATGTTTTACCAACAACTCGGCCTTAGTTTGAGAAAACCAGGTAAGGGTCCGTTAACGTAGGACGCTGGTTATAAGCGCCTGGAGCTAAGCGCCGACAAGCGCGAATAGGTGCGAGTAACAGTCTGCGTTGTTTCTAGTGTGTTCGTTCACAGACAAAGCTTGTCCGGACGTATAAGCGCGAGCTGCAAGCACGACCGGTGAACAAGAATTTTTGAAACATTATTTCCAGGGCTTATTGCTCTGGGAGATTCCAACTATGTATGAGTGGGGTGCAGTTTTGATGATTTTTACTGTTTTTTCGAGTTTTTGTCAAAATAGTTGATATACAAGAACTGATACATCCCGTTTTTCAAAGACCAGCCATATGGAACAAACAAAATATTTAAACTTCACAGTAACAAATCGCTGTTGAAAAACGCTGGAAGGAGATATATCCTAAAATGAAAGTTACAGGTAAGATGTTTGTCTTCTGTTAACATTCATTTAATTGACAATTGCACCTGTACCCTACTAAATAAATTACATACAGGCCTTCTCATTTGCAAAGGGAAATTACATTTAGATTGTTGTGGAAACTAAAAAATACTGTGTAGGCAAAAACGCCTGATTTTAATGTTAAAATCCTTTTATAAATTATGTTTATCACTAAACTATTAATTGAATATAGTTTGAGCCTTGTTTAATATTAATTTTAATAACCTTTTATTTCAAACAATTATTTAGTGTTTCTTGCAAAATTGGCCAATTTTATTGTACACAGTAGGCGGATATCCTTAATTAATCCCATGAACTCCTATTCTCTTTCTTGCCAGTCAACTCAACATTCTCTACCAGAAAAATGTCATCGACACTTGAGGAAGACATCTCGATGACTGAGGGCTCGAACTTGTTTCCGGCTTTGTATGTGATAGGCCATAAGCATTTGCGCGCACTTGAAGGCGCCTGTGGCAAGCCGCCGGATACTAGTTGCTTGTAAATAGCGTTCTACGTGAACGCACCCTAACGTGTGATGATGGGATTTGTACCAATTCGAAGCTGAAACATTCTGATACTCCCAAATATTTTCAGATTTATAACTTTCTTCTTTTAAATTTGCTAAATGATACAAAATGTCAATGTCTAAAAACCATTTTGGTGGGATTTATAGTGTTTTTTTGTTTACAACAATCAGCTAATTATAATTCTGACTCTGTGATTTTCATCAAACAGCTGATGAGCTCATCAAGCTTTTGATTTATTTTCGTGTATAGTAAACATCAAATATTATCTTTAAAATTTAATTATTTGTTATTGTTCAGTTTGTGTTTTTGTGACTTTTTAGTTGTATTGTGCCACAAATAAATGTGTTTTATTTTGATTTGTGATATTTTAGATAATTATTTCACCGTCAATTATTGTTCCTATAGGATACCGTCAGATTACTCAAACCTAATTTTGTATTCGTCGAATTTTAACGGGCTCCCACAAGTTAGCCTAACTTTATTTAGAATTTTAAATAAAACACTGTTCAAAGGTATCGGCTAACTACGACAACAAAATCAAGCCTTAACCAAGATGCATGAAGTAAGTTAAAATATTTATTGCATTGGGGCTGTTACATTTATAATGATTGTAAGGCCACATCATACGACCGCGGGTGTGGGCGCAGATGAGGCCTTTCACACGAGAAGCTTCGTCCGGGAATTTTCCCGCGTTTTAAAAACAAACCGCAGTTTATAGGGGGCACCAGTAAATCTAGGTAGATTTCTACGCCCATAAGAGCAAAGTCATCTTTCAAGTTCCATCGAGCTTAAAACGGTGGTCAGATATTGTTGATTTATGGTTTGTTTTATAAAGATAAGTAATTAACAAAGCTATTTCCCTGAGCAAAGTTTCCAATTTGTTTTATAGATAATTTCAGCTAAAATACGAAAAAAATATTCTCTTAATCCCCGTTTCCATTAAACTTTTACTCGGACAATGTTTTGAGCTGAGCTCAAAACATTGTTGGAGGCCGTTTACATTCTCCCAACTTGTGCCAACATTTCCCGCAAGTATGTTAATGCCATGTAACGCAAAAATTATTACAGCGCTTGTTAAAACTGTTTTAAAACAACAAACTATTTCCATACATTGATTTCAAATAAACTATCCTTGTAATTTGTCTTGACAAACCGAATAGAAGTTGTGTATAGGCCCTAATCCTATATATTAAAACACAAAATTAAAAAGTTTCTGAAAGAACGTGTGAGAAATCCACTGAACCGATTTACATGCGAGTGGTATCAAATTAAAGGGAATAACCTCTATATTTGCACATTTTACCATAAATTTTTTCACCTGGTCGATAACTCTTTAAAAATTAAATTGCAAGTTTTCTTATGGAAATTTAACATGGGATAAAATTTCAACTTTGCAATCCTTTGGTAAGTTCACTTGAGGTTTCCACTTAACCGTTTAACATGCGTTTTTTTTAAAAATGAAAGATCAATCCCTCTATATTTTCACAATCTACTTACATTTTTGAAATAATTTAATTTGGAATACAACAAAATAACTTTTTAAAACCGATTTTATCACTATTTTAACTTTCTCTAACCATCTGATTATTGAAACATGTAAATTGTGTATCTAAGAACAGACAAGTATCAAATGGAATTATCAGGCTTATAGAAAATCATTAGTGACCAGTATATTTCAACAATACATATATTGTAATTACTGAAGTCGATTCAGGCTGGCCCAAAGAAGAAGATTTTTTTAATGTTGCAATTATTATGGTATTAATTGATACAATCTACAATGTATACATAACCCTTCAATTAGTGAATACCTTCTTAATCATTTTTAGTTTCCGTCCTTGAGCTGAGAGTAAAACATAGCGCTGATGTTCGTAGGCCTATTGTTTCTCCTTGGCTCCATGAGGGGCTTCATTCAACCCATCAAATGTTAATACAACGTTTGTTTTGTAAACAATACATGAAAAACAAATCCAACAATTGGCTAAGGTTTCAGACCAAGTGACTGGATTTAATATGCCTGTAAAGGCTATACAACGATAAAATAAGCGTGATTACATCGAATCGTGGCTCTATCATGTTCGGGGTGTGCAAAGAAAACACCTTTAAGTTTGGCACGTGGATTTTTCATCTGATTACATATATACAAAAATTAGCTTTTCAAGTATAGAACAGCAAATCTAGCTGCTCAAATTCAAGCAAATTTTATTTCCATTTTGGTAATATCCAGCTCATACAGTCTTATTATTTTACATTGAGATACCATTCTAGACACTAAATCAGCTGATCTTTTTCCGTTCTGTTTCTTAGTATCAACAGCTGTTAAAGGTTAAATTACATTTATTTCTATTCTTACATAAGATTAACATTGGAACTTTAGGTGCCCAGGGGTCAAAGGCCTGAAGGCTGAAGGTTGATGTCATCCAAACCCCCAAAAGGCACATATAGATGCCAAGGACATTCAAATAACACATCAGCCATAATCGTAAACCTATATAATAGTTTCGCCGGTAACCCGTTCACGGAAATGCCTTATTTTTTATTAGATTTCTTTAATTGATTTTTTACAAAGGATGAAAAATTCCATATGCTGGAATGCTGCAATCTATGAGGATAATCATTTACTACACTAGTGTCCGCACAGAAATTGTGGATACTCGAGTTTCCGGTATGACACCTCCGAAACGGCCAAAGTGCGATTTTAACGAGAGACCTATCAAATTAACGGAAATATTGTCAATTTTTATATTACGGATTTTCAAAACTTTAAATCACTTGTAATTTATATAACAAAAAAAGTAGAAAATATTGGTTTTATTTTACAATGTTTAAGTAAATTAAATTTTTAACGATTATTACAAAATATCTAGTAAATCAATACAATATATATTGGTTTACTGTGCTTAATTTTGTTTAAATACATATGTAGAACGATTTAATTATTTTCAAAATAAATGTCCAACTACTATCTAACAGGCAGAAGGACAATACGGAAAGGACGCGGCGACAAAAGGCGTGATGGTGCGGGGTCCGTGGCGTTGACTGCTACCGGTCACTGCGCATGCGTGAACTCGTTCACAACAGTGTTGGGTGTTGGGACACCGTTTCCATTATGTTTTGAGGTCTCCTAAAACATTTGTTGTCAGCTGCATCAGCTCAAAACACATTTTGTTGGCCAACAATGTTCAAAACAGTTTGCGAGCGTTTCCATTAAACATTTTACTTGAACTTTTTTTGTTTTGAGTTTAGCTCAAAACAATATTTTGAGCAGAAACTGTTAGAAAGGAAACGGGGCTTTATCGATTTTTAAAACGTAAATTGAAAAGGTTTTCTCTGAATTCGCTAGATAATCAGCAGTACAACATTCCTAACAAACTTTGAAACTATACATTTACAATTAACTAATGGACGTAAAGATAAGATTGGCCTTATGGGGGAAGCAGGTGATTGAAAAAACAAAAGTCTATTGAAATATTAACCAAATTTAAGGCGTAGAAGGGTGCAATAGGCCTATTTGTACCTTATATAATAATACGTGAAGTAAATTTTTATTAAAAGGACTCCTCCGTTATTTCCAAGCCGATTTTAACTTCTAAAAGTTCAGAAGAAGAAAATGTATTTTAATCTTGTTTACCCCAGGCATAGGAGGAAGAAAAACGTCAAAAGCGTTTTTGGATACATGAAATAAACAAGGAACGACAACAATATGGAGAATTCCATCATTTTTTTAGTGACTTGTTAACTGATGAAAGAAAGTTTGTTCAGTATTTTAATATGAAAGCAAATTTGATATGCCTATGTGTTACTCAGGCCTATCATGTACCTCTCTGCCAAATTAAAGCTCAATCAGTCCAGTGGTTAGAGCGTGATTGAGCCACGAACATAGAAACAAACTTACAACCTTTAACATCATACTTCCTACTAATACTTGTTTGTTTGTAGGTTAGATATTTTTGGCTCAATCACGCTCTAACCACTGGACTGATTGATTTGAAATTCGGCAGAGAGGTACTTAATAGGCCTGAGCATAACATATAGTTATATTAAAGTTACGAGAAAAAATCAAAATATAACCAAGCAACAACATAAACAACTGTACAGTGTATAGACCATGTGGTCCAACGGAACCGATACGAAAGCATACGTGAGTTTCCAAAAACACCCGAAGGGCACAGTCGTCGCCGTTTCCGCGGTTGTATGCTGCGCACACCTGAAGGCGGTCCCACACTTCTAGCGAACAGGCCTGAACATTCCCGAATGTTCACTGAACGTTCCGTCCTGTATATTTCCGCATGTATTCAAACGTTCCTGCAGCTCCCACACATTATCGCGTATACTCCGAACATTCGGAGTTCGGCCGAATGTTCGGGCGTGTTCGCGAGAAGTGTGGGACCTCTTACGACGCGACGTGTGGCTTTTCGAGTTACCGATGGCCTTGATCTGCCGATTGTCGAGTATCACGTCGTGAGAACAGCTCGTCTGTGACTTTTCCAGCTAGCTCGAGATGGCGTGTTAAGTCTCGAGCCGTTCCCGCCCGAGTCGGTAAACTCATAAAACATCAAAGGCCTGTGGATAGTCAGACCGCCAGCCTTGGTTTGGCTCGATACACTGTTCTCACGGCCTGTTCAGTCGTCGAGCCGAGCGCTGGAGTACATTTGGTGTCACTTTCTGTTTATTTGTTTATTGATATATGTATATTTTAACCAAAACATATAAACCAGGCAATAGCTACACTTTTAATCCAACCACGCAACACGTCAATGCCTATACTAGGACTGTAAATACTTTTAAACCGGTTGCTTTTATAACTCTTAAAAAACTAAAGTGTACAAAGTCCAAGATATGTATCAAGTCTTTGAAATAGTTTCTTTGATAAAATACTAGATCTTATAACCAATAAAAAATTACGGGTAGAAAAAACTATTAAGTTATGAAATAAATTTCAATTAGCTTAAAATTTGCTATTTAGAAATGTACATTTCAAAAGCTAATTTTGAATCACTTGTATAAAATGGGAATCCACCGTACAACATTTAAAACTAGTTACATTTCATTAGGCCTAAATCTTTAAAAGTTTGTTCATCGGGCTCAAACTACTTTCGGTACATTTAAAACCAAAAGATAAATATAACTGTAGACTACATATTTAAATAGAGCAAGAAAAATACATTATTATCGAATATATGCATGAAAATATTTGTATTCAATGCTAGTAGGATAGGTCCTTAGTTTTCTCATCTCTTTTGTAACAATTTTCTCCAAGCTCGATTTTCTCCAATATTTTTTTCTGGCTCGGTCATTTTCTCCAAGCCTGTCGGTGGCTTTTCAAATCAACAGGCTGCCACACGCCGTGAGAACAGTAAGGCTTGAATATGCTCAGACGACTCGACAACCGTTGACAGATCAAGGTCATCTGTGACTGGACAAGCCACGCGTCGTGAGAACGAGGCTTAAGCCTATGATACACGGCCCGTGATCTGTCAGGCCAGGCCATAAAACCTGCTGCACAACTACACAGGCCGTGTATCAGTTTGGCCCGACGAGGCCCGCGGTCCATCAGGCGCGTCCGGGCTGGCGCGGGCTTTCCCGTGGAAAGTCGGTAAATATCAAAGGCCTGTCTCGGCGCGGCCGTATTCCTCCACCCCCTGAGCTCATTTGGCCATCGGCTGCCAGTGAATGTCATATTTATGTTCTTTGGTTACCAGTGCCTTTTTAAATCACATGTTTTTAATGGTTCACACTTTCTGGAAAGTCAGGGAGAGCCAGAGAGTACTAAAAAAGGTCAGGGAAAAGTTTTGGAAAAATGAAAAAAGTCAGGGAAAATTACAAATATTTTATTGGGAAAACTTTAACATACTTTTTTGATAAAGTAATATAATTATCATATAATTATTGTCATTAATTAATTCAGTCATTGTTGTTAGATTAGGAAACCCCAGCTTAGTGCCGGCTGGTAGAGTATAATTATTGTATGTCAATCATTTTTTTGCTCCTGATATTTTTTTAATTTTTAAGTTTGATACAATAAAACTTATAAGATTGCATGTAGACTTTTTAAATGAGATAGTATTTTTTTTAGATACTAGCAAAAGTCAATGTTTTACTTTAAAATACGATTATTATTTCACTTTCATGAATTTAATTTGGTTTATCACTTCTTTTTACTGTGTTCAACACGAATCTAGATTGGTATTATTATTAGGTATTTCCACTAAGTTTTACCTTTTTATTTATTGAAGGCGGTTCTCCTAGGTATGTGAAAAGATTCTACAGAGTGGCAGACAGTATTTACTTTTAAGTAAATTTGTACAACGCACATACATATCAAACTAATTATTAATACAGTCAAGTCAATGGAAAAAAACATAAATATCAAAAAGACAAATGAGCTACAACACTACTGCAATTGTAAATTGTTTATAAATAGATTCACACAGTCACGCCTTAGGGTACTCCGGTTGTGCAAGATTCACACAGTCACACCTTAGGGTACTCCGGTTGCGCAGAAGCTAGGCCACGCCTCCATCTTTAACTGAGGAAGAAGGAGTACCCTAACAGGCGTATTTGTAAAGTTTGATATAAGCTCGCCATTTTGTGGAGTACTCAAAGTATCGTCTATGTAAAAAACTATATAAAACCGTAAATTTATTGTCAAAGCCATTGTTTATGAAATTATGGTATATATAGGCTAGAATATTACCATATAAGCTATATAAGTAATAGAAATATGACGAATTCATTCCATATTTGAAGTATAACACTAACAAATGGACATCCCAAATGCCATTTGTACACGGAATACCCAAAGGCCCAAGGCTAGGAATATATATATATATATATATATATGTGTGTGTGTGTGTGTCCGTGAGCACGATAACTCTCGTAAAAATTATCCGATTTTGATGAAATTTGGTATGAACGTGTAAAGCAACATTTATGTCTTTAAGTTCGAAAACCAGCCAGATCGCTCTATCCGAAGGGGTATTTTGGGGGGGTTTTGTACCCCAAAAATGGGTTTTTTGAATTTTTTACATATCATTTTGGAAATAGTCAGATTTTATTTTTTCCCATTGGATTCAGCTTAAAAAAACACACAATTTGGTATTTTGATCATTTCTCTACGTCAATTGGTTACCGAGATATTGAAAGTGCTAAACACAGTACGTTGTTTAATGTTATTCTTATGGAGGAAAATAAAAATTTTATATCTCGCTTATTTATGAACATATACTGACGAAACTTGGTATACGGCTTTATCTGGTTGTGGACCATTGATATTTCCTCAAAAAATCAATTTTTTGACAAAGGCTCCCATAGCAGCAAACCTGCGTACTCAGCCCCATGTTATCCTTATGGAGAATAAGTAACGTGTTATCTCCCTTAATTATGAAAATAAATTAATGAAATTTGGTAAGTGACTTCACCTAGTTGAGTTATATTGATATAAGCATAAAACCCCGTTTTTTTGTGTTCCATGCTTCAGCAAACCTGCATACTCAGCCGCCATGTTATTCTTATGGAGAATAATTAAAATGTCATAAATTGTTTATTTATGAATGTATATTGATGAAACTTGGTATGTAGCTTTATGTGGCATTAAGATAAATATATATGCATTGAAAATTCGCTAAGTATGCAGGTTTGCTGCTACGGGGGTATTTTACCTTTACCTTTTATATAAAATCATATTTTTTAATGTCAAACCATCACCATTTTTTAAGGATAATTACCAAGCGTAATAGTAGTGGGAACATAGGAAAGAAGAGCGGTTTTCGCTTTGGTCCATAAGAATAACATGGAGATCAGTTTTTGCACTAACACCCGATCCTGGATCGCACCCGACACATTTTACATCGCTTTCTAATATTTACAGTAACTTCAGCATTCTTGTATTAGCAGTGTATACTGATATTTATATATATTAAATTAGGATATATACAAAAACATAAAAATACTTTTTGGCTGATTAAACTTGCAAAACTAATGTTCTTCTCACTAAATTTAAACTATTTTCTTATTTCAGTGGTAAACAACTGTGATTTCTTATTTAAAAAAGATGAAATTTCAAAATTCTCAACAAAGGGCATATATAGAAGTCTCAAAATCACAACAAAATAAATCCAACAAAAAAATGTTGTCCTGCGCACACTGTTCCACGATCAGCTCCAAGATAAGTAATTTATTACGTCACTACAGAATAGTGCACAAAGTTGTTCCTAAGATTTGTAAAAAGTGTCACCAGATATTTAACAATAACAATAATTTTAAAATACATATGTTAGAAAACCAGAATAGTTGTTGTAAGGTATGTAAGACAGTTGTTAACTGTAAAAAATACGCCACTACCTAAGCTATGACAAACTACCCTACAATGTTTTCAAGTTTGAGGGTAAGTCTGAGAATATATCAAACACCCTTCAGTCTTGTCCCTTGCCAATGACTTTAGTAAGAAGATTAAAATTTACGAAACACACAATAGATCATAATGGTAGATTAATAAACGAAAAATAATGTGTTGCGAATTTCAGACACCTTACAACTTTAACAATTGAGAGAAAAGATCTTAAAATCTCAAATTAAAAATGCTCTTCTAAAGATTGACACGTCTATGTATAAGTATCAAGCCCAAGGCATTGGGTGGATGTATGACCACACACGATATTGGCAATTGCTCGTACAAATTAAACCCCTAACACCAAAGTCATACATCCCGACACCAGAAAATATAAAATCGAAAAATGCTGTGTTGAATGTAAAAAAAGTTATGGTAATTTTTTTTTATTAGCGCCTTTACATCCAAGAAGCTTTCAGGAACACGCAAATCGAGTTTCATTCTACGAACAGTATAAAAGCAAATTAAATATAATAAATTTACAATATCCAGTAAAAATATCTGACATTGATAAATTCCTGTAAACCGTTGCTATTACAACAAGGTCGTATAACACAGTATTGTTTATTGCGGGATTTTGATAAATTAATGTTTAATTCTACAACAAATGCAAATAAGAAATATTATTGGTACTTATGTTTACATAGATTTTACTGTAAAGATAAGCTGGACATACTGTAAAAACTATGATGCACAAAAGGTGCAAATGTATAAAAAAAATACTTTACAATTTACAAATCATAAATATCAACTTAAAGCGCCATTTGTAGGTTACGCAGATTTCGAGTGTTTTGTAAATTCTGGCACTCACACTCCATCCGGCTTCGCATAAGTTGTTGTAAGAGATAGCGAAATAATTTCCGAAGAGTTGTATAGCGGCGAAAATGTGATGGATGTGTTTTTCCAAAAAATATCCGAGACTTATTTAAGATCAAATGGCAATATATCTTCCATTAGTAATGACTCCAGAACAAGAGGAATCTTTCCGAAACTCAACCCATTGTCACATTTGCGACGAACCTGAACGTTTATGGTTTGATAAAGTCCGTGAACATTGACACTTAACAGGGCAGTTAAGAGGCGCTGCCCACAACGAGCGTAATTTACACTTTAAACAAACAAAGAAAATCCCAATATTCTTCCATAACCTTAAAAACTATGATGGGCATTTGATTATGCAAAATTTAGGAAAAATTAAACGTGAATTAAACTGTATTGCAAAATATATGGAGAAGTACATAGCATTCTCCGTGATGATTTAGTGTTTTTAGAATCCTAAAATGTTCTATCCTTACCATTACATAAATTAGCTTCCAATTTTGATGGATTTAGATTCATCCATAATCCACTACTACAATGCAAAGCCGTATGCCCTTATGAATATTTGATCAGACCAGAGAATTTCTTACAATCTCTCCGACCAATAGGAGCGTTTTATAACGCTCTAACTAAAGAAAATATATCTCCCCAAGAACATCAACATGCCAAATCGTCTGGGCCAATTTTAATATATGTAATTTAAAAGACTACCACGATTTGTACCAAAGTGAGTTATATTAGCTGATGTGTTTGTGATATTTAAAGATTTATGTTTAAAAGATTATAAACTTGACTTCGTCCAAATGTACTTCCTCCCTGGATTAACATGGGAAGCATGTCTTAGAATGGCAGGTGTAAAATTACATCCATTTCGTGACATTGACGTGAATTTGTCTGTAGAGAGCGGTATTAGAGGCGGTGTCGGTATGATATCCACACGTTATGCTAAAGCCAATAACAAATACACGGGAGGACACTATGACCCCAACCAAGAGAACACCTACTTTGTATACTTAGACTGTAACTCGCTGTACTCTACAGCCATGTGCGAGGCCCTTCCCGTAGTCGGATTCCACTGGACAAGTGAGGAGTATTACAAATATGAACGTAAAAATTAAAAACTTTGGCTTCATATTGGAAGTAGATTTAAAATACGATAAAAGTTTACACTATTTGCACAACGACTATCCGTTGGCACCAGAGAGGGTTAATGGAAAACTTCTCCCAAATTTAAATAATAAAGCAAAGTACATATTACACTACAAATATACGAAAACTGGGATTGGTGGTAACGAAATACCAAAAAAGTTTTGAAGTTTAGGCAGTCTAAATGGCTTACCCCCTATATTAATTCTAAGATGAATAAACCAAAATGCCCAGACGAAAAAGACTTGTATAAATTGTTAAACAATAGTCTATTTGGGAAGTCTATAAGTGAATCAGCGCAAGTTCCATGATATATATCTTGTGGATGAGTCAAAACTGACAAAATATGTCACCAAAACAAGATTTTACTGTAGTACAAAGTTTGACAATAATGTACAGGCATTAAATTTAAATCAATGAATATATGAGGGCTATAAAATAAAAAATCAGCCAAATCAGACTGTAAATAAATAAGTTGACATTTGTCACTATAGTAATTTACAAAGGGAGAAGTCAGCTGTTTAACAATGCAATAAAATCATTAAGATTTTAAACATTTTCTTGTAATAACATGCTATTACAAAAACCTTGTTTGCTTACATTTTTACACAGCTGATTTTTCTGTGAATCAGCTGTTTTCAGTAAATCAGCTGTAAAACATTAATTGAATACTTTTATGTTAGAGCCCGTACAACATATCCATCACATGGTTGCTAAAAAAGGCTTTCGTTAATTATGGACTTATTTTATGAATAAAAACCCACATATATTTGGTATTTTTGTAATCAGGGACAACATTTTTTTAATAATTAATTTTAACACTAAACTTACATTAAAGATTTTGGACTTCATCATTTTACAAGAGAAACCGAATATTTTATTTTATTTTAAGCTAAATGGTCCAATTCTAAGTAAAACTTCACGTAACTTATATCTGACATGTTTTTTGTATCTTGAAAAATAAGAAAGCTATAAGCAGTTTTTGTTTTTGGCAAAAAAGTTTGTTTGAAACCAGCGAACGAGTTTGGTGGAATATTTTCGATTTCTTTGCGCCATTTTATTTAGTTTATAGTTGCGCACTACATTGCTCACTTAACCTTCCTTGAAGCTATTATGGTCTATGAGATCCCAAAGGTGAGCATAATAAAATGAATACACTGTATATATGTATATGTTGTTTTTTATTTGTAAAACATAAGGAACATTTTGTTATGTTACACATTAAATGTATTTTGTTGGTTTTTTTCTAGGGTTGGGTTGTCTGTTCAGTATATTAAATAATTATTTTCTAACCTTTATTGAGTTTAATATTTTTTTAATTCAGCTTGTTTATATAACACAATGGGGATGATTTTGTATTTTTCTCTTTCAGAGAAAGATACTATATATCTGCATATACTATACTGCATATACTATAGATGGACCCAGACCATTGTTTTACTCGCTATTTTTTTTTTAATATGAGATAATGTATTCTTATCAAACAAGATGTTTTCTTATTCCAGGAGTTAAATTTTTGCTCATTAATTTGCTTCACTGAAAAACCGACTGCATATACAGTACTTTATTTTTGCCTGCACCCTCATAACGTAGATGAATAGTTTGAGAAGAAATAGGTTATTTAGTTTATGTTATTACATTAGTGAAAACCAAGCAGTTTTAAATATCCATCTTCAACATGCAGCCACGTTAGAACTTGGTGGAAACATTCTTGTTTAAGGAATACGAACATTATTATGAAGGGGGGGCTCCAGTCCTCTGCGTCTACCCGCTTCTCCCATAAGACCAATGCTAACTTTCAAAGTCCGCCCCTCCTCAACGGGTTATCCGAAATCGACTATTTATGGTTCATTTTAAAGGTCAAAAATATATCAGCGATTTCAGTAAGCAGAATTTCGTTACCATAAATAGTTCGCTCATAAAAAACCCGTAAATATTGATTATTTTGGAATTTTATTGATCGATTATTGTTTGCAATATCGAAGTTCTGCTTACTGAAATCGCTAGGTATATTTTTGCTTTTTAAAATTAGCCATAAATGAACGATATCGAATAATCTGTTGAGGAGGGACGGGCCTTGAAAGTTAACATTGGCCTTACGGGCGAAGCAGGTAGAAACGCGAAAAGTTTCATGACTTTGGCGCCCTCTTAAATTTAAAAATGATTCTTTTACGTATATGATTTTGTAATACATCAAATGATCGCTGAGGATAAGATTATCAGTAATGGAAGACAAAACAGCGTAGTAAAGCCTAACAACAGGAATATTTTAAAGCCGACAAATAGGTAACTGCAATATGCTTAGCATGTAAGCATTGCTATGGTATCAGTCGAAATGAAGTTGCCGCAAAACAAACACAGAATCCCCATGTCAGAAGAGGTCAGTGGGACGTCATTCTGCCACAAATGACAATTAGCGCGCAGCCAAACAGTTAGTTGTGGGATGTTCAAGAATTATAGTAACCTACTCTTTAATTGGAGTCGAACTACTAAAATACTCGATAAATCTGTTTGACTCAGTACCAAATTACTCTCTAAGCAGTTGTTGCTCTGTTTGTTTGAAAACCCTTCAACGATTTTGTATTTCTTTGGGCATTATTAAAGATGAGAATTGATCACCTGCTTGTTCCTATTTAAACATCTAACAGCATTCATGACACTTGGTGATGGTCTTGTATTTTTGTTGAGGGAGGAGGGAGGCATGTTATTAACCCATTAACAGAGCGGCCATAATCAGATATAGGTAGTGGAAATGGGGGGTGGGGTTAAAATATAAAAAGAGGGTTTCCTCATAAGAATAACATGGGGATCAGATTTTGCACTGATACATACCCGATCCCAGCCTACATATACCAAATTTGAACCAAATCCAGTTTTATGTTATAAGCCCTATAACAAAAAATGTTGCATGATCACAAGTCCTAGTTTTAACTAATTATAATATGTTCTCCATCTGCCAAGCGCATAGTATTATACATTCGGGAGGGATCTGTCGATTTTGGCTACTTTTTATTGACTAGTATTTTTTGCATCTCGGAGTGTTATCAGTGTATGTTCAGGTAATAGATGCACTAAGATTGTTAGTCTTGCAATCGGGAGCCCCTTCGTACGCATACATAGTAATACATATCGATGCAGTAACTGTCATAGTTTTTTTTTACTTTTAAAAACAGATTAATTTATAATTTTAAAAATAGTTTTATCAAGTTTTTCTCATTAGGTAATCTGAGAATTAGTGCATCTTTGAGAGCGAATTTCTGAGGCCATCTTGTCTGTTACGCCAGATACCTTCATAAAAGTAAAAAATAAACAGTTTTATTAGTACCACGATTTTGCACCCGCCCCCAAAATGGGGTATTTTGGGGACAGCTCAGAAATTTTAAATGTTAAACCCCTTCAAGTGACCCATCATATGAAAGGCCTTTGCAAAAAAAATGAACGGTGAAAATTAGAGGTCTCTCTCTATCTTTATCCAGTCTAAAATGGCAGCATTTTCAAAATGCATTAATGGAAATTAATTGTTTTAATCGTCTGCCATTTTAGCCTGGATAAAGATAGAGAGAGACCTCTAATTTTCACCATTCATTTTATTTTACAAAAGCCTTTCATATGAGGGGTCAATCGAAGGGGCTTTACATTTAAAACTTGTGAGCTGCCCCAGAAATACCCCATTTTGGGGGCGGGGGCGTAATCATGGTACTAATACAAATTTTTATTTTTTAATTGTGTGATGGTATGCTGAGTCTAAATTTCCTATTGTAACCTGTTCAAAAGTTACAAGGGTGTAACTGTACGTCTCCAGCTAATTTTTGAAAAATTTTGATTGGCTATCATTTTGGACAGGATTAAGATACAGACCTCTAACTTTCACCATTCTTCTTATATTACGGAGACCTTTAAAATGAGGTGTCACTCGAAGAGGGTTTACTTTTAAAAATTTTGAGTTGCCCCCAAACACCCAATTTTTGGAGAGGGGGTTAAAATTTTACATACATTAAAACTTTCTAGCAAGTTTATCTGTAAGCTCTGTTGTTGCTTTGTAGATCGTTATACATATTGTACTGTGTGCGCTAAATCTTATCTGGCGTAAGAGACAAGATGGCCTAAGAAATTTGTTCTCAAAGATGCACTATTTCTCAGATTATTTAATAAGAAAAATTTGTTAAAACTATTTTTAAAATAATAAATTAATCTATTTTTAAAAGTAAAAAAAATAAATCACAATTGCTGCATCGATATGCAACCCCATGTGTGCATCTATATGCATTCATATGTACGCATACGAAGGGGCTCACGATTGCAAGACTAACAATCATAGTGCATCTATTACCTGAACATACACTGATAACACCCCAAGATGCAAAAACTACTAATCAATAAAAAGTAGCCAAAATCGGCAGATCCCTCCCGAATGTATAATACTATCCACTTGGCAGATAGAGGACATATTATGATTAGTTAAAAAACCCCGTAGCAGCAAACCTGCGTACTTAGCGAATTTCCAATAGATATGAATGTCTTAATACTACATAAAGCCACTTACCAAGTTTCATAAAAACACTATTTCGGTAAAAACACTATTCGTTTGAAACTGTATATATATATATATATATATATATATATATATATATATATATATATATACAGTTTCAAACGAATAGTGTTTTTGGGGGCTGGGGACCTCAAAATGAAAAGTTATCATGGTCCCGGGCCTAGGTCTTACCATGCCGACTACGGTAATAGCTTCTTCCCTATAGGGGAAATTCCCTAACTAGGACTTGCGATCATGCATATTTTTTTGTTATAGGGCCTATAACATAAAACTGGATTTGGTTCAAATTTGGTATATGTAGGCTGGGATCGGGTACGTATCAGTGCAAAATCTGATCCCCATGTTATTCTTATGAGGAAACCCTCTTTTTACATTTTAACCCCACCCCCGATTTCCACTACCTATATCCGATTATGGCCGCTCTGTTAATGGGTTAATAACATGCCTCCCTCCTCCCTCAACAAAAATAAAAGACCATCACCAAGTGTCATGAATGCTGTTAGATGTTTAAATGGGAACAAGCAGGTGATCAATTCTCATCTTTAATAATGCCCAAAGAAATACAAAATCGTTGAAGGGTTTTCAAACAAACAGAGCAACAACTGCTTAGAGAGTAATTTGGTACTGAGTCAAATAGATTTATCGAGTATTTTAGTAGTTCGACTCCAATTAAAGAGTAGGTTACTATAATTCTTGAACATCCCACAACTAACTGTTTGGCTGCGCGCTAATTGTCATTCGTGGCAGAATGACGTCCCACTGACCTCTTCTGACATGGGGATTCTGTGTTTGTTTTGCGGCACCTTCATTTTGACTGATACCATAGCAATGCTTACATGCTAAGCATATTGCAGTTACCTATTTGTCGGCTTTAAAATATTCCTGTTGTTAGGCTTTACTACGCTGTTTTGTCTTCCATTACTGATAATCTTATCCTCAGCGATCATTTGATGTATTACAAAATCATATACGTAAAAGAATCATTTTTAAATTTAAGAGGGCGCCAAAGTCATGAAACTTTTCGCGTTTCTACCTGCTTCGCCCGTAAGGCCAATGTTAACTTTCAAGGCCCGTCCCTCCTCAACAGATTATTCGATATCGTTCATTTATGGCTAATTTTAAAAAGCAAAAATATACCTAGCGATTTCAGTAAGCAGAACTTCGATATTGCAAACAATAATCGATCAATAAAATTCCAAAATAATCAACATTTACGGGTTTTTTATGAGCGAACTATTTATGGTAACGAAATTCTGCTTACTGAAATCGCTAGATATATTTTTGACCTTTAAAATGAACCATAAATAGTCGATTTCGGATAACCCGTTGAGGAGGGGCGGACTTTGAAAGTTAGCATTGGTCTTATGGGAGAAGCAGAGGACTGCAGCCCCCCCCCCTTCATAATAATGTTCATATTCCTTAAACAAGAATGTTTTCACCAAGTTATAAGGTGGCTGCATGTTGAAGATGGATATTTAAAAACTGCTTAGTTTTCACTAATGTAAAAACATAAACTAAATAACCCATTTCTTCTTAAACTATTCATCTACGTTAAGAGGGTGCAGGCAAAATTAAAGTACTGTATATGCAGTCGGTTTTTCAGTGATGCAAATTAATGAACAGTGATTTAAGAACTGTAATAAGAAAACTTCTTGTTTGATAAGAATACATTATCTCATATTTAAAAAAATTAGCGAGTAACAAAATCGTTTGGGACCATCTGTAATACTGGCTCTGAAAGAGAAAAATACAAAATCATCCCCATTGAGTTTGAAACAAGCTCCGCTGCACTTTCTAAAAAAATATATTAAACTCAATAAAGGTTAGAGAATAATTACTTAATATTCCATACAGACAACCCAATCCTAGAAAAAGTAAAAAAAATACATTTAATATGTAACATAACAAAATGTCCTTATGTTCCTTATGTTATACAAATAAAAAACGAGTTCGCACGCAGCACGCTGACGTGAGGGAAGTGAATTTCCACATAAAAAACTATAAAAACTCGAAATCAGTTAAAAACATACAATTATTCCAATTTTTATTCAAATCTGAAAATATTGATTTTTTGGCTGTTCTGATACTCCTGGTTCTATTTACCTGCAATGCTGGGAATACAATTTTGCGCAATATAAGGTTAGGAGAAGGTCCAGTCAGGCTTTAAAGTAGGCGTGAGGTTGTTGGGGATGATAAAAGTACACCAAAAAATGATTAACAGGCTTTTCTAATGTAAAACCCCCATAAGACAACGTACTGTGTTTGGTCAGTACACATTTCCTTTAATAACTCGGTAAACATATATGCTAGAATGACGAGAGTGGGCTTAAAAGTTTCGCCACACTAATTCCCATCTTTTTACATTCGTTAATGTCACATCAGCGGCTTTTCTAACCCTTTTTGGGCTCAAAAACTCGAAATTTGAAAGATTAATCCCCAAAAAAGGGTTTGGAGTTTTCCGATTGTTTTTCCCAATGAACTTGTCCAACTGATTGTAGAAAGGAATGTCCCTACCAAATCTGAAGTAAATCGGACAAAAAATGTGACCGCTAGAGTGCCTGCACACACACATATATATATATATATATATATAAAATTTTGAACGAACCCCGAAAACGTGTACAGGGGGTCACTTTAGGAACTTCTATGGTGGTCCCGGGCTTAATTTTCACTGTGCGGGTCATGCTAATAGTTCACTTTCCATAGGAAATTCACTAACATCATATATACAGTGTGTTCATTTTTTATGCTCACCATTGGGATCTCGTAAACCATAATAGTTACAAGGAAGGTTAAGTGAGCAAAGTAGTGCGTAACTATAAACTAAATAAAATGGCGCAAAGAAATTGAAAATACTCCACCAAACTCGTTTGCTGGTCTTAAAAAAACATTTTTGGCCAAAAACAAAAACTGCTAATAACTTTCTTATTTTTCAAGGTACAAAAAACATGTCAGATCAAAGTTACAAGAAATTTTACTTAGATTTTGAACATTTAGCTTAAAATTAAATAAAATACTCGGTTTCTGTTGTAAAATCATGAGGTCCAAAATATTTAATGTAAGTATAGTGTTAAATGAAATTATTTTAAAGAATTTTGTCTCTGATTACAAAAATACCAAATATATGTGGGTTTTTATTCATAAAATAAGTCCATAATTAACGAAAGCCTTTTTTAGCAACCATGTGATGGATATGTTGTACGGGCTGTAACATAAAAGTATTCAATTTATGTTTTACAGCTGATTTACTGAAAACAACTAATTCATGGACAAATTAGCTGTTTAACAATTTAAAAAACAAGGTTTTTGTAATAGCATGTTATTACAAGAAAATGTTTAAAATCTTAATGATTTTCTTGCTTTGTAAAACAGCTGACTTCTCCCTTTGTAAATTACTATAATGACAAATATCAACCTATTTATTTTCAGTCTGATTTGGCTGATTTTTTATGTTATGGCCCTCAAATATTCATTAATTTAAATTTACTGCCTGTAAATTATTGTCAAACTTTTTACTACAGTAAAATCTTGGTTTGGTGACATATTTTGTCAGTTTTGACTCATCCACAAGATATAGATCATGGAACTTGCACTGATTCACTTATAGACCTCCCAAATAGACTATTTTTTAACAATCTATAAAAGTCTTTTTCAAAATCATTTCTGGCCATTTTGCATTTGCTGTATTCATGTTGAAATTAATATAGGGGGTAAGCCATTTAGACTGCCTAAACTTCAAAACTTTTTTGGTATTTCGTTACCACCAATCCCAGTTTTCGTATTTTTGTAGTGTTTTCTAGTGTAATATGTACTTTGCTTTATTATTTAAATTTGGGAGAAGTTTTCCATTAACCCTCTCTGGTGCCAACGGATAGTCGTTGTGCAAATAGTGCAAACTTTTTTCGTATTTTAAATCTACTTCCAATATGAAGCCAAAGTTTTTAATTTTTACGTTCATATTTGTAATCCTCCTGACTTGTCCAGTGGAATCCGACTACGGGAAGGGCCTCGCACATGGCTGTAGAGTACAGCGAGTTACAGTCTAAGTATACAAAGTAGGTGCTCTCTTGGTTGGGGTCATAGTGTCCTCCCGTGTATTTGTTATTGGCTTTAGCATAACGTGTGGATATCATACCGACACCGCCTCTATACCGCTCTCTACAAACAAATGCACGTCAATGTCACGAAATGGATGTAATTTTACACCTGCCATTCTAAGACATGCTTCCCATGGTAGTCCAGGGAGGAAGTACATTTGGACGAAGTCAAGCTTATAATCTTTTTTAAACATAATCTCTAAATATCTCAAACAGATCAGCTAATATAACACATCCGTTTTAAGGTGCAAATCGTGGTATTCTTTTAAATTATATATATTAAAATTGGCCCAGACGATTTGGCATGTTGATGTTCTTGGGGAGATATGTTTTCTTTATTAGAGCGCTATAAAAAGCTTCTATTGGTGGGAGAGATTGTGAGAAATTCTCTGGTCTGGTCAAATATTGATAAGGGCATACGCCTTTGCATTGTAGTAGTGGATTGTGGATAAATCTAAAACCATAAAAATTGGAAGCTAATTTATGTAAAGGTGGGGATAGAAAATTGTAGGAATCTAAAAACACTAAATCATCACGGAGAATGCTATGCACTTCTCCATATATTTTGCAATACAGTTTAATTCACGTTTAATCTTTCCCAAATTTTGCATAATCAGCCCGTCATAGTTTTTAAGGTTATAGAAGAATACTGGGATTTTCTTTGTTTGTTTATAGTGTAAATTACACTCGTTGTGGACAGCGCCTCTTAACTGCCCTGTTAAGTGTCAGTGGTCATGGACTTTATTAAACCATAAACGTTCAGGTTCGTCGCAAATGTGACAATGGGTTGAGTTTCGGAAAGATTCCTCTTGTTCTGGAGTCATTACTAATGGAAGATATATTGCCATTTGATCTTAAATAAGTCTCGGGTATTTTTTGGAAAAACACATCCATCACATTTTCGCCGCTATACAACTCTTCGGAAATTATTTCGCTATCTCTTACAACAACTTATCCGAAGCCGGATGGAGTGTGAGTGCCAGAATTTACAAAACACTCGAAATCTGCGTATACTACAAATGGCGCTTTAAGTTGATATTTATGATTTGTAAATTGTAAAGTATTTTTTTTTTATACATTTGCACCTCTTGTGCATCATAGTTTTTACAGTATGTCCAGCTTATCTTTACAGTAAAATCTATGTAAACATAAGCAGCAATAATATTTCTTATTTGCATTTTTGTAGAATTAAACATTAATTTATCAAACTATCACATTAAACAATACTGAGTTATACGACCTTGTTGTAATAGCAGCGATTTACAGGAATTTGTCAATGTCAGATATTTTTACAGGATATTGTAAATTTGTTATATTTAATTTTCCTTTGTACTGTTCGTAGAATGAAACTCGATTTGCGTGTTCCTGAAAGCTTCTTGGATGTAAAGGCTTGGATGTTAATATACAACAAAATTACTATCACTTTTTTAAAATTCAACACAGCATTTTTCGATTTTATATTTTCTGGTGTCGGGATGTGTGACTTTGGTGTTAGGGGTTTAATTTGTGAACGAGCAATTGCCAATATTGTGTGTGGTCATATATCCACCCAATGCCTTGGGCTTGGTAGTTGTGCATAGACGTGTCAATCTTTAGAAGAGCATTTTTAATTTGAGATTTTAAATATTTTTTTAATTGTTAAAGTTGTAAGGTTTCTGAAATTCGCAACACATTTTTCGTTTATTAATTTACCATTTTGATCTATTGTGTGTTCTGTAAATTTTAATCTTCTTACTAAAGTCATTGGCAAGGGACAAGACTGAAGGGTGTTTGATATATTCTCAGACTTACCCTCAAACTTTAAGACATTGTAAGGTAGTTTGTCATAGCGTAGGTAGGTAGTGGCGTTTGTTTTGCAGTTAACAACTGTCTTACAGACCTTACAACTATTGTGGTTTTCTAACATATGCATTTTAAAATTATTGTTATTGTCAAATATCTGATGACACTTTTTACAAATCTTAGGAACAACTTTGTGTACTGTTCTGTAGTGACACACTAAATTACTTCTGTTGGAGCAGATCGTGGAACAGTGTGCGCAGGACAACATTTTTTTTGTTGGAATGAACGTTGTGATTTTGACACTTCTAATATGCCCTTTATTGAGAATTTTGAAATTTCATATTTTTTTAATTAGAAATCACAGTTGTTTAGCTCTAAAATAAGAAAAATATTTGAAATTTAGTGAGAAGGACATTAGTTTTGCAAGTTTAATCGGCCAAAAAGTATTTTTATTTTTTTTATATATCTTAATTTAATATATGTAAATATCAGTATACACTGCTAAGATACAAGAATGCTGAAGTTACTGTAAATATTAGAAAGCGATGTAAAATGTGTTGGGTGGGATCCGGGATCAGGTGTTAGTGCATTGAAAAGGTAAGACCTCGCGAACATTTCTTGCACCAGGCCTCGCGAACATTTCTTGCACCAGGCCTCGCGTTGGCTAAGGACGGCACTGGCTCCCAGTCAAACTGGCTGTCAAATTTCACAACAAACTCGTCTGTAAACATGCACTTGGGCACCTGATCGGTTCGCACAATATTATTTTCCAAATGTTGTCCATCTTGGTTCCCTTACATTTTGTACCCAATTTTCTTCTGCTGGGACAATCCCAACCCCAATCCAGTTTGTTATTTTTCATTAAAATCTATGTCATCAAACTTCACCCTAAACCAGGCTTTCTACAACGCCTTGACCATGACCCATCCATCTTCGGATTTCCGGTGGGCTTTGTTCCATCCATGTTGCGTTTGCTAGTCTCGTCTAAAGAATTTACATTGTATCGCCACAGCAAGTGTTTGGCGAGTTTAGTGCCAGGGCTGCAGTAGTTGTTTGTATCAAATTTCCAGTTCCCCGCGTAGTTTGAATGTTAATCTATTTATTATACCATTCAACAACCCCGACTCCTCAATTGTGCGCTCGGGCAGTGCGGACCAATACCGTACAACATCACATACTTGAAGATGTTTGGTCCTAAAGGGCCCAGGCCCAGGGACAGTAGTCCCGGTAGCCCCCCATGTGGCGGCCCTGCATCTGTCAACTCCTGCATGGGGTGGCATATAAATTTCACGAGTGATAGTTTTTCACTGTGGAAACTGTTGTTGCCGGAATCCTTTTCAGCATGAATAAACTTAAGATGGCTGATAAGCATCTTGATGTATCTATAATCTATTCTCTACCGATCCGTGGTAGTAGCATTTTAGACCTGACACCATTACGGTGTTGTCGGTATTCAGTTAGGTCTTACAACTTGGCCCTTATCGCTTTAATAATTTTCCTCCACTGTTAACCTTGACCAGACTTTTTTGTTTGACATCATATTGTTTGACAAAAGCATATCTTTGTACGAAAGCCATTTTACCTGGAAGTGTATTCATTTGGTTTCTTTCAGCCTTTCTAGATCAATAGTTTCCCAAGTCCTTTGGTGCCTATGAAGAGTCTACTGTTCTAAATTTTGCCATCATAGATGATCAATATCGGTTCCAAGCCTTATCGTTCGTCCGCCTTTTCAAAGTATATAAACTCAAGAATCAAGAAACTTTCTTCTCTTTATAATATAGTGTTGTACACTGGGAACCAATCCATGAGATAAACTTATTTTATAGAGACACAGAACTTGACTCTTCTCAAATAACACAAAAACTAATTTTTATTTACCATGCCAAACAACAAAAATGTCCTAACTTTTTTTTACAGAATTGTGTTTCCTATTGCCAGTTGCATTTAATGAACACTTGAGTGAAATGAACTGATTTATTGATACAAAACGTTACAGTGATTGCTAAAATAAGCAGTAACAGGTATCTTGTCAACTATGGTTCATGTTACTTACATAGAACTAAACTTATCTATAGGTAACAAGCTTTTCGGTTATAAGAAGCCAAGAAGAACAAAAACCCAACAAAAAATCAAGCATGAATCACTGGTTAAAAATTTTCATCTTTTAAGCACTCGGTTACAGAGTCTCTTTGATTTTGGTTTTGAAACAACTTTTTGCTGAGACATTTATACATTTTTGGTATTTTGTTATAGAATTTTAGACCAGAGTAAAACGGGTATTTTTCAGCGCTGAGGTTCTGTGTATGGGATAGTATAGAATATAGAGGGAAGGTAAAGTTAGAATAATTCAGTTTTTAAAGAGTGATTTACTAGAAGTTCTGGATGGTGCATTACAGAGTGTCCTTTAATCCTTTCCTGAATGATGAAGATCTCTTTACAGTAAGTGCAGTAAGATTCCAGCACTCACTCATGAAAAGATTTAAAGGTATTTATTAAATGCTTTTAAAAACACTTTATTAAATGAGGAATCTGGATTATACAGTACTTTAAAGTTCTGTTATAGTTGATTTCCTTGTATTGTAATCTAAGATTGTTTTTAAACTGAGTTTAATGCACAGGAAAAGGGGTGAATTTTCTCTGTGTACTACATTTATTTTCAGAACTGTGTTTAAGAGTGGATTCTCATGGTATGGTACCATATCTGAAATATTTCCATAAAATTAGTATTTTTTAAATACTAGTATTTTTTAAATACTAGTATTTTTTAAATACTAGTATTTTTTAATTAGTCTATTTTTTAAAAGACTTAGTATTTTTTAAATATTGGAATTTACAAATAGAGGTTTACAGAGATAATAACAATCTGTTATTTATTATTCTTAATGTTTTCTTTTCAATCATAAATATTCTTTTGAAATGTTCATTATTATTATATCGACCCAATTTAAGAAGCTCATAATTTAAAAGACTTCCAAAGTGTGTAAAAAAAACTTTTTTTTAATCATGTAGTCAACACAGTTTACCGAAACTGACATGAAAATCAACAAAATTTAATTTTTTTGCCAATACCTGAAGGTAGGCAGAAAATTTAAGATCAGAATCTATCATTAGCCCCAGAAATATTTATGCTTTGTTTGAAGTGTTTTCATCCTGATGGGCTAATTTAATATTCATAATTGCCTTTACATCTGTTTTGATAGTGTCATTGATTGTAGATACTGAAGTTATATATGACAATACACACAGTACACTTCAGTGTCTATAGTCAATACTAGCATTTAACTTTAGACCATTATCATTAAACCACATGTTTAATTTGTTTAAGCAACAATCTATACGAGATTGAAGAGTCAAGTATCAGTGTTTAAGTCCAGCTGAAGTGTCATCAGCTTATTGTACTATGGTAAAGTCATCTGTTGGAATGATGATATGTTATAGAATCAGCATCACCTTTATTGGTTATACTAAATTCGAGGGTCGTTTTTTATCAACTTCCAATAGTCCATAAATAAAAGACAAGTGTAAATTAAAACATTATTTTATTACTAAAAGATAGGTACAATTATGCTTACTTTTTGACATAGTCACCGTAACGATTGAGGCATTTGTTATACCTGTATACCAGCTTTTCAATACCCTATCCAAAGAATGTTGCCACCAATGAATTGAAGTGTGTCATGACGTTGACTGCATGATCGCTCAGCGTAAACACTGGACAAGCAGGAGGCGGGTAATGTTTACATGATGGAACAGCTCATCTTCCTTACCAAACACTCTCTTACCTCCAGGCTTAGGGTGAGTCAGTGGCGGATTTAAGCAGTTGCCGCCTAAGGGCTATTAGAAAATTTGCCGCCCTCCCCCCCCCAACTATAACTATTTCACTATAACCACTGTCACTATTTGTCCTTTTCGCCGCCCAAGTTTACCCACATGTTATATATCTTGTTTGGTTATCTTATGATGACAGTATCTAAAGAAGTTACGAATTAACTGACTGAATAAGTTTAAGAAATTGCTGTTATTTCCTAGTTGAAAAAAACTTAAAATAATGTATAATTTTCTTGATTCACATGAACCACACTTTAATATTCTATATAGCCTACTCAAAGACAATCAGCCGTAGAGACAAATGTTGTTAACAGCAGTGAAGCAGTGCTACTTTAATAACGAGAAAATCCTTCAACAAAGGCCGAAAATCTATAAGAAGGGATTCATGGAAACATCAATTAATTTTTACACCATCGCATTGACTATTGAAAATTATAATAAATAACCTGTAAATAAGATATGATGACACTGTAGCCTAAAATTCGTAATTCGGACCATTCGCCTAAAAATTCTGACTATTTTAACACTGAATTAGCGCTTTTCAATACAGTTTTTCAGCCATTTTGTAATTTATACTTTTATACAAAGAATTGTTTATATGTTTTAGACGATCAAAATATAAAATTAATTGATGTAGGCCTAATCTTAATAAAACTCTACACATTTTCAAGCACTTATTCTAGTTTTACCTCCATGATGTTGTAGATCAAATTAATTAAAATATAATACCTATAGGAGTCACTACTCTCTGTCAAGTTACCTTCAAAAAGCGTGCCTCATATTTGGTATTTTGTCCTGTTGTGGTGTCAACTTGTTGGTGGGACGGTGTCATTCGATGTACAAGGCGGCTTGTTTTCAACACTATTTCCAAAGCCATATTAAAAGGGTATTTTCATTTAACTCAAATCATAACTTTGCTTCGAGATAAACAATAAAATTACATATAAAATATGTCTTAAGATTATAAACTTAAGTTTAACATCATGATTCGCCTAAAATGCGACAAGATATTAATTTGAAGACTTCAAATATCACAGTTTTTCATTTAATGAAATGGGAGATTTTGACACCGTCCCACCCAAAAAATCTATATAGAGGTCTCGCCTGGAGTAAAAACTGCAGCCTACATGCTGAACACCATTTTGACCCTCTGTCAACTATGCTCCCGTGGTAACAACCAATCAAATCCTCTCTTCACAAATTATGTTAGTCTTTATTTTTCTTTGGTCAGATGTTTTGTTAAAAAAATACCTCCAGAATGAATGATTATGTGTGGTAGCCTTTGATGGTAAGTATAAGACGGCTGAAATAACTTTATGCTTTGTTGCATTGAGTTTGAAAATGAATCGACAATATCATTGTAGTATAAATTTTGTTATTGTAATCTCAAATTATATTTACGCAACATTTCTCAGCCGTGTGCCTTAGTCATTATTGATATTGTGTAAAAAATAATTTTAATGCTATGCGAATGTACGGGTAAACTTAGAAGTCCGTGAGTTGAACGTAGTCACAGTGAAGCAGTGCCTGATATAGTTCGTGGCTTGCCGCCCTTTCTCTGTAGCGTAATCATCTTGTCGCTAGTACGGATGAATGACAAATGCATTATGACTTTTTTGAGGAACTGCAGTGTGAGGGACTGTAGCGTAATACATTAGTCCCTGATTACTACCTTTACCTTTAAAAGGGCGGCACACCGTAATTGTCATACGTTTTCGTCAACATGTTCTCCGTTTAAACATTTCTTTTGTAAACAAACTATTAATTTTCTGTAAAATTGCCGCTCCTAAAAACTTGCCGCCCTGGGCTACAGCCCCTATAGCCCCCCCTAAATCCGCCACTGGGGTGAGTTCACGTAGAACGCTGGTTACAAGCGCCTGGAGCTAAGCGCCAACAAGCGCGAATAGGCGCGAGTAATAGTCTGTGTTGTTTCAAGTGTGTGCGTTCACAGACAAAGCTTGTCCGGACGTGGACGCGCAGCTGCAAGCGCCGACCGGCAAACAAGAATGTTTGAAACATAATTTCCAGCGCTTATTGCGCTGGTGGACTCCAACTATGTATGTGTGGATTGCAGTTTTGGTGATTTTTACTGCATTGGTTTTTTTTCGAGGTTTCGTCAAAATGGTTGATACAGAAGAACTGATTTCTCGCGTTTTTCAAATACCAGCCATTCAGTCTAGTTCCATGATATATATGTTTTTACAAAAATATGATATAATTATGATTTGAGAGGACAAGAAATATAAAATACTGGAAGATACTGCATTTACAAAAGATTATCGGTTACTATGTTTAATCTTTGGCACATTTACTTAATACATTAATGATTTCATTATACCTTAACAAAATCACCAGGCGCTCCTCTAGACGTATTAGTTGTCTGTGCCAATTTCCCCCAGTTATTCGTTAACAGTCCTTTTACTGCCTCTAAAATATAGGTGAACGTGCTTAATTTCATTCTCATGTATGAGAAAAATCTACCTTTATCAGTTTTCAACTGGGGAAAAAGAAGGACGTGGTACTCGCCTGTAATCTCCTCCTTTCGAGATGATCTCATGAACTCATAAACTCTTTCTTGCCAGCTTCGACTCAACATTTTCTACTAGAAAAATTTCATTGTCACTTGATAAAGTCATCTCGACGACTAAAGGCTCGAACTTGTTTCCAGCTTTGTACATGAAAGGCCTCAAGTATTTGCTCGCGCTTGTAAGTGCCTGAAGTAAGCTGCGGGTTTCTAGGCGCTTGTAACCGGCTTTCTACGTGAACGCACCCTAAGATCTGATGTCGAAAATTTAAAGATGACCATACTGATGTGCATGACGAAAGGGGCCAAGGAACGTCAAAGCAGCGCCCATTTGGTGAGTTTTATGGTCTTCTGACATTTTCAGGTCCCAGTGAGCACAGGCCAGAGGGGAGGTCATGGGGGTCATGACCCCCCCCCCAAAACCTCAGACCTTCATGCATTTTACCCATTTTCACCGTAAAGGTTATTGTATTTTGACAATTTATATTTTCCCCCTTTATGACCCCCCCTAAAACGATAGTCTGTATCTGCCCCTGAGTGAGCACACAACTTTGTGTAGCCTAAACATTCCGTAATGATAGAGTATAGAGATGACCTTGAAATGTTAGGAATTTGCATGGATAGACCTTTTAGGATGAACCTACGGTTTTTCTCTAACCGCTTCATCAACTCGTTGAACAAGGTTTTCTATAGTGACAGATTTGAGTCATTGACCCCCTTCGTCATGTGCATCATCAGTGTGACCATCTTTAAATTTTCGACACCAGATCTGAGCCTGAAAGCGACAGAGCGTTTTAATAATATATTATTTACTGTTACTATTAATATAATCAACAAAATAAATTATCTCGGCTACGCGACAACCACCGAAACTAAAGATGTAGATGGCTCTGAGCAATACTGCATCATGTCATGATTTTACACTCTAAAACAACACAAAGCAATACGGAACTTACCAAAAACTCATTATGTATTTATTTTTAGTTTTACTGTTTTTAAAATAGTTTAACGGGAGCAATTCTTGATTTTGATATCAATTTTATTATTTTTTAATTTAAAAAGATTTATAACATTATCAACAGATACGGAAGTGCACCAGTTCTTAGGGTTAAAATGTGCGAGTTACGTAACATTGATCCAAACATCCCCCTTCCCACCATAACGCAGCATAACGCTACGTGATACCCCCTCTCCCGCTCTAAACTGTGTTACCTAATATGTGTATGGCCCCTTACCAGAATCTCCTTCACCACCTGCTTTCTCTAAAGTAACAAGTAATAAACTCAGTACCAATATATTATTATTTAAATAATCATTGCTACATTTACCCAGCCAATGCTCATCTGTTATGAAAAATACCTTACATTGTTTTGTACATTCATAAATATATTGTTGAAGGCAATTTACTTTAGCTTTGATGCCCTAAATATCATAATTAAAATAGCAATTCCTTTTGCACTATTTTCACTGTATCGCTCAACGTAAGATTATTTGAATTACAACTAGGCATTTCTTAATGAGTTTTGTGCACTCAAAACTTGAGTTTGTTTTTAAAAGTGGTTAAAATGTGTTGCCAAAACATTTGTAGAAACAATTTTATAATTTTGTAGTACTAAAAGTAAAGCTATCTGGATTTTTAAAACCAGGAGATACTGGTATATTACTAAAACTACTTAAAGACACAGGGGTGCCCACAGGAGGGATTGCTAGTGTGGATCGCCACAGGGGTGCCCACAGGAGGGATTGCTAGTGCGGATCGCCACAGGGGTGCCCACAGGAGGGATTTCTAGTGTGGATCGCCACAGGGGTGCCCACAGGAGGGATTGCTAGTGCGGATCGCCACAGGGGTGCCCACTGGAGGGATTGCTAGTGCCGATCGCCACAGGGGTGCCCACAGGAGGGATTGCTAGTGCGGATCGCCACAGGGGTGCCCACAGGAGGGATTGCTAGTGCGAATCGCCACAGGGGTGCCCACAGGAGGGATTGCTAGTGTGGATCGCCACAGGGGTGCCCACAGGAGGGATTGCTAGTGCGGATCGCCACAGGGGTGCCCACTGGAGGGATTGCTAGTGCGGATCGCCACAGGGGTGCCCACAGGAGGGATTGCTAGTGTGGATCGCCACAGGGGTGCCCACAGGAGGGATTGCTAGTGCGGATCGCCATAGGGGTGCCCACAGGAGGGATTGCTAGTGCGGATCGCCACAGGGGTGCCCACAGGAGGGATTGCTAGTGCGGATCGCCACAGGGGTGCCCACAGGAGGGATTGCTAGTGCGGATCGCCACAGGGGTGCCCACTGGAGGGATTGCTAGTGCGGATCGCCACAGGGGTGCCCACAGGAGGGATTGCTAGTGCGGATCACCCTATAAAATGTTATCCCATGATTCGGACAACAGGTGCAAGATATGTATTGCTTTTCTTACATGAGGTATAGATCAAAAATCAACCTACTCCTGCCATGAAACGAAAGAATTCAAAATCAAAGCTTACCAAGGCTTGTATAACCATCCACTCTGCCCCGGACCAAGTGAAACAAAAAACAGAGCTCTACAACTTTCCTCCTGAGGCTCAGACTGTCAAAATCAAATATTAAACAAAACTATTCATATTGAATCAAATAAGAATATATATATTAAAATACCCCCGTCACAGCAAACCTGCGTACTCAGCAAATTTCCAATGAATATATATGTCTTAATTACACATTAAGCCACTTACCAGGATTCATGAGAAATATATTCGCAAATAAGCGATATTTAAAATATTAATTATTCTCCATATATGAATAATATTGGGGATGAGTACGCAGGTTTGCTGCAACAAGAAACATAAAATAATGGGGTTTTATGCAAATATTAATAGAACTCATCTAGGTGAAGTCACATACCAAGTTTCATCCATATACGTTAATAAATAAGTGCGCGCACACACACAACATTTTAATTACTCTCCATAAGAATAGCATGGGGACCGAGTATCTAGGTTTGCTGCTATTGGAACCATAGGTAAAAACATATTTTTTTGTGCAAACAACAATAAACCACAACCAGATGAAGCCATATACTAAGTTTTGTCAGTTTATGTTCATAAATAAGCGATATATAAAATTGTTCTATTTCTCCATAAGAATAACACTAGACAACGTACTGTGTTTAGCATTTTCAATATCTCAGAAACTAATTGAGGTAGAGCAATGATCAAAATACCTAATTGTTTTTCTTATTAAGTTGAATTCAATGGTGGAAATTAAAATTTGATTTAAATCAAAATTACATGTGGAAACCCAAAAAAAGATTTGGGGATTTTTGGGGGGTTTTGTACCACAACAATTTTTTTTGAGGTACAAAACCCCCCAAAAATCCCTCTTTGGATGGTGTGATTTGTCTGGTATTCGAACTCGTTCAAATAAATGGAACTTTACACATTTGAACCAAATTTCATTAAGATCGGACCTTTTTTACGAGAGTTATTGTGCTTACGGACACATAAATAAAAATATATACATATATATACAAATTTTAACGAATGGTGTTTTTGGCATCTGGGGACCTCAAAACAAAAAATTATCATGGTCCCAGGCCTAGGTCTTACCATGCCGACTACGGTAATAACTTCTTCCCTATAGAGGAAATTCGCTAACATGCACAATATAAAAGCCTCAAAAATCTGTTCTGTATTGTCTCTATTCAGGCACTTCATTGCAAAACAATGCAGGGAAAATTGTAAAGAATTAAAAATTATCTAATTACCTTCTTTGTTTGTATATAAAAACTTATTATACATAAAAGAACATGAACACTCTTTTCAAGAACAGCAATTCATCACCACAATGCCCGGGATAAGCACTGATAAAACTTACCTCTGGTCCGACTTAGTAAATCAATCAATAGCCATTATTGATAACTAAAAACATTATTATTATTGACAGATAAAATTCTTTAATAAACTTCCAGATTCTGTGAGAGCATTATGTTTAATAAAATTAAATTAAAAGAGGGTTCTTAATAATGTTTCCACGATAATGTACTTTACTCTAAAAACAAATTTATAAATTTTTCCTGTTTTAAGTTTAGCTAAATGTTCGGCAGCCATCTTCAGAGTTACATACCATACAGTATATTGATTTGTTTTATTTGATTTACGAGATAAATGTGTTATTTGAAATGTTAAGACGACTTTGTATTTTATTTTCTGTACACTGTTGTGTAATAATGTACCTGTACTATGACATGGCCTATTGTATAATTATGTACTTAATGGCTCAACAAATTACTGTTATTGAGTATTCAGATAACTCTTATCCCTACACCTATCTTATTAATCATTTTTAGTTGATATTATTGGTTTCTCGATTTTAATAAGTTTCATTTCCAGTTTTGTTCTCAAATTGTTTATGCTGCTTGCATTACGTTCAAACATACCTGTTCCTTTGCAAATTTTAAATACAGGTTAGTATTGTGATGTTAGTAATCAGCGTCGGCGTTGCGTCGCATTTGCCTCTGATTAACGTACAATCACTGATTCTAATTGAGGAAACTAACTTTAAAAACAAGCTGTGATAAAAGTTCCTATCTTTTATTAGGCGCAGCATAATCTAATCTGCAAAGTTATGGGTTTTTAAGCGATATTTGAATTGTTTACCACAGGAGCTGGCTACATTATGGCATGTGTGAAAGTTGTAAAATAAGGAAGAGAAAAAGGATTTTAGTCTCAGTTAAGGGAATATGTTCCCCCACATTTTGACACTGCAACAAAACTTTGTTGGCTAAATATAAAGGCAGTAACCAAAATTATCATAATTTTTAACGTATACGATAATGTATTCAAAATAAGTCCTCTTGAAATAATTACAGTCAATGAAAAGATTTATATTTAGTGAGCATATTCATTCCCACATACCAAAGACAAATCATGATAAGGCACGTTAAAAAAAATAACAGAAAAAGATATGGAGTAAAAATAAATGCTATTGATGTATCTATGCAATCATACGAGGGTCATCCAGAAAGTAAAGAACGTTTGCTTACTGCACCTAGCGCAGCTCCCCCATCACCGCGATTGTGAGTCTGGCAGTCCACTCACCTCCCCACCAAAGTATGAGCCCAGTCTCATTGCTGTGCGGTCACCTATCTTATTTCTACAGCTATTCAAAATGGAGGCTACAATCGAAAATCCCGCCAAATATGAAATCCACAGTTTTATTCAGTTTCTCAATTTAAAAGTGTTCGGACTATATAATTTTTTAGAAAGACACCCAAGAAAGTTTATCGTGAAAGTGCAAACAAGTCTTCAAGTCGAGTATTCAGGGGAAACAGGTTTAATGAAAGAAAATCCACTGTGCACGACAAGGATCGGAGAGGCAGGTCATTGCTTGCTAAAGATGATTTGAAAGAAAGACTTGAGGAAAATTTTAGAACAGCCACTAAAATCTAAGCACATTACATACATTTTAAGTTCTTGTTTTTTGCACTTTCACCATAAACTATCTTTGGTTTTTATCTAAAAATTTCAACATATGAGAAATTTTGCGAATTTAGAAACCGATAATACTGCGGATCTTAAATTGGCGGGACTTTCACACTTCCATTTTCATCTCATCGTCATACCCCCAGTTTAGTAGAGACTCCAGTGTACTAAAGACCAAAGGTCTAAAGGTACGTGTTACGGCATGTTTATCATAGGGTAAGCAAAATCAGAAACATGAAATAAGATAACACACCGTTTGAAATATACTGAGTTTATTTCACAACAAATATTTTATTTCTGCAACAAATAGTTTATATATGAAAAATGTAATTGTACTTGAATATAATTAGTCTTAAATGAAATTTTAATTTATCAAAACTAAACTGTGTAAATGTTATGTAATAAAAATGTATTATGAATCAAGTCAAAAGGCGAATAAGTACGCACCTGAGCTGGGATACAGCTAAATACACGGCTTTTGGGACGGAACTGATTTGTATAAGGGTTAGGGTTATATGGTAAGTCTTTTGGCTGTCCATTATGACAAACTTCCCTTTCATCTTTGCCACCTCCATTTGCAGCGGCTGGGGACGGAAACTCCGGGTTTGGTCCCCAACCTGAGAACGTATGGTCACCGGCTATTTTACGTGGGTACCCTGTCAGTTGAGTTGGCCAGTTGGAGGGCAGAGCGGGTCCGCCTGTTTGAGCCTGATCACAGCTGTCACAGGAGCACGGGAGTTTGGCCCTCTGAAAGGTAAATTTGGCTGCCTGTCCCATCCCACCCTTTCCTTTCCTGCTATATCCTATCCTTCCGGTAACCTGAGCAAAATTCCCGCTTGTGGATGACGTGCCTGCCAGCTATGCTGGGGTTTCCTAATCCAGCAATAATTAATGAATGAAGGGTTAGGGTGTCCAAGTGTCGACCATTGGATCATCCCCACCCTCTCACTAGGAGGCACCCTCCTTTAAAGTAAGCTAAAATTACACGGTACACAACAATTAATCATATGAGAATGGTATTGTACAAGTTAAAACACAAAACACAAAGCATATAATAGTACCTATGGCAAAACACAAAGACATAAAATAGCATCAAATATATTCTAAGTAATTACTGAAGAGAACTCGACAATAATAAATATATGGTTTTTACTGTGATAGGTGATGATTTGATTTCTTGATGACAATATTTATGTTTAGAGTATGAAATTAAATTTTTAAATAGTCAATAATGAAGATAAAAAATTATATTTTAGTGAAATTAATAGCTGCAGTACAGTTGACATATTCAAGCTATACACAAGTGACAAATACAATACGAGTGATTCACATAAAATATAAAGAAACGTAAGAGGCAATATTGAATCTTGAATATTGAACATTATGGAAGCTCCCTATCACATTAAAAGCTAAATAAACATGAAAACCTGAAAAATTAAATATTTAATACAAAACTCACAATAAATTTAAATTAAATGTAAACATAAAAGTAAACAATAGTATTAAAATTTTAAAAAATATATATATATAAAAGGAATTTTAAAACAACATCGAATTATGAGAAATATACAAGGTGTACATAAAGTCCTGCACGGGTTTAATATTTTCTGAACGATAACAGATAAATCAATAAGATTTGGTACATCAACACTACACCTAAAAATCTACTTTTTGAAGGAACTATCAGTTTTCTGTAATATCATGGGGACGTCCCGCAAGGAGTCAGAACGAAATCTTAAATAGGAGCATAGGTCAATATACACATCACTTAAAAGGGCTTATCTAGCAGAGTTGAATGCCGCAAACCGCACTAAAAAAAGTTGATCCAGTACAAAATGGCGGCTGTTCAAATGTTTTATTAAAAAAAGATAAGATCTTTCTAATTGTTACTGTTACCAGTTGTTCCCCGTTATCAATAGATTAGGACCAAATTTGTAACCCTTGAGGATAACTAACATCATAATTCACTTCTGTATTGACAGGCATAATGTAGTATTTAGCTGCAGTATTCATTTAGTTGCAGTTTTGCTTTAATGGGGTTGTGACTACTAATAAAATGTAACCAAGTAAAACCTTTGAACAGCCGCCAATTTTTACTGGATCAACCTTTTTTAGTGTGGTTTGCGGCATTAAGCTCTGCTAGATAAGCCCTTTAAAGTGATGTGCATATTGACCTATGCTCCTATTTAAAATTTCCTTCTGACTCCCTGCGGACATCCCCATGATATGACAGAAAACTGATAGTTCCTTCAAAAAGGAGAATTTTAGGTGTAGTGTTGATGTACCAAATCTTATTGATTTATCTCTTATCATTCAAAAAATATTAAACCCGTGCGGGACTTTATGTACACCTTGTATATTCAAATAATGAATGGATAACAACAAGTTTATAGGACAATGTTGTTTTCTCTCAAAGAGAACACTGCTTTTTTATGGCACGTGACACTAAGTCTATAGAAGTTTTCAAAGACACCACCCTTATAAGTCGCCTCTCCCGAGGTGAAGTTTAATAACTCGCCCAGTGGGTCAGGAGAGCGGAGGTAGGGACATCCCTCAGTAGTACAAGGGTTATAAGCATAATTGATTATTTCAATTGGGGGGCAAAATGGTTGTGATCATCATTTACAATGACTTTTTATACATCACAGTAATATGTTCTCCAAATTTTTTAGGGAGGCAACTGCCCTCCCTTGCCACCCCCGAATTACGCTTATGTCAAGGGTTCCAACCTGGATGACGGGCCATGTATTCTTCAATTGTCTTTCTTTATTGTAGGTTGTCCAGGTACCAACAGGTTTGGACCATCACGCCCAGAAATGATGGAGGAGCTGCTGCACTCGCTGCCATCTTGATCCCTGGGAGTAGTCTCAACGATGGTTCGGAGATAGTTGTGAGTGAGCCTAGGGTAAGGAATGAGCTGGAGTTAAAACTGTTATGGCAGAAGAATAATTTGCCATGGGGGTGAGAGGACCTGAGTTTAAAACTGCGTCTAACTTGCGTTACACAATATTGAATTCTTCTTCTAACCGTAGTAATGTCTTGACCGAGTTAGGACCGAATCAGCAATGCTCTATATCGAATATATATATGGTTGCCATTGCAGTACATAATAAAATGTGGGAAGAATTTTGATGGCAGAAGTTGTGCGAGCCCTAAACAGAGCACCACCCTCTTTATTCATGTGGTGAATTTTGACTTAGTGGAGTTTGCAGATTTTAAATGTTGAATGTTGGAAGCATGTCTGGTTGCGTTGACAGCTCCCACTCTCTCTGAAACCTGTATTTTCTGTTTTTGCAACAACTCATTCTTTTTGTTCAAGTTAATCGTCCTTTTTTTCTTTCCTTTAGCTGTTTTGGTGAGGGTTCTATTTTTTTCTCCCTATCACATTATTCTTCCATTTCTCTTATGTTTATTTTTCCAAACTGATTTCACAGTGTGATTTATAATAATTGAACCAGTTCTCTAGCTTTGTCGACTGTAAAGGGCTATTACCCTTACTAATATAGCAACCGAATGTTAACACTACCATCAAGTTGGACTAACATTCCTCCAGAGCTTTCAGGTCAGCACAGTTTGAATAAAATAGTGCAATATTCGTTCTTGGGAGACGTTTTATCACTACGACTCCTTGAACATACACAACCTCTACTCTGCTCAGATTGTTGCCAGGAAACTGTTGACATATATGTCTGGCCAAACCAGCAATCCCCTCATTGTTGAAATAAAAGGCCCGCAGCAGAGAAAGCGACACTAATAGTATACTTGCTATAGAGACTGTTGGTCTTGTGTTTTTTTTTTTAATATTGCTCAAGAAACAGGGCGCAGTTTAGCGTTAAATATTACTTTGAGTTTCTTCACACATTCCGCCTGTTCTTCCCGGCCTTCAACCCGAAATTGATTGATTAGACTCTTCCCGAGAACCTCGAGTCGTTTGTTTTCTTCACATCCACCTTAGTTGATTGACTTATTAAAAAATAATAACGTGATCTACTGTCTAAATAATGTGATTTGACAAGCCTAAGTCATTGTTTCCCCATATAGAAATTATCTTTAGCATGAGATGAGGTTTGTTAACCGCATAAACACCATATAAATGCTCTTTTATGAGGGAAAAGCGTTCATATAATGCAAAAATGCTCTTTAACGCAGGAATAACATTTAATTTATTCAATGCAGAAGCACTCTTTAATGTGGAAATAACATTTCTTTAAACATGCATTTGTATTTGCTCAAGTGCATTTTCCTGGTTGTGTCTATCAGATATAAAAAGTATACGGTTCCCTCCATCACTTTCTACACATGCTGTCGAACTCTTCGTACATCACATCCGAGCTTACAAAGTCGTAACGTATCATTTTGGTGCAATGTTTAATTGTTCTGATTGAAGATAAGTATCAGTTTTTTTTTTTCTTTTTTTGTTCTGTATTGTACTTGCTTATCTACACACCTGTAGCTCAGACCAGTGGTGTAGATAGACCTTTGTCAAGGGGGAATCTTATTAGGGAATAAAAAACAAAAAACTGTGTTCGTGAATAGAACCTAGAGCTGATACCAGTGTACAAAATTGAAGACATCATTGACGTGTCCCTTACATTCATAATTATTGATTGGGCTACACATCCAAGACATCAACCATTGATACAAAGTAATCAGTATTTGTAACCAGGACTACAAAGAACTTGTATCAGTTGTAATCAGTACTGGAAAGTAACGTTAAACTAGGGTTGCCAAGTCACTGGATTCTCAAAAAGGGGAGATTTTTAATTTTTCACAGAAATTCCCCGGAGTTATATTTTTACCTTAAAACTACGTGAAAAATTAAAAATCTCCCCTTTTTGAAATTTTTCAAAAAAAAACGTTGAATAACACAAATTTTGTGTTGAAATCTATCTGTGAACGAAAATATATTTACGTTTGCAACTTCATCGTCATGCGACTATTGCCAAATAAGCTAAACCCTGTTCACTCTAACCTCTATTATTTGTTACTCTTTGGCTTTATTTCGTCGGGAAATATAGTTGACTTTTACATATATTTGCCGCTATAGAACGCTGAAAATCTGGATGAAGATTTATGGCTCTCTGCAGTTTATTAAATTACAAAACTAATATAGCAACCGTATGTTAAGCATATCACTAAGACCGTCAAGACATCAAGGTCAAGGTCAGGTGCGCTAGTTAACAAAACTGGCCGCTAGGGGGTGAGGGTAGACTGTTTGGTGACTCACGTCCCGCTTGTGGCGTGCAAATACCGTGCCGCGTGCAGTACATCTGCTACTATTTATTGTACGCGAACAATATTCTTAATATATAAATAAGATGTTTTGGAGATATTGTACTTATATTTTTTTGTTTTTCAGTAACAGCATTTCTTTTTGATCAAAAGACATAAGCTTGATTTTAGGAGGATACATATAAATTTGAATTTTTCAAGTTACAAGGAGGGGGATATATCCCTCTGATCCCCCCCCCCTCGTATCAATGCCCCTGGCTCAGACTCGTTAGATAGATGTATGACATCTGTTTTTGAAATCTGCATATGAAGTAGTCTTTTAGTTTAGTTTGTTCTTCCAAAGGGCGATCGTCAAACACTACCATCAAGTTGGACTAACATTCCTCCAGAGCTTTCAGGTCAGCACAATTTGAATAAAATAGTGCAATATTAGATGTTGTATTAATAATGACACTTATTGCATATCGAAAAGAGTGAAGTTTTTTTGTTAAAAATTGAATGTGGTCATCCCATTTTAATTTTGAGTCGATATGTATGCCTAAAACCTTATGAGTGTCCACCAAATTCAATGTGTTGTCTGAAAAAGCATTTGCATCTGCTTTATTGTTTGTTTTAACTTTGAAGTGTATTATTTGTGTTTTTGAATTATTCATCAATAGACCATTTTTGGAGAACCATTCCTCTAGTTCTTTTATTGTTTTTTTAATTGAAATCTGTAGTTGATGAAAGTTGGAATTTTTTGCTACAACATTTGTGTCATCTGCATACAAGAACAGATTCCCTGATATATGAGTGTCTATGTCATTAATAAATATCAGAAATAATACGAGGCCTAAGATGGAACCTTGAGAACACCATAAATGACTTTTTCCCATCTTGACAAGAATTTTGTATTATTTTTAAAATTTGCAGTACGTTGTCTTCTATCTTTTAGGTAGTTTGAGAGAAGTTGTAGAGCTTTACCGCCAATCCCTACTTTTTTTAGTTTACAGATTAATAGTTTGTGGTCAACACAGTCAAACGCCCTGGATAGGTCACAGAATACTCCCGCAGTACTCTGCATCCCATCGAGCGCCTCCATGACCATGTTGACAAATTTAGTGAGGGCATTTGTGGTTGACTGATTTTTTCTAAAACCAAATTGTGATTGTGAAAATAAATTGTTGCTTTCCAAGAAATCTGTCAAAAGGGAATTAATTGCTTTTTCAAAGATTTTTGAAAAATTGCTCAGAATTGAGATTGGCCTATAATTTTTTATATCTGTTCTTTTTCCTTTCTTAAAAATTGGTTTCACTTCTGATAGTTTAAGTTTATCTGGAAATTGTCCTGTGATAAAGCACTGATTGATGATCGTACTAAGACCCGGAGCAATTAAGAGTTCTGACATTTTTATGAGCCTTGTTGGAACCTCATCCCAACCAACAGTGCCAGAATTGCTTAAACTACGAATAATTTCCCTATTTCTGGAGCCTGTGATGGGTGAAGGTCCAAAAAACCGGAAGGTGGCACAGTTTGCGAGGCATCACAAGCTGTTAAAGAAGCAGTTGGGATGCCTAAAATATCAACTGTCTCTATGAAATGGCGGTTGAAGCGAGATGCTATAATTACGGGATCTTCAATCAAACCACCTTAAACCTCTAATTGTATTTCTTCTATGCTTTCATATTTTTTGAATCCAATTTCCTTCTTCACAACAGACCAGGTGGCTTTCATTCTATTTTTTGAATTAAGAATAAAACTACTATTTGCTGCTCGCTTACTTTGATTTACAAGAACTTTTAACTCTTTTCTGCAGCTTTTATAGTCTGATCTGTATTTGTCACTATTTAATTCCTTACATTTTCTATACAACAGTTTTTTTTCTTATCAGCTAACATTTTTATTTTATCATTAACCCAAAAAGCCTTAGATTGTTTCGTACCTTTTGATAGTTTTAATGGAAAAGCTTCATGCATAGTGGTTATAAATATATTTAGAAACCAGTTGTAACTACTGTTAGATGAGTCTAGAATAGTAAAGTTCTGTAGATTTTGATTAAGTAACATTAAAAAATGCTCTGAGTTATCTAGTGAAAAATATCTTTTAAAAGTACAAGGAGCAATTACATTTTTATGAAATTTAGGTAGAGATACGATTAATGCATTATGGTCTGAGAGACAGTGCTTATTACAATATTCTTAATATATAAATAAGATGTTTTGGAGATATTGTACTTATATTTTTTTGTTTTTCAGTAACAGCATTTCTTTTTGATCAAAAGACATAAGCTTGATTTTAGGAGGATACATATAAATTTGAATTTTTCAAGTTACAAGGAGGGGGATATATCCCTCTGATCCCCCCCCCTCGTATCAATGCCCCTGGCTCAGACTCGTTAGATAGATGTATGACATCTGTTTTTGAAATCTGCATATGAAGTAGTCTTTTAGTTTAGTTTGTTCTTCCAAAGGGCGATCGTCAAACACTACCATCAAGTTGGACTAACATTCCTCCAGAGCTTTCAGGTCAGCACAATTTGAATAAAATAGTGCAATATTCGTTCTTGAACACCTTTTCGTTGCAAATTAAACCAAGCATCAGATTCATATTTACACAGCCCTACAAGCAGGATCTATTGGTCTTGGATAAATGAAAAATAATGGCACAATCCGGACTCGTTCTGCAGCACTCAATTGTTTTAATTACAGACCGTGATGTTGTTTTTTTTATTTAAAACTAGTTTGGCAGCCTCTTTTGTTTAGCTTTGCCTATCCGGAACGTATCACGCAAAGCAAGGGGTGAGCCGTTTCAGTACGAATTGTACAGGAACGTATCATGCAAAGCAAGGGGTGAGCCGTTTCAGTACGAATTGTACAGGAACGTATCACGCAAAGCAAGGGGTGAGCCGTTTCAGTACGAATTGTACAGGAACGTATCACGCAAAGCAAGGGGTGAGCCGTTTCAGTACGAATTGTACAGGATCGTATCACGCAAAGCAAGGGGTGAGCCGTTTCAGTACGAATTGTACAGGACTGATAAAATTAAAATGCCAACACTGGGGTTCGAACCCGCGATAGGGCCGCTACCATGGTCGCCTTGAACACTACGCCAAAAACCCATACAACTTACAACTTTTGAGGGCATAAGCCTAAAGTAGACCACCTGATGTAATGTGATAAACAGTTCCCAGGTTAGAGTCCGAAAGAGTAGAGGTTTTTAAGGGGGAGACTACGTTTGGCAGGTCCATACTACAGGCTGACAACCTGCATGCATTAATCATTTTTCCGCCTCTCCCTCAAGAAAGAAAAATCTCAAGCGATATGGGATTTTTTTTCTCCGAGGTTTCTAGAATGTTGTGTTTTAACAAGATTGGGTGTGTGTTCTGTAGCTTCACCTAAAATCAGAGTAGTGTAATTTTGTCTACAAAAGCAGGAGTCCTGAGATAATTTGCTAAGTCATTTTTGAACAATTTATGACTAACAATAATAGTGATAGTGTGATCATTTATTCTTTGAACACTTTTTACTTTGAGGTCTTGTGACCTTATAATAATTTATCATTTGTACAAGTGTTTGTTTCGCTATTCTATATGTCTATAGAACCACCCTCACGTACTTCCCAGTCTGTTTGTTTTTATTTTCACTCTTTTCTAATACATCTTTTATAAGGAGAAAGTACTCCTTTCATAAAAAAATTTGAATTAGAGTTATTGGTGGAAATATTAGTTTTGATGTTCCCTTTGATTTTCAACCCTAATGCTAGTCAAGCCATTAAAGGTGTTGATGACTCCAGTCATTATACTGATCCGCAAGTAATCAGTGGTAAACAGTTGCGAGTAATAACTGAACACTTCAAATATGACACATCAGTAGCATTGGCCCATTCTCTGCCGATTTCCAAGATAGACAACACACGTCTGCGAATAGCTGTAGTTCAAAGTTCCGATCCTGTGTTATTCTTATGGACATTCTATATATAAGAAAAAATGATTATCCCCCAGGCCAAACCTCTACACCAACAACCACAAAATCTGGCACGTATACTCTTTCCATAACGGAGGTAACCACTAAGAAGGGATTTTAAGAAATTCCCACGGGGCTTCAAAGTTCCAATCTTGTGTTATTCTTATGAACATTTACTTTGGTTTGAGCTGATGAAAATTCTATCAGCTGATCATGATTCACAGTAGTTCCACACACAACTGTTGTATTCCCGGATGAAACCGGGTACGATGGGAGCTAGTATACACAAGGTAAAAAGTATAGTATATGTATGTGTCCATAACCACAATAACTTTCGTAAAAAAAGGTCAGATCTTAATGAAATGTGGTACAGAAGTGTAGACTAGCATGTATTTGAACGAGTTCAAAATCCAGATGGATCGCACCATCCGAAGGTGGGTTTTGTTCCCCGAAATGGGGTTTCTCATACATAATGTTTATTAAAATGTAATTTTAGTTTGACCATTGGTTTCAGCTTTGAAAAAAACAATCAATTTAATTGTTAACATAAATTAATAAAACTTGGTTTGTGGCTTCATATAGTTGAGTATTATTGAAATTTGCATACAATACCAATTTTTATGCTTCTTGTTGCAGCAAAACCTGCGTACTCATCCCCAATGTTATTCTAATAGAGAATAATTTATACTTGTAAATCACCTATTTGTGAATATATTTTTATGAATCTTGCGAAGTGGCTTTATGTGTTACTAAGACATATGTATGCATTGGAAATTCGCTGAGTATGCAGGTTTGCTACGAACAGGGATTTAAAAAATAACATTATGGACATATAAATTTGAAAGCATTCTTTCAACTAAAACTCATTGTAAAAAATGCTAACAGGCAATTAGGGTGAACAATATTGTTTTATAAATAGGTTTTACAATTATTATAAAAACATGTTGCTTACCTTTCAGTATTCTGAAGTAAATATTTAACACATTCATCAGTTGTTCACAAATATACAGTTATGAGCTATATTTAGTTATTACAGGCACTCGCTCTCAATAAATTATTGTAATCTCATTGCAGAAAACGGGGAACTGAGGTGGAAATGGATACCACTGGTGTTAAAGCATCAACACCAGCAACAAACATGTTGACAACATATTACGCTGATCTGTCTTTCAACTCTGCTCTGAACTATTTCCTATGTAATTATCTTCATAAGGACCATCATACCGGTAGGCAGTTGTGTCAGTCCTTAATTGTTGCTAGTTTATGCCTTCTTGATAATGCCATGTTTTGTAGCGAATTTCTGCTGTAGGGAAGAAGCTATTCATATAGTTGGCATGGTAAGACCTAAACCCTGGACAATGATAACGTTTTGAGGTCCCTAGACGCCAAAATCACCATTTGGGTTTTGAGGTCCCTAGACGCCAAAATCACCATTTGGGGCCGTGCATATATATTTTTCTGTTGATATTTCATGTAAATATATTGTGTTGATATTTAGGCCTAATTTGACTTTTACTGTGACTGAAAAATGTATATAAATATGCACTGTGAAATAGATTAAGAACCGTTGACAATGTTTATGCATGTAATTACATGTTTCGAACAATAAAGAAATTTGAATTTGAATTACGTCACGCCTCCCCAGGGGGACTGGGGGTGCGGCACATCATGACACGGGGGGGGGGGTTAAGGGCAGCGTGACGAGTCACGATTAGTGGAGTTAAAACCTGCGAAATCGTCAGTTGAAATACTGTACGTCACAATCCAAAACTTAATAATAAGAGTGACGTGACAGGGGGAGGGGGGAGTAATGAGCGGCGTGACAGAGCGTGACACAGGGGGGGAGGGGGTTAAAAAGGGCTGAATATAACATGACCTAATTTATGCATGGCCCTTTTATTCAAGACTATATATACAGGGCTGGGCAAAAGTCTGGGATATTCCTGAACTACTGGCCAGAATTTAATAAAACTTAGTGTTTTTGTATTTGGTATTGTTATCTATATCCAAACGTACTTCACATATTTTTTTGTATGACTAGGAGACGACCAAGTTCATGGAGGAAGTCATCAATTTTTAAATAGAAGCCAGTGTCGAGTTATACTTAATTTTTAAGGGGTTTAAAAAAAACACAACGGTGCAACTCCGGTTGCAAAGGGTTAACCCAGTCAAAAGTTACAGCTTCTCAAAGTTTTCAATATTTTCTTAGTTTAAAACAGCTGGCTTTGTTTTTTCGAGTTTAGATCAGCTGTCTGATTTAATTTTAAACACCTGTTTCATTGTTGTTCACCTGTTTCAATTTAAACTTGTATACATGTTTGAAATTAAATCATCAAAATAAAGCCAGCTGTTTTAAACTAAAAAAAATATTGAAAACTTTGAGAAGCTGCAACTTTTGACAGGGTTAACCCTTTGCAACCGGAGTTGCACCATTGTATTTTATTAAAAAATAACTTTAAAATGAGGTATAAGTCGACATAGGCTTCTATTTAAAAATGTTATGACTCCCTCCATGGGCCGTCCCCTGTTCATCCAAAAAATAAGTGAAATACATCTACATGTGGGTAACAATATCAAATACAAAAACACTAAGTTGTATCCAATTCTGACTATTAGTTCAGGAGGTATTCTTAAAATACCCCCATCGCAGCAAACCTGCATACTCAGCGAATTTCCAATGAATATATAACATAACACATTAAAACACTTAACAGGATTCATAATAAATATATTCAAACAAGCGATATTTAAAATATTAATTAATCTCCACAAGAATAACATTGGGGATGAGTACGCAGGTTTGCTGCAACAAGGCACACAAAATAATGGGTTTTTATGCAAATATCAATAGAACTCATCTTAGTGAAGTCACATACCAAGTTTCTTCCATATACATTCATAAATAAGCGATATATAACATTTTAAGTATTTTCCATAAGAATAACATGGGGACCAAGTACCTAGGTTTGCTGCTACAGGAACCATAGGCGAAAAATTGTTTTTTTGTGCAAACAACAATAAACCACAACCAGATGAAGCCATATACCAAATATCGTCAGTTAATGTTCATAAATAAGCGAGATATACAATTTTTCTTTTTCTCCATAAGAATAACATTAGACAACGTACTGTGTTTAGCACTTTCAATATCTCGGTAACCAATTGACGTAGAACAATGATCAAAGTACCAAATTGTTTGTTTTTTTAAGCTGAATACAATGGTAAAAATTGAAATTTGATTTAAATAAAAATTAGATGTGAAAACCCAAAAAACACATTTTTGGGGTACAAAACCCCCCTTCGGATGGTGCGATTCATCTGGTTTAAGAACTTGTTCAAATAAATGGTACTTCACACATTTGTACCAAATTTCATTAAGATTGGACCTTTTTTACGAGAGTTATCGTGCTTACGGACACATATATATGTATATATATAAATTTGAGCGAATGGTGTTTTTGGCATCTGGGGACCTCAAAATGAAAAATTATCATGGTCTCGGGCTTAAGTCTTACCATGAGACCTACGGTAATAGCTTCTTCCCTATAGGGGAAATTCGCTAAAAAGGTTTGACCTCGATGACATTTAGTACATATTCATGACTTTATAAGTTCAAAAACTAGACAATTAAATCAAACCTTAAGGTAGGTTTGTGTCCAGGGTCGTAATGACAACTTCGGGTGCCTCCGGGCAAGAGTTGTTAATGGTGCCCCTAATTTTTCGTACTTTAAGCAATTATATAACATACCTATATTAGGGGTGGTGCAGTAATTTTTGGATCGAGTCGAGTAGTACCATATAACATACCTATATTAGGGGTGTGCAGTAATTTTTGGATCGGGTCAAATTCAAATTAATTTATTGACTCATAACATCTTACAAATGTACAATGTACACAGACAGGAGTTTCGTCATAAGCTAGGAGTTACAATACTAAATATAGTTACTAAAACAAAAATTACAACTTAAATTTTAAAATTACAACAATATTTTAACTGAACAAGAAAGATACATCCAGATTCCAATGTGAGCTGTGAATTCCAGCTGGTCTGTATTACATGGTGATTAATTTATCCGACTTAGTAGAAAAGCTTCTTGTCAAGTTAGTTTAAATTCAGAAACTATCCATAAAAAATTCCTCAATATTATAATATGTTTTTTCTAATAATAATTTGTGCAAATTTTTCAATAGCATACTTTTTGAAGTGTTCATGATCAGACTTTTTGCTAGTTTGTTAAAAATTTTGATGGCCATGTAATTTGGGCTGTTTTCATACAAAGAAAGTCTATGGTGAGGGAATTGAAATAAATGTTGATGACGTGTGGAATAATTGTGAGTAAATTTAAACTTTCCAAAGCTGTCCACATCACCATACAGTAATTTAACAATTTCAAAGATGTATAGACCAGTAATAGTTAGAATACCCAATTCCTTGAACAAAGGTCTACAGCTTGTTCTTTTTGAACTCCTAGTAAATGTCCGCACAATCGATTTTTGTGCATTGAGAAGTTTTTTTGTTTTGGAACTGAATCCCAATTCCATATCTAATTACAGATTCAATACAGGCATAATATACCAATTTACAAATATCATTAGATGTTGTATTAATAATGACACTTATTGCATATCGAAAAGAGTGAAGTTTTTTTGTTAAAAATTGAATGTGGTCATCCCATTTTAATTTTGAGTCGATATGTATGCCTAAAACCTTATGAGTGTCCACCAAATTCAATGTGTTGTCTGAAAAAGCATTTGCATCTGCTTTATTGTTTGTTTTAACTTTGAAGTGTATTATTTGTGTTTTTGAATTATTCATCAATAGACCATTTTTGGAGAACCATTCCTCTAGTTCTTTTATTGTTTTTTTAATTGAAATCTGTAGTTGATGAAAGTTGGAATTTTTTGCTACAACATTTGTGTCATCTGCATACAAGAACAGATTCCCTGATATATGAGTGTCTATGTCATTAATAAATATCAGAAATAATACGAGGCCTAAGATGGAACCTTGAGAACACCATAAATGACTTTTTCCCATCTTGACAAGAATTTTGTATTATTTTTAAAATTTGCAGTACGTTGTCTTCTATCTTTTAGGTAGTTTGAGAGAAGTTGTAGAGCTTTACCGCCAATCCCTACTTTTTTTAGTTTACAGATTAATAGTTTGTGGTCAACACAGTCAAACGCCCTGGATAGGTCACAGAATACTCCCGCAGTACTCTGCATCCCATCGAGCGCCTCCATGACCATGTTGACAAATTTAGTGAGGGCATTTGTGGTTGACTGATTTTTTCTAAAACCAAATTGTGATTGTGAAAATAAATTGTTGCTTTCCAAGAAATCTGTCAAAAGGGAATTAATTGCTTTTTCAAAGATTTTTGAAAAATTGCTCAGAATTGAGATTGGCCTATAATTTTTTATATCTGTTCTTTTTCCTTTCTTAAAAATTGGTTTCACTTCTGATAGTTTAAGTTTATCTGGAAATTGTCCTGTGATAAAGCACTGATTGATGATCGTACTAAGACCCGGAGCAATTAAGAGTTCTGACATTTTTATGAGCCTTGTTGGAACCTCATCCCAACCAACAGTGCCAGAATTGCTTAAACTACGAATAATTTCCCTATTTCTGGAGCCTGTGATGGGTGAAGGTCCAAAAAACCGGAAGGTGGCACAGTTTGCGAGGCATCACAAGCTGTTAAAGAAGCAGTTGGGATGCCTAAAATATCAACTGTCTCTATGAAATGGCGGTTGAAGCGAGATGCTATAATTACGGGATCTTCAATCAAACCACCTTAAACCTCTAATTGTATTTCTTCTATGCTTTCATATTTTTTGAATCCAATTTCCTTCTTCACAACAGACCAGGTGGCTTTCATTCTATTTTTTGAATTAAGAATAAAACTACTATTTGCTGCTCGCTTACTTTGATTTACAAGAACTTTTAACTCTTTTCTGCAGCTTTTATAGTCTGATCTGTATTTGTCACTATTTAATTCCTTACATTTTCTATACAACAGTTTTTTTTCTTATCAGCTAACATTTTTATTTTATCATTAACCCAAAAAGCCTTAGATTGTTTCGTACCTTTTGATAGTTTTAATGGAAAAGCTTCATGCATAGTGGTTATAAATATATTTAGAAACCAGTTGTAACTACTGTTAGATGAGTCTAGAATAGTAAAGTTCTGTAGATTTTGATTAAGTAACATTAAAAAATGCTCTGAGTTATCTAGTGAAAAATATCTTTTAAAAGTACAAGGAGCAATTACATTTTTATGAAATTTAGGTAGAGATACGATTAATGCATTATGGTCTGAGAGACAGTGCTTATTATTATACAAAACAGAACCACCGTAATTTTTACTTGTAATAAAATTGTCAATACAAGAGGCCGTGCTATCCGTAATTCTAGTTGCCTCATAACAATGTATATCATAGCCATATTTTTTAACAATGTTGTGAAATCTACTTGAATTTGTATCCTTCTTTAATAAATCAATATTTAAGTCCGAAGCCACTAAAGTTTTGATTTTTTTTTTTTATAGAAACTTAAGAAACTCATCAAATTTTTTCAAAAAAATCTTAGAAGTTTTATTTCCTGGAATTCTATAGATTGAAACAATTAAGAGATTTAATGCAGTGATTTGTATAAAAGAACCTTCAAAAGAAAATTCCTCATTAAACACAGCAAGATCATCTCTAACAATAAATGATAGGGAGTTGTGTACTAAAATACAAGAACCTCCCTCTGACCTCTCCCTAAAATATCCATCAGCTAAATTGAAGTTTGACATTCTATTCAACAGATACCTATTTTCTTTTTTTACACAGTGCTCATTTATACATACTACTTTTACTTTACAGCTTAAATCTGAAATGAACAATTCTAATTCCTCCATTTTTTTATTTACACCCTGGATGTTCCAATGAAGTACATTATTCTTATTACTGTTACTGTTACTAATAGAATCATTATACGAGTATGAAGATAAATCAGTGGAATAGGAGGACTTTTGTTTACAATTAGTTTCTAAATTTAAAATGGAAAATTTCTTTCTGGTCTTATTTCTAAAAAAGGAAAAGGCTTTTCTGTTATATTAGTAAAATTCTTGTTGGAACCTCCAGTGAGTAGTTTACCATCATCATTCATGAACTCACTGAAACTAGCATTTGCATTGCCTTGAACTAGTGCTTCCACATATGAAAGGGGGCCAGGTGCCAGGATAGTAGAAGGGAAAACACAGGGAACACTTCTCACAACACCAGACACAAACATATTGCTGCTACGTTGAGGCTGTTGGTTGGTTAAAATCTGGTGATGATGGTCTGTCATCATTGCTGGGCTGTCATCAGTTTGCTGGATGTTGTTGGGGTTAAGCTCGGTGGACGCTCCAGGATGACAAGAAGCTGGCTGATCAGGACATACCAGCTGTCGTAGCATTCTCACGAAGTCGCTGTAGGACCGACCTCTTCTCAGTCGTCTATTTGACTCCTCTGCATGTACTACTATGTCAATGTGTGCACCAGTAAATTCTTTAAATTCTATTATATTGGCTGCAAAGTGTTCCAAACTTATATTGTCCCTGGTGCATCCCATTGGAGAACAAATAAGACGTTTAAAATTTCTATTTTTAAAATCTTGAGCCAGACTTTGAAAAGCTTTGTCATAATTAGATCTTGAAGGTTTTTTGAAATACTGTTCCTTAGTGATCAAACTATAAACACCCGACTTCTTACTTATGTGTTGATATCCTAAATACAGTTGGATGATATCAGATGAAGATGGTTTACCAAAAAAGTCTTTAAAAACAACTGCCACACCTTCTGACATATTTCTTTGATGATAGGTATCCGCCGAGATACAATGAGAAAACGCTGTGAGTTCCTGTTCACCAAAGTTAGCTATCATTTCGGCCATGTCTGCTTCAACCACTAGTATATTTTTAGTTTTGTCTTCAAACTGACTGACTGGTCTCTGTTTCTCTGCAAGTATGTGTGGCTTTATCTGGGCATTAGTGGCTTTAATTGTAAGAGAAATGTGATGCTTATCTAATTTATTTATGTTTTCCACACATGGAGACCCTGCAATCCAGGAGAACACACAATTGCAGACTGTAGTTTTCCCTCTTAAATTCAGGTGGAGCCCATTTTCTACACAGTGGTCCTTGTAGTTCAATTTATGGTTAAATATTAAAAACTTTGTATTTAATTCCAGTGACAGTGCCAACAGTTCTGAGTTGCATTGCTCTATTTCAAAGAACTTCCTCCCATTATATGGCTGCTGGTAAATGTAGGGAAGCTCAGTCAATATGAATTCAGCTTTGAAACTCTTAATAATAGAATGCAGTTTGGCATAAACCTGATCTTGGTGATGGGAGTCTGTCCTGTTAGTACCACCAATAAGTAAAACACAATCTTTTTTTGTAAATTCTGATTTGTGTTTTTCTAGTTCACCAAGTATGTAAATTAGACGTGCTCCAGGGTAAAGAGTTGATTATATTGAGGAAAGAGTGGAGTCAGTAACTCCGCAAAGTCTCTGGCATGGCTGGCTCCTGTTACGTATAATTTAGGTTTCTTGTCAGGGTTATACTCGGGTATACTCTTAGGTCGGTCAGTGTTGTCCGTACTTGTAGTCTTTTCTGGATTTGAGGTGTTCATTTCATACTTTTGAGAAGTGTCGTGTCTCGGTAACTTTAAATATATTTCTAGGAGTATTTATCCTTCTTGTTTTATTGAAGTGATCTATATGTGTCTTGTTTCTGAGAAGTGGCATTTTAGCGAATTTCCCCTATAGGGAAGAAGCTATTACCGTAGGTCTCATGGTAAGACTTAAGCCCGAGACCATGATAACTTTTTGTTTTGAGGTCCCCAGATGTCCAAAACACTATTCGTTCAAATTTATATATATGTATATATATATCTATATATATATATATATATATATATATATATATATATATATATATATGTGTCCGTGAATGCGATAACTTGAGTAAAAAACATCCGATTTCGATGAAATTTGGCTCAAATGTGTAAACTGACATTTATGACTTTAAGTTCGAAAACCAGAAAAATCGGACCATGGGAAGGGGGGTTTATGGGGATTTTTAATTTTCCAAAAATCAGTTTTTTGCATTTTTCACCCTAAAATTTTTAAAACACTTAATTTTTGTTTTGACCATGTTATAGAGCTTAAAAAAATAAATAATATGGTATTTTGAATTATTAACCTAGGTTAAGTGGTTGCGGAAAAAATCCAAAAAACATGCTCATAAAAACTCCCATGTTAATCTTATGGGAAAAAGGTTTTTGGCTTTTCCTCAGTTAATTTTACTTTAAACTTCACATTTTCTTTTACCAATCACTTCAGCTCCACAAAACAATCATTTTGGTGTTTAAATTATGATTCTACGTCAAACCGTTGCAGAGATATTCAAAGTGCTAAACACAGTACGTTGTCCAATGTTATCCTTATGGAGAATAAATAAAATTTGATATCTTGATTATTTATGAATGTATATTGATGAAATTTGGTATGAGGCTTCATGTTGTACTGGTATATTGATATTTGCACAAAAAATTAATGTTTTGTTGGTTGTCCCTGTAGCAGCTAACCTACATACTCAGCCCTAATGTTATTCTTATGGAGAATAAGTAAAGTTTTATATCTCCCTTAATTATGAACATAAATTAATAAAACATGGTAAGTAGCTTCACCTGGTTCAGTTATATTGATAATTGCATAAAAACTCATTTCTTATCTTCCTCGTTGCAGCAAACCTGCGTACTGAGTCCTAATGTTATTCTTATGGGGAATAAATAAAAATGTTATAAATCACTTATTTATGAATGTATTTTTGTCAAACTTGGTGAGTGGCTTTATGTACTAGTGAGAAACATATAAATGCATTGGAAATTCGCTGAGTACGCAGGTTTGCTGCGACGGGGGTATTTTTGTTTGCACTTACTGTGTTCGTTTAGATTTGGAACATGAATGTCAACACCTAATGTTTCTGTTATGAGGGATGACCTTTCCACTAGTGGGGAGAATGCATTGTTGAGTATGACTGAGGATTCATTTACTGACATATTTATTGAACTGGCTTTATTTTGTTTTAGCTTTTTCTTTTTCCTTCCTTTTTGTCTCACAACCATCCAGTCGTCCTTTATTAACATTGCTTGTGTGGTTACCCCCTCAGATATAATGTAATGTTGTGGATTAGTCTTTGAGTTGAGTTTACTTGCGTTATGTGTCAGATCATTGCCAATTTCTTTGTGTTGACCTGCTACTCCGGTCATGTATGACTTATACCACTCGTACAAAGACAAATTTTGATTGGTTGGGTTTTTGCAGTAAAATTCAGTTACTATTTTTGTATTGACCAGAACATTAATACCACATTCAAAATTATTCCGCTGTTGTGGGCAAGGGATATCCACTAATGCACCTTGAAAGTCCATATTATTCATAAGTGCTAATGCACTTGGCTTGAATCTAGATGATAAGCATATTTCCTTACATTATCGAAGAGCCTGGGTCATCTGCCATTGGATCTAGGCTGTCATTAAGACAACATAAAACATATTTGAAATGTTTAAGTTGTAGAGTGTTAATTTCCGCTTTTACATCTTCACTGCTACCATGTTTGAGGATTTGCGTAGGAAGTGGACCAAGGAGGAGTACAGATGATCCTTTATTTGAGGGATCCTGATTGAATGCATGAAAATATGATTGAATGATTGTATCATCTAACCATCTCGCTCTGGACCAGGCGGCCTCGTCCGATTTCAAAAGCTTAGAAACTTCCACTGCAGAGTCAATTTTCCTATTAATTACTGCATTTGTTTTTTCAAGTTCCATCATTCTTGTTTTAAGTTGGGATTTTTGTAGCATTAAGTCATCCATCTTAACTTTAAACTCTAACCTTTCACTATCCAACAGTGATGCCAAACTGTTTCCAAATTCATCACTCTTCGTTAATCTGTCTTTAAGTACTTCAGTCATATTAGCTGATTTAGTGGCTGCCTTTTTTTTCTAATTTAAGCATATTTATTTGATCCTCATAACTTTTTAATTTATCCTCCAATATATTTTCGTTTTCTGTTTTAGATAATTTAATATTGTGTAGGTAATTCCTGTTTTAACTGTTCATTTTCACTCAATAATAAATTACCAGCTTCTGCTGCAATTGTGAGCGACAGTTCGAGGTCCTCATTTATGTCATTGTCAATGTTTAAATACTCATTATTTTTTCCTTTACATCATTGAGAGTCTTTTGTTCTTGGTTGATCAAAGATGCAACACAGTTATGGCATTTCCACTTATGTTGTTCACCCTCTTTGCAAATTTCTCTAAATTGCACATCTGTCATATCTGTCAGGTATCTTTTATGATACCAATAACCACAGGATCCCTTACATAAGACAGACCCGGGACCTGCCCCTTTTTTACAGATTCCACAGGGGTGCTTCGTCATTTTGACATAGGGAAATAAACAAGGTGCTTTAACAAAACTCGATTATAAATTCAATTAAAATTTTCAATGTAGGTAATATTAAATAATTATAACGTACAAATAATAATAATAATTATTATTATTTAAAATATTGCCCTGCGCTCTGGTGTCTTTGTTTACAAATATGGGCCAGTAATAAATTAGCTCCAAAGTTAGTCTGTAAGAGTTATCATTTAATATAGTCCAGCACTGATAACAGATAAGGAATCTGAAGTTTGTCACGACTGATAAGATGTAGTTGGCCGTGGGAAGTGTGTTATCAATCCAGGAAATTACTACTCTGACCAAACTTTGGTTATTTTTGTTGAGTTTAAAATTATTAATTATCAGCTTAAGAGTTATTTATATCACTTTATGTATTTATTATTGTATGAAATTTGTCTATTACATAGAAATTAGCCTGGAGTTATGCCATCAGTGATGTTATCTACAGTTAAACTTGGTTAAAATAACATGTGCCTTTTTTCCAACTAGTAAGTGAGTAATTTAATTTATGAAAATATAAATAAATGTGAGAAATAAAATATAAAATTGATTATAGAGTCATAAGATTAGCACTTCACCAATGTTTTCACTTCATATCTGAGTCACTCTACTTTGTACTTCACTAAATATTTGAAAATATTTACTCATCATTACAGAACACAAACACTATCATAAACAGCTTCCATAACCTCCCCGGTGCTCATTACGGCCCCGTGTAACAATTTTTTTTATATTTTAGCAGATATTTTTAACCCATATTTTCGTTTAAACCATTGGACCCAGCTTAAAAACAATTTAGTGTGTTAAATTATTGCTCTTCATTAATTGGTTGCCGAGATATTTAAAGTACTTAACACAGTACGTTGTCCAATGATATATGGGGAATAAGTAAAATTGTAAATCTTGTTTAAAAGAACATATATTGATGCAACTTGGTATATATGGCTTCCCTCCCATGGTGGGGTCTATTGATATCTGTATATAAAACCCTTTTTTGGTCCATATGGCAGCAACCCTGCATATTCAGCTCTGTTATTGTTATGGAGAATAAGATAAACCATTTATCTTGTTTGGTTATGAACATAAATTGATACAAATTGGCAATTACTTCATCTGGTTGTAAATTATTGATATATGCACACAGCTCTGATTTTTATGATCCCTGTTGCAGCAAACCTGCGTTCTCAGTTGTTTTTTTTTTATAGAAAATGAATAGAATGTTATATACATTTTAATTATGAATTCATTTTGTTAGAACTTGGTAGGTTGCATGTGATAGTGAGATACTATTTAAAAATTCACTGGGTACACAGGCTACGGGGGTATTTAAGATCAATGCATATCGTGTTTTTTTTTTGTGGGAGGGGGACACTCTGGTATGTTACCTACGCTCAGGCATGTTATCTACACTCTGGCATGTTATATACACTCTTGGCAGGATACCTACACTCTGGCATGTTATTTTCCCTCCCATAAATAATTTGTGTTTATTTAATCTAACCTGGCCACACTGTTAAAATGGTACTTTTTAAAATAGTTGTACCCTAACTTATTATGGCCTATATAAGAATCCACAATATATAACTGCTAAAGTACAAATTGCAGTTCATTATGGTCAAAGAATAAACATTTTTCCAAATTGGCTTCTTGCAAATTTGAGATATAATTTATGAAAAACATGAAGTTTATATTGTCACGTTTTATTTATCAGCTAGTATTTCATTGATGAGGAAAAATTGGCGAAATAATTAATCAGCATTAATCTTAATCATCAAGAATGAGTCGATAGTTTATAACGAGAAAAAATAGAACTAAACTATTGCAAAGTAGTGTTTACAGCTTCCAGACAATTTAATTTGGAAGTAACTTGTAATACAAATGTGTCTGATGAACATTTGCTAATTTCACTCTTTTGGACCAATGATTCAACTGTGGATTCTGTGATAATGACAAGCTCTTGTAGTTGATTTTAATTGTAAAAATCATTTTATATCTACATCCTCTCAACAGTTTTTTTCATAACATTCCTTTTCAAAAGAATCAATCATCATTGAGATCATATCTGAATGACATAATTTTTTAGGTGTGGTTTACATAACTTCACTCACATGTTTGAAACCAGTAAGTACAGTAAAAGCCTGCTAATCCGGCATCCCGGTCCAAGAGTTCTAAAACAATTGTTTTGTGTACTGAATAAGCCTTTTCGGTCGCGTTCGGCAGAGTTTGTGGGTATTCGACAAGAGTAACTATACTTATGTGTTATGTATAATACTGTAAATTTATTTTCTGATTGAAATGTTTGTTTTAAACATTTTAAATCACCGCCGAAATAAGAGAAATCTCAATAAAACATGGAATAATGGACCAATGATGTCCTTTTGATCCTCGATTTTTAGCGATATTTCCGCTCTTCTCACAATAACGGCTATTTTTAGACGGCGCTCAGTAACCCGGCACTGCCAGTCCCGAACGTGCCGGATTAGCGAGCTTCTACTGTAGTTGATTTTGCTTATTGTGGTTTTCCCCTATGGACCATCTACGGGAAACAGATTTCCACAAGTTTTACCGAATGAAATTTAAAGAATTTAATAATGTATCTATTAAATAAAAACAAGAAGTTCAATAAGAAGTTTTTCATACAACTTATCTTGATTTGGCAGCTTACCATATTTACTTACCATTCTGCCTTTCAAGCAAATAGTAACAAACAAGAACTCAATAACATGGAACGCGTCTGCTTCTTCCCTGGCGTCTAAATATCCTCAAATGCCTAATGTATTGAAGCGATAAGCTGTTAATCTAAACACACTATGTAAACATAACCCAACACCTGGTTACTTTAAAATTCTTCCCAACAAATACAACTTGCAGATTGACTATAGATATTACTATTTATTTATGGTTTATCTTAGTACAGTTTTTATGAATTGAAAGAGACTCAAAAGTAAAAAAGAACACACAAATATAACAAATCTAAATTCAAGATATTTCCAATGATAAATGAAATTACTATTTACATTAATTTATTAAGTTCTCTAGATAGCCTAATGCAAATCAGTTAAGATAGATGAATATTAGGTTAATAAAAATGACAGCAAGCCAAATATTTATATCTGCTGTCAGTACCGTGCTTGGGCAATATGAGATCATAGCAAGCACTTGAATAAAATATGGAAGTAACTTAGGAAAGTCTTGATTCAAGCTGAAAAATATTTTATTCAATCTGCATTATTAAATCCCCCATTTAAAAAAACACAATATGACTTTGTTATAATTAGTTAGTTGGTTTTATTTACAGAACAGGTGGGAACCTAAAAATATAAAATATTTTATATAAAATATTTAAATATAAAAATATTCTTACAAAATATAAGGGGCAAGACAAAACAAATTTTTCATATTGGAGAAATCCAATTTATTTTGCTTACAGCTACTTTCTGTACAAAACAAGGACCGAGGCAGGCAATATATAAATCTTACATCGATAGCATTTTGTCATTATACAAATAAATCTTTACAACTATTTACAATAAAACATAGCTATAACACACATTATATTAAAAATATGAAATTTCTGAAACAATTTTTATATTTTGTATAAATAATTTACGTTACATGTTACTGGAAAAAACAGAGAAAATCTGTTCACATGACAATTTGGACGTTAGCAGTTTTGTGTAATAAATTAATGACAAACAATGACATTTGTACAAAATATGTGCAAGTGATTCGCATGATGCAGGCAGGACCGCTGGTCAGAAAACAACGACCGTTGCCAGTGTGGTAACGAACCTTACAGCTATGATCACACTTGCGCTATCACTCCTATCACAGCTCCCGGCTTGCCTCATAGCAGGCTACTGGTTAAAACTTGCTAAAATATTAAGAATAAAAATTACAGTACAATAAAAACCAACAAAAAACATGCATTTAAATTTCATAAGAAATTTGAGTCATACGAAAAAATATTAATGTCAAAGTTTAAAAAAAAGCTGTCATTGTCCACTAATTGCAATGGAAATATCTTAAGGAGTAATTCTTGCTTTTATAATTTTGTCAGCTTAAGAACGGACTTTTTTTATTTGCAACTTTCATATTATCTAAAAGAGAGAAAATGGTTGGCATGCGTTACAAATCACAGTATATACAGAGCGCTGTCTAGTGTTCTGTTTGTGTAGAGCATACACCCGTTGTTAATGACACTTCTGCCTCACAAGAAAATTACCCGTTTTATAAAGATGTAACGCAAATATCAAGACTAGAGGTATGTTCTACAAAAAGAGAAGTGACAAATCGAGCCACAGTATAACGTTGCCACTCTGTACTGCAATTTCCTATCCAAAACTTTAAATTATAAAAATGCTGAGTTTTTTAAAATTCAGAAGTGTTAAGAAAATTTAAGAACTGAGATCACAAACACTTGCAAATTTTCGTGCCGAATTAAACTGCATTTTTGTAAAGGTTTAAAAGACGACCTCTTCAAATACAGAATATAAGTTTAATTTCTAATCACAATTGAATAACTCTCGGGATAAGATATTTCTATTGCAACTTAAATTTGTTTATATATAATTAAAGTTGATTAATCAGTAGCCTAAATAAATGCAATAAAGATAGCCTTGTATGTACAATCCTTTGCCGTACATATACAGTTGTTTACAGAACAAAACACCACAGATAAAATCACAACACTCAATCAGGATTGCCAGCGTACACCCTGATACAAAGAAGGTAAAACTTAAAGCTAAGTATGTCACATCGCCTTTTATTTAATATCTACAACACATTAGCAACAAAGTAAATTTTGTCAAAAACTTATGTGGAAACGAGACAACGGTTGAAAAATGGAATCAAGTTACAGTGAAGATGCTTTACCTGTTGTACAACTCCGCATCTTCAAAATGTCTATATTCTAAATAATTCTCACAAATATTTGTTGCAACTCTAAATTATTTTTCATGAGCCCAAATAATACAACACAAAGTTAAAGTTAATGAAAATGTCCGAGAGATCACAATTTTAACAGATATTTCAGACACTAAAAGCTTTTAATAAATGAAAATTTATTATATTAAGTTACATCTTAAACTTTAAAGAACACCTAACGCAAACATTACATTAAATGTTTTAAGATAAAGCGATAAAATATTGAGAACATTAAAAACAATGTAAACTCGTTTTAGTGAGAAACGTTTTAAAAATATAATGGAATATCGGTAAATAGAGCCTTAAGTTAGCTTAAACACTAAGTTCAACTAGCAACCCTAACAGAGTGTGTGTACGAGGACTGGCAATAGTGTTATCGTCTAACTATCGACTGCCATAACATTGGACATAGTAAATACTGTTGATAAAACTACAATCACAGAGTGCTGCACTACCAGCTTTGTACATAATAATGTAGTCTTTACGTTCCTTTACGTTACGTTATAATCCAGTCTCTTAATTCTCAAAAATATATTACTTACAAAAGTCCAGTTGCATTCCAATCATATGGCAGTTATTAACCTTAAGTACACTTATTTCAATGGGACAAACAGCTTTTGACAATAACATTAACCTGTAAAAATGACTCGAGAAATATACTACTTATAAAGAGAACACTTGGGGTGTATTGAGTAATCTACGTCTTTCGAATGCTACCTCTAGATGGAATTAACACTGCAATTGTAAGAACAAACATTAAATTAAATTTTTCCGTGCCCCGCTTTAAATGCAAAACAAGACTTAATAAAGAAACAATCAAAGAAATAAGTTACTGAATTTTAACTGATGACAATTTTGACTCACATCACTGTCACACGGCTGACATTAGGTTAAGATAACCCTAGTAACGGGAAAGACATTGAAAATAACTCAAAACTATAACCACAATCAAAAGTTTATTAGGATTGTAAAATTACCTATTCAGGTATTCGCTGTTTGCATGCCAACTTTTTTACCACCTTACAAATTATTGCCTTTCTTAAAGTTGTGAATATTGAGAAGTTACATCATCCTTTTGTAAAGGATGATCAATTTTTAAATCTATGAAACATGACCAAAAGTTGTCATACAAGCAGTTTTCTCCAGTTCGTTCAACAAAAGGTAAGATTTATTATAAATGATTCTGACAAGTGTGGTGAAGCCTGGAATCTACATGTAGGTTTATCTTAAAGATACCTTTTCATATTTATTAAATAAGTATTTTTAAAAAAAACATAAACAACCGACTGAATGAGGCATTTCCAACTTTAAGGTGGGCCACATTTTAAAATGAATTATTATTTATGTAATGCCATTTCTTTAAACCTCAAGCCAAATTACAGAATTTTAAAAACAAACAATAGAATCAAAGCACGAGTAGAACAGCATCCTACACATATTTCTTTTTCTCAAAATGGAAGACACTGCTGTGAAAAGTATACAGTAAAAAATGGAAAACTAGCATAAGACAGCGACTATTAATTTTAAATCACAGTTCAAATCAGCACAAAATGCATAGCGGTGTGGTCCCTGAATGGCCTTTGTGCTGGATGAGATCGGTAGTCGCTGCCCGCTAGTCGTGGAAGGCGGAGTTTAACATTTGACTCCCACATAATCTACGAGAGGATCTATCTGTTCGTACTGCCGCGGGTCTAGGTACAGTTCGGGAGATTGTCGCGGAGGAGGAGAAGTCATCGACTTGATCTTCGTACACTCGTACAGTACGCAGATACTCCCGTTCTCGCCGATCCTATACGAAACTTCTGCGGGGTCGATCCAGAGAGTCAACTCGCAAGGGAACAGGGTGCGGAGGAACTCGGGATGGATGCCGATGGCGGCCCCGGCTTGTGCGATGATAGGATCCATCTTGCCGTTGATCCTGATACAGCGATACCCAGAGCCTTTGTTTGGTTTCTGGGGGAACCAATGCTCACGGTACCTGTTTTGGAGTACGTTGGATACAGATCCCCTGAACATGGTCAGTTGGGCTTCGTTCAGCTTCATGGAAGATGAACTCAACCGGAGAAGGTGGACTAGAAAATCTGCTGCTGACGAAATTTCGATAAGCATAGTGAATGTTGAATTGGATCTGAAAACAAACAAAAAAAATGTATTGCACCAACTGTAACTAGAAATGTTCAAAAAATAATCATAGCTTCACTCTTCATTTAACATTTTGTGAGTCGGGTGTCAATGTCTTTGCAAATCAGATATCATTTATTCAGTAAAAAACAAAAGCCAGACTGCGTAAAGTTTTTCGGCCATAATCAAACACAAGGACAAACGCAAAGTGTGTTATCGACCGAAAATTGCAAACGAACGGCCTTCTATGCTGGCAATGGAAATCTAACTGTACCATACTTAGTTGTACAAAAACAGAAATCGAGCCGCAATTTTTCAGCAATAAATAAAGCCGGGTCGAGTTTTATAGACCAAGAACACTGACCGAAACATGTTTTATCGGCAAAAACCGCGATTGATTGCATTTTATCAGCAAGATCAGTGAGATTTGGTCATATTTTATTGGTAAAGGCATAAATTTAGCCACAACTTAGTATTCAACAACTCTGATTTAACCGCACTTAAGAGGTAAAAAAAAGGGTTGGACGTGTACCGACTCTAATACATCACGCTGAGGTGGCTGGATGATAATTGAATTCAACTTTAATAATGCTCTTTTCATTAATATAAAGTGACAAAGTTGACCACCCTTTTTAATTTACTCAATTGCTGGTTAGTTGTTTAGGGTTGTTATGTTAAACCGTCAAAAAGAAGTTACAATCAGTAAAATATTACAACAAAATTCTTGGATTTGCAAACAAATAATTCAAGTGTGTAGCCTATGGAAACTGCTGATGTCGCTTAGTTGTTTAGGGTTGTTATGTTAAACCGTCAAAAAGAAGTGACAATCAGTAAAATATTACAACAAAATTCTTGGATTTGCAAACAAATAATTCAAGTTTGTGTAGCCTATAGAAACTGCTGATGTCAAACGATTATTATGAGTAAAATGTTACTCTTATTAATTTGTTTTAATGTAGCAGGAGTGCCAACAAGGGAGGATTTAGGACGTGCAGTGTTATGAAAAGTTTTGTTTTTGGGGGGGAGGGGCGGAGGGGGTAAATAGTGGCCCGGTTGGGTTGTCTGGGGGGTCAGTTGGATGGATAGCCTATGCACAAACACCTTGAGGGATATATTTCATTATAAAATGAAAACACCATAATATTTTAGAAAAGATTATAAATAAAATAGTCTGACTACTTAATAAAATACCTAATTAATGTTATTATGGGTTGATATACAAGAAGGTACCGTACTGTACAACGCTAATGATCTCGATCAGTAATACCGATCACATTAGGCCTTAGAGAGGGTGTTCATTGAATTATGTGGGATGCATATTTAATAGCCTATCATTCTTGGTAGGATAGTTATAACTAACACCAAGATACACTATACTGATAATTAATAGCCTACCATCCTTGGTAGGATAGTTATAACTAACACCAAGATACACTATACTGATAATTAATAGCCTATCATCCTTGGTAGTGTAGTTATAACTAACACCAAGATACACTATACTGATAATTAATAGCCTATCATCCTTGGTAGTGTAGTTATAACTAACACCAAGATACACTATACTGATAATTAATCATCCTTGGTAGTGTAGTTATAACTAACACCAAGATACACTATACTGATAATTAATAGCCTATCATCCTTGGTAGTGTAGTTATAACTAACACCAAGATACACTATACTGATAATTAATAGCCTATCATCCTTGGTAGGATAGTTATAACTAACACCAAGATACACTATACTGATAATTAATAGCCTATCATCCTTGGTAGTGTAGTTATAACTAACACCAAGATACACTATACTGATAATTAATAGCCTATCATCCTTGGTAAGATAGTTATAACTAACACCAAGATATACTACACTGATAAAAAAGCTGTTTGATCATGCGCTATTCAAAAATAAATAAGTTGCAATGAAACAGCACAAGGCAGTGTAATTGAGTGAACCCTCAGTCTCAGAAGCATTACCCAGTGTCGCTATCCATATCTCAGCGAATATTTCCCATTGGACATACCCTATTTTACTCCCGTGATGAAAACCAGCCATAATCTACCATATTTGGTAAGTGTAATGCCCCCTTGTTTTGCTCGTTAAGAAAATATAAATTTAAATGCACCTGAGATGCAACTAAGCCTACATACAATTCCTGATTCAATAACCATTTAAAGCCAACAAAGCAGAGTTAATCATTTTGAGAACCAAATAGTTTAGTTCAACTAGATCAGGGAAAGGTTTAATCATTAAGAAGGAAATAGGCTAAGTAAGTTGCCCATATTAAAGTTAAATGTGAGGTTTTAACGCTAAATATGAATATGTTATTTATGTATCCAATGAAAAATAACACCCGACACTTGTCCGTGACCTAACACAACAAACTATGGAAAAGTGTCCGAGATGACTGGTTATTAGGGCTTATATGTTAATTTTAAGCCTACAAACATAAATTTAGAACATTGATACCTTTTCTCCAAAACTAGCATGCTCAAGGTTAGGGTAAAAAAGGTGTAGCCAGATGCTGAATATTGCAGTGTTACTGATTAGGCTAGGCATATGCTTGTTAACATGCTGACAGCGGAGTGGCATTTTAAACACTGATGCAACTTAAAATACACTGGCTCATTGTGACCTAAGCAGCTGTCGGAGACGGACTATGCACTGTCCTCACGATGGGCCTGCCCTTGCTTCATTCACTGGCAGTGTCAGTTTCCCCCTCTTATATATTTCGCAGCATAGTCATATTTTTTTCTATTTGAAATTGGGCAACGTAATTCAGTCAAACCTTAGTCAGAAGCACCGTTCAGTATTGCCGCTTATATTTCAGCGAGTATTTCCCCGTGGGTCGTAAAAATGTGTAATCATTCAGTCTGAACAATGGATAATGGTGAAGAGGTCTAAGTGATTGAACAAGTGACAGCTTCACTGAGGAGAGTTCCAAAAGTGAGGACGACAATGCAGAGCCTCAAATGTGGTCAAGAGGCGGTAATTTCAAAGTGGGCCAAACAAATTCTAGAAACCTCTAATTGTATTTTTAAAGTAAAAAAACTACTTTTGAACCGAATCCATGAGCTGGATATTTTACTTTGAATACCAGATGTGATGTCATATTTACTGCTGGAAAATCCATGATGCCCACTTCGTTGTTTCTAGTAGCCTAGCTTAATCATTTTACAGAAAGTTTCAAAAAATAATTCAGCATTTGTAGTTAGCAATTACAATACATTCTCAAAAACTCTACACAATGTGTACACTCAGGGTTTCTCAGTTAATGTGTTGTGCTTTATCAAACGTTTAGTGTCGTGAGGCATTCTGCATGTCACATTGGTGATATTCATGGACTTTATTATGCCTAAATATTGCTAATGTGACAATTTGGTGGCATGATTGTCAAATGCATGCCAATAACTTAATCCTTTGAGTAACACGGTGTCATGGCTATTTGTTATACAGTAGACTCCCGATTATCCACGACCGGATTACCCGCGTTGCGGCTTATCCGCGATCGGCCAAAAAAAACCGCACTGCGGCAAGCGAAGTTTAGCGCGTAAACGTCTATCCTCGTACCTGCAAATTACAGCTACCGCGCCCGACGCACTTGGCCTTGGGCGAGAGAAAGGGGTTACTAGCGGTCAAACGGAAGCCCGCCCGCCAAAACATTAGTCATCTCGCGCCATCCCTCCTGACCTTCACTTACTCCTCAGTGTCATTCTGCCAATCCGTCAGTGAACATCTTACGCTATACACTATTACCAGTTCAGTATTTTATTTAAGAAACAAAAATCAATAATGGACTATTTTCCTCGAAGCCAATAAAGATGGCAACTTCGACATTAGGCCTGTAATATAGTGCACTTGTCTCACGTATTGGACTGTTTTTTTACGGATGTGAAAATATTGTTTGTAAAATAATTGTGTGTTTATTAAAAGGTACGTACAGTAATCTTGTATTTGAAGTCTTTCACATTATTAAACCTAACATTTAGTGGCCCAAAGGTTATTATTTTGCTTTCACAGTAGTTTTTAACCATTTCAAGTGTATTTTAGGTTAGGTTTAGTTTATCCGAGATTTCGATTATACACGATCGCTCAGCCACCCATTACCGCGGATAATCGGGAGTCTACTGTAGGCTACATTCATTGCCGGGCTAAATTCAATGGAGAGCTTTGTAGGATTGAGTAGGGGAATTGGGGCCCATTTTTTAAAAGTTGTTACATGGCAGAGCTATTTATTTTTAAAACAAAATAAACTGTACACTTCAGTTACCACCATTTATCGGTCTGTTCCAAGCCTTGGTTGACATTCGGACGTAATCGGACTTCCTCGGATCTCGGTCAGTAGTAAACCAAACGGCCCAACGAAAGTGGACATGGACAGCGTGAGTCAACTGAGTAGCTCTCTTACTCTGTATTATTGTCTTGGTTATATTTAATCCATTCTGTGTGTTGAATATTACAAACGATTTTGTAAACGTACAAAGATTATACCCCCGCCGCAGCAAACCTGCGTACTCAGCGAATTTCCAATGCATATATATGTGGCTCACTAATACATAGAGCTATTTACCAAGTTTCACAAAAATACATCCATAAATAAGTGATATATAGCATTTTATTTATTCTCCATAAGAATAACATTAGGGTTGAGGACGCAGGTTTGCTGCAACGAGGAAGATAAGTATTGTTTTTTTTGCAATTATCAATACAACTGAACCAGGTGAAGCTGCATACCAAGTTCTCTTAATGTAGGTTCATAATTAAGGGAGATATACAACTTTACTTATTCTCCATATGAATAACATGGGGGCCGAGAATGCAGGTTTGCTGCTACGGGGATTATCAATAAAAAACTTGTTTTTTGTGCTGATATCAATATACTAAAACTAGTTGAAGCCACATACCAAGTTTCATCAATATACATTCATAAATAATCGAGATATAGAATTTTATTTATTCTCCATAAGGATAACATTGGACAACGTACTGTGTTTAGCACTTTGAATATCTCTCAACGGTTGGACGTAGAACAACAATTAAAACACCAAAATGTTTGTTTTGTTGAGCTTAACACATTAATAAAGGGTCAATCCATATGTACTGATCCAGAGGTGGTTGCTTCAATATTTTTATTATTTTTTATATTTTTACAACTTAAAGTACAACTTATTAGAAGCCTAAAAATGCTCTTGGTTTATTTTTGAAATTTTTATTTTGCCGATGGCGGCCATTTTTATATTACAAGACGAGCCGTTTTCAGCGATTTCAGAGCTCTGCGGAAAATCTCATATCTCATTATCCATTAGTCCTAGAACATTCAAACAAAAACCAATCTGTTCAAAAAGATCTAAACTAAAATAATGTTCCTTTAAGATTAGTACTTAAAACTAAGAGAAAGAGCCTAAACATATCTTCAAAGTTCAATATTATTGTTTTACAAAAATCGTTTTTCAAAAATATTTTTCCAAGAGAAGGCAAAAGTATATTTGTCTTTGATTTTTTTTATTTGATAGATATATGTATGTACTTCAAATTCATAAAGTTTCAGACTGTGGACTAACATAGTTTTTTAAATAAAAATTTTTTAAATCATAAAATTTTGAAAATTTTGGATTTTTAAGGTTTAATATCTTTGTTGGGCATAAAAATTAAAATTTGAAATTAAGCCCAGATTTAGTACTCAATGAGAGGAGTAACCTGTAAAAATTTGGTTTTGTGGACTCAACTATTAACGGAGATGTGATAATTTGAAAAGCACCAAAATAAATGTTTTTTATTGACTTCGCTAAAGCTGCATATTTTCCAATTTTTTTATTTCTATGAATGGATACTGATATAATATCTTAAATAATATTTCATTTTTAACTACAATTAAATGGAAAATATAAAATATTACTGATTTTTATCCAAAAGTATGTTTGGTTAACTGAAAATTTGTATGTCATATTTTATCAACATTTTAACATTTGGTGGCCTTTAAATAGCTTGTTTTGTATCTAGGCCTGGTTACTATTAAAAAAGAACCAAATTGTTAGGAAGTATGTCAAACACTAATGCACTATCCAAGCCAAAAGTAATGCACTATCAGTTTAATCTGAATATAGAGCTTTCTTATATGAAACTGTCAGCTGAACTGTTCAGTTTCAAACAAGTAGCTTTCATGTTGGGACAAGCACACTTTTGTCTGTTGACTGGTGAGCTGAGAGCTCAGTCTCAGTCATCTCCTTCTACTATTAGCATGTGTTGTAGTATTTCCCAGTTTTATTTTCAAAAGAAGTGTGATTTATTCTTTAGTTAAATGGAGTGTTATGTGGGTCAACGTATTAGTGAAGAGTGTCATAAAAGTGTTTATGGTGATGTTACTAGAAATTTGAAATTGATTGATGAATTCAGTGATGATGACAAGCTATTATTGCAGCTTAGGATAAGTGATGGTATTGACAATATTTGTAAGTACCATGAGATAAAATTTTTAGACAAATACTATCATCTGTATGGCAGAATATGTTCTTATCCCCTTGAATATCACAAAAAACCTGTGAAAAAGAGTTTGAGAGAAATCACATTGTCACATTTATCTAGACCTAAAAGTACCACTAATGTATGCCTCACGCCAGGAAAAGCTTTGTGCTCAACTTGTAACAAGAAATTGTTTAAGGAAATTGACAATGAAGAAGATAAAGAAGGTTCTTTAGAAGGTCCCAGTTTTGAGCCCCCAGAAACCATAAATGTTGTGGATCAGGCTTGTTCTGCATTGGGAGTATCACCTGCTTCTAAAATTAGAAAACTTAGTTCTAATAAAAGAACAAATGCCATTGAATCTAAAATTACAAAAATTACAGACACCTTAAAAAGAAAGCTTTATGCAAATTTTAACGAAGATAATGATTCTCTTGCTTATCCTTTGCCTAAGCAAAATGACGATGAATTGGACTCTAAAGACTATGAGGAACTAATAACAAAACTAAAAGAAAAATATAACATTTCCAATAAAGAAGACAAAATCAAAATACTAAGCTTGTTACCACGTTCATGGTCTAGACAAAAAGTATGTAAAGAGTTTAACGTTTCTGAGCGTCTCGTAAGATTATCTAGAGATCTAACCAATAAATTTGGTGTTATGCCTGAATTAGCTAAAAGAAGCAGTGGAAAAATATTATCTAGTGACACAATCAAAAAAGTTCAAGAATTTTACTTGTCTGAAGAGAACAGTAGAATTTGCCCAGGCAAAAAAGATTGTGTAGCTGTCCGCATCAATGGAAAACCAGAGCATAAACAAAAACATCTCCTCCTCTGCAATTTAAATGAGCTGTTTGTCAAATTTAAAGAAACACATCCAAATATTAAAATTGGGCGATCAAAATTTTGTGAGCTGAGACCCAAATGGTGTATTATTGCTGGGGCTTCAGGAACCCACAGTGTCTGCATATGTTCATACCATCAAAACGTAAAGCTGATGATAGATGGAGCTAAGCTTAAGGTTGACTATAAAGACTTACTGGAGGCACTAGCGTGTGATTTAAATAAGTATGAATGTATGATGAGTGAATGTGAAGAGTGTGGGGATGTTCAAGAACTTTTGAATACGCTTTTGGAAGCTGATGAAATTAACGACATGCCAGATAACATAGTTTTTAAGCAATGGGTGACTGTTGACCGAGCAGAAATGATCACAGTGTCTAAGCCAAGGGATGAGTTTCTAGAATCGCTTGTGGCAAAAGTAAATGATTTAAAAGCTCATCACTATGTGTCTAAACTACAGTCTGCCTCATTCAAAGACATTAAGAGTACATTAACAAAAGAAGAATGTGTAGTCGTTGCTGACTTTGCAGAAAACTTCGCTTTTGTAGTGCAAGACGAGATTCAGAGTTTTCATTGGGTCAATAAGCAGGCAACCATTCATCCTTTTGTGTACTATTACCATGATGAGGACTCAGGTCTGGTAAAGAACCGTAGTCTATGTATCATAAGCAACCATCAACAGCACAATACTGCAGTAGTTCATACTTTTCAAAAATATCTTATTGAAGATATAAAAGACAATGTACCGGCAGTTGAAAAAGTAATTTATTTTACTGATGGGGCCAGCAGCCAATACAAAAACAAAAAAAACTTTTTGAATCTTTGTTTTCATGAACATGATTTTGGCTTAGCAGCAGAGTGGAATTTTTTTGCCACCGCGCATGGAAAAAATGCATGCGATGGAGTCGGGGGGACTACAAAAAGAGAAGTGACTAAAAGGAGTCTGCAATCTACAACAAACAATCAAATTCTGAACGCTAAAGATATGTTTAACTTCTGCTCTGAAAATCTGAAGGGTATCCAGTACTTTTATGTTGACAGTGAGGAAATATCCAAAAATGAAACAGAACTTCAAGTACGATTCAAAGAATGCCTTAAAATTACTGGAACTCGGTCCTTCCATCGCTTTGTACCAGTGGCTGAAAACAAAGTACAATGCTACAAAACATCAAGATCTGACATCTTTACAGAAATGTTAACATCAAAGAGAGTTACATTAACTCTGGAGGAAGACGACATCATTGCCTGTGTTTACGACAAACAGTGGTGGCTCGGAAAAATCAAAACTGTTAACCTTGAACACAACGACTGTTTTGTTCACTTCTATGAACCAGCTGGTCCAAGAACTTCTTTTAAATTGAGCAAACGAGACGAAGCATGGGTACCTTTAAGCAATGTCTTAAGAAAGATTGCACCACTAGAATTAACAACAGCGACTGGGCGCAACTATAACATCACTCAAAAATTGTGCGACGAGATTTCAGAACTAATCAATGCTCACCAATCATGAAATTTCAGGTTAGTAGGGATTTAAGTAATGTAATAACTTTTATCACATAGATTCCAATAATTTAAAGTTGAAAACATCTTTTATAAAGTATTATATACCGCTATAGAGATATTGACGAAAATACTTAATGTGGTACTTTTCAAATTGTCACATCTCCGTTAATAGTTGAGTCCACAAAACCAAATTTTTACAGGTTACTCCTCTCATTGAGTACTAAATCTGGGCTTAATTTCAAATTTTAATTTTTATGCCCAACAAAGATATTAAACCTTAAAAATCCAAAATTTTCAAAATTTTATGATTAAAACTATTTTTATTTAAAAAACTATGTTAGTCCACAGTCTGAAACTTTATGAATTTGAAGTACATACATATATCTATCAAATAAAAAAAATCAAAGACAAATATACTTTTGCCTTCCCTTGGAAAAATATTTTTGAAAAACGATTTTTGTAAAACAATAATATTGAACTTTGAAGATATGTTTAGGCTCTTTTTCTTAGTTTTAAGTACTAATCTTTAAGGAACATTATTTTAGTTTAGATCTTTTTGAACAGATTGGTTTTTGTTTGAATGTTCTAGGACTAATGGATCATGAGATATGAGATTTTCCGCAGAGCTCTGAAATCGCTGAAAACAGCCCGTCTTGTAATATAAAAATGGCCGCCATCGGCAAAATAAAAATTTCAAAAATAAACTAAGAGCATTTTTAGGCTTCTGATAAGTTGTACTTTAAGTTGTAAAAATATAAAAAATAATAAAATTGTTGAAGCAACCAATTTAATTATTTCTGGACCACTTCATATGGAATGACCCTAAACAGAAATGTGAAGTTTTTAGTAAAACTATCTGAGAAAAATCTAAAAACCTTTTTCCCATAAGATTAACATGGGACACGTTTTTTTGGATTTTCTCCGCAACCACTTAACCTAGGTTAATGATTCAAAATACTAAATTATTTGTTTTTTTAAGCTCTATAAAATGGCTATAACCAAAATTGAGTGTGTTTAATATTTTTGGGACAAATTTGCAAAAAACCGATTTTTGGAAAATTGTAAACTCCCATAATAAAACCTCCTTCCCATAGTGCGATCGATCTGGTTTTCGAACTTAAAAGTCATAAATGCTACCCTCCACATTTGTGCCAAATTTCATCAAAATCGGGCGTTTCTTTCAAAAGTTATCGCGGTAACGGACACATATATAGATATATATATATATATATATAAACTTGAACAAATAGTGTTTTTGGCATCTGGGGACCTCAACGAAAAGTTATCATGGTCTCGGGCTTAAGTCTTACCGTGCCACCTACGGTAATAGCTTCTTCCCTATAGGGGAAATTTGCTAAAAGGATTCAAGAGTTTTCAATAAATGATATACTTAAAAATCAAACAATTTTTGATAGGCCCTATCTAATTGGTGAACGAAATTGGAACTGAACGGATAGTTTGAAACAACGCGATCCAAAACAATCGTTCATTTCAATGTTTGGTTCAAATTGAACAGGACACGACTTAACGACACACTATGTATTCAACATCAAAAACATACCAAATGCTATGGATGGTGCTATGTATGTAAGCAACATCAAAGTAAAAATTTGTAAGAAAAAACATATAGCCTATAATTTTTGTTATATATGTATTACATCGAATAATTCGGAAGAAGTTAAAATTTTGTAACGCTTTGTACGCAATCAGTTACATGAGCCAAAAACACAATAAAATAAATTAATAAAATAAAACCTAATTTGTCTTTTGAAGGATATAAAATTACTGTATAAATACAAATATATTAGAATGAACAGTGTCAAAAATTATATTCATAACATTTTTAGAAATTACTATATAAATATTTAAGACAAATATATTTTTTTACTATTCAAAGTTAGATAACTTTTTTTACACCTAGTAATCCAAAATGAGCTAATTACTATGATTCTTTATTATTTCCCTACAAGAAAATATACAGTTATGTATAAATATATCTAGCAACAAAATTGTTATCGCATAAGCTACTTTATAAGAAAGATTGATTAATATAGTATCAATCAAATGGTAATAGCAATATTTATACACTTTATAGTAATATTTACACATAAATAATGCAATATATATTATTACTGGGGTATACACTACACTAAATATATTTTATAACAAACACCCGGGATTTACTTAAAAAACTCAAGTAAAATTTACAAAATAAATTTGTTTACACTGACACTCGCGTCACATCACCATGGAAACAACATCGACAAAGTTTCCTGCCGGCTGTTAGTGCTCACCTGATTTTTGCCCAGAGCTACCAACCAGACAAATAGTGATACTACTTTTTGCCCCCTTTCCAATGAATATCAAATAAAAATATAAAAATGTATATTATTCACATACATATTCATGTACCATATATAAATCGAGTTTTGCCGATCGACAGCTGCCATCGGTATACAAAATTACTCATTTCTCATTTTTCCATAAGTACTTAAGTCTATCAAAAGATATTTTGCTATTATATTGTATACAATGAGAAAGGAAATTTCATAGTGCTTCCAGTCCTACCACTTGCTTCCGGACAGAAAAAATTAACCTTGCTCTGATTTGTTTAACTGTCATGCGTTTGGCGATTTCACAACACAAACATGGCGTACCAGTAGTCGACTCGCGTGCAAATTGTCATTCAACTGTAACTTTCAATTTCGTTGATTTACTGCTGCTAGAAGGTTCATTCCTATAATGACATTTAAGTTTAGAATGTTATCTTTCGATTCTTATGAAAATTATCCGGTTTATAGGCTATACCGCTTTTTCTTCATTTTTGGTGCATCTCAAAAAAATCAGTCGGATGTCGACGGCTGCCATCGCCCATCAATCCAATAAAGCACCTGGATATCAGTAACTGCCATCGCTCATCACTCAAAGGGTTAAGCAGAATATATTGAAATGTATGTACACTTGTAAAGATTTAATATAAAAAACTGTAAATCATAAATAAAGTAGGCCTGTATGATAATTAGCTGACACCGGTATACTGATTTGCGTCATCAGTGATAAGTTATCAACAGGAGAAGACATGAAAGGACCAGCAATAACAAACACCGATATCGGCACGGCTGGGCTAAACGAAGACTCGGACCATCTGATGTTGGGTTAGTGCGCCTGACGATGCAAACTACATGCCATTTATGTAATACAAGATTATGATGTGAAAAGTGAAGGCGCTAAGAACAAACCGTGAGTCAAAGTTCAGTTTTATAAACTGTTATTTGCAAAGAAAATTTAGAAAATTCAAGATCATCGGTCCAGATAAGTGTGATCCCGACTTCTGAGAGTCAACTATAGGCCTACTAGGCTATGTAAAGTACCAAGTTGCCATCAGTGACGCTCGGCAATTTTGCAAAAGCACATTGCGACGCCGTAAGCGATGCCGCGCCAGTCAAGGGGTTAATGAAGAAACATTATCCAATGAGTGAAGAAAAAATTTCTAATTCAATCTAAAAGACATGGGCCTTTATTATATATAAGTTAGGTTATTTTGCTCAACAGAAATAAGTGTAAGTAGGCCTATTAACTTATGATGAATACAACATAATAATTATTACCTAGTACTTAAGTTAACTTAGGCCTACCTATTAATTAAGATTTATAAGGCAAAAAGGGGTATCAGTTAGGTTAGGTTGATTTAATACTTTTTGGATTAAAATGAGCTAAAACTCAATTTCAAGTAGGGCCTATTTCAGTATCTAGGCTATACTCACCATATATATTTTTATATACAATTTAGGTAAATAACTAAAGTATCATAAATTGTGAGAAAATTAAATAGCACGGGGTGTTTTGTAAAAAAATTATACAAGTTTAGGCCTTACCTCTGAATAGGCTACGTAGGCCTACAAAGTTCCCCAAGAGGTGTCAATATCTTTCAACAATAATAACTTTGTCTGCTATAGGATTAAGTTGGGCTGTTTTCTTTATAACTGTATTGCCTTTACGAATAACCTGTATAAGGGGTTTAGGCCTAGGGCCTATGTAATTCTATTGTCTACCAAGTTTATTAATTAGAATGTAAAACAAATAGGCCTAATGTAAAAAATCAATCTATAATCTGTACTTTTTCACTAGGAATAATATTCTTTAAATAAATTAAAAATATAAATAAACTTAGGCCCCTAACTAATTTTTAAGATTGTTATATTTTTAGGCTACGAAAAGAAATAAATCTCCCACATTTTGTGTAGCCTATCTTGTTTTTTTCCATGAATTCAACTAGGCCTTGTTCTCCAAAAGCAAGTCTACTTTCATATTTCAGTTTTGGGTTAGGGCCTAATTTAACATTTAGTTATTTTTCCACATTTGTATTTTTCTGTTCTAGAAAACCACTTTTCCGAATGTTGCTTTTTCCTAGTTTTACATCCTCCTTTTCTTCCCTAACAAAATGAATGCCGTATGCATATTGATAGGCCTATGTTTTTTGACCATAAAGTTGATACACTGGAATTCATATCGCCCTTCATTTACAACGAGGCAAACATATAAAAAATAGCAAAATTCTTATTTTCAATTAATAGCTGTCATTTTCCGAATAAAAAATAAAAATGTGATAGCCTACATTAGGTAAGAAATGTATTTTTATTGTTTTACATCTACTAACTTTGGTAAATAGGAAACACAAAACAGCCTAGTTTACAATTTAGAACAGTTAAAGGGTCTGATAACCAAAGAAAATTCTATTGATTTATTTTGTTCTCGATTCCTAACATTATCACAAATGTTGGACGTATTCAGAAAGCTAGCCACGGCTAGTCTATTGAGGATGACGGGCCATAAAATAAAAATGTGGGACTATCTCACATTATCTATCCTAGCTGGTGAACAAAAGGATAGATGGATACCTCTCCTACCTATATAGCCTAACTAACAAATTAATACATCTTTAAAATATTAAAAAAGTTACATACCAAAAGAAAAGCTCAACTAAAAACTATCAAACTACACGCAACACCAACAGAGAAGAGGATACGTGACTAACGGCAGGACAAGATGGCTTCCTAGTCGTCCGTCAGGGCTAAAGGGGTCATAGCAAATGGCCGATAGCAAGATGCTCAAAGTATAACTTGAATAAAGAAACTCTACTCGAAATATTAGCGAATCCCAATTTACTTTAACCTGTTAGGGAATAGAAGCTTCCCAAACAAGAGATAAAAAGAGAAGTTAAATCACTGAAGGTTTTCCTTCCAATCTAAGTAACTTAGGGCAAAACATAATTAACAAAGTTTCAATTAATTCCAGTACCAGTATGTAAAGAAAATACTTACATAAAAATAGTGAGACTGATGAAAATTTGAATTTCACAACTAGGCCTAAACTAATGTTCTTTTGAAGACGCTAACACCACATCTCGGATCAACTGACACGACGATACCGATATCGCCCAAGCAACTCGCGTCCTCGTTTCAGTCTGACCGTGGACCGACTTGTTGGCAACAAACTACCTACTTTCTTGTTCCCCTCCTTTCCTGTTCCTAGTGCCCGACCAATCAGCGTACGGTTTTCATCCCCACTACCAGCTGACCGAACAAAAACAAGCTGCATATCCTTTGTTGAATTGGAAATAAAAACTAGTGGGGGGGAGTTTACGTCATCAGGCCAACAGCGTTGCCAAATCTCTAGCATCTAATGTATTTTCGGATATATCGCCTATAGAAATGCAAGTCGTGGGAGCCATATATATAATGAAAAAAAGACTTCACAATAAACCGTTCTAAAAATTTATCTATACAAATAAACATGCACGACAAAATTACTGCCTACCGGTAGCTAAAAAAATCTGGCATATTTTCTGTAATATAAGTAGCCTTATCAAGAAATGAACGTTTTGCCTTGTCAGAAATACTTGTTTTGAATTAGGTATTATAATGTTGAAATTGTAAAAGTAATTGCAGACTATAATACAGGTTATCCTCTCTATAAAGTGTTTCTGAACAAAAAAACTTTAAAAATGCTTTGAAATTTGAAAGGGTGTGCCAGGTCTAAACACAGGTTGGGGCCTATTTTTGGAATAAGTAAGGAACATTTCAGCAGTCAACTCACTCAAATGTCGAATGATGTTTATCCGTAAACACTTTAAAAACTAGCTCATATGGTTAGTGAGAGCTAGTAACTCCATGCTGGGTTCTCACTAAAATCGCTTTATAAATGGCGGATACAGACTATCGTTTTTGGGAGGGTTATACGAGTTAAAAAATATAAACTGTCAAAATACAATAATTTTTACAGTGAAAAATGGGTAACATACGAGAAGCTCTGATTTTTTTTTATTGGGGGGGGTCATGACCACCATATCCGTACGCATTCTTTCCCGTTGACTAGTTGAGTTTTGGGAGCGTCATCTTCCCAACCTCTCTTTGAAGGTTGATTGGTTGGTTTGGTTAGGGTAGGTTGGTTGTTTTTTTTCTTTATTTGGCTTGGTGGGTATTTTGGCAATCAAGCTAATTTGGTTTCAAAAAATTCATCCAAACTATAAAAGCAATTTTTGAACAACAAATATTTGAGCTCACTCTTGAATTTGTTTACATTATTTATTTGTTGGATTCTATCTGGTAAAAACTGAAAAACTTTCCTGCCTTTAAATTCTGTTTTTTTCATACAATTTTAGCCTGTGTTTTGTTCTGAAAAGTGGTTCTTAAATCTAGTTATATAGCTATGGGTGTATATTTATATTCAGGTAAAAAGGTTTTGACGTAGACAGAAATTTCAAAAATGAATAAATTAGCTTGTTTTTGTCTAATTAGCTTGTTAGTGTCTATTAGCTTGCTAAAATGATTCAATACATCTTTTAAATACAGTTTATAGTTTATGTACCTTAAATTCGGCAAAACTTTAGATGTAATCAGGCTGTAAGAGGAAGCAAGTGCTGCCAGTGCTGAAACCACTAAGGAATTACATAAGATGATAGGAGTCATTATGAGCTTATTTATAGTTATGGGTTACCAGAAATGTATGAGACCAATCCACCAGGACGGTCGATCAACCCCCAGTATCTCAATAGTGCAGGAAAGTAGGTAAAACAATAAAAATACCCCCGTCGCAGCAATCCTGCATACTCAACGAATTTCCAGTGCAAATATATGTATCCCACTACCACATGAAGCCTCTTACGAAGTTTCATATAAACTCATTCATAAAGCAATATACCGGGTGTTTATAAAAGAAGTAAACAACTTTATACGTCAATAAACTAATGACTACATAATTTATTTCGGTGTAGTTGGTATCTATGTGTAAGAAAATACCTAAAGTGTTGTTTCATACAGATGATTGTCGTCAAATATGTGTTAAGTGGCAATGTTTAGTGTTTAGAGATAAAATTACCCCTAATCTTTTAGAGAGATTTTGTTTGCGATGAAGTGAATGTTACGAATGCCTCCGCAAAGCCCTGATTTTACTTCTTGTGATTTTATTCGTGGGATTATGTTACAGACAAAGTTGTTGTACCCCTCTCCCATCAAACCTCTTACAGCTGAGACAGAACAATCAAAATTTTTTTGAACTTTTACATGTAATTTTTTTTAACCCAAACTTTTGTTTAGACCATTAAATTTAGCTTAAAAAATTTGGTATTTTGATCATTGCTCTACGTCAATTGGTTACCGAGATAGTAAAAGTGCTAAACAAAGTACGTTGTCTAATGTTAATCTTATGGAGAATAAGTACAATTTTATATCTCACTTATTTATTAACAAATATTAATGAAACTTGGTATGTGGCTTCATCTGGTTGTGGTCTATTCTTATTTGCACAAAAAACAATTTTTACCGATACTTCCTGTAGCAGCAAACCTGCGTACTCAGCCCCCATGTTATTCTTATGGAGAATAAGTCAAATCTTATGTCTCCCTTAATTATGACATAAATTAATAAAATTTGGTATGTAGTTTCACCTCTTGTTGAGTTATACTGATACTTGTATAAAAACCCATTTGTTGTGCTCCTTGTAGCAGCCCCCCATGTTATTCTTATGGAAAATAATTAAAATATGGTACACATTGCTTATTTATGTATGTAGATTGATGCAACTTGGTATGTGGCTTCACCTAGTTGAGTTATATTGATATTTGAATGAAAACCCATATTTTGCGTTCCTTTTGCAGCAAATCTGCTTACTCAGCCCCCATGTTATTCCTATGGAGAATGATTCAAATGTTATATATCGCTTATTCATGAACGAATATTGATAAAACTTGGTATGTGGCTTCACCTAGTTGAATTGTATTGATATTTGCATCAAAATTTTGTCAGCAAACCTACATACTCATCCCTAATGTTATTCTTATGTAGAATAATTAAAATATCGCTTATTTGTTAATATATTTTTATAAAAAATGGTAAGCGGCTTTAATTAGTATTAAAACAAAAATGTGCATCGGAAATTCGCTGAGTACGCAGGTTTGCTGCGACGGGAGTATTTTTTTATGTTTGTTCTAGAAGGGAGACTTAAAACTGTCCTTATTCTCCATAAGAATAACATTAGGGTTGAGTTCGTAGGTACCTATACATAAATAATTGACATTATTAGGTGGGGGGGACTACAAATATAGAGTCGCGTGAACCACACTTATGTGGTAGTGAAGGATGTTTTTTTCTGTCTCTTCAGAATCCTTAAAAGTGCAATGTTGAAACGAAAATAACAACACCTTATTTTCATCATCATATCTATCTGAGAGTCTTGCAATGAAAGATGACATTTTCTAACAGCGGCTAACATTACGACTTTATTCAAGTTTTATATGTTTTAATTGTTGCCATTTTGAAACAAGTAATATAATTTGTCCAAGTATAATTCATTGATTTGTTTTAGTTTGTGAGTTTACATTTGAAAATTAAAGTTATGAGAAAAATGGCGAAACTGATACTAAGCAATTTAGGATGCCTACGTATCTAGAGTAAAAAATATTGTTTTAACCATCATGAATATCCAATGCTTGTTTTTGCTATCTATGAAAATAATTGTTAAATGTTATCTTAATCCTAATAATGTTAACACTCAATGTATTTAAAGTACAAATCTTACCAATTTTTAAATTTGAACCGTAATTTTATGTTTTGGCCCTATCCAAGTTGGCGTATGTGAGGAAATTTTCTTTGCTTTTTAAAAGGCGTGTTAGTTTTAGTATTATTTTGTGATCACACCCAAAACAAGGGATTTAATAAACTGAGGGAGTTCAAGGCCGATGAGACAGAAAGAGTTTGGGGGAGGGAGAAGGGAATGAGGGGAGTATAAATGGGGTTGTGGAAGGGGGTCTACCTACCTTACCTGTAAATTACCTAGGCGCTGTATTCGACTGTGGAATTAATAACGCCTGATGTCGTGTCTTTACAAAATCACAGGTAATAAACATACAAATATACATGTAGCAAAATGCCTGTTTATAAATTATGAATGAAAATAACCTTTCAAAAAAAGAGTAATAGCAGTAGTTGTGGTACTGTAATAGCGAATAAAATCAAATACTACAATTGCAGTGCGAAAGGGCTCCACGATGGCACAATGACAGTGCGAAAGGGCTCCACAATGGCACAATTACAGTGCGACAGGGCTCCACAATGGCACAATGGCAGTGCGAAAGGGCTCCACAATGGCACAATGACAGTGCGACAGGGCTCCACAATGGCACAATGGCAGTGCGAAAGGGCTCCACAATGGCTCAATGACAGTGCGACAGGGCTCCACAATGGCACAATGGCAGTGCGAAAGGGCTCCACAATGGCACAATGACAGTGCGACAGGGCTCCACAATGGCACAATGGCAGTGCGAAAGGGCTCCACAATGGCACAATGGCAGTGCGAAAGGGCTCCACAATGGCACAACGACAGTGCGACAGGGCTCCACAATGGCACAATGGCAGTGCGAAAGGGCTCCACAATGGCACAATGACAGTGCGACAGGGCTCCACAATGGCACAATGGCAGTGCGAAAGGGCTCCACAATGGCACAATGACAGTGCGACAGGGCTCCACAATGGCAGCGCGAAAGGGCTCCACAATGGCACAATGACAGTGCGACAGGGCTCCACAATGGCACAATGGCAGTGCGAAAGGGCTCTAACCTGTGTAGTGATTTTGAAACTAAGTGAACAGAAACTATTACACCCATAAAACGAAAATAAATCAAAGCAACACTTTATTCTAGGGGTTTCCTCAAGTCACTCCATTATTTTGAAAAGCCACAATCGCGTTTACTATTTTACTACTGTACCAAGAAAACACTCCCTCCCTTTATAACCCCCCACACTTCTACCCCGGTAGTGTGTGGCGGACAGGACGGGCCAGAAAAAGAAACTGAGGCGTGGACCTGGGAATCGCTTTGATAAAATAAATAAATAGTTTTTAGCGAATTCCCCCTATAGGGAAGAAGCTATTACCGTAGGTGGCATGGTAAGACCTAGGCCTGGGACCATGATTACTTTTTGTTTTGAGGTCCCCAGATGCCAAAAACACTATTTGTTCAAATGTATATATATAAGTATATATATATATATATATATATGTCTGTTACCGCGATAACTTTTGAAAGAATCGCCCGATTTTTATGAAATTTGGCACAAATGTAGAGAGTAACATTTATGACAAGTTCGAAAACCAGATTGATCGGTCTATGGGAAGGGGGTTTATGGGGGTTTAAAATGTTTCAAAAATCAGTTTTTTTTTCAAATTTTTACCCTACAATTTTAAAAACACTAGATTTTGTTTATAGCCATTTCATAGAGCTTAAAAACAAACAATTTAGTATTTTGAATCATTAAGCTAGGTTTAGTGGTTGTGGAGAAAAGTAAAAAAATGGGTCCATAAAATTCTCCATGTTAATCTTATGGGAATACGGTTTTTAGATATTCCTCAGATAATTTCACTAAAAACTCCACATTTCTTTCTACCAATCAGTTTAGCTCTACAAAACAATCATTTTGGCGTTTTAATTGTTGTTTTACGTCCAACCGTTGCAGTTATATACAAAGTGCTAAACACAGTACGTTGTCCAATGTTATCCTTATGTATATAATAAATAAAATGTTATATTTCGATTATTTATGTATGTATATTGATGAAACTTGGTATGTGGTTTCAACTAGTTGTGGTATATTGATATTTGCACAAAAAAGTTTTTTATTGATTTTTCCCGGTAGCAGCAAACCTGCATATTCGGCCCCATGTTATTCATATGAAGAATAAGTAAAGTTATGAATCTAAATTAATAAAACTTGGTATGTAGCTTTACCTGGTTAAGTTATATTGAAAATTGCAAAAAACACATTTCTTAACCTCCTTGTTGCAGCAAACCTGCGTACTCAATTATAATGTTATTCTTATGGAGAATAGATAAAATGCTATATATCACTTATTAATGAATGCATTTTTGTAAAACTTGGTAAGTGGCTCTAGGTAGTAGTGATACCCATATATATGCATTGGAAATTCGCTGAGTACGCAGGTTTGCTGCGACGGGGGTATTTAAGACCCAAAACGCGTATATTGCCTGCAGGTGTGCCATATTCCGCGGCTCCGGGTAAATAAATCTCAAAGATAAATACGGAATCGGTGCTATTTTACCTCCTATTATTCCGGGAATAACATGGGAATAGTGAAAAGATTTTCACACCCTCAAATCTTAGTGTCAACACTGATGTATGGTACTGTAAACATTAGAGTCAAACATAACCATTTATTCGGGTTGGAAAATGAATTCAACCGAGGACGAATGATTTTAACGTATAAGGTTTCGTCGTTGTTTGAATTTTAATTTTTTTTAAATACTCTCAGCTCCCTGACTAGAGAACATGAGCATGTTTGTGTTATGGATAACAAATCAAAATAAACTTTTTCCTTTTCAATAAAATATTGTTAATAATAAAAAACACTATATTCTAATAAAAGTGCGCACGGGTCTTCCGTGATGACAACAGATATCAAACGAAATTTCAAACTATAACAAGACATTTGTGATTATTTTAGCACAATATTCGAACTACTTTAACTTTAAAACGAGTTCGCACGCAGCACGCTGACGTTAGGGAAGTGAATTTCCGCATTAACAATGTTAAACAAATCAAATAAAGGGTTTAAACAAAGTATTGTGTCATTTTTAGTAAAATGGAAAATATTAAATTTTCTGACCATTCTGATGCACCTGGTTCTATTTAAATGCAGTATTGGGATGTCACTGTTGTGCATTATAAGCTTAGGAGGAGGTGCCATTAGGATCAAAAGTCGGTATAGGGGTATTAGGAGTGATAAAACTACTCCAGGTATGAAAACCGCCTTTTCCAATGTAAAATCCCCATAAGACAACGTACTGGGTTAAGTCAATTTACATTCTATTTAAAAACTCGGCAAATATTTTTCCTAGAATGATGAGGGAGGACTTAAAATTTAAAAAAATAAAGTCCCCAAAAAAAGGGAGTTAAGAGTTGTCCGATTGTATTGTCCAACTGTTTACAGAAGAGAAGGTTCCTACCAAATTTTAAGTAAATCGGACAAAAAATGTATATATATAATTTTGATCGACCCCCCAAAACGTGTCCAGGGGGTCACGTTAGGAACTTCTATGGAGGGGCTTAAGTTTCACCTTGCGGGTCTTGCTAATAGTTCACTTTTCCAAAGGAAATTCACTAATTATATCCCAGCAGATAAAGCTGACGTTTTAAATATAAAGTATGCCTTTTAAATATAAGCCTATAAAGTATGTTGGTGGCCCAGCAACCGTCCACCATCGTAGTCAGTACCTCCACAGAGATTCTCTGTGTTCTCTTGCCGCAGAGACTCTGTGGTCGTGCCGTTCGCGGCCGTTGCTGCGTCTTACGACATTGCCGAGTTCATTATTTACCAAACGTCAACATTGCTCAAACCACCAACATTCTGTGACGTCACCATGTTTACCAACTAAGGGACTGGGTGCTAACCTCGGACCTTCATCGGGTATGCGAACTGAGACCCTGGGTGCTAACCCCGGCCCAGAAAAGGTTTGCCAACTGAGACGTAGGTCCTACCCCGACTCCCCATGATTTGCCACAGGGACTGGGTGCTAACATCGAACCTTCATCGGGTATGCGAACTGAGACCCTGGGTGCCAACCCCGGCCCAGAAAAGGTTTGCCAACTGAGACGTAGGTCCTACCCCGACTCCCCATGATTTGCCACAGGGACTGGGTGCTAACATCGGACCTTCATCGGGTATGCGAACTGAGACCCTGGGTGCCAACCCCGGCCCAGAAAAGGTTTGCCAACTGAGACGTAGGTCCTACCCCGACTCCCCATGATTTGCCACAGGGACTGGGTGCTAACATCGTACCTTCATCGGGTATGCGAACTGAGACCCTGGGTGCCAACCCCGGCCCAGAAAAGGTTTGCCAACTGAGACGTAGGTCCTACCCCGACTCCCCATGATTTGCCACAGGGACTGGGTGCTAACATCGTACCTTCATCGGGTATGCGAACTGAGGCCCTGGGTGCTAACCCCGACCCAGAAAAGGTTTGCCAACTGAGACGTAGGTCCTACCCCGACTCCCCATGATTTGCCACAGGGACTGGGTGCTAACATCGTACCTTCATCGGGTATGCGAACTGAGGCCCTGGGTGCTAACCCCGACCCAGAAAAGGTTTGCCAACTGAGACGCAGGTCCTACCCCGACTCACCATGATATGCCATAGGGTTTGGGTGCTAACATCGACCCAGAGTTGCCAACTGAAACAGTCTTAATCCCATTCCAGACCAGATTTGCTAACTGAGACTCTCGGCGCTAACCCGAAACTTCGCCAGATTTCACGACTATGGAACTGGCCTAGCTTGGATCTTAACAAGATCTCCAACTAAGTCACTAGGAGCCAACTGTGATCCCAACTCTATTTGCAACTTGCGACTAAGACCCTGGACCAGGCAGAATTTGCCAACATAGACACTGGGTGCTGACTTCGAAAACTTGATTTGGGTTGGCACACCACCTAGTTACTTTCTAAAATGCTCTCTTACGCCGTCATCAAGAAGAGTCCGCAGCGAGCAATACGCAGCAGTGTGAATATTTTTAATTATTTCGAATTTTTAAAGGCTTTTAATGATTTCCACTATAGCAATAAGGGCGTTTTGCATATTAAATGCCAATCGAATGTATTAAACAACGACGCACCATCGACAGTTTAAGAGTTGTATAATAAATTATAGACTAAATATTCCAACATAATATAAAAAGTAGTATATTTCGTAATACAATCCTGTGTTTACTGTTGGTCGATATAGTGAAAAAGATAATATGATGGCAGTACATGGCCAAAACATTTTAGATCATGTCCACAATATTTTCACAAGTTGGTATGTTTTTAAACCATCATAAATGGCCACAACTCACTATAATATGTGTGATGAATGACAACCAGTAGAACCGTATATAGGCGCATCTGTGTAGTAGGGGGGAGGGGGGAGGGGGGATATTTTGACGCCAGGCAATTTGAAAAAGAATGCGGCGCGGTGCACAGCCACACACCAAGACACACGCACATGTCTGGCCCTGGCTCTAACTTCTCGCTTCCGTCGAGACCCTCTCCTCTCTGTCTTCCTTTGTCCGCAGGCAGGGGAGTGAATCGACATATGAATATACTTGGATAGTTTCTCCTCCACAATTCGGCCGCCGGCTTACGACCTGTACCACAAAGCCGAGTTTGGCCCCACAATGGTCTTCACAGGTAGCAGGTAGCACCAAGTTTTTTTTCATTTCAAGACAGCGACCGTTTCTAGTTTCTCCACCTCGGTCTGGCAGGTGGTGTGTACAACCAGCTAACCCCGTGTCGTATAACACGCTGCAGCGCGTTTGCCACAAAGGTATAACGTAGCGACTATTCGTCCCGTACAACTAAACGGTCATATTTGGACATAAACATAGTACGTATCCCACTTATGGAGGGGGGCTAAGGTTACTACTGCAAGTATAAATCCTATACTCTAATATGAGTAAGGTTTGCTTGCTTGCTTGCGACACAGATCTCAAAAACGGCTCCAACGATTTCCTTCAAATGTTCAAAATAACTAATTTCTGGGATAAAAATAAGTTCTAGACAGGCCTCATCCCTAGGAAAAATCAAATAATGTAAAAAAACTAAAATGAAAAGTTAAAAAAATAACATTGGGCTTATGGGGTTTCAAATCAAAACAAAAGAATTGTAACAGCTGTTCATAATCAACCAGGGAACTGTCAAAGTAATACTCATGTTGTTTATGATTATTACCATGTGGTTTCCTGAGAGCAGAGATTAAAAGATTTGAGTTAAGATTACATAAATAGAGTAGTAAAATAAATCAAAGGGACATTGAGCTATAAATAACAACTGGAGGGACCTTAAAAATGTAGAAAAGAGGCAAATGAATAGGCCTAATACAAATCTGATTATCAGTAGAGGGGGGAGTGGTGAAATATTACTACAAGTCATCTAAACAAACTGACTGGCCTTCCCCCGAGCAAAGCTCGGCCCCCCAGATACTTTAACAAAACAAAGCAGTTTCTTTTACATTTTTTTTAGCTATTTTGTATAAACATTTTTATTAGATAAATACAGGTAAATTTTTGTATGATTCAAGCTCATTACCGGGAACGCCTACAGTACAAAATGCAAATAACGAAGGAGCAAGTTTCAGCGTGGCGCATTATGAGAGAGAAAGGAAGGGAGTGAAATTGTGAAAAAAGCGTTACGCAATAATGTACCCCTACCAAACAAAGCGTGCCATTGTTTCTCGGAGCACTGGTATTCACGCCGCGCGGTTGTGGTTGTTGCTGCTACGGCACGGCCCGACGGACGGCCGGCGGTTTCTCTTCACAAGGCCGAGTGGATTCAGCCATATTCCTCTAAACTAAACCATTCAATTTAAAGCCTGTCACATCTACTGGAGGGAGGGAAGGGGGGCTATTTTTGAAAAGGGTGAGTGGTGAGTATTTTTCCCCCGAACAAGTCTCGTTTATCAGCTGATTTTGGCATTGTTCAAATTCACCTCGTAAGGTTCGAACTAACAAATGATTGTCAAATAAAAAGCCTCACGTAAACGTTGACAAATAAACAAATTTATAAATCCTTCTTTGGCTTTAGGCAAATAAACTAGTCAATTTAAATATGTTTGCTTATACTTTCCGAACATGTAATGACAAACAATAGGTTGTTCAAGGGTATTTAAAAACGTTGTGTTGCCAATTAAAAATTACCTAGCTTGGTAGTTTCATTCTTGAGTACTTCTGTTATTTCCGACCGATAAGAAGAAAAAGGTTATTTCTGGGCAAGAGTAGAAATGGGTGAGTTGGTAAGTGATTCAGTAAAAATATATATCTCTAGTTAATCTATCAATGTTAAATATAAACGTTAATTGAAAATACTAATATAAAACTTGGCTGATGGATGGAATTAACTGAACGGTTATTTAAATACCATATTCATCGACTGATCTAAAAAATAGTGATTTCAGTGGTTACTCACTCACTCCCTCACAACTCGTTTCAAAAATAGGCCCCCTAGATGAATGCGTGAGTCATTTACGAAGCCTCGGTCAGCGAAACTATTCTCTTTTTCCATATTTAGTTATGTCATTGTTTTAATTATACATACAGGTTTTGTTCAGAGACTAAACACTAATACGGTGATGACTGAAAGCGTGTAAGCGTTTCAAATCGTCACAGTCAAAATTACACTTATTCAGAATCACTATATAAGTTGCCGGCACACACTTGAGCGCGTTTTAAGGTTGTTCGTTCAAAAAATAAATTTCAGATTTTTATGTATGAATTTGTTTGTTACAATGTACTAAACACGAGAATGAGGTTTAAAAAATTTTAAAAAAATTCAGGGGTATATTACAATATGCAATATGCGGAACTACTGCTCCTCGCCGCCAGACTAGCCTGGCGGATGCACAACCTTAAGGCAGTAGGATTATGAGTGTAGAATCAGTGAGATATATTTTGTGGCCTTGTTACTGACCAAGACCACAAAGAACGTATATAGAACGTGCTATGAGGATCATAGTAACCCCAAATGATCGATGGCCGATGGTAGCTGGGTCCAGTTTCGAACCTTCAACAAGTTTTCAAATTCGCTTACTATATTCACAATAGGTAGTCTAACATGTAGACATAAGCTGCACGTTCTGAATCCGTACAATTGCGCAACCACAGCTTAAAATAAAGCACTCGCTCGCACATTTCCGATAGTGCAATCGTTTACAGTTATATATATTTTGCCCGCACCGACAAATTTATGTTTAGCTATTCTAAGATTATATGGAATTATCTACATCGCATTTCAACCGACAACATCCATTACCTAATAACGAACTTAATTTAGTAAATATTAATACCCCCGTCGCAGCAAACCTGCGTACTCAGCGAATTTCCAATGCAAAATATGTCTCAATACCACATAAAGCCGCATACCAAGATTCATAAAAATGTATTCACAAATAAGCGATACATCAAATTTTAATTATTCTCCATAAGAATAACATTGGGATGAGTACGCAGGTTTGCTGCAACAAGGAACACAAAAACTGGGTTTTTATGCTAATATCAATGTAACTCAACTAGGTAAAGTCGTATACCAGTTTTTATTCATTTATGTTCATAATTAAGGGAGACAGAGCATTTAATTATTCTACATAAGAATAACATGGGGGCTGAGTACGCAGGTTTGCTGCTACAGGAGCCTTTGGCAAAATTTTTTTGAGCAAATATCAATAGACCACAACGAGATGAAGCTGTATACCAAGTTTCGTCAGTATACGTTCACAATTAATTAAGAGAGATATAAAAATTTTCTTTTCCTCCATAAGAATAACATTAGATAAGTACTGTGTTTAGCACTTTCAATATCTCGGTCACTTTCAATATCTCGGTAACCAATTGATGTAGAGAAATTATCAAAATACCAAATTGTGTGTTTTTTAAGCTGAATCCAATGGTGAAAACTAAAATTTGACTATTTCAAAAATTATACGTACAAAATTCAAAAAACCCATTTTTGGGGTACAAAACACCCGAAAAATACCCCTTAAGGTAGAGCGATATGGCTGGTTTTCGAACTTAAAGTCATAAATGTTCCTTTACACGTTTATACCAAATTTCATCAAAATCGGACCTTTTTTACGAGAGTTATCGCACCCATGGACACACACACACACACACACACACACACACACACACACACACAAACACACACACGCACATATATATATATATCAAAAGTCGACGACCAAACTTCACAGGCTTGTTATATGGACTATTTCCAACAAAAAAAGTTAAATATGTTCATATCATATTTTTCATAGTTTACAAGCTATTGTCGTTTTAAAAATTCTTTTTAATCTACGTTTTTCAATATTATAAATTATTATTAGGTAAGAAAATGTGCACGTAGGACCATAAAACTTTTACTCTGAATAAAAATAAACAGTAAAAATACAAAAATTCATTTTTTAGGAGTTTAATAACATTAAAACACGGATTAACCCAATTTAAATTTAAATTTTACATTTCAAAATATTTTTTAACTATTTTAAAACTGTGTTTCCCTCCACAGTTTCTGCCTTAGAGAGTGATCCTATATCTTAAAAACTTTCTCATTTAATTCAGATAATAATAGTATTAAGATATTAAAACATTTATTTCTCTAATTGGGGTATTGGCGTATTTTTTTAAATTAATACACATTTCCTGGAATTAGCCATAATTTAAAATAGCAGCAAAAAATATAGTAAATCCTATTTAGACACGAGTAATGTACTAAAATATTAAATAAAAGACAATTTTATTTAAGAAATGGAATATTTTTTAATTAAAAGCAATTAATTGTACTCATTTTGTTCATTGATTAAAAATAAGTAATATCCAATTAACTTATAAAAACCATACCTTGACACTATCACACATTGTCAACTGGATATCACGTTTTCTTTTCCTAAAGCTCAAGTGTCACAATAAATGTTCAAAATTGCGACCTTCTTCCCTGATACATAGCCGACAACGACGAATAAAGTTCTTCTTCAGAGACCGAATGGAATGCCTGTTATTTAAAATAATGTTGGTAGCTTGTTGAATTCGTTGTCTTAGTTCATCCTCACTTTGGCAGACAGTTGAAAAAACTATTTCCTTGTAGTACTCCCACAAGAAGAAATCCATAGGAGTCAGATCAGGTGATCTCGGTGGCCACAGAATGGTCCCTAGTCCTCCAATCCAGCTGTCTGTTAACACTGCATTCAGATGTTGCCTAACATCAACAGAAAAGTGAGCTGGTGCGCCATCATACTGAAACCACATATTTTGGCGGGTGTTAAGTGTGATATGCTGAAGTAATTCTCCAAAGTTGGTTTGCAGGAAGTTCAAATAATTCTCGCCATTCAGCCTCCCTGGCAACTCAAATGGTCCAACCAAATTACCTTCAACGATACCAGCCCAATGTTTATTCCAAACTGGTGCTGAAAGTGACTATCTCTTATTACTTTGGGATTTTCATATGACCAGTAATGAGTGTTGTGAATATTGTAAATTCCTGTTCTTTTGAAACAAGTTTCGCCGGTCCACAATATCTTATTGAAAAATCCAGGATCAGCTCGGATTCTCGTTAGCATCTCTCTGCAAATCTCACTCTTTTTGCATGATCTGTAGGTAGAAGAGCCTGGACACGCTGCACATGATAAGGGTACAACTGGTTACTTCTAAGGCTCCTATGAACTGACGCTCTTGATATTCCAGTCTCTCTTGACAGACGGCGAACACTTGTAGTTGGGTCATCTTCTACCATATTCAACAACATCTCATCATTATTGTCAATACGGGGCCTTCCCAACCGCTCAGTATAACCAGGAATCTTACCCTCCTCATAACACCTATGAACATACAAAAATACTCTATGATCAGGGAACCGTTGTCTGTTAGGATACCGAACTCTGTATTCCCTTGCAGCAGCATGTGCATTTCCATCACTAAAACCATACAAAAAATGCATGTCAGCATATTCCCTAGCCGAGTAATACATAATGGGAATGCAACATAAAACAGATTGTAAAAAAATAGACAAACCCTTTTTACGATAAAACGCGATTTACAAACAAAAAAACACCCAAAAAACAAATATTTTTCAAAACAGGAAACACAGTTAAAACTGTAACAATGATTATCAATGAATTACTGTCAATGAGCTTGAATAAACAGTAGCTCAACAACTGACACAGCTGATTCAAAAATTATAGATGATTTTGACCATGTAACCAATTTTTTTTATTAACTTGCCTTTTATTTTATATTTTATTACATTACTTGTGTCAAATTAGGATTAATTACTCTGATTTTGTTTGATATTTTAAATTATGGCTAATTTCAGAAAATGTGTATTAATTAAACAAAATACGCCAATACTGAAATTATGAAATTAAATATTTTAATATCTTAATACTATTATTATCTGCATTAAATGAGAAAGTTTTTAAGATATAATATCACTCTCTAAGGCAGAAAATGTAGAGGGAAACACAGTTTTAAAATAGTAAAAAAATTAGTTTGAAATATAAAATTTAAATTAAAATTGCGTTAATCCGTGTTTTTAATGTTAATAAGCTCCTAAAAACTCCATTTTTGTATATTTACTGTTCATTTTTATACAGAGTAAAAGTTTTATGGTCCTACGTGCATATTGTCTTTCCTGAACATAACTTATAAGATTGTAAAACGCAGATTATAAAAAAATATTAAAAACCTCAATAGCTCGTGTACTATGACAAATATGATATGAACTTATTTAACATTTTTTGTTGGAAATAGTCCATATAACAAGCCTGTGAAGTTTGGTCGTCGACTTTTGAGACACCCTGTATATACAGTTTCGAACGAATGGTGTTTTTGGGGTCTGGGGACCTCAAAACGAAAAGTTATCATGGTCCCGGGCCTAGGTCTTACCATGCCGACTACGGTAATAGCTTCTTCCCTATAGGGGAAATTCGCTAAAAACCACCGAATAAAAGACCACTGAGTTTTAGAAAGAGTTCTAAAATTTCCTTCCGGTTTACCCGGATGGGACTAGCGTGAAGGGACTCAATGTCATGGACTCATCCGATTTTAACCTTGGGTCTGGCTCCGACGAGGGCCATACCTGGCTGGTCATGCGGGTCTGCCCGTGGGGTTGCGGGCGGGCGTGGGGAGTGCGAAGGCGGAACGACGGAGGGGCGGTTGGACGGAGGGGTTCGTGGGTATGGTTGCCATATGACCGGATTTTGAGGATATCTCTTTTTGAAATTTTTTTACAAAAATGCGTTGAATAACACAAATTATCTGTTGAAATCCTATTTTGGAACGAAAATGTATTTACGCTTGCAACTAATTGTTATGCAACGATTGCCAAAGCGAAATCTGTCACCCTGGAACGCTTCCCTCTATTATTTGTTATTCCTTGGCTTAGTTTCAGCGGGAAACATCGTTAACTTTCACATCATATTCTTCGTTATCGATCGCTGAAAATCAGTATGAGGGGTTATTTATGGCTCTCTGCAGTTTATTAAATTATAAATCTGAAAAGTAGAAAAGTCGATAGCCTATATTGTTTTAGGCAATACATTTTAGTTGTTTTACTGTTGTGTAGTTTTTGTGTGATTTTCAATTTAAATCAAACAAAAAATAATAAATAAATTTCCTTTCAATAATCTTTAATTTTTTTATCACTCCCGCTGAGTTTGTGATCTGTAGGCATTTAAAATTAGCAACTAATTTTATTCTATAATTGATTTTATATGCTAAAAACATTAATAAGCAACATTATATTCAACATTTTCTTCGTGGGGGGGAGCACCCCCGGAACCTCCAACCCTCTCCCATGGGGGTTATTACAAAATCTCCTCTTTTTCCCACACTACCATATGGCAACCCTATTCGTGGAGGGAGAGAGAGAGAGAGCCACGAGCTCTTTGTTTTAATTTGCCAACATTTTACGGTGATTAACACCCACGTTATCCCTTCCATTACTCATACACTGGCCTGCGAATGATTCATGTCTAGATAATAGGTGAAATCATACTCAAGACGCTATCTTCAAAAACATGCTAAACAGATTAAATTCCATAGCACGTCATGCATTATACCTTATTGTGCGTTTTATCATTTAACGTAAAACAATGCTAATTTTTCTAAAACATTATACTCGCAGCGTAGCATTACAACTTAATGGTTTTAATCGTATAAACACAGCGAAAAACATAATATTTTGCGTATAAATTGTCTATTCTGGTTTTGTGGATTAAAATTTAATTTTCTGATTTACCAAACGACAGAAACACACCCCGGGAAACCAGAAAACGCGTCACCAGAATCATAACCCAGAAATACCACGAAAGTATACCCCTCTCCGGAAATACACCCCAGCAACTTTACCGCCGGAAACCGACAATTCGAACCATTTCAAGGGAGCGGAATGCCGGCATGTATAATTGTTGGCCATTTCGTGCTAAGTAATTCTCACCATGTAATTGCTAATGTATTACATGATCTAAGGGCGAGTAATTTCACTGGGACTCGATAACTCGGAAGTGTGTTCAATCGATGTTTTCATTCGAAGGTAGAGCGCCACTACGCCACTACTGGACAGTGTTCAGTGTTCAGCGCGTGTAGGATGGAGTGACAGTGAGACGGAAGGTGCTAACTACCGCGTTCGAAGAGGTTTAGGTTATCGATGGCCTTTGCCACATCGGTGACGGGGTCCGGGTCCCGCGTTTGGAGGACGTACGTGCCTAGTCGCGCTCTATCTCCTGTCTCAAGTCTTGCTTACGTTTCAAAGGTTTTTATAACACTTAACATTTCAGAATGCGAAACTACGTAAATTATACCGAACACCTGCGTTTGAAGGATCGGTTATCGAAATATTTTAAATTGTATAATACAGTACCACTGTATACAGAATTTTAAGAAACATTCAACATTTATTTTGGCCCTTTTTACAAGCCAATTCTGGAAGATATAATTAAAAATAGAAAAGGGTTATTTTTCAGTGTAGTTAAACGGCTACAGAATAATTAAGAGGGTCTCCACTTCTAGAAAATGCGTTTTTATCGGCTGCTCCCGTAAGACCGTGGTTAACTCCCAGCATCAACCTCATTCCTCTTCAACGGGTTTTCCAAATTTATCGATTTTTAATTTTTAGTGAATTTCCTAAGGAAATTGAACTATTAGCATGACCCACACGGTGAAACTCAAGCCCTGGACCACTATAGAAGTTCCTAACGTGGCCCCATGAACACGTTTTGGGGAGGTCGTTCAAAATTGTATATTTATATTATGTATGTATATATATATATATATATATATATATATATATATATATATATATATATAGGGACGTTCCTTTCTATAATCAGTTGGACAAGTTCGTTGGGCAAAACAATCGGAAAACTCTAAACTCCTTTTTTGGGGATTAATCTTTCAAATTTCGAGTTTTTGGGCCCAAATTGGCTTAGAAAAGTCCCGGATGTAAAATTAATGCAAGTAAAAAGATGGAAATTAGTAAGGCAAAACTTTTAAGCCCTCTCTCGTCATTCTAGCATAAATATTTACCGAGTTATAAAAATAAGTGTATCGACCAAACACAGTACGTTGTGTTATGGGGATTTTACATTAGAAAAGCCTGTTATTCATTTGTTGATGTACTTTTATCATCCCCAGCAACCTCCCTCACTCCTACTTTCAAGTCTGACTGGACCTTCTCCTAACCTTATAAGGCGTAAAATTGTATTCCCAGCAATGCAGGTAATTAAAACCAGGATCATCAAAACAGCCAAAAAATCAATGTTTTAAGATTTCAATAAAAATTGGAATAAATGTATGTTTTAAAATTGATTTTGAGGTTTTAAAGTTTGTTATGTGGAAATTCACTTCCCTCACGTCAGCGTGCTCGTGCGAACTCGTTTTTTATACATACCTCCCATATGATAATTAAATCATATGGGAGGAGAAGGTAGAAAGGCGAAATCTTTTTGGACTGGGGCGCCCTCTTAAGTCGAATGCAGTTTGTTCCGTTCTGAAAAAGACCTGTATAATACCTAGACACATTATAATTATTAAAGATACTAGCCATGGGGCACTCCAGAAAATTTGCAATTCTATGGAACAATTCCCAACCACAATAGTCAATGTTCATTCTTGTGCCATACTCTTTGTCATTTTAAGTGGGACGTTTATCTCACTTGGCAATCCGCTCTTCAAAAGGCCTACTTTTGAGCCAGGTACATCGGAACAGCTACAACTCGTGTACAGTTTGAGAACAGCTTTAAGGTTTTAAGTCAATACATTCTTTAACACACGCATATATATATATATATATATATATATATATATATATATATATATATATATATATATATATAGAGAGAGAGAGAGAGAGAGAGAGAGAGAGAGAGAGAGAGAGAGAGAGAGAATTAAAATGAAGACCACTGAAACTTCAGCTGTCATTGACAGGATCTGTTATTCGCAAAATGAAGTCAAACTTCAGGAGCTTTCACGATTGATAATGTCTATAATATACATAGTGTCTCAAAACAAGAAAGTTCACATTTATTATTGGAAAGGTTTGATAAACCAGTCACATCGTTTCCAACTCTTCCACAAGTCACAGTTAAAGAAATTGAAGCCCTGGCAAGAGATCTGAAGCCAACAAAGTCTCCTGGATGGGATGATATCCCTCCTTTTATAGTTAAATTATGTGCTAAACACATAAGCCAGCCTCTGGCACGTATTATCAATGCATCCTTTGAAACAGGTGTTTTTCCTCATCTCTTAAAATTTTCTCGTATAACGCCGTTGTATAAAAAGAAGGGTGACTCATTTTCTGCTGATAATTACAGACCTATTGCTATTCTTCCTGCCTTTTCTAAGCTTTTTGAGCGGGCTATTTACAATAGGCTTCAGTATTATCTTCTTAATTCCAATATAATATATGACAATCAATTTGGCTTTCAAAAAAATAAATCGACAATAGACGCAATTTTTGAGTTAACTAAGCAAATTGTTGATGCCTTCGATGAGAAATTATTTGCAGTTGGAGTATTCTGTGATCTCACAAAAGCTTTTGATTCCGTCAATCATAGTCTCCTGCTAAGAAAACTTGAGTACTATGGATTAAATGGAAAAACCTCCCAGTTGCTTCATTCATATATTGCCAATAGGTTTCAGTGCACCGGCATCTCTAATCATCAGTCAAAATACCAGCAGGTTTTAGCAGGTGTTCCACAAGGTTCTATCCTAGGGCCTTTGTTGTTCCTTTTATATGTCAATGATTTGGCTTGCAATGTGAGAAACTCTAGTGTGATTCTATATGCTGATGATACTACGGCTTTCTTGAGGAGTAGCAATGGAGTTGATCTTGGGCAAATGTTGGACGAGGCTATGGAAGACATGAACTCGTGGTTTTCTTGTAATGGATTAATGCTGAATAAGGAAAAAACCGCTATTGTAAATTTTCATCCAAATTATAGCAATAGTAGCAGAGCTCGGGCAGAATATTCTAAGTCATCAATCAATCTATCCACTTCTATTAATTTTCTTGGTGTCATGCTTGATAAGTCGCTTACTTGGTCCGAACACATATCCAAGCTTCAGTCAAAACTCAACAAGGCTTTTTATGTTTTGCTAACACTTTCACATTCGATTGACACATCTACTCTTAAGGCTGTATATTACGCCTATGTTTATTCCCATTTGTCATATGGAATTGTATTCTGGGGTTGTTCCTCTGAAAGCCTAAAAGTGTTCCGTCTTCAGAAAAGAATTCTGAGAGTGATGGCTGGTGCTCGTGTAAGGTCTTCATGCCGTAATATATTTAAAACTTTTGAAATTTTGCCCTTACCTTGTGTCTTTATCCTAAACATTGTCATATTTGTGAGATTGAATGCTTCACACTTTAATTCCAAAATTGAAAGTCATGGTTATCACACTAGACATAAACACTTACTACAAATACCAGCACACAAGTCATCATCTTTTGAAAAATCAGTTCTATACACTGGTAGCAAATTTTATAATAAACTCCCTCAGAGTATCAAAAACATTTCCAATATAACAAAATTCAAAGCAGAAGTGACAAGGTATTTAAAAACAAAGTACTTTTATAGTGTCAATGAATACCTTAACAGCCTGTCATTATAGTTATAAATTTTATTTTGGTTTTTATCATTATTTGTTGACTGTTGACTTTTGTTTGTTTTAATTGTACTGCTTATTTACATTTTGATTGATCATCGAATGTATTGTATATATTGTTAGGTCTATGTATTTTAGTATAAGGAAACTTTGACAATTTCACCTGTCTAAGGGAGATTCCCTATAATAGATGTTATGTGATGTAATAAATAAATAAATAAATAATAAATAAAAAAACAATGTACAGTAAAGATATTTTTAATGCATATACTTCGATGAAAAACCCAAAATGGTCAAACGAGTTCGCACGCAGCACGCTGACGTGAGGGAAGTGAATTTTCACATACAAACTTTTAAAACTCAAAATCAGTGTCAAAACATAAATTTGTCCAATTGTTATTGAAATCTGAAAACATTGAATTTTTGGCTGTTCTGATGGTCCTGGTTTCATTTACCTGCAAAGCTGGGAATACAATTTTGCGCATTATAATGTTAGGAGATGGTCCAAACAGGCTTGAAAGTAGGCGTGAGTTGCTGGGGATGATAAAAGTACTCTAACAAAAGGAATAACAGGCTTTTCTAGTGTAAAACCCCCATAAGACAACGTACTGTGTTTAGTCGAAACACCTTTTCTTTAATAAATCGGTAAAAATGTATGCTAGAATGACGAGGTAGGGCTTACAACTTTCGCCTCGCTAATTCCCATCTTCTTACATGCATTAATCTTACATCCGGGGCTTTTCTGACCCTATTTGGGCCCAAAAACTCGAAATTTCAAAGATTAATCCCCAAAAAAGAGGTTTAGAGTTTTCCGATTGCTTTGCCCAACGAACTTGTCTAACTGATTACAGCGAAAGGAACGTCCCTACCAAATTTAAAGTAAATCGGACAAAAATTGCGACCGCTAGAGTGCAAACACACACACACACACATATACAATACACATATGTATATAAAATTTTGAACGATCCCCCAAAACGTGTTCAGGGGGTCACGTTAAGAACTTCTATGGTGGTCCCGGGCTTAAGTTTCACCGTGCAGGTCATGCTAATAGTTCACTTTCTAAAGTAAATTCACTAATAATAACTATAAACATCTGTTTGTCAACACTGTAACTCACTGTTATTATTTCTCTCGTTTAGTATGAGATACATGGTTGAATTTCAGTTGACTTTTGACCAACGTGAATGGGTTTAAAACTGGAAGACTGAGAATGTTCAAGAGGTTAAAAGACGATGGAAATGGAATTTGGAACAAAACCACGGACAAAAAATCAACTGGAGTAGGGTTCGTAAAAGGGCGAAACACATGGGACAGTGAGAAATGTGAACAAGGTTCTGGACGGAAGAAAACCTCTTCAGGCAATGAAAACTATGTAATTACCGTACGCAAACATTTACACAATCCCTAAACAAAAGATTCTCTAAAGGAAAAGTTACCGGTTTAGCATATTTACAAATGCTACATCAAAAGCATATTCAAGCTTTACAGAACCTTTATATGATGATGCAGAAGTGTACTTCTTTCAACAAGACGGGGCTCCGCCATACTACCATCGTAACGTGAGGATATTTCTTGATAGCACCTTTCCTCAGAGATAGATAGGAGGAAGAGGAAGTGCTTCTGAGTCCCCGGCATGATCCCCAGTCCTGACACCATCGGACTATTACCTTTGGGGCGTTTTGAAAGACACTGGGGAAAAACCCCAAGAACACTACAGTCTGTATACGGTAGGGTGGCGCACGGACCCGCCAGCTACCTGAGTCGGTCCCTTCCTCCGCCCGGCACTCGCGGCTGTTTCCTTAATGAGTCACCAACTAGCCCCTCTAATAGAATTATTAACTTTTTTTACTTTCTCATAATATCTCGATTTTAATAGAATATTTGTAAAGTACTAAAAAAACTAAGAAGAGTGATATAAAACACGATGTGCTTTGATTATAAATATCGAAATGGTCGAAAGTTATTTTTTAGCCGGAATACTGTATGATTTGTTAAATGTTTTATATTTCTCATACAACGTTATCTTGATACAATATTATTTTAAGAGTACTTTGAAATAAGGTAGAATAATTTAAAACGATGTTATCGCATACTATTTAATCAGCCAAAATATCATTAAATAGGCAACACTACATACTTTACAGTTTATTTGATTAATAAATCAACATGATTTTATATTACTCCCAGTAATCTTCTTCAAGCCAAAGTATATAGTGTCCAGAAGTTGAGCATTTTCCATTTATCTGCCATGTTGTTGCCGTGTGACTCTGAAATAAAACAAAATCGCGCTAAAACCAATCTACAATATTTTAAGATTGCAGTTAATTCTTTACCATTCGTTATACCGGGTGTCCACAAAAGAACTGAAACATTTTAAAGGCAAATACTGATACCAAATAAGAGACTATGTTTAATATTTTATATATGTATTTAAAGCTAAAATTCTCAAGTTTCATTATAAACTTAGTATAACTCGATATGAGCACCATTAGGGCATTAACATCCATTGTTTAATTTTTTTACATTTTTTTCAAATTTTGGACGATATTTTATTCTAAATTACTGAACTGTTCGCATCCCTCGTTAATGTTTGCCCAGGCTTCATTGTCGTTCTGTGTGTTAATTGTTGAACATAAATCAGCTGTTATTATGAGTTTAAATAGACAACTAGACAAGTTTATGTAGTGCAATGGTAACTCCACAGCAAAAGGCCCAGTGCGTTATATGGTTTGTGGAAAGTGGAAACATAATCACGATCATGACTATGTTTGCCCCCCCAATCAAAATACTGAAGTTACGCTTATGCTTATTTCAAAGTACTCTTAAAATAATATTGTATCAAGATAACGTTGTATGAGAAATATAAAACATTTAACAAATCATACAGTATTCCGGCTAAAAAATAACTTTCGACCATTTCGTTATTTATAATCAAAGCACATCGTGTTTTATATCACTCTTCTTAGATTTTTTAGTACTTTACAAATATTCTATTAAAATTGAGATATTATGAGAAAGTAAAAAAAGTTAATGATTCTATTAGAGGGGCTAGTTGGTGACTCATTAAGGAAACAGCCGCGAGTGCCGGGCGGAGGAAGGGACCGACTCAGGTAGCTGGCGGGTCCGTGCGCCACCCTACCGTATACAGACTTGTAGAGCAGATGAAACGGAAGATCACAAATTATTTTAACGATATTCCTTTAACCGTACAATTAATTCACCAGTCTGTATTGACCCGTTGTCGTAGATGTATTACAGTTAACAGCAGTTATTTGGAACATTTATTTATAAGTTTATACCACAAAACAACACAAATATCATGTAACCAGGTGTTTTCTTCAGTTAAACATATCAGTTCAAAATGTGTACCTTATACTCTCTAAAAGTAAAAGAATGAATATTCATTATTTTAGACTGATATTTTCACTCTTTGGGGGGAAGACAATTGAGCCACTCTTTTGAGTGAACTTTCACTCTTTAGAAAAGTGAACTGGAGTCATCCTTTGAAAGAGTGGAAGATTCCCACTCATTCAAAGAGTGGAACCCGTTTATTTAAGAGTGAAATGCACTCGTTGAAAGAGTGGAATTCACTCGTTAAAAGAGTGGAATTCACTCGCTGAAAGAGTGGAATGAACTCGTTGAAAGAGTGGAATTCACTCTTTGAAAGAGTGAAATTGCACTCGTTGAAAGAGTGTGAAATTCACTCGTTGAAAGAGTGGAAAATTCACTCGTTGAAAGAGTGGAAAATTCACTCGTTGAAAGAGTGAAATTGTGGTCTTGTCATCTTATAAAAGGGTGGAGTAACCATTTATTAAATGACTGAAAACCAACTATCTTGGAGTAAAAATGTTCCTAATCATCTTATAAAAAATTAAATTACCGTATACATATTTTGAGACACTGTACTTTTAAAAACATTCCCCCATTAAAGGACTATGCGACCAGTATGCACAATTTGATGGCAGAGTGGACATTAGTGATTTGAAAATAAAGGAAAATTCCAGAAAGTGTAACTCCATATTATACATAAATACCCTAACCTATAGACACAACAAATAACTTTCATAACGTGAAAATACAGAAAGTAAACCCTCTAAATAAAAGTCATAAATAACACTCAAATCAGAAAACTACGTTTTAAAGTTGTTTATTTGTGTCGTGTAGCAAAACAGAGTTGGTTGTCTAACGATGTTTACGAATTCATTTTAGTGTATTTACCTTGATCATGACGTCATTGTGTGACGTTCGCATGACGTGAATGTCGAACACACGGGCAGACGGTCACCTGTGCACACAATTAGTGTTTCAATATCACGTGTACACAAATTTGCCTGTTGCCAAACCACGTGAGCGTGAGTAAATGAGACGCGTGTACATCGGCAGGTTATGCAGGAGCCCGCGGCAACTCGGTCTAGAAGATTCCTTAGAAGGCATTATTAGTTTCAGTAAGAGATGGACGTGATGAACACGTCACAATTGTTTTTATTTCGGGCGAGATATTCAACCCATCTAATATCGTCGGAAGCAGTATTTTCGCTAATTTGTTATATAATGCGAACCTGAGAAGCAATGGTAATCACGTTGACCACAGCACGTTGTTTTTGAAATGAAAAAGTTTGTCTACTTTTACTTCATCCTCCTATATGTAGCACGTGGAGAGTGTTTTTTCGTCCAAATTTTCGAATTTGAGTTGCCGATGGTAATAATTGTTTTGGTGATCCCTGAACCAAAAAAATTGGTTTTTCGGGTGATCTATCTGTGTGTATGGATGATTACAGAATTTTAATAACATGTTGAAAGTATGTGAACGAATCCACGGAATCTCTATGAGTTCTTATTTCACGTTTTTAAATTTCTGATTTTTAAGGGTAATTATCCCAACCAAAAAATGAAGATTAAAAATTTCTCAAAAACGGTTTTAACGAATTAAAATTTGGTAGTTCATACTGCTTTAGGTTTCTAATAAAATTACACTAACTTCATTTCTGAGGAAACCCGGGTTCAGAAATTAAAGTACCACCAATGATTCACTTACACCACCAAAAAAATTCACTTACCACCAATGAAAAATTTCAAAAAACAAATTAATTAATATTTCTAACTATTCATCTACTACAAATGGCTGCGGGAAAAATTCAAATTTTACTTTAGCAGTTAACAAAGTACGTTGTCCAATGTTATTCTTATGGGTAATAACAAAAATAATAACTGATATCTTATTTAATGTCCAATTTAATTAAAACTTTGTGTTTCGGCCAGTAAATATAGTATTCCATCTAATACTATACGGGAGGAAGGAGGATTTCCCCTTTTACAAGCCACTGTGTGTATCAAGGTAGCAAGTGACTCTGTAGCGTGCATGTCGTGTAAAAATCCCCAAGTTTCAAAATCCCCTTACCCCCGCAGTTTGACAAGTTTTTTTTAACTCTTTGTTCTTTGACTTGACCGCCTTACACTGAAAAACTCAGAGTTTAACCTAGTCTGGGTTAAAATCTACTGGGTCAGCAGTAACCAATTGTTGGTTACTAGCAACCAGTGCCGCACGGTCATTAGTAACTTTAACTCTTTGTTCTTTGACTTGACCGCCGTACACTGAAAAACTCAAGAGTTTAACCTAGTCTGGGTTAAAATCTACTGGGTCAGCAGTAACCAATTGTTGGTTACTAGCAACCAGTGCCGCACGGTCATTAGTAACTTTAACTCTTTGTTCTTTGACTTGACCGCCGTACACTGAAAAACTCAAGAGTTTAACCTAGTCTGGGTTAAAATCTACTGGGTCAGCAGTAACCAATTGTTGGTTACTAGCAACCAGTGCCGCACGGTCATTAGTAACTTTAACTCTTTGCTCTTTGACTTGACCGCCGTACACTGAAAAACTCAGAGTTTAACCTAGTCTGGGTTAAAATCTACTGGGTCAGCAGTAACCAATTGTTGGTTACTAGCAACCAGTGCCGCACGGTCATTAGTAACTAACTTAAGTTGGTCAAAATCTATACGGTTATTTGTAACCGAGTGGTGTGTTAATGCTAACTACAGTAATTGATTATTTGACCTAATAATGCCGGTTAAACATAACCTTACAACATGATAAACACCAACCTAGTGTCCTCTGGGTTCATTTTTACTTAGTATAAATAGTTGCCAATAACCAATGGATTTTTAATATTTGACCTTGTACTCGGTGAGAATTAAATTAACACATCGGTAGAAACTAACCTATGGTAGTGTGATGGGTCGTTCATAACTGTCTTAGCTAGGTTAGCAGCATGGTTAAATTAGTTGTATCTACCTTTGTGATGTTGGCAACAACTGTTTCTCTGCAGAGAGATCAGATCAGAGCAAAAGTGAGCGCCGAGTGCGTCGTACAATATATACACGCAGGTCATAGGTTACAAGGTAAAACACCTCATGTCTCGTGGTTTTAACTTATACCTTGTTCTTCTTCAATGATTATGAAGATGTGAGGAACCTTCTGACCAATTGGGGTCTGGGCTCATATATTTCATCGTTTGAAGGTAGGTAGATTATGGCCTTCTTAATTCTGTCGTTTCAGGTTAGGAATTCAACGTTTAATGTCGGTCTACTGAATATGGTTTCAGTTTAGATTTGTTAATTCAGCTCTGTTTGAAAATTAACTAAAATGCAGTTATTAAAATAAATATCAATGACGTTGTTAAGAATGTTTTATCCTAGGTTAGGTAGGCGAATTCCCCTTTAGGGCTAAGGGCGTACAATATCCCACTTTAGAGACATTCTTAAAAATCTCATTAATATTTCTTTTAAAAACTGTTTTTTAGTTAAACTTTCAGTAGAGTTGGATTGATAAAACCAGATTGAAACCATAATCAGCAGACCAGTATAAAATGTTGAACTCCTAACCTGAGACACCACGATTAAGAAAGTCTTTATCAACGTAAATTAAAATGATGAAATATATGAGCCAAGGTCCCAGTTGGTCAGAAGATTCCATATATCTCCATGATCATCGAAGTCGAACATCGTAAAAGTTAAAACCACGAGGCGTGAGGTGTTCAAACTTTTAACCCAGCTACTCGGTTTAAATTACCTACTTGCTGGGTTAAAGTGACCCTGCTGCTGGGTTGGAGTAACCCATTAATTAACTTGGTTATAGTAACCCGTTAGCTCAGTTAAAGTAACCCAGAAGATTAGTCAAGTAACCTAGTTGCTAAGTTAAAACAACCAACTTGATCAGTTAAATCAACTAAAAATCTACTCGGTCATTTATGACCTACAGTACTTGGTCAATGATTTTACCTACTTAGTCGGTCATTACTAACCCATAATCACTGACCCATTTCACAAGGTTACTGGTAACCAACCAACTCGGTCTATGCTATACTGACCCTAAAACTCAGTAAATTTCAACCTTTTTCCCAGTTAAGACTTACCTTTTGGGTTTTTCAGAGTACCAACCGAGGTACGACCTTTAGGTCCCGAGTTTTGGTGACCCGCAAACCGCACTTCTCTATCTCTATAACGTGTCGTCTCAAAATCCCCAAGTCCCAAAAACCCCAGATTCCAGATGTACCCTGATTATACGGGTTACTACCTGGTCGACGAGTTTCAAAATCCCCAACGCCCGCACGCGCACCTCCCTAGTGTCCCCGGGCCGCGAACCGGTACAGGTATACAGAGCACCTTAAGAGGGCGTTGGAGAGCGGCCATGTTGGATTTTACCTCCATAAGAACAATGTTAAACTTAAAACCATATATCTCGCTTATTTATCAACATACGATTATGAAAGATGTCTCAAATTAAAGGTATTTTGAATACGCAGGTGGTTTGCTCGCTATTTTCAAAATAAAATAATCCATTTCCAAAAATATAGTAATTTAAAGTCTATATTTTTATTCATATTTTGTAGTTTTTCCTAGTCATTAAAAAATAAAACTCCCAGCAAACACTAATCAAAACTTTATAAAGATTCAAACAAAATTTATTCCAAATCAATAGGTCAAACAGTAACAAAAAAATATGCTTTTCAGTAAAGACATGTATGTTTTGTGCGTTTTAACATTGAAATAGCCCGTAGCGCTAAGGTCAGCGACGATATTTCTTCTGACTCCATTAACGTCCTCTTAAATACCTTCTATTGTAATTTACTTCAATAAATCTAACGTTTTAATAATATCCAAAATGAGATAAACTTTGAAGAAAGTTGGTTAAGTGCGTAAAGGTCCTTAGTTGGTTTGCATATACCAAATTAGAGGTTTCTCGTATACGCACGAAATTACAGTGTACAAGTATCCATGTCGCTAAAACTTCGTTCAAATCGCAATTAGTAAATTATAGCTAAACTGTATCAGGATACAGGTATAAATCTTCTACCTTTATGGGGATGGTTACCCTTCAAAATAATAACTCCTGGAGATCTCGTGGATTAGTGCCCACACCATCGGCTGATTGGTATGGCTCTCATAGGTCTGTACATCCACACAGACATACATCACTTCAAAAACACTTTCTGGGTTCGGGGAGCATCACCAATACGAATATTTCCAAGGATAACTCAAATTCTAACATTTGAATGAAAAGAATTCTTTCTCCGTATTATGTATTGGGGGAGAAAGTATAAGCATGATAAATATAAGCGTGATAATATGATTATTTATTATTATCTGCAATTCACTTCCTGAATCTAAACCAAAATGAAACATCTTATTCAGATTTCCTCACTGATTCATTTACCCGTCAGCCGGCCGGAACTGTGACCATCTCCTTTTAATTAACAATGGTTGTTTTCTTGCGCGGATACGAATAAGAATAAGAATATTTTATTTTATACAAAGTTCATTAGTAGTGTAACTGAGTAAAACAAAATCTTATTTTTGTTTTTAAATAGGGTATACTAAAAACTCTTGTTATTATTTTTTTATTACAACCAAGTGTTGTGTGGACTCATCTTTCTTGGAATTAAATTAAGATTAAATATATATATATATATATAACTTATTTGGAGTTAATATTACATTCATAAATATCAGTCATGCGCTGTATCATGATGTCCGTATATTTGCAGTGCGCGGGTCATAAGCGAAGGGCTTGTGACTACGCGTGCGTGATTCAAGATACCTTTAGCCTAGCTCTCGGGACTTTTGAGACTCATTAGCGTACCTAAGCGGTTGCATTTTTTCTGTGGGGATTTTGAGAATTTTCGGGCTTGACGATTTTGAGTAGTAACTCTAAAGGGATTTGAGTCGACATTTCTGAACCAATATTTTACTAAAAGATTTTAAGTACATGATACCGTACTTTTTATTCTATACTTAGTAAATATTGAATGAATTTGTTGATTAAAATATGACCAAAAGGGAGAAAGTATGTGTCAGCTTCCTGATACTGTTTAATTTAACTGAGAAGTCATAAGAAGTAGTCGGTACTTTTATCTGGCAACACCCGCCTAATGTTTATACAGCCGGCAGAGAAACAGCCTTCAGCTCTATTTTCAACTTTTCATGTCGATTCAGAGTTCTAGGCTTTATGCCAGGGAACACCACGATAACTTCGCTGGAAACTGTTTGCCCGTTGTCACTAGTATTTTAAACTTGTCGATCCGATTCTATAAACCTTCTTCACATCGGTCGGTTTTGAAACCGCAGTAGTTTACATTTTTATATCAACACATTCGACGTCTCTCGTCCGAAGCGGCGAACAATTTTCATTCGTTTCGCAATAAAGCTTTCTGATTCAGTCTGGAAAGCGGTCGTAAGCCCACGGAATTGAATTTCAGATCTGCCATAGAGAGCTGTGACTTGCCCCGGGGGGGGGGGGGACGTGACGGCTGATATATCAACGCCTATGTTACGTGAATGAGGCGAGGACCACGTGCTGGGCACCACGTGACTAACCATCACGTGGATCAACACCCGTATAGGCGCTAATGTATAATAATACTCATATAAGAATTCTGAGTTGTTTTCGAAGCCCTGGAAGGTAGCTTATTTATAGGGTTGGACAAAAATGCTCGTGAATGTTAATGAATGTTGAAAGATGGGTACTATAACAAGTATGCAGTTTTAGAGCAGAACAAGAATAGATTGAGGACCACATAAAAGTGGGAGCTTAGACATTTATGGAGTAATTCAATTACTGTAAATCTATATTCATCCGACATGTGATACATGCATTTTAAGGCGAATAGCTTATCTACTAGCACGTTAAAAATATAACGAGTTCGCACGCAGCACGCTGATGTGAGGGAAGTGAATTTCCACATAAAAACTTTTAAAACTCAAAATCAGTGTAAAAACATACATTTGTCCAATTTTTATTGAAATCTGAAAACATTGATTTTTTGGCAGTTCTGATACTAGTGGTTTCATTTACATGTACTTGCAAAGCTGGGAATACAATTTTGCGCATTATAAGGTTAGGAGAAGGTCCAGACAGCTTGAAAGGAGGCGTGAGGTTGCTGGGGATGATAAAAGTACTCTAACAAAGGAATAACAGGCTTTTCTAGAGTAAAACCCCTATAAGACAACGTACTGTGTTTAGTCGATACACATTTTCTTTAATATCTCGGTAAATATTTGTGGTAGAATGGCGAGAGAGGGCTTAAATCTTTCGCCTCTCTAATTCCCGTTTTTTTACATGGATTGATTTTACACCTGGGGCTTTTCTGACCCTTTTTGGGCCCAAGAACTCGAAATTTGAAAGATTAATCCCAAAAAAAAGTGGTTTAGAGTTTATCGATTGTTTTGCCCAACGAACTTGTCCAACTGATTACGGAAAGGAACGTCCCTACCAAATTTGAAGTAAATCGGACAAAAAATGCGACCGCTAGAGCGCAAACACACACACACACACACACACACACACACACACACACACACACACACACACACACACACACATATATATATATATTATACATACATATATATATATATATATATTATACACATATATATATATATATATATATATATATACAATTTTGAACGACACCCCAAAACATGTTCAGGGGGTCACGTTAGGAACTTCTATGGTGGTCCCGGGTTTAATTTTCACCGTGCGGGTCATGCTAATAGTTCACTTTTCAAAGGAAATTCACTAAAAATATAAAAACATTACTCAAGTATAACTAAATAACAGATAATACGACTAATACATAAGTATAAGAAACAAAATTATAATGACAAGAATAGAACGCAAAAAAGTGTGTATGTATCATCGGAAACTAGGAATATTTAAGTTATTTAAGCGATAGTGTGCTTTCTGCGACGAAAATTCTTTCGATTAAACTATCTACCAAGCGATGTCGGAAACATTAGTCTCTCTAGTTTGCTATGTTTGTGCAGACAAACGAGCAAAACAACAACTTACTGATGTGCCAGTTACAGGTGGTGCATCAATAAACGCAAATGAATTACTCCTAAAACAAAACTATCGTATTTAAAATGGATACAGTTCTGTATAATTATCTGTGGGAATTGATTTATTTTCAAACTGACACTTTCAATTTACATTCTGGAGCCACAGGTGGGAATCTTCGAAAAGCGCGACCTTCCAATAAATAACCTGCACAAATGTATAATTACTTTTTTTGTCACCACCCTGGAAAAAACAGGGGTTCCTTTTGTTATTTACATTGTTTTATAAGTTGTATTTACATAATAACTTTTCGCCCTCCAAAATCCATGCCGATAATAACTTGGGGATGTATATAACCAATTGCGCCTCACGGTATAAGGAGTTTTTCTCGGTCACTGAACCAGTTGCGCCTCGAGGACACTGTTCAAAATTATATACATAAATACATACATAACCCACGGCGGGGCGTGGCCCCCTCAACTTTCAAGAAGTTCCATTGGCATCCGGCCGAAATTTAATTAGGTATGACCAGAAGAACTGAATAAATTGGGTGTGTTGTACTTACTATCTGCAGCATTCTTTGGGAAGCTTTTCCCTCTATAGCCACAAACAAATGTATAAAGAACTTTTTGTGTAACAACTAAACCATACAATTATGTCAGAAAGTTGGTGTCTCTTTGTCGTCTTTATTTTCCGATCTAACGCAAAAAACCCTGGGCACTCCTTAGCTGAAATGTTGTATGAAATTAGCTGGGGTAACTTATTTATTTGTTACCTACGTACTCCGCTACACCGGACTTAAAATTGCCAATGTTATTCTCATATCGATTTGTTTATTGACTTCCACGGTAACAGTTTGTAAGCAGTAGTGGCAATATGAGGGTTTTATATGATTTTTAACAGGTTTGGCCCGTAAGAGTAATATAGGGATCCGTTTTTGAACACTTGTTAGATCCCAGCCTACCTATATTTTACAATCAACGGGATTTTTCCTCCGCTATGCACCAGGACAATTTGTAGTACTGTATATTGGATATTTTTATTGAGAATGGCGGGGGCGGTAGATCGAGATTCCCCCCCGCCAGGATTTTCCCCCACCAGGACAGTTTGTGTAAAATAATTTTATATTTTACATTTTATATAAAATGTAATATCATCACACCACAGGATTTTTTCCTCCATCAGGACAATTTGTAGTAGGGTGTATCTGGTGGAGCCACGGGATTCTTTCCCCCAACCTAACCTAAGCTTGTATGGAGAATATTCTTTTCCCTAAGACTATATATTTTTCATATGTGTACCAATTCATTTTAATTCATACTTTGCAGAAATGCACGAGTTGTGACTACTTGGAAAACCCAACCATTCGACATATCATATAATAAATCACCAATCACCCTTCCTCCAAACTACCTTCTCTACCAAATGCGTATCTTTATACTTCGTCTTTAACAATTCTTCTGTATACAATCCTCCTTTGATAATATTGCCGTTTTCATCTTTCAAAATATAAGTCCCCGGCTTTTTTCTCGTAACTTCTGCTATTGTAAACAATTCCCTTGTCTAATTTGGGGTAATAGCCTTTACTAAATACGTTTTATACTTGGAAATCCTTACACTACCTCCCACCTTATATCTTGGCTTTTAGCGAATTTCCCCTATAGGGAAGAAGCTATTACCGTAGGTTTCATGGTAAGACTTAAGCCCGAGACCATGATAATTTTTCATTTTGAGGTCCCCAGATGCTAAGAACACCATCCGTTCAAATTCATATATATGTGTTAATATTATATATATGGGTTTTTTGGGGTTTCCACATGAAATGTTAATTTAAATCAAATTTTAATTTTTACTATTGAATTCGGCTTAAAAAAAACAATTTGGTATTTTGATCATTGCTCTACGTCAATTGGTTTCTGAGATATTAAAAGTGCTAAACACAGTACGTTGTCTAATGTTATTCTTATGGAGAAAAATAAAAATGGTATATCTCGCTTATTTATGAACATAAACTGACGAAATTTGGTATATGGCTTCATCTGGTGTTAGTTTATTGTTGTTTGCACAAAAGAAAATTTCGCCTATGGCTCCCGTAGCAGCAAACCTAGGTACATAGTCCATATTATTCTTATGGAAAACAATTAAAATGTTATATTTTGCTTATTTATGAATGTATAAGGATGAAACTTGGTATGTGACTTCACTAAGATGAGTTTTATTGATATTTACATAAAAACCAATTATTTTGTGTTCCTTGTTGCAGCAAACCTGCGTACTCATCCCCAATGTTATTCTTATGGAGAATAATTGATATTTTAAATATTGCTTGTTTGTGAATATATTTCTTATGAATCCTTTTAAGTGCTTTAATGTGTTATGTTATAAATTCATTGGAAATTCGCTGAGTATGCAGGTTTGCTGCAACGGGGGTATTTAACTTGTACTTTAGATGCCAATTTTTCGTGTACATCTTAAGAGTTTTTAGCATTTACTTGGTAAGGCTTCATCCCTGTGAATAAAAAATGTAAAATAATTTAATTTTAAATATTGGCGCAGTAAAATTGAGATGTGCTAAGGTCGACTACAAATGTTGGAATGAGGGATGTGATTTTGAGACTTTATACATAAATGTTGAAAAATTCATAACTTATAATTTAAAAAAATATTGGTACACATTTGAAAAATATACGGGCTCAGGGGAAAGTATATCCTCCATACAAGCCGTTAGGTTAGGTTAGGTTAGGGGAAAGAATCCTGTGGCTCCACCACAAAAACACTAGCCTTCAACAAATCGACCTGGCGGAGAAAACAAATCCTGTGGGGGATGTAAAATTGTAAAATGTGAAATATAAAATTATTTCACACAATCTGACACCGAGGGGGAATATCCTGGCGGGGGAAAAATATCGATCTACTGCATACTTTATAAAAATATCCAAAATACACTATTACAAATTGTCCCGGCGGAGGAAAAATTCCGTTGGTTGTCAAATATAGGTAAGCAGGGATCTAGGCAGGCAAGTGTTCAAAAACCGAGCCCTATGTTATTCTTATGGGCCAAACTGCTAAAATATGTGTTAAACCTTCATATTGCCACTACTGTAAGCTTTCAAAACTTCTGTGTTTCGTGAATGCGAGATCCCATGCGAAGAACGGAGCGTGAGCTCGCAAGAAATAAGATAAAAGAAAGTTTTATTCGGTGCAGAAGTTGCAAAGACATCAGACTGTTACGAAACGGTTGGAAAATCAAATTCAAGGAACGAAAGCACAAGGGAGAAACGGTAACTTGTGTAGAAGTGAATAGGTTCTTTGTGAGTATTTAGTATACGCTATTGTATACTCTTTCTAGTAAAATTAATTTCCGAGTGGTCCACAATGTCGTCGCGTTGTTGCCTTTTCTCGTCGACTTTCAAAGCTGAAATCCTCTTTTTTGCCGGGACCGTACGTGTATTGTGCTCTGCCTAACAGGCATACAGACAGAAGGAACGAGTACACGCGCTCAAGTCTTCAGAGATCTACTACGTGGTACGTGCCTCAAAACAAGATAGAGATTACACAGTGCGACGCGACGACGCGACTTGCCCCGTCACCGCGTCACGCGGCCCTGAAACGGCACGTCTTGCAAAACCAGAGATACTGGTGCCTTTTTCTACCGTTCTGCCTTCTATTTTAATAGTAAAATACCCCCGTCGCAGCAAACCTGCATACTCAGCGAATTTCCAATGAATATATAACATAACACATTAACACTTAACAAGATTTATAAGAAATATATTCACAAACAAGCGATATTAAAAATATTAATTATCGTCCATAAGAATAACATTGGGGATGAGTACGCAGGTTTGCTGCAAAAAGGATCACAAAATAATGAGTTTTTATGCAAATATCATTAGAACTCATCTAAGTAAAGTCACATACCAAGTTTCATTCATATACAGTTATAAGTAAGCGATATATAACATTTTAATTATTCTCCATAAGAATAACATGGGGACCGATTACCTAGGTTTGCTGCTACGGGAACCATACGTGAAAATTTTGTATTTTGTGCAAACAACGATAAACCCCAACCAGATGAAGCCATATACCAAATTTTGTCAGTTTATGTTCATAAATAAGCGAGATATACAATTTTTCTTTTTCTCCATAAGAATAACATTAGACAACGTACTGTGTTTAGCACTTTCAATATCTCAGGAACCAATTGACATAGAGCGATGATAAAAATACCAAATTGTTTGTTTTTTTATGCTGAATTAAATGGTAAAAATGGAAATTTGATTTGAATAAAAATTATATGTGAAAACCCCAAAAAACCCATTTTTGGGGTACAAAACCCCCCAAAAACCCCCCTTTGGATGGTGCGATTCGTCTGGTTTTCGAACTCGTTCAAATAAATGGTGCTTTACACATTTGTACCAAATTTCATTAAGATCGGACCTTTTTTACGAGAGTTATCGTGCTTACGGACACACACACACACACACATATATATATATATATATATATATATATATATATAAATATTAAAAAATAAAAATTCAACTGAGCACCCTTTTTAAAATCTTTTAATGAAGCTACATGTTTCGGAACTTTTAAGGCCATTTTCAAGCTAGACTTAACCTTCATAAACATGTAGCTTAAGCGAAACATGTAGCTTCATTAAAAGATTTTAAAAAGGGTGCTCAGTTGAATTTTTATTTTTTGATATTTATAATAATAGCAGCCCTATACTGTGAATTGGTTAGTAACATATATAAATATATAAATAAATAAATATATATATATATATATATATATATATATAAATTTGAACGAATGGTGTTTTTGGTATCTGGGGACCTCAAAATGAAAAGTTATCATGGTCTCGGGCTTAAGTCTTACCATGAGACCTACGGTAATAGCTTCTTCCCTATAGGGGAAATTCGCTAAAAAAAAACTTATACTTATACTTATAACTTCCGGGACCACCATAGAAGTTCCTAACGTGACCCCCTGAACACGTTTAGGGGGTCGTTCAAAATTGTATATATATTTCTATATATATATGTGTGTGTGTGTGTGTGTGTGTTTGCACTCTAGCGGTCGCATTTTTTGTCCGATTTACTTCAAATTTGGTAGGTACGTTCCTCTCTATAATCAGTTGGATAAGTTCGTTGGGCAAAACAATCGGAAAACTCTAAACCCCTTTTTTGGGGATTAGTCTTTCAAATGTTGAGTTTTTGGGCCCAAAAAGGGCCAGAAAAGCCCCGGATGTACAGATTATGCATGTTAAAAGATGGAAATTAGTGATGCGAAACGTTTAAGCCCTCTCTCGTCATTCTAGCATAAATATTTACCGAGTTATTGAAGAAAATGTGTATCGACAAAACACAGTACGTTGTCTTAAGGAGATTTTTCATTAGAAACCCCTGTTATTCATATGCTGGTGTACTTTTATCACCCCGAGCATCCTCCTACTTTCAATCCTGACCTTAAAATGCGCAAATTTGTATTCCCAGCATTGAAGGTAAATGACACCAGGAGAATCAGAACAGCCAAAAAATCAATGTTTTCAGATTTCAATCAAAATTTGTATAAATGCATGTTTTTACACTGATTTTGAGTTTTACAAATTTATTAGGTGGAAATTCACTTCTCTCACGTCAGCGTGCTGCGTGCGAACTCATTTTACGTTCCAGTTTGTGAAAAAATAACAGTTTTGATTTTCTTTGTTAATACTACACAAACATCAAACATCAGTATTCATGTCGAAGCGTGTATCAGTATACAAAACACCTTTTGAGGCAGACTTTTACTCATAATAAATTCAGAAACTCATTCGTAGTTTTATGTAAATGTCCGTTAAATCATGTTATCCAATTGATAAAACCAATGTTATATTTCATAAATGGGCCATGGACATAGATTAGAGGTGATTTTTATTAGTTTAAACAAACTGATAAGCCTGGACTAAATTCAAACTTAACTCTGGTTAAGACAATATTAAATTTTCTTTGGAGATATAAACAAACAATCAAGCATAACATTTAGAAAAATTACAGATCTCAATATCATAAGATTCTTTAAAATGCAGTTTTCTCAGGAAAAAAGTGTTTGATAAAGATTAAATAAGACATTTTGTAAACATTCCTTTTACTTTAACAATCAAGTCGATTACTCTTCTTTTATGCAAAATTCTGTTAAATGTATAGTACTTTATTTTAGCGAATTTCTCCTAAAGGGAAGAAGCTATTACCCTAATCGGCATGGTAACACCTAGGCTCGGGATCATGATAACTTTTCGTTTTGAGGTCCCCAGATGCCAAAAACACCATTCGTTCAAAACTGTATATATATATATATATATATATATATATATATATATATATATATATATATATATATATATATAGGTACAGCCCTGGGCCTTAGGGATATCCACCTGTGTAAAAGTTGCGTATTGGAGATATCCGTTGCTCTTTGGGTACTCCAGCCCGTATTAGGGATCTCCGGATATCCCAAAGCTGCATCATTGTAAACATCCTAACCTAACTTCTTAAACTTATATAGTATATTGTTTTTACAATGGTGCACACTTGTCCACTCTCTGTTGAAATAAACATAAATTGCATACAAACTTGAATACTTAAGCAATCCGCTGGAATCCAACCAATAGGAAACAAGTGCGCATTCCCCCCCCCCCTCAGTGGTGAATAAATGTGCTTATTCACTGATATTAAACAACTCGGTGCGTTACATGCTCGGTGTGTTACATGCGATCACAGAAATAAATAAGTATTTTTTTCATTTTCATTGTATTTATTTATTTAACTTGTGTAGTCTCCTGTTTGTTATTTTCTTTGTAATAAAAAAATTGTCAACACCAAAATAATTAGCCAAACTAATAGTAGCCTATTCTCTTGTTTCATTCGAAAATCTGTAGCATAAAAAGGCTTAAAGTAGGTTAAATTTCCCAGATGATGTCTATAATTCCCCTTGATCAATTATGGAAGGTTAAGTACAATATATAAAGGGCAGGCTATCAATTTTGAATAAAGTCGGTATAATTACCATCAAAATTATGTTTGCAAGGGATCATGTTAGAAGATTCGATTTTAAAGTTTGTTGCAACGTAACAGTGTTTATCAGTTTGTAATGTTTATGTTTTACAACATTCAGTAGTAGGTTTGGTAAAGGTTTTTATTGTTTATACAACTTAAAATAGGCACTCCTACTGTTTAAGTTAGGCTCTAATGTACAAGTTAGTATTATTTTTAAGTTTTCTGTTTTTATTTAAGCTTTTAATTGGGCTATATATTTAAGAAATGAGTCTTAAAACAAATCTGAGGAGGCCTAAACTTAAACCTATATTATAATACAAAACGCATATTAGCATTTGAATAACCGGGTTTCCCCTCACTCCTATAAGTTACATATTTTGTTACTGTTTTAAAAAACAACACACTGGTTTCAATAATTTGAAGAAAAAACATATATTAGTGACTGAAAGTTGGCATAATCTTATATATTATTTCGCTAACGAATTTAGTTTTAGGACCACTACGTCGTTATTTCTCAACCGATTTGGACAATCGATGTGTCATTTTAAAGTTTGTACACTCCAGATTAACATAAAAATTAAATTAAAAAATACCGCTTTTTTAATATGGAAATAAAAAAATGCTCCATGTTTTTCATATGTGAGAATATTTGGAACTTGGCCTTAGTTATTATCAGATTTATATTTTTGTCCTTGTAGGTTTGTTAAATCATACAAAGTATAAGGTCGTAGAATTTCTTCATGTAATTCATATGGATAATATTTTACCAAAAACTCGGCCTTAGTTTGAGAAAACCAGGTAAGGGTGCGTTAACGTAGGACGCTGGTTATAAGCGCCTGGAGCTAAGCGCCAACATAGGTGCGAGTAACAGTCTGCGTTGTTTCTAGTGTGTTCGTTCACAGACAAAGCTTGTCCAGACGTATAAGCGCGAGCTGCAAGCACCGACCGGTGAACAAGAATGTTTGAAACATTATTTCCAGGGCTTATTGCTCTGGAATATTCCAACTATGTATGAGTGGGGTGCAGTTTTGATGATTTTTACTGTTTTTTTCGAGTTTTTGTCAAAATAGTTGATACACAAGAACTGATATATCCCGTTTTTCAAAGACCAGCCATATGGAATAAAATATTTAAACTTCATAGTAACAGATCGCTGTTGAAAAGCGCTGGAAGGAGATATATCCTAAAATGAAAGTTGCAGGTAAGATGTTTGTCTTCTGTTAACATTCATTTAATTGACAATTGCACCTGTACCCTACTAAATAAATTACATACAGGCCTTCTCATCTGTAAAGGGAAATTACATTTAGATTGTTGTGGAAACTAAAAAATACTGTGTAGGCAAAAATGCCTGATTTTAATGTTAAAATCCTTTTATAAATTACGTTTATCACTAAACTATTAATTGAATATAGTCTGAGCCTTGTTTACTATTAATTTTAATAACCTTTTATTTCAAACAATTATTTAGTGTTTCTTGCAAAATTGGCCAATTTTATTGTACACAGTAGGCGGATATCCTTAATTAATCCCATGAACTCCTATTCTCTTTCTTCCCAGTCAACTCAACATTCTCTTCCAGAAAAATGTCATCGACACTTCCAGGAAGACATCTCGACGACTGAGGGCTCGAACTTGTTTCCGGCTTTGTATGTGATAGGCCATAAGCATTTGCACGCGCTTGAAGGCACCTGTGGCAAGCCGCCGGATACTAGTTGCTTGTAAATAGCGTTCTACGTGAACGCACCCTAACGTGTGATGATGGGATTTGTACCAATTCGAAGTTGAAACATTCTGATACTCCCAAATATTTTCAGATTTATAACTTTCTCCTTTTAAATTTGCTAAATGATACAAAATGTCAATGTCTAAAAACTATTTTGGTGGAATTTATAGTATGTTTTGTTTACAGCAATCAGCTAATTATAATCCTGACTCGGTGATTTTCATCAAACAGCTGATATGAGCTCATCAAGCTTTTGATTTATTTTCGTGTATAGTAAACATCAAATATAATCTTTAAAATTTAATTATTTTTTATTGTTCAGTTTGTGTTTTTGTGACTTTTTAGTTGTATTGTGCCACAAATAAATGTGCTTTATTTTAATTTGTGATATTTTAGATAATTATTTTACCGTCGATGATTGTTCCTATAGGATACCGTCAGATTACTCAAACCTAATTTTGTATCCGTCGAATTTTTACGGGCTCCCACAAGTTAGCTTAACTTTATTTAGAATTTTAAATAAAACACTGTTCAAAAGTATTGACTAACTACGACAACAAAATTAAGGCTTAACCAAGATTCATGAAGTAAGTTAAAATATTTATTGCATTGGGGCTGTAACATTTATAATGATTGTAAGGCCACATCATACGACCGCGGGTGTGGGCGCAGATGACGCCTTTCAAACGAGAAGCTTCGTCCAGGAATTTTCCCGCGTTTTAAAAACAAACCGCAGTTTATAGGGGGCACCAGTAAATCTAGGTAGATTTCTACGCCCATAAGAGCAACGTCATCTTTCAAGTTCCATCGAGCTTAAAACGGTGGTCAGATATTGTTGATTTATGGTTTGTTTTATAAAGATAAGGAAATAACAAAGCTATTTCCCTGAGCAAAGTTTCCAATTTGTTTTATAGATAATTTCAGCTAAAAATACGAAAAAAAAAATATTTTCTTAATCCCCGTTTCCATTAATCTTTTACTTGGGCTTTTTTGTTGGAGGCCGTTTACATTCTCCCAACTTGTGCCAACATTTCCCGCAAGTATGTTAATGCCATGTAACGCAAAAATTATTACAGCGCTTGTTAAAACTGTTTTACAACAACAAACTATTTCCATACATTGATTTCAAATAAACTATCCTTGTAATTTGTCCTGACAAATCGAATAGAAGTTGTGTATAGGCCCTAATCCTATATATTAAAACACAAAATTAAAAAGTTTCCGGAAGAACGTGTGAGAAATCCACTGAACCGATTTACACGCGGGTGGTATCAAATGAAAGGGAATAACCTCTATATTTGCACATTTTACCTTACATTTTTTCACCTGGTCAATAACTATTTAAAAATTAAATTGCAAGTTTTCTTATGGAAATTTAACATGGGGTAAAATTTCAACTTTGCACTCCTTTGGAAAGTTCACTTGAGGTTTCCACTGAACCGTTTTACATGCGGTTTTTTTTAATGAAAGATCAATCCCTCTATATTTGCACAATCTACTTACATTTTTGAAATAATTTAATTTGGAATACAACAAAATAACTTTTTAAAACCGATTTTATCACTATTTTAACTTTCGCTAACCAGCTGATTATTGAAATATGTAAATTGTGTATCTAAGAACAGACAAGTATCAAATGGAATTATCAGGCTTATAGAAAATCATTAGTGACCAGTATATTTCAACGCTACATATATTATAATTACTGAAGTCGATTTAGGCTGGCCCAAAGATTTTTTTTTAATGTTGCAATTATTATGGTATTAATTGATACAATCTACAATGTATACATAACCCTTCAATTAGTGAATACCTTCTTAATCATTTTTAGTTTCCGTCTTTGAGCTGAGAGTAAAACATAGCGCTGATGTTCGTAGGCCTATTGTTTCTCCTTGGCTCCATGAGGGGCTTCATTCAACCCATCAAATGTTAATACAACGTTTGTTTTGTAAACAATACATTAAAAACAAATCCAACAATTGGCAAAGGTTTCAGACCAAGTGACTGGATTTAATATGCCTGTAAAGGCTATACAACGATAAAATAAGCGTGATTACATCGAATCGTGGCTCTATCATGTTCGGGGTGTGCAAAGAAAACACCTTTAAGTTTGGCACGTGGATTTTTCATCTGATTACATATATACAAAAATTAGCTTTTCAAATATAGAACAGCAAATGTAGCTGCTCAAATTCGAGCAAATTTTATTTCCATTTTGGTAATATCCAGCTCATACAGTCTTATTATTTTACATTGAGAGATACCATTCCAGACATGAAATCAGCTGATCTTTTTTCCGTTCTGTTTCTTAGTATCAACAGCTGTTAAAGGTTAAATTACATTTATTTCTATTCTTACATAAGATTAACATTGGAACTTTGGGTGCCCAGGGGTTAAAGGCCTGAAGGCTGAAGGTTGATGTCATCCAAACCCCCAAAAGGCACATATAGATGCCAAGGACATTCAAATAACACATCAGCCATAATTGTAAACCTATATAATAGTTTCGCCGGAAGCCCGTTTACGGAAATGCCTTATTTTTTATTAGATTTTTAAATTTATTTTTTACAAAGGATGACAAATTCCATATGCTGGAATGCTGCAATCTATGAGGATAATCATGAACTACACTAGTGTCCGCACAGAAATTGTGCATAGTCGAGTTTCCGGTATGACACCTCCGAAACGGCCAAAGTGCGATTTTAACGAGAGACCTATCAAATTAACGGATATATTGTCAATTTTTATATTACGGATTTTCAAAACTTTAAATCACTTTTTGTTATTTATATAACAAAAAAAGTAGAAAATATCGGTCTTATTTTACAATGTTTAACTAAATTAAAATTCTGACGATTATTACAAAATATCTAGTAAATCAATACAATATAAATTGGTTTACTGTGCTTAGTTTTTTTAAATACATATGTAGAACGATTTAATTATGTTCAAAATAAATGTCCAACTACTATCTAACAGGCTGAAGGACAATACGGAAAGGACGCGGCGACAAAAGGCGTGACGGTGCGGGGTCCATGGCGTTGACTACTACCGGTCACTGCGCATGCGTGAACTCGTTCACAACAGTGTTGGGTATTGGGACACCGTTTCCATTATGTTTTGAGTTCTCCTAAAACATTTGTTGTCAGCTGCATCAGCTCAAAACACATTTTGTTGGCCAACAATGTTCAAAACAGTTTGCGAGCGTTTCCATTAAACGTTTTACTTGAATTTTTTTTTTTTTTGAGCAGAAACTGTTAGAAAAGAAACGGGGCTTTATCGATTTTTAAAACGTAAATCGAAAAGGTTTCCTCTGAATTCGCTAGATAATCAGCAGTACAACATTCCTAAAAAACTTTGAAACTATACATTTACAATTAATTAATGGACGGAAAGTTAAGAATGGCCTTATGGGGGAAGCAGGTGATTGAAAAAACAAAAGTCTATTGAAATATTAACCAAATTTAAGGCGTATTAGGGTGCAATAGGCCTATTTGTACCTTATATAACAATACGTGAAGTAAATTTTTATTAAAAGGACTCCTTCGTTATTTCCAAGCCGATTTTAACTTCTTAAAGTTCAGAAGAAGAAAATATATTTTAATCTTGTTTACCCCAGGCATAGGAGGAAGAAAAACGTCAAAAGCGTTTTTGGATACATGAAATAAACAAGGAACGACAACAATATGGAGAATTCCATCATTTGTTTAGTGACTTGTTAATTCATGAAAGAAAGTCTGTTCAGTATTTTAATATGAAAGCAAATTTGATATGCCTATGTGTTACTCAGGCCTATCATGTACCTCTCTGCCAAATTTAAGCTCAATCAGTCCAGTGGTTAGAGCGTGATTGAGCCACGAACATAGAAACAAACTTACAACCTTTAACATCATACTTCCTACTAATACTCGTTTGTTTGTAGGTTAGATATTTTTGGCTCAACCACGCTCTAACCACTGGACTGATTGATTTGAAATTCGGCAGAGAGGTACTTGATAGGCCTGAGCATAACATATAGTTATATTAAAGTTACGAGAAAAAATCAAAAGATAACCAAGCAACAACAAAAACAACTGTACAGTGTATAGACCATGTGGTCCAACGGAACCGATACGAAAGCATACGTGAGTTTCCAAAAACACCCGAAGGGCACAGTCGTCACCGTTTCCGCGGCTGTACGCTGCGCACACCTGAAGGCGGTCCCACACTTCTAGCGAACAGGCCTGAACAATCCCGAATGTTCACTGAACGTTCCGTCCTGTATATTTCCGCATGTATTCAATCGTTCCTGCAGCTCCCACACATTATCGCGTATACTCCGAACATTCGGAGTTCGGCCGAATGTTCGGGCGTGTTCGCGAGAAGTGTAGGATCGCATTAAAGCCTCGTTCTTACGACGCGACGTGTGGCTTGTCGAGTTACCGATGGCCTTGATCTACCGATTGTTGAGTATCACGTCGTGAGAACAGCTCGTCTGTGACTTTTCCAGCTAGCTCGAGATGGCGTGTTAAGTCTCGAGCCGTTCCCGCCCGATTCGGTAAACTCATGAAACATCAAAGGCCTGTGGACAGTCAGACCGCCAGCCTTGGTTTGCCTCGATACACTGTTCTCACGGCCTGTTCAGTCGTCGAGCCGAGCGCTGGAGTACATTTGGTGTCACTTTCTGTTTATTTGTTTATTAATATATGTATATTTTAACCAAAACATATAAACCAGGCAATAGCTACACTTTTAATCCAACCACGCAACACGTCAATGCCTATACTAGGACAGTAAATACATTTAAACCGGTTGCTTTTATAACTCTTAAAAAACTAAAGTGTACAAAGTCCAAGATATGTATCAAGTCTTTGAAATAGTTTCTTTGATAAAATACTAGATCTTATAACCAATAAAAAATTACGGGTAGAAAAAAAACTATTAAGTTATGAAATAAATTTCAATTAGCTTAAAATTTGCTATTTAGAAATGTACATTTCAAAAGCTAATTTTGAATCGCTTGTATAAAATGGGAATCCACCGTACAACATTTAAAACTAGTTACATTTCATTAGGCCTAAATATTTAAAAGTTTGTTCGTCGGGCTTAAACTACTTTCGGTACATTTAAAACAAAAAGATAAATATAACTGTAGACTACATATTTAAAGAGAGACCAAGAAAAATACATTATTATCAAATATATGTATGAAAATATTTGTATTCAATGCTAGTAGGATAGGTCCTTAGTTTTCTCATCTCTTTTGTAACAATTTTTCTCCAAGCTCGATTTTCTCCAATATTTTTTCTGGCTCGGTCTTTTTCTCCAAGCCCGTCGGTGGCTTTTCAAATCAACAGGCTGCCACACGCCGTGAGAACAGTAAGGCTTGAATATACTCAGACGACTCGACAACCGTTGACAGATCAAGGTCATCTGTGACTGGACAAGCCACGCGTCGTGAGAACGAGGCTTAAGCCTATGATACACGGCCCGTTATCTGTCAGGCCAGGCCATAAAACCTGCTGCACAACAGGCCGTGTATCAGTTCGGCCCGACGAGGCCCGCGGTCCATCAGGCGCGTCCGGGCTGGCGCGGGCTTTCCCGTGGAAAGTCGGTAAACATCAAAGGCCTGTCTCGGCGCGGCCGTATTCCTCCACACCCTGAGCTCATTTGGCCATCGGCTACCAGTGAATAAGGTCATATTTATGTTCTTTGGTTACCAGTGCCTTTTTAAATCACATGTTTTTAATGGTTCACACTTTCTGGAAAGTCAGGGAGAGTCAGAGAGGACTAAAAAAGGTCAGGGAAAAGTTGTGGAAAAATGAAAAAAGTCAGGGAAAATTACAAATATTTTATTGGGAAAACTTTAGCATACTTTTTTGATAAAGTAATATAATTATCATATAATTATTGTCATTAATTAATTCAGTCATTGTTGTTAGATTAGGAAACCCCAGCTTAGTGCCGGCTGGTAGAGTATAATTATTGTATGTCAATCATTTTTTTGCTCCTGATTTTTTTTTTCATTTTTAAGTTTGATAATAAAACTTATAAGATTGCATGTAGACTTTTTAAATAAGATAGTATTTTTGTAAGATACTAGCAAAAGTCAATGTTTACTTTAAAATACGATTATTATTTCACTTTCATGAATTTAATTTGTTTTATCACTTCTTTTTACTGTGTTCACCACGAATATAGATTGGTGTTATTATTAGGTATTTCCACTAAGTTTTACCTTTTTATTTATTGAAGGCGGTTCTCCTAGGTATGTGAAACGATTCTACAGAGTGGCAGACAGTATTTACTTTTAAGTAAATTTGTACAACGCACATACGTATGAAACTAATTATTAATACAGTCAAGTCAATGGAAAAAAACACAAATATCAAAAAGACAAATGAGCTACAACACTACTGCAATTTTAAATTGTTTATAAATAGATTCACACAGTCACGCCTTAGGGTACTCCGGTTGTGCAAGATTCACACAGTCACACCTTAGGGTACTCCGGTTGCGCAGAAGCTAGGCCACGCCTCCATCTTTAACTGAGGAAGAAGGAGTACCCTAACAGGCGTATTTGTAAAGTTTTATATAAGCTCGCCATTTTGTGGAGTACTCAAAGTATCGTCTATGTAAAAAACTATATAAAACCGTAAATTTATATTCAAAGCCATTGTTTATGAAATTATGGTATATATAGGCTAGAATATTACCATATAAGCTATATAAGTAATAGAAATATGGCGAATTCATCCCATATTTGAAGTATAACACTAACAAATGGATATCCCAAATGCCATTTGTACACGGAATACCCAAAGGCCCAAGGCTAGGAATATATATATATATATATATGTGTGTGTGTGTGTGTGTGTGTGTCCGTGGGTGCGATAACTCTCGTAAAAATGGTCAGATTTTTATTAAATTTGGTACAAACGTGTAAAGCAACATTTATGACTTCAAGTTCGAAAATCAGCCATATCGTTCGATCCAAAATGGTATTTTTCGGGGTTTTGTACCCCAAAAAATTGTTTTTTGAGTTGTTTACACATAATATTTTAGTAAATCAAATTTTACTTTTCACCATTGAATTCAGCTTTAAAAAAAAAAATTTGGTGTTTTGATCATTGCTCTACGTCAATTGGTTACCGAGATATTGAAAGTGCTAAACACAGTACGTTGTCCAATGTTATCCTTATAACACAAAGAAAAGAAACACAAAGAATAAGACAAATTGTATATCTTGCTTATTTATCAACTTATCCTGACGAAACTTAATATACTGCTTCATACCGTTGTGGTCTATTGATATTTGCACAAAAAAACTTTTCTTTGTCGATAGTTCCCGTAGCAGCGAACCTTCGTACTTAGCCCCCTTGATATTCTTGTGGAGAATAAACAAAATGTTATCTCTGTTAACTATGAACATAAATTAATAAATCTTAGTATGTGGCTTTACCTAGTTGAGTTATACTGATATTTGTATAAAACCCTATTTCTTTGTGTTCCTTGTTTCTGCAAACCTGCATACTCAGCCGCCATGTTATTCTTATGGAGAATAATTAAAATGTCATAAATAGTTTATTTATGAATGTATATTGATGAAACTTGGTATGTGGCTTTATATGGTATTAAAATACATATATATGCATTGGAAATTCGCTGAGTACGCAGGTTTGCTGCTACGGGGGTATTTAAAAATGCAGTTTTCTCAATTAAAAAGTGTTTGATAAAGATTAAATACGACATTTGTAAACATTTATTTTACTTTAACAATAAAATCGATTGCTCTTCTTTTATGAAAAATTCAGTTAAGTACAATAATTTATTTTATAGTTAGTTAAGTGTTAGTAAAGTTAAAAAAAATAATGCTCGTAAAACTTTTAAACCTTAACAAAATCCATTGAACCACCGAACATCTGCGGGTTCGACATTCTCTTTTACTCGAACCTTCTTACAAAAAAATCAGTAACATCCGTCAAGTGTCTAGTGGTTGACTCAGTCTCTATGTTATTATATAGGATTACAAGGTTTGCCGTGGACTGAATCTTAACAATGTTAATAACGCTCTCACGGAACTCCCGTAAATAATGTCTCATAAATCGTGTTTAATCTTCCATTAGTCGAACACTGCTGCCAACCCAAATTGAGCGCAGGCACTGCAGTCCTCCAGAGTCTTCATCGCCGGAAATTGCCGGACGCCATCTTGGACTTTTGTCCCAAAAGGCCAATGTTAGCTTTGTCAAATTTTACAAGAAATTATTTAACTTTCATACTGTACAGTTTCTCATCTTTCGCCAATAAATTCGGAATTCCGAAATACAATTCATTAGCGGACAACGGAACCTTTAATTTAGCACTCGAATGTATGTGACGATCAGGTGAGGAGTACCGGAGGCACAAAGCTACATTGGTCTTTAGGACAATACTCTAGGATGTCGCGCGGCAACTTCTGGTGATGAAGACTTTTTCCTGTCCTGTGGTATAATAATTGTTTGGTTTTACAGGTTGTTTGGTTTTGGTTTGGTTGGGGGGGGTACCCCCTGCCCCTCGCCATCATGCATGGACATTTTCAGCTGCTGCCAGCTTTTTTGTTTTGTTTTGTTTTGCTATATTTTGTTTTTCCTTACTTCATTTCAATTATCATTTGGTCATTTTTATTTTTTGGACACAACTCAGAGCCGACGCACAGGCCTTAGCGCCTATGTCAGTTTATTCCTAAGACCGTAAATAAATTTGTCTATAACAATAAAGATTATTTTATAATTTCTCATAGCTCAAAGTTTTATTTTATTAAAAAAACAAAAAACTTAATAATGTTGTATTTATATATATATATTTTTTTTGTGTGTGTTTTATTATATATATGTGCTGTACGATTTTGTAAATAATCATAAATGATAAATTCATTCATTCATTCTTCAGCTGAAACTTGCTACCAGCTTTATTTACCCCCCTCAAGTGGTTGCTTCAAAAGTTCGTCTCCTTCCAGGCAATTGGTGGCTAATTAATACAGCGTTGCTTTTTGTAGGTATTCTCAAAGGTACGAGTCACCGGTTTCGCGGAAGTTGACGGCGGCATCAGTGGCGTGAGGTGGGAGAGGGGAGAAGGGGGCGCGGGTGAGAGGCGTGACGTCACTGTTGACGTCATATCGGGTTTCCCCCACTTCGCCCCCAGGCTTCGCTAGAGGAGAGCAGCGTAATGGGAATGTCCATCGTAAATATAGTAACCACGAGTAGTATGCGGACCGTTCGGAGAATTTACTATAGTGCGTAGTACTTCACGCCGAGCCTTTTGAGGAATTATCATTCTTAGTTTGCCATCCATTTACATTTTCAGTTGTTAGTGAATTTCCTTTGGAAAGTGAACTATTAGCATGACCTGCACGGTGAAACTTAAGCCCGGGACCACCATAGAAGTTCCTAACGTGACCCCCTGAACACGTTTTGGGGGGTCGTTCAAAATTATATATATATATATATATATATATATATATATATATATATATATATATATATATGTGTGTGTTTGCACTCTAGCGGTCGCATTTTTTGTCCGATTTACTTCAAATTTGGTAGGGACGTTCCTTTCTGTAATCAGTTGGACAAGTTCGTTGGACAAAACAATCGGAAAACTCTAAACCCCTTTTTTGGGGATTCAAATTTCAAATTTCGAGTTTTTGGGCCCAAAAAGGGTCATAAAAACCCCAGATGGAAAATAAATGCATGTAAAAAGATGGGAATTAGTAAGGCGAAAGTTTTAAGCCCTCTCTCGTCATTCTAGCATAAATATTTACCGAGTTATTAAAGAAAATGTGCATCGACTAAACACAGTACATTGTCTTATGGGGGTTTTACACTAGAAAAGCCTGTTATTCCTTTGTTAGAGTACTTTTATCATCCCCAGCAACCTCACGCCTACTTTCAAGCCTGTCTGGACCTTCTCCTAACCTTATAATGCGCAAAATTGTATTCCCAGCTTTGCAAGTAAATGAAACCAGGAGTATCAGAACAGCCAACAAATCAATATTTTCAGATTTCAATAAAAATTGGAAAAATGTATGTTTTTACCCTTATTTTGAGTTTTACAAGTTTTTATGTGGAAATTCACTTCCCTCATGTCAGCGAGCTGCGTGCGAACTCGTTTAACATTTCTCCATAGTAACAATCATCTTTTTCAACACTCTTTTCAGCAACAGTGCAGTCTTAGAAATTTCGATAACATAAAACCACCCGAACACAGAACTAGTTTCTTTGAACGTCACCTACTACACAATAGTATCCAGCAACTCAATGCTCTCCCACAATCTTTGAAGACAATTCACAACACTGGGCTCTTGAGGAGAAGGCTTAAGTATTGTTGACTGGGAGAGCCCATAACAGCGCAAGGGAATTTCTTGCCAGATCAGCAATAACCACTGAATGCAAATTTGGATTTCCGAAGAAAGGATTTATTTGATTTTTTCATAATAGTTTTAATGTAGGATTTTTATAAGTTATTTTTGTGACTCTATTGTAAGAATCAATTTGTGTATGTGATGTGTGCCAATAAAGATATTTTTACTTGACTTATCTAAGAAGCGTTTCCACGTGAATAAAATTATATGTTGAGTGAAGTTTTAGTTGTCCCATATTACAGGGAATAATTTTAGACGGTGTTGGTTGCCGTACCTTTAAAAATACAGATTTAAAAAATGTCTTATGAAAATAATATGTACACACGCCATGCTGAAAATTCACTCTCCAAGTCTACTATTACTGTATAACGTTTAAAGGGTGGATTTGTAACGTTTTCAGCCCTTATTACTTTATACAAATTAAAGTTAAGCGATAAGTGATTTTTGAGACGGCAGAGGGATTTGTTTTTTTCACAAAATGGCAACACGCACCTAGTCCTCAGATCGGAATATAGGCCTACTTGCACATGTATAAAAAAACAAGATGCACTTTACGCATTTGGAGAAAATTACAAGCTGCAAAGCGCTTATTATTTTTGTGGTACGGACAGCACGCAGGCAGGGAGTCAGATTCCGAAAATCAGTACCTTCTAGCTCTTTGTACATAAACATGGGCGGATACAGACTATCGTTTTGGATTGTAGGACTGAAGATCCCAGGGTAGCCCGATCAAGGGTCGGTCGTAAAATATTTTGGCGAGGCTTGACTCAGGGTTCCCTCCCTAGCCCTCATTATAGTCCTGGGATCTTCTTTCAAGCCTCGAAAAACAGGTATACGGCACTCGGGCCTCCACCTCTACCGGCCAGGGGGGGACCGCTGGGACTAGCTGTTCTCGCCGGCCCTGTCTATAATCTCTTCCTTCATAATTAGTTTCACACTCACAGCCGTGTTCTAGGATTTGTATTGCAAATCTTTACTAAAACTTTATGGTTTTTGCTAGTCTTTAAACAGAATTATTAAACTTATCGAACACATGTTAAAACAGGCAAAAAAGTATGGGGGGTGTCATAAAGGGGGGGAATATAAATTGTCAAAATACTATAACCTTAACGGTGAAAATGGCTAAAATACTGACGGTCTGAGGACATTTCTCTGAATCCTTCGAAGCTCAAAGTATGCATTTATGTACAGGCGCCGATACAGGGGGGTCATGACCCCCATGACCTCCCCCTCTACCCGCGCCTGTACGTAGATGCATACTTTGAGCTTCGAATGATTCAGACAAATGTTTCAGTTCACTGCCCTCGGGCGAACTAAAGGTCCTTCCATACTTGAGGGGGGACAGGACGATTGGTACGGCGGGCATTGTTCACATGTCCACTTAAGCGAAAGGGTCGAATTAGGCTTATTCCACGCTCAGAATCATCTCAAAACCTGGAACGGTAACGCGGCTCCATGAAGATCTGAGGCGACTTATTTATTTACTTGTGTGACAATAATGCATAGGTTATTAACTAAGCAAAGAATCATGATTTTGCAGTATAATTCTGTTTAAGTAGTACTCGTCCTGAAAGTTAACATTGCTGTTATGGGACTAAAATCCAAGATTATTTCTAGCTCCGCTGATGAGTAACCTCCACACTTGAATGTCAATCGCCGCTGTATTAGCGTGTATATTCCTTACTGGGGGCCGTAACGCACTTAAGAGGGGGGAGGGTGTATGGCGTAGCGTTATATGGGGGAGGGGGGTTTGGATCAATGTTACGTAACTCACTCAAATTAACCCTAAGAGCTGGCGCACTCCCGTATCTTTTGATGTGGTTATAAATCTTTCAAATTAAAATAAAATAATCAAATTGATATCTAAATTAAGGTTACAGCTTGTTATAGAAAAATACTTCTGTCAGTACTATTTTAATAACAGTTAAACTAAAAAAAATACATAACGTGTTTTGAGTAAGTTCTGTATTGCTTTACACCTATGTTTTGTGTTGTTTTAGAGTGTAAAATCATGACTGGATACAGCAATGCCGTCCACATCTTAAGTTTTGTAAGGTGTTTTGTATTTGTATTAGTTAAAAATTAAATTTGTAACGTTTTAGGTGGGATAGTTTATTTTGTTGCTTATATTATTAGTAACAGTCTGTTTGTATACATTTTTATTTGAATTAAGTTAATAAAAATGTTGTTAAAAGAATCATTTAAAGTTTAACGATTCATTGAAATCCATTCTCCAAATTGCTAATATAACGATGTTTAAAAGGTTTAAGCTGTTTTAAAGCCTACTAGGATTGAGTTACGTAACAAATTGGGGTGGGTGGGGGGTTATGCTCAAGCGTTATGGTGCGTTACATGGGGGAGGGGGTCTGCCATGACGAAAAAATTAGTTACGTAATATGTGTATGGCCCCTTGTGTTTTTTTGTTGCAAAATAAATTGTTTAATAAGCATTTTTCATTAAGAAGGTGTTGGGGTGATAATATTAATTGTTTACAATCCGTTATTTTAGAAATGGGATTAGGAAGTTGAATTATTGAACCTGACATGGCACGGATGGAAGATATATGGCAACATGTTCTTGGAAGAGATTAACATCAACATGTTTCAATCGTCCATGAGATACAGCGTCCTAAATGTTTGCAGTTGTGCGTTATCTCTTGTGATTGGGAGGTAAAAAGATACGACACAGTAACTACTACTATTCGTATAAAAGATCAACACCATCGGCGGCGTTTCAACGTAAGAAGCAAAACAGCGAAAATTTAAACGAAAACATGATAACTGTTACAAATAAGGGTCAAATCTCGTGGCAACATTATCTAGAGTGACATCACACTGTTATCGTCCTTGTTATCAATCACGGCTGCCCTTGCCCTCGACCCCCCTATCAGCTGGCACTAGTTATTAATAAGTTTGGCACTCATCACAGCTGGCACTGATAACGGCGTACCCTCCTCTAGGCCGTGCTGATACCGAATACGTGAGGGTAAAGGGGTGACATTGGGCAGAGCTAGTGGGGACTAATTTGCCCTTACTCTAAATCAAACACTGCAATATTGCATTACAAAATCACGATAGCGATGGATTAGTCATTTATTTTACATTTATGAAAACTTAAGACATCGCTTCTGTTGTTTAAACTACATTATGTTCTTACTTCTTACATTTAATTATCAAAATTTATGCTTACATATAGCCAAAATTGTTAGACAACTTTTTCGTTTACATAATTTTATGTTAAAACACGTCCCAGGATCTTAAAACCAGTCTATACCAGTTTTGAGGCTGACATTGGGTACAGAAATGAAGTTGCCATTACATATAGTAAGTCTTGGCTGTCCATTATGACAAACTTCCCTTTCACCTTTGGTCCTTCCATTTGCAGCGGTTAGAGACAGAATCTCCGGGTTTGGTCCCCACCTGCCAACCTGAGAATGAATGGTCCCTGCCTGTTGTACATGGATACCCTGCCAGTTGAGTTGACCAGTTGGAGGGTAAAATGACAGTCCCCTGTTTGAGAGCCTCATCCCAGCTGTCACAGGGGCACGGGAGTTGGCCCTCTGAAAGTCAATTTGGCTGCCGTCCCATCCCACCCTTTCCTTTCCTGCTATATCCTATCTTTCCGGTAACCTGCGCAATATTCCCGCTTGTGGAAGATGTGACTAGCAGCTATGCTGGGGTTTCCTAATCCGCAACAATGATGATGATGATGATGATGTTAAAACACATTTAATAGTCACCAACACATTAATGAAAATATAATGAACATTTAAGAGTTTTTGTTGGTGTAAGATTTAATCAAATATATTATAAAATGCATGTAATAAAACTGAAATTCCCGAATTATTTCTGTGGGGCTTCCAGGAATCCAGGAACATGATTTCAGGGGTTGTGGGTTAGTAAACAATTCTACACACAACAGTTATTTGACTCCTTATTTTGCAGCAGTACTAACTAAACTGTATTTTAAAAATACCCCCATCGCAGCAAACCTGAGTACTCATCGAAATTCAAATGATGGAGTTAGAAAGTTAACATTGACTTTATGGGGGAAGCAGGTATAAACCCCAAATGTTTCTGTTTCGTGACCGGAGCCCCTTCGTTCTGAAACACCCTGTATAACACAAAATGTTGGAATAGCAACCACGCGGGCTGATTGGAAATCACGAAAGATGAGACGGAGAGCCTACAAAAGTATGAACGAGATCGCACGCAGCACGCTGACGTGAGGGAAGTGAATTTCCGCATTAAAACCTTAAAAAGATCAAATAAAGGGTTTAAACTAACACTGGATTTTTGGGCTGTTTTGATGCTCCTGGTTATATTTAAATTCCCTAATAGGATGCCAATGTTGTAACGTTAGAAGGAGGTATTGTCGGGATAACAAGTTGTTATAGGGGTTTGGGGGGTGATAAAACGATATTAAGATATGAAAAACAGTTTTTTCCTGTGTAAAATCCCCTTAAAACAACGTACTGTAATTTGACAATTAACATTTTCTTTAATAACTCGGTAAGTACTTGTGCTAGAATGATGAGGGAGGGCTTACAATCTTTGACATTTTACGTATAATAAGTTATTGTGCAATAAGTGTACATTTGGGGCTTTTCTGACCCAAATGGGCCCAAAAACTCAAAGTTTGAAAAATTAAAATCCCAAAAATGGGGGTTAGTTTTCTGATTGTTTTGCTTAACGAACTTGTCCAACTGACTATAAAAAAGGAATGTCTCTACCAAATTTGAAGTAAATCGGACAAAAATTGCGACCGCTTGAGTGCGAACACATATACATAAAGTTTTAAGAGACCCCTCAAACGTGTTCAGGGGGTCACGTTAGGAACTTCTATGGTGGTCCCGGGCTTAAGTTTCACTGTGCGAGTCATGCTAATAGTTCAATTTTCCATAGGAAACTCACTACCAAGTAGAGATAAATAATGCACTCGTTGTAGTCTACTTTTCAAATTTAGTCAACCCGTTTCTTAAACGAAGTGACTGCGTACACGTCCAATGTAAGGGCAAATTCACTTCGCTACCGCTTAGGTTAGGTTGGGTTAGGTTAGGTTACGTTATGTTAGGATAGGTTAGGTTACGTTAAGTTAGGTTAGGAGGTTTCTGGCTCTCAATTTGTTTTAAAAATCACAGGAAAAGTAACGTACGGTGCATAATTTGGAACGGACGTGAACAGTAGCTGCTCACGTCGGACGTGTGCGTAGCCTCTGCCTTTCTTAAAAGCTAATAAAACATTACGGAACACCGCTCTGCACAGTCGAAGTTGATTTGAATATTACTGACTTTTTCTTACGGCGCAACCCGATTTATTGCAGTAACTCAGATAAGGGTCGAGTGGCCTTTATAATCGTTAACAAAGTTTAAAATTCATCGTCGGTGATGGTGAGTTTATGTTATTAAGTAACTTAAAATAAACGGTATCAGGAAACTGACACATAGGCCAACATATTTCGAATTTCCTCTGTTGGCCAATGCTAAATTGAAAAGCATATCAAGTTTGAACGAAATTGATCAGTAAATAAGAGGGAAATAGTAATTTTTGTATTACCCATAAGAATAACATTGGACAACATACTGCGTTTACCGCAAAATGAAAATTTAAATTTTCTCCACAACCAGCAATCGTAGAATGGTAATTCAAAATACTAAATTATTTAGTTTTTTGAGCTCTTATTAATGGTGAATAGTAATAATTTTTAATATTTTTTTAATGAAAAATCCAAAAACTGAATCTTTGATGTTTTAAGTCCTGTAATTTCTGAACCTGAATTTTTACAGAAATGCGGGTGGAGTCATTTTGTTGTAAAACTAAAGCTCTACAAACGACTAAAGTTTAATTAAAATCGTTAGAGCCGTTTTTGAGAAATTTTGATTTTTCATGTTTTTTGGCGGTTTTTGAGGGATAATTACCCTTAAAAATCAAAAATTCAAAAAAATGAAAAAAAAACACCTGGAGATATCGTGGATTAGTACCTACATACCAAATTTCATAAACATCGGACCATTGGTTAGGGCTCTAGCTCTGTACACATCCATACATACAGACAGACAGACATCACTTTTTTAGATTCAGGGAGCACCAAAACTAATATTTCCACAAACAACTAAAATTCGAAAATTTTGAGGAAAACAATACTTTCTCCATAACTATGTATAAGGGGAGAAAGTAAAAATTTACTGAAGTTTCCATTGAGAGTTCGGAAACTCCGTTATTTATACCACAGCCAGCCGTACAGTAAAATGTAGTTGCGATATTTATTTTTTACGGTATTATTATTTCAGTAAACTATTTATCATGTTCAATGGGCTGCTAACACCATTTTTTTTTAAGTGGCATAACAAATTATTTTGATTATCCACCCGATGATTGGCTTGTAGAGTAGAGTTGATGCTGGATTGAAAAGAAACACATACAAAAGATCATTTCGTGACCGGATCTCCCTCTACTCTAGTTTCCAGCGCTGTTCGTGTGTTTCAGTTTCCAGCGCTGTTCGTGTGTTTCAGTTTCCAGCGCTATTCGTGTGTTTCAGTTGCCAAGTTCCCCACAGGGTAAATGATTAGCCTAGTGTAAGATCGCACGCTCTACATTTCCCTCCTATGTGGCTATCTATTTGCGGGCACTGAGATTTAGAAAAGTGGAGAGGTTATCGTTGTTATCAGAAAAGTGTATCACAATGTCTTAAAGGGTCAACAAATAAAGCGCGTTATATACTTGTCGTCAACAGTTTTTAAAATATTTTACTATGTTTCTTCATACTTTGGAAAATGAAGTTAAAGACTCGGTGTTTTTCCATTCTGATGAGAATATTACAGCTTTCAGGTTTTGTGGTCCAAATCAAACAACAAATCAAATGCGTTTCAAGTGGCGACAGAATTGTTGGAAGATTTTACTAATGCTTCTTCACTTGTCGGCAACAATTAAATTAGAGACTACCTATTTTTCAGTACAGAGGTGTATATAAGGAAGGGACAACCCCCCCCCCCGAAATAAAAAAATAGGAAAACCAACTAATCTGAATTAATATAGACATAGTGCGCGAGAGAAAATAGCGATACAACGTAAAAATTAAGCGGGCAGCGGCACGGAACCTATGAACATATCTGTATTATTTACGTACGTGTTACGTATTATTATAGGTGATCTCGGGCCCTGGTGGCACCAAGGGGTCGCCGCTAAAGGCGCTCCGCCGGCAATAATGTAGAGTATGTACAAAAATAACCTCATTATGCATATAGATTTCATGAAAGCTTTCGTCTGCATTGTGAAATGCCTGAACACAATCAAATCTAACGAGTTTTTTTTTGTTAAACGCAAACGTAGACGGTTATCTAGCTTGGAGAGTAGAGAGTATTGTGTTCAAAAATGTGGTTTGCGTGTTTAGAGAGGTCATTGGACGTAAATAGATTCAAAGTTCTTTGTTGTAAATAACCCTGAAGGGGATCACAATCACCAGAAGCTTGTGTAGATGTCCTTATGAATATATACGTTATCTAAATAACTATTCAGCCCGATGTGTAACTCACTCACGTATACGAATTCTAGACCACTTCCAAATGAGGTAGAAACGTGAAATTTGACATGCAGGTAGCTTGTACATAGAAACTCCCGATAATTTTGTCAAAAGTTACAATTTCCAATTTTTAACCCTCTAATGTTTACCTAAAAAATTGGTAATTTTAACATTGGGCATTTGGAGATGCAAATCAAAACAAAGAATCACAACAGCTGTAGCGAAATATCTAGTAATTTGTCAGTGTAACTTTTACATGGTAGAGTATAAACAAATAATAGAACTATTGAATGCAGATAAAATCTAGAGTGGATGTATCCCAAATGAATCAAAATAGTATACTATAAAACAAATACTTGAAGAGACATTGATCTATAATAAGAAATGGAGTGACCCTAAGCGGGGGATCTGGGGGCGGAGCCCTCAGCGAGCGAAGCAAGTATATTTTTATATATAAGTTATAATAAGTATAAAACTTCACTTTATCCTTGATTATTTTTTATAAGTCAAGGGTAAACCTCAATGAGGAGTATAGTCTGTAATGCTAAAAAAAGGTCCGCCAGTGATTTTGTGCGTCTAGGAATTATTAGGTCATTGGACCTTGAATGAATGTTTTCTATTTGAATCCGAAAGATTCGAAAAAAGGCTTGGTTATTCTTTAAAATAATAATTTAAAACAATTTAAAATATATGTATAGGGAAATTGCGGGAAACATCTCGTCGAATCGGATGGTCAAGTAAGTGTAAACCGAATCGGACGGTCAAGTAAGTGTAAACCGAATCGGACGGTCAAGTAAGTGTAAACCGAATCGGACGGTCAAGTAAGTGTAAACATAATTGGACGGTCAAGTAAGTGTAAACCGAATCGGACGGTCAAGTAAGTGTAAACCGAATCGGACGGTCAAGTAAGTGTAAACCGAATCGGACGGTCAAGTAAGTGTAAACCGAATCGGACGGTCAAGTAAGTGTAAACCGAATCGGACGGTCAAGTAAGTGTAAATCGAATCGGACGGTCAAGTAAGTGTAAACAGAATCGGACGGTCAAGTAAGTGTAAACAGAGTCGGACGATCAAGTAAGTTTAAACCGAATCGGACGGTCAAGTAAGTGTAAACCGAATTGGACGGTCAAGTAAGTGTAAACCGAATCGGACCGGTCAAGTAAGTTTAAACCGAATCGGACGGTCAAGTAAGTGTAAACCGAATCGGACGGTCAAGTAAGTGTAAACCGAATTGGACGGTCAAGTAAGTTTAAACCGAATCGGACGGTCAAGTAAGTGTAAACCGAATTGGACGGTCAAGTAAGTGTAAACCGAATTGGACGGTCAAGTAAGTGTAAACCGAATTGGACGGTCAAGTAAGTGTAAACCGAATTGGACGGTCAAGTAAGATTAAACCGAATCGGACGGTCAAGTAAGTGTAAACCGAATTGGACGGTCAAGTAAGTGTAAACCGAATTGGACGGTGAAGTAAGTGTAAACCGAATCGGACGGTCAAGTAAGTTTAAACCGAATCGGACGGTCAAGTAAGTGTAAACCGAATTGGACGGTCAAGTAAGTGTAAACCGAATTGGACGGTCAAGTAAGTGTAAACCGAATTGGACGGGCAAGTAAGTTTAAACCGAATCGGACGGTCAAGTAAGTGTAAACCGAATTGGACGGTCAAGTAAGTGTAAACCGAATCGGACGGTCAAGTAAGTGTAAACCGAATTGAACGGTCAAGTAAGTGTAAACCGAATCGGACGGTCAAGTAAGTTTAAACCGAATCGGACGGTCAAGTGAGTGTAAACCGAATTGGACGGTCAAGTTAGTGTAAACCGAATCGGACGGTCAAGTAAATTTAAACCGAATTGGACGGTTAAGTAAGTGTAAACCGAATCGGACGGTCAAGTAAGTTTAAACCGAATTGGACGGTCAAGTAAGTGTAAACCGAATCGGACGGTCAAGTAAGTTTAAACCGAATCGGACGGTCAAGTAAGTGTAAACCGAATTGGACGGTCAAGTAAGTGTAAACCGAATTGGACGGTTAAGTAAGTGTAAACCGAATCGGACGGTCAAGTAAGTTTAAACCGAATTGGACGGTCAAGTAAGTGTAAACCGAATCGGACGGTCAAGTAAGTGTAAACCGAATTGGACGGTCAAGTAAGAAACCGAATCGGACGGTCAAGTAAGTGTAAACCGAATTGGACGGTCAAGTAAGTGTAAACCGAATTGGACGGTCAAGTAAGTGTAAACCGAATCGGACGGTCAAGTAAGTTTAAACCGAATCGGACGGTCAAGTAAGTGTAAACCGAATTGGACGGTCAAGTAAGTGTAAACCGAATCGGACGGTAAAGTAAGTTTAAACCGAATCGGACGGTCAAGTAAGTGTAAACCGAATTGGACGGTCAAGTAAGTGTAAACCGAATTGGACGGTCAAGTAAGTTTAAACCGAATCGGACGGTCAAGTAAGTGTAAACCGAATTGGACGGTCAAGTAAGTGTAAACCGAATTGGACGGTCAAGTAAGTGTAAACCGAATTGGACGGTCAAGTAAGTTTAAACCGAATCGGACGGTCAAGTAAGTGTAAACCGAATTGGACGGTCAAGTAAGTGTAAACCGAATTGGACGGTGAAGTAAGTGTAAACCGAATCGGACGGTCAAGTAAGTATAAACCGAATCGGACGGTCATGTAAGTGTAAACCGAATTGGACGGTCAAGTAAGTGTAAACCGAATCGGACGGTAAGTAAGTTTAAACCGAATCGGACGGTCAAGTAAGTGTAAACCGAATTGGACGGTCAAGTAAGTGTAAACCGAATCGGACGGTCAAGTAAGTTTAAACCGAATCGGACGGTCAAGTAAGTGTAGACCGAATTGGACGGTCAAGTAAGTGTAAACCGAATTGGACGGTCAAGTAAGTTTAAACCGAATCGGACGGTCAAGTAAGTATAAACCGAATTGGACGGTCAAGTAAGTGTAAACCGAATCGGACGGTCAAGTAAGTGTAAACCGAATTGGACGGTCAAGTAAGTGTAAACCGAATCGAACGGTCAAGTAAGTTTAAACCGAATCGGACGGTCAAGTAAGTGTAAACCGAATTGGACGGTCAAGTAAGTGTAAACCGAATCGGTCGGTCAAGTAAATTTAAACCGAATTGGACGGTCAAGTAAGTGTAAACCGAATCGGACGGTCAAGTAAGTTTAACCCGAATTGGACGGTCAAGTAAGTGTAAACCGAATCGGACGGTCAAGTAAGTTTAAACCGAATCGGACGGTCAAGAAAGTGTAAACAGAATTGGACGGTCAAGTAAGTGTAAACCGAATTGGACGGTTAAGTAAGTGTAAACCGAATCGGACGGTCAAGTAAGTTTAAACCGAATTGGACGGTCAAGTAAGTGTAAACCGAATCGGACGGTCAAGTAAGTTTAAACCGAATCGGACGGTCAAGTAAGTGTACACCGAATTGGACGGTCAAGTAAGTGTAAACCGAATTGGACGGTCAAGTAAGTGTAAACCGAATCGGACGCCAGTAAAAACAACAAATAACTCAAACCGAGAATCGTCTGTATTTTATACTTTAAAGTTCGCTCGAACCATAAACAAGAAAGATTCAATTACCGAAGTTATAAATGAGATTGAGTTATTATAGTACATTGCCAAAGTGTATTCCATAACCGATTTCGACAGCATATGTACATGTATAGACTACTGAAGACTGTAAAATAGTAAAATGATCTTTTAACTGAAAACTAGACTAGAATCAGAACATGTAAAATTTCATATTATCACCATAATATGCATAATTATCACCATTTTGACACTATCCTTGGTATTTGTTCTGTGGTCCAATAAAGGTATTTGATTTGATTAGTATTGTACATTGCAATTTTGGGCATCAATACTGATCCATCAGTTTAAAGTGACGAAGATAGTGTTCTAAAATATAAATACCCCCGTAGCAGCAAACCTGCGTACTCAGAGAATTTCCAATGCGTATATGTATCTTAATGCCACATAAAGCCACATACCATGTGTCATCAATATACAAAACTATTCATTAAAATTATCATTACAATAATTAACATGATCATTAAAATGTCATAAACTATTTATGACATTTTAATTTTTCTCCATAACAATAACCTGAGTATGCAGGTTTGCTGAAACAAGGAACATAAAAAGTAGGTTTTTATACAAATATCAATATAACTCAACTAGGTAAAGCCACATACCAAGTTGTATTAATATATGTTCATAATTAAGGGAGATAAAATTTGTTTATTCTCCATAAGAATAACATCAGAGCTGAGTACGCAGGTTTGCTGCTACGGGAACAATCTGCAAAAAAAGTTTGTTTGCAAATATCAATAGACAACACGATATAAAACAATGTAAAGCAATATACCAAGTTTCGTCAGGATAAATTGATAAATAAGCGAGATATACGATTTTTATTATACTTCATAAGAATAACATTGGACAACGTACTGTGTTTAGCACTTTCAATACCTCTGTAACCAATATACGTAGAGAAATGATAAAAACACCACATTGTTCGTCTTTTTAAGCCGAATCCAATGGTGAAAAGCAAAATTTGATTTACTCAAATATTATATGTCAAAAACTAAAAAAATGTTGGGATACAAAACCCCCCAAAATACCCTTTTGGATAGAGCGATCTGGCTGGTTTTCGAACTTAGTCATAAATGTTGCTTTAAATGTTTATACTAAATTTCATCAAAATCAGACAATTTTTACGAGTGTTATCGCACCCACGGACACACACACACACACACACACACACACACATATGTACATACATATATATATATATATATATATATATATATATATATATATATATATATATATATATATACAGGGTGAGTCAGACCACCCGTCCAGCATGTATAACGAGAGAACGGTTTGGTCTAAAGTCGTCAAACAAAAATCATCCCCACTAAAACGCATATGGGCTATCTATTAAAAATATTTTCATCAAAATCTATGTACAGGATGTTCCAAAACTGAACGGTCACGGGTTCGAATCTCAAAATTTTCTAATGTAAACATAGGGAATATTATACATCATATGAAATGCATGTTAATTTGCATAAGACTTGCATGTATTCTCTGTCCACATTCGTTTGATGTGTTATGTACAATTAACATGCATTTCATATGGAAAAATAATGTTTTTTGCTGATTGCAGAAAAACTAAAAAAGATACAAGGTTAGTGTAAATTAGAAAGTTGCTAGGATTTACAAGACCTTTTCAATGGTATGCTTTTTTGATATACGCTACCATTTGAATTTTTTTAAATTTTGGGCATATGGGTATTTTCAAAATAAATATTATTTTGAAATATAGATTTTCTCAAAAAAGCCTGTCATGTAGCATACCAGAGTAAAGCTGAGTTTATCGCGAGTAAGAAATTTAAGTCGGGAAAAAGGTACGCGTAGTGGTTTAGAAAATACAGGGTATTCCGTAAATATCAATATTTTACATTAAAATGGCCGCCATTTTGAAACGAATAAAGATAAGTGAATTCTGTTTTCGCCAAAGTGTTTATTTTAACAAGACCTTTAAAATGATGTATAATATTCCCTATGTTTATATTAGAAAATTTTGATATTCGAACCCGTGACCTTCAGTTTTGGAACATTCTGTACATAGATTTTGATGAAAATATTTTTAATAGATAGCCCATATGCGTTTTAGTAGGGAATATTTTTGTTTGACGACTTTATAGATCAAACCGTTCTCTCGTTATACATGCTGGACGGGTGGTCTGACTCACCCTGTATATATACAGTTTTGAACGAATGGTGTTTTTGGCATCTGGGGACCTCAGAACGAAAAGTTATCATGGTCCCGGGCCTAGGTCTTACTATGCCGACTACGGTAATAGCTTCTTCCCTATAGGGGGAATTCGCTAAAATATGTTATGCAGCGTAATCAAAATCATCCACGCGGGGCTTTTTATATCGTTGTTAAGCCCATTTGGCGCTTATTGTGGGAGTGCCCTGAAGTGATTGTTAGACCAGTGGTGGCTGAGGTTGCCCTGTTCGATTCTGAGCCGACTCTTATAAAAATTGCAAAGTTTCAAAACTGGAAGCAGCTGTTATTTGTTATTGAGTTAGTAATTTACTTGTTTACAGTCGGCAATTCCCAGAAAGTGAGAGGGCTTAGAATGATACAGTTACCTTTAGCAGTTAAACCTCCCAAAAGTCGTAGTGAAGCACAACATAAACAGAAAACAAAAAATAAATTACGTTCATTCGTTCAATCCATATTTAGTTATACGTGGCAAACTCGTATAGGCCTACTACACCAATTTTCACTCGTTTGATTAAGCAAATTTTCCCTATAGGACCAAAGCTATTACCATAGGTGGCATGATAAGACTTAAGCCCACAAGACCATGATAACCTTTTTTTGAAGCTCACAGGAGCCCAAACCACTATTCCTTTAACCTTATTTATATATGCGTGTGTTTGATAACTCTTGAAAGAAACGTTCGATTTTGTTGACGTTTGGCACTCATGTGTAAAGTGCCATTTATGACTTTCAGTTTGAAAACCAGAAAGATCGGACCATGGAAAGAGAGTTTTATGGTTGTTTTAAAATTAATTAAGATTAAGTTTTTCGTGTTTTTTTTGCCTAACATTTAAAAACCATACAATTTTGTTGACCATTTGTTAAAGTTTATAATAATAATAATAAACAATGTAGTATATTAAATCACCAAAATAGGATAAGCGATTGCAATTTTTTAACACATTAAAAAAATGTTCTATGTTAATCTTATGGGGGAAATATGTATTGCTTTTTAACTGATGTGGGGTTATTTGTTTGAACTCACTTTGGTTTTTTCCAATGAATTCAGCTTAAAAAAAAATAATTTTGGTGTTATAAATTTTGTTTTACGTCCATCCGTTGCAAAGTTAAAGTGCAATTATTCAAAGTTATTTAACGTACCGTGTTACTGTATTCAAAGTTAACACAGTACATTGGCCAATGCTATTCTTATGAGAATAAGTACAATTTTATATCGTGCTTAACTATACACATATATACAATTATAAAACTTGGTGGCTTCATAAAGGTGTGGTCTGTTGATACCTGTAACAACAAAACGTTGTCATCCCTGTGGCAGCAAACGTACGTACTCCGCCCTATTAGAGAATAAGTAAAATTGGATATCGCATTTGTTTATATGAACATATATTGCTAATATAATATTCTATACTATAGAATTATTCTATAAAATTAGATTAAAAAACATGGTTTCACTTGTGTGTGGTCTATTGATATTTACATAAAAAATACTTTTTTAGTAAATATCCCATTGCAGTAAACCTGCATACTCAATCCTCATGCCACTCTGAAAAATAGTATACTTCACTAACCAGGGGCGAGTACAGACTAAGGGGGCGGGGGGGGGGTCATGAGTGTAAAAACATATATAAACTGTTATAACACAATAATCTTTCCGGTGAAAAATTAGTAAAATACGTGAAGATCTGAGGTTTTGGAGGGGGGGGTTCATGACCCCCATGACCTCCCCTTGTATCCACGCTTGTCACTTACTTATGAATATATTTATGGCAGAGGCTACGTACACGTCCGACGTGAGCCGCTATTGTTCACGTCCGTTCCAAATTATGCACCGTACGTTACTTTTCCTGTGATTTTTAAAACAAATTGAGAGCCAGAAAACCTCCTAACCTAACCTAACGTAACGTAACCTAACGTAACGTAACGTAACCTAACCTAAGCGGTAGCGAAGTGAATTTGCCCTTACATTGGACGTGTACGTAGTCACTTCGTATATTTATGTCAAACTTGGTAAGCTGCTATGTAGTAGTGAGGAGCACATATGAATTGGAAATTCATTGAGTACGCAGTTTAGCTGCCACGGGGGCAACTCAATAACTGAGTTACAGTACTATTATAACTGCTCTTCAAACAGAAAGGCCAAGAAGAACCCATATTGCGTAGTAGTGAGTGGAATATTTGAAGAGTTCTTTAGGCACATTTCCTGTATACCTAGTCGGCGCATCTGTGTTTGCTATTGGTTGTTGTCTCAGTCTAGAATATGATTACGAAGAAGACACTCGACTTTGGATGCCGTCCGACCATTTTTGTTTGTTCGATCCAAACGTCTCCATCGATAGCCAGTATCTTACTTTGTATTGCTAGGTTGTTACTTAACCTCTGTTGACAAGCTTCTACTTCAACAATATCGAGTTGTAACACCCTTTAAACTACATAAATACCCCGGTAGCAGCAAACCTGCGTACTCAGAGAATTCCCAATGCATATATGTATCTTAATACCACATAAAGCCACATACCAAGTTTCATCAATATACATTTCTAAATAAACGATTTATGACATTTTAATTATTCTCCATAAGAATAACATGGCGGCTGAGTATACAGGGTTGCTGAAGCAAGGAACACAAAAATGGGGGTTTATACAAATATCAATATAACTCAAGAAGGTAAAGCCACATTTAAAATTGTTTTAATTTATGTTCATAATTAAGGGAGATAACACGTTACTTATTCTCCATAAGAATAACATGGGAGCTGAGTACGCAGGTTTGCTACTACGGGAACTATCGGCCAAAAAATGTTTTTTAGTGCAAATATCAATAGGACACGATATGAAGCAATATACCAAGTTTCATCAGGGTAAGTTGATAAATAAGCGAGGTATACAATTTGTCTTATTCTTCATAAGAATAACATTGGACAACGTACTGTGTTTAGCACTTTCGTAACCATTTGACGTAGAGCAATGATCAAAACACCAAATTGTGCGTATTTTTAAGCTGATTCTAATTGAAAAATGGTAAAATTTGACTTTTTTCAAAAACTATATGTAAAAAACTCAAAAAACCCATTTTTGGGGTACAAACCCCCCCCAAAATACCCCTTCGGATAGGTCGATCTGTCTGGTTTTCGAACTTAAAGTCATAAATGCTGCTTTACACGTTTATACCAAATTTCGTCAAAATCGGACTATTTTTGCGAGAGTTATCGTGCTCACGGACACACATATATATATAGACTATATATATATATATATATATGAAAAGTAGTTGGTCCCGGGCCTAGGTCTTACCATGCCGACTACGGTAACAGCTTCTTCCCTATAGGGGAAATTCGCTAAAATGTAGTCTGTAGTTGTAATTGTAACACATTTTCAACCTCGTATAAATATATGTTAGTGGATAGTGTATTAGGAGATGACTAATACAGATAATGTTGAACAGTGGTTTTGTAGCGAAAATATAACAAACAAAATGCTCTAAATAATGAATAACGTTTCTATTCATGTGTGGAGAATGGAAGCTGAAGAAAGAGAAACAAAATATCTCACGAATTCATTTGATCTCATGACCTAAAAGTTAGCACGCAGAGGAAGGGTCATTTTAGCGAATTTCCCCTACAGGGAAGAAGCTATTACCGTAGTCGGCATGGTAAGACCTAGGCCCGGGACCATGATAACTTTTCGTTTTGAGGTCCCCAGACCCCCAAAACATCATTCGTTCGAAACTGTATATATATGTGTGTGTGTGTGTGTGTGTGTGTGTGTGTGTGTGTGTGTGTGTGTCCGTGGGTGCGATAACTCTCGTAAAAAAGGTCCGACTTTGATGAAATTTGGTACAAACGTGTAAAGCAGCATTTATGACGTTAAGTTCGAAAACAGACAGATCGATCTATCCGAAGGGGTATTATTTTTTTTGGGGGGGGGATGGGGGGTTTGTACTCCAAAAATGTTTTTTTTTAATTTTGTACATATGATCTTTGATAAAGACATATTTTATTTTCCACCATTAAAGTCAGCTTAAAAAAATACACAATTTGGTGCTTTGATCATTGCTCTACGTCAATTGGATACGGAGATATTAAAAGTGCAAAACACAGTACGTTGTCCAATGTTTTTCTTATGGAGAATAAGAATAATTTTATACCTCGCTTATTTATGAACATATACCGACCAAACTTGGTATATGGCTTCATCTGGTTGTGGTCTTTTGTCATTAGCACAAAAAAGCTTTACCGATGGTTCCCGTAGCAGCAAACCTGCGTACTCAGCCCCCATGTTATTCTTATGGAGAAAAAGTAAAATATTATGTTTCCTTTAAATATGAACATAGATCAATAAAACTTGGTATGTGGCTTCACCTAGTTGGGTTATATTCATATTTGTATAAAAACCCATTTTTGTGTTCCTTGTTTCAGCATACGTGTATACTTAGCCGCCATGTTATTCTTATGGAGAATAATTAAAATGTCATAAATCGTTTATTTATGATTGTATATTGATGATACTTGGTACAGTATGTGGCTCTATGTGGTATTAAGATACATATATATGCATTGGAAATTCGCTTAGTACGCAGGTTTGCTGGTACGAGGGTATCATTGATATTTTATCATTTATTGCGTATTTTACAAACTGGATATAATCCCAAGAATATAATTTCAGATGGATCCATGGAATTTATTGTGGATTTAACAGGGAAAAATTACATTTAAAAACAAGTTTAATCAAACGGCAATTTTAAATTTCGCTTTACTATTTATTAAATTTATTCATATATTTTATTTTTCACGTATGCTTTGATTTGTTCAACAAAATAGGGACAGCTTATTTAAACCTATCAGAATCAAGATGCGGATAAAACTAAACAATTTCAAAATTCCTTGAGTTATCTGTAACTTTTCCAGTACCTGAGCTTATTTTCCCTGACCAAAGAGAACATTTTATAGAAGAAAAATAAAACTCGATCGACCAATCTTCTTAATAACAACAAGATGATTTGATTGTTCATACTCGATTGCAATGGCAACAGGATATAGCCTATCTGCCTTGATTGTTCATACTCAACAACAAGATGATTTGATTGTTCATACTCGATTGCTATGGCAACAGGATATTAAGCCTATCTGCCTTTCACAACTTTACACTATAAATAGTACCAAACTTTCACCATCCTCGGACTGAATTTGATACAAATATCCCGTTTAATGCGTCGTGTCTTGACAGACTATCCAATAATACCGAACTGTCTTTATTCGTTAGTAATTTCTTTGTCAATGCCTCCAGAAACTCAAAAACTCTAAACCATAAATACAAAATTTCTTAACTGTTTCATAAATTCAATATTTCAATATTGGGCCCGGTAGTGTTTGGGATACCCGGGTATTCAAAACTCGGGGTAAATACCCAACATTCACAAATACCCGGGTATTTTGGGTATTTATTATATTCTACGTAAAAACGCCAATGTAATTCATATCTACCCTTACTACACTTGTTATTATCAATGACTTACATTTGAGGATATTTTATTGATTACATTTATTAATTGTTTTACCAATAAATAAATAAAAACATGGCAATTTTTGTAAAAAGACCCGTCAATTATACAAACCACACTACCACCTAACTATGAAGGAACTGGTTAAATACCAGATATTCTATACAAATTTAAAAACATTTAATTTTATACTTTGACAGTTACAGAATAAAATCACAATGTAATTGAATTTATTAAACTCTCCAAAAACCGTCAAAATAGTAAATACCCAGTCCTGGGTATTTATCTCGATCTTGATCAGAAGTTAAAATTACTTGGTCACAATAAAATTACAATGCATAGAAAATTTATGTCGCCAAACATGAACTATTCTTTGCAAAAATAATTAAGAAAAAACATTTCGAGTGGTGCAAATTGTACATTCAGAATTAATTCAGTTCGTTTTCATGGTACTTAAGTAACGTTTGTACTGAACCACGTTATTTGTGGAAATTTAAGGAAGGCAGTGGCAATGGCCGCAGATCTCGGGTGGATCGACGCTCGGGTTCGCAACAACTCCAGTGTTTTGTAAACACACAAGATTACGGCTGGCCAATATACCTGATCTTAATAACTTTTTTAGGTTCCCCACGGTTAGCAAGATAATCTATAGTATTTCGAAAGAAAGTTCGGATTGACTTTGCGCCTCCAGTAAGGAAGAATTTTTGGGGGAGGGAGTGTTAGCTACTCTCCCCCTCGCGGAGCAAAAGAGCTGTTTTCAGCGGCCCCGATTTCTACCTGCTCTACCCCCGGGGCAAAAGATGTATTCTGTAATTAATTACCCTAAACCGCGGAGCAAAAGACATGCAGCCCTTTACCCACGGCCAGAAGCTCCTCTCGTCATTTCTTGAGCTTTCATAATGATTGTCAGGCGCATACGGAGAGTTCCTCATGGGTTTGGGATTGGGAAAGAGTCAGGAGTTTTTGTATTTCTGGAAGTCAGAAAATTTTTGAATTCCTTGGAAGGGGGGGGAATGATGTGGGCCGGGTAAATACCCAGCAGGTAGGTAAATAAAAAGTAGGTATTTACCCGGGTACTTATTCCAAGCCCCGGTTAAATACCCAAAACGTGGGTATTTGTGATTTTTATAACATTCAAGGGATTTTTACTAGGTTCATTGAAATTCCCATGCTGTAAGGATTCAATGATCATAAAAGTTGTTTTGAAGAGTATAACATGGTTACCACAAGCATTTAACCCTAGATCTAGCATTGGCAGGATATCCTACCCATGCCAGGTGCGGTAAATATGGCGCAGGTGATTTAGGTCTAATTGTTAAATTGTCACTCATATTTTGCCATTTGTAGAAGTTTTTTAAACAATTCGCAGTGCCTAAACTACTGTTGATAACCTAGTCATGTATGTATTTGTTTTGTTCAGAAAAAGAAGGAGATTTATAATAAAATAAAATAAAAGGAATCCCTGTTGGTAGTTTTTTGCAAAATGTGAAAACATTCTCTATACTATGTAAAAGTTCACTATTATGACATTAAGCATATGATAATCATGAATAATAATATTTTATCATATTAATCATGGGGTTCACAATAGGTGTCAGCTACTCTCCTCCTCGCGGAGCACAAGAGGTGTGTTCAGCGGCCCCGATTTTTACCTGCTCTACCCCCGGAGCAAAAGACACGTTTTATGACCCTAAACCGCGGAGCAAAAGGCGCACACGCGTGTAGAGAATGGGTCAGGTATGGAAATGCGCAATAAGGCCCAGGTGCACATATTATCAGGGCATGCGCAAGACCCGTGGCAGGCAGCTGAAATCGCACCTGGTCGAGTGGCAGGGTAGAGGGTATCGTGGGGTAACCTACCCTCGGCTTCGGGATCAGACGGAAAATTGGAAATAGGGGGAGAGAGGGAACCAATGGGTCAAAATGAAAAACAGCCGTTAACTCGAAACTACAGGATAAACAGCTGTGCAAACTTCTACAACATAGCGTGCTTAATGCTTAGGTTAAATTGTGTATAATGTAATGGCTTAACATTTGGCGGTACAGTATTAAAACAGACGGTTGTTAAACTGTCGTTTTCCTCGTAAACCTCACCGTCTATGCACTTACCCTCCCATTAAACACTGAAAAAAATGTCTCTGGATATATTATCATACGTCTATTTGTTGCCTACTGGTGATCAGATTTGATTGTCGAGAGGCAAGAGTCCCAGCAATGACGTGTAGCCATGTAAACAAGCCATGCAATGCCTTCGTCACCTCCCTCGGTTGTGAGCTTGAGTTTTGTTGTAAACACAAAGTTGGCCACTGAACAAAGTTATAATTCAGCTGAAAGTTAAGTTATAATTTACTGAAAAATAAATCCGGCAAAGAAAGATGAAATTCGTGTTTAATGAGGGGAAATTTTATTGATCTGCAATAAAACCGCTAAACCCAAACTAGATTTTTACTGAAAAAAAAACGCAGAGTGACCAACGAGAAGACGATCTAATTTCCGAGATGGACTAAACAATGCTGCAACAAAACATCGCCAGACGATGCTGGTCTGAACAGAACCTCCAGCCTGCAGTGCACCGGTTCGTCCCAGGACCGTTACGTCGGTCATTTCGACTCGATTTCTACAAGCACGAGCGCAAGAGCACTCAAATGTTGGTTTTTATTAACTAATTGAGGCATTTTATTATTTAAAAATTGCAAAATATCGATATTTTTAAATGGGTATAAATAAGAGGGTGCCATATCACTGGATTTCCCCGGAGATTACCGAATTTAGGGTAACAATATACTGTAGCCGAGAAATTTCCACGAAATGTTAGGAATATGCTCTTTCTTCAAATTTGTCCAACAAAAATACGTAGTATAACGTAAAATGTTATGTAGAAATCGAATTTAGGAACAACAAGTAATTTCGTTTGCAACCTTTGTTAAACAAATCTCCCTAAAATTGGCAAATGGAGACATAACAATAGCAGATTATTTACTCTATAATTTATTTTACACGTTAAAATGCATTAAAAAGAGTTTTGTTAATACTTAGTTTGCACAAATTTTCGGGGGGCGCACCTGAACTCCCCCCTCCACTGGGTAGGTGGTCGCCAGCTAAAAATCTCCTTTTTTCCGCACTACCACATGGTAAGCCTAGTATAAGAACATTTGTTTGTCGTTTTTTCCAGGAAACTTCTGAAAGAAAATTCATTTAGGTACATATTTAACGTAATAATTTGTTTGAAGATACAAACGACGGAACTGCAATTAATTGCTGTGTACTAATCATAAAATAATGTTACACTGACATCTCCATATCAGTAAATCGCAAATATTTTCTTCGTCATGAGCCCATGTAAGTCGGTCGTCATATGGTCATGTAGACTTTTATGACCGACTTCAGACGCACCCGTAATCGTTGATTCACTGAGTTTTCGTGGTAGTCCTGTCGACACCGAAGCAATGCTGAACTCAGAAGCCGCAAGCCCCGAATCCCGTTCACACGCAGCAGGCAGAGAGAGACTTGGCAACGTCGCATGGCGCCCCGTAGTAAACAACAAGAGAGCGTGCGATGTGGCAACGCCGCAGCCGCTCGACCGCACAACCGAGGGGAAAGCTGTCCCCTAGCCCGCATCCTGCCGTGCCACCCCTGCACCTCGGTAAAACGGGAGCCTGACGCCTGGTGCTATTGTACACTCGTGGCATGACATACATACCCCTTAGTGACCGTGGGGCGGGGGTTCCACCAGAGGTTTTTAAGAAAGAACTAATTTCTAAGCGACCTAAGCGTTCAACTAGAACCTCGAAGAACGCAGGTAACTGAGAAGCCACAGTTTCTCAATACTCTGAAGAAACAAAATCAGAAAGTAACAGATATTCCGCCGTCTTGTAAAAAAGTTACGACTGGATACCATCAACAGTAATTACTTATAATCATATTTAACATCAAAATATTCATATTGAGAACGATAGTATGCATCATCATTGACTATAGATACTGGTATTAATGTTTAAAAAGTTACAACTTTCGACAAAGTGAAACATATAACATGTCGATTAAAGAACTACAGTTTAGGCATAGACCCAGGCCCAATACGATACTCAGGTTGGTGTTTTTGTTTCGGATCCCCAAATTGTTTACGCACCATGGGACTTATGTGAAAACGTCCGCAGTATTATTATTAATCCGTAACAAAATTATTCATTTGTCAAAAAAGGCAGGCAGCCTTCTAAAAATTACGGGTTATATATGTATTTTTTAACCCTGGACTAGGAGAATAGAAATTTGAATCAAAAACTTGAATAATACACGACATTTCCTTTCAAAATCGTTAATAAAAGATGATTCCTTTGTTATGAAAGACCGGCAGTGTTCCTGTATTGGTTGTTGGCATTGTTTCTTTGAACAGAATACACTTATTGGGCGAAAAGATGAACTTAAAATTATTTCTTACAGCAAATTGCATTCGTAAATTTGTATTGTTGACAGAAAAGCCCTTATTTCCTCTGTTGACACAATTCTGAAGCTAACTGAAAACAAAAGAAAAAAATCCCGTCGGACCCTAGAAGGCCTCCGACACGGATATTAGCTCTTTAAACTAGCGGTTTTCAACACAACCAAATCCGTCAATATACTGAATCTACGGTCTGCTTACGTAAACAAAGACCGGTTATACACGTAGGCGCGTAGGCTGAGGGCTCTCCCCTTTTGGTCTCTTCAGGCCGGGGCCGGTTAGTGATAAGATTCTAAAATAAATGCATTATTTTCATCAAATTAGTGTCAATAATTGTATTTACTAGAGGGAAAACAATCGTCTAGTAAAAGTAAATGCTTTTGCGATAAGTTATTTCTCAACTTTATTTTTACCATACAATATGTAGTTATATTTGTTCCTATGATCATGATCTGTATCAAAATAATCTAAGCCAGCTGCAAAAAAGCTAACAAGATAAAAGTTTCAGCAATAAACAGCTGAAATATTATAACAATACTTTCACTTCGAATCTAATTTTTTGAACGTATCCTCATTTAAATAAAAACGCATTTATATACTGTATAACTTGTATTAACGTTATTGCAATAATTGATTCACTGTTTTATTGTCATAACATGTATCTGCCCTTGTACACAAAAACTAGTATAACCATTTGTGTCTGACCTCCCTTTATGGAAGGAAGTTTCCCGTTTCCATTAATACATATCTGGTCACCCTGATGTGATTCGGCGTCTCCATCGTGTATTTTCAGTGCATTTGCTTGTCGCGCGATAGTTACTTCCCATGTAGGATCGAAGATATTGTACAATTCAGCTAAGTGCGATGTCTGCCACCACCAAAGTAACAGTACTATAGACGATAGCAGGCATTGGTCTATTAAACCACATTCCACTAGCCCCAGAAACATACTAGACTACATATGCATTCGTTATTAAAATGCACTGATATTTTTCATAAAAGTAATCAGAAAAGGGAAAGCAATCTATATACTAACTGATCGTTTGAAAGTCAAACCAACTGGAAAATTCTTATACTCCTTTTGTTGTCTGAGGGAAAACCCGTCCTAACATTGTTATTGATTTGGATTTAGTTTTGTATTTACAGGAACTAGTAATTTTGCTGACTAAAATTTTCGTGACTACAACTAGGCTATAACAACTGCTGTATCGGAAGAGATTTCCAGCGGAAGCTGATAAACGTTAAATATTACATAAATAATTAAGAAACAGCAGAAGGATAAGCTGATAAGTTTTAGAGCAATCTAAACCTCTAGTCTCCTTTGTGCTAGGAGAACAAAAACAACTTGTATCCAATGATAAAAATGAAAGCAGGAACAAAGTAGGGTGTTCGACATGGCAACGCTGCGACGCCGAGGTTTAGGTTCGGTCGAGGGGGGAGGGCGGAGGGGGGTTAGCAGCTGTGCTACGGCTATAGCACAGCTGCGCTTCCGCCTAGCGCCTAGCCCGTCTCTCGACTCGACACGCCACCGCACCGCCCGCCCTCATAAATAAACGGGAACTAGTAAAATGGATAAATGCAGTCTAATTAGGAAATATGAGTTGAACCTAAAGTTGTCACTCTACACTTCACAAAACTACACGTTCGGATTGCTATTTAAAAATGTCATATTACTGCTAACCGAATCAAAATTAGTATAAGCCCTATCCCGTAATACGCAAAAACAAAAGGATTTACCTCGTTTTCTGCCCTTTTCTCGGCTTTTAAAAACAACATACAAATGGATACTTCCACGCACGCTAAAACCACTGCTGCAAAAAGTGAGACATTTGAATTTTCTCATACTATATGTGTTATAAGCAATATTCGTTTTCTGTGAATACATATAATAATTGTCTTAGGACAATGTACTCGCGAGTTTTTAATTTGATTGATATTCACTCGACCGTCGCGTCGCCATTTGTATATTTGTTGGCAGTTGATAATGCAAGTAAACGTTTCAATGGGGAAAAATTACATATTTCTGTCAACAAAAGAACGGGAGAGCCCAAAGCCCTAGCACAGGAAATCAGTTTGTAACAATTTGAAAGGTCGACACCACGACCCATGACAACCGCACCCTTGAACCGGTGCGGCGCCGGACACACGAGTTTTAGAATTTATGTCTACATTTTCTTCCTGGTTAGGATTATATGGACGGAAAATTTGCATAACAGTCAAAGAGAGTTACAGTAACTTCCAAGCCGTTTGTTGGGTTTATAGCTGCAAACTAAAGACATAATAATACCCCCGTCCCAGCAAAACTACGTACTCATAGCGAATTCCCAATGCATATATATCTTAATACCGCATAAAGCCACTTACCAAGTTCACAAATAAACGATATAGTATAACATGTTAATTATTCTCCGTAAGAATAACATGGGAGTTGAGAACGCAGGCTTGCTGCAACAAGGGACACAAAATATGGCTTTTTATGCAAATGTGAATATAACTCAACTAGGTGAAGCCACATACATGATGAAAACTGAAGTTTGATTTATTCAAAGATTCTATGTAAAAAATAAAACATTTTTACGGTCCAAACCCCCCGAGAATTTCGAATATCTGTCTGATTTTCGAACTTGGAGTCAAAAATGTTGCTTTACACGTTTGTACAAAATTTCATCAAAATAGGACTAATATTTACGAGAGTTCCTAGCGATTTCAGTGAGCAGAATTTTGACATCACGAATAATAATCATTCAATAAAATGCCAAAATATTCAACATTTGTGATTTTTCATTGGCTGAATATTTGTGCTATTAAACGTTAGCTCAGTGAAATCGCTAAATTATTTTGTTTTTCTTTAAAATGAGCCATAAATCTGCAATTTCCGAAAATCCATTGAGGAGGACTAAATTCGAAAATAAAAATTGGTCTTGCGGGAGAAGCAGGTCGAAACCCGAAATGTTTCGTCATTGGAACCCCCCTTAAATGACCACAAATAAAGAGCTTTTTAAAAACTGGCAAAGGGACATCCTTGCCCAACTACCCGAATGGATAATCAACCCATAATGTATAGGATACATTATACATTTGTATTAATATTATGAATACACTTAATAATAAAGGGAATTCTCAGTCTTTTTAGTTTAGACTATTTTATCCATGTTAGTTTTAGCGAATTTCCCCTATAAGGAAGAAGCTATTACTGTAGTCGGCATGGTAAGACTTAGGTCCGGGACCATGATAACTTTTCGTTTTGAGGTCCCCAGATGCCAAAAACACCATTCGTTCAAAACTGTATATATATATATATATATATATATATATATATATATATATGTGTGTCCGTGACCACGATAACTCTCGTAAAAATAATCCGATTTTGACGAAATTTGGTATAAACGTGTAAAGCAGCATTTATGACTTTAATTTCGAAAATCAGCCAGATCGCTCTATCCAAAGGGGTATTTTGGGGGGGTTTTGTACCCCAAAAATGTTTTTTTTTGAGTTTTTACATATAATTTTTGAAAAAGTTAAACTTTAGTTTTTCCATTGGAATCAGCTTAAAAAGACGCACAATTTAGTGTTTTGATCATTGCTCTACGTGAAATGGTTACTGAGATATTGAAAGTGCTAAACACAGTACGTTGTACAATGTTATTCTTATGGAGAATAAGAAAAATTGCATATCTCGCTTATTTATCAACTTATCCTGATGAAACTTGGTATATTTCTTCATATCGTTGTGGTCTATTGATATTTGCACTAAACACCATTTTTTGGCCGATAGTTCCCGTAGCAGCAAACCTGCGTACTCAGCCCCCATGTTATTCTTATGGAGAATAAGTAACGTGTTATCTCCCTTAATTATGAACATAAATTAATAAAATTTGGTATGTGGCTTTCCCGACTTGATTTATACTGATATTTGTATAAAACCCCATTTTTTGTGTTCCTTGCTTCAGCAAACCTGCATACTCAGCCGCCATGTTATTCTTATGGATAATAATTAAAATGTCATAAACCGTTTATTTATGAATGCATATTGATGAAACTTGGTATATGGCTTTATGCGGTATTAAGATACATATTATGTGCATTGGAAATTCGCTGAGTAAGCAGGTTTGCTGCTACGGGGGTATTATTGTTCGGTTTCATCAAGAAGCGAATAGATAGCAAAAGATCAGAGTTATGGTGGAAACCAGTAGGCCAAGTATAGAGGCAGACTGAAAATATCAAATGAATTTTATTTACTTTTTATGATGATAACGCATTGCACAATGACAGTGTGAACCCACACAAAGCCACACAGTAGGCCAGTACCAACTATCGTACAGACAGAACAAAATTATCGTACTCGCGTCTTAATTATCGTACGTGTAAAAAGACTTTACGAACCAGGCTTAACGTTCATTAGGGAGATAGGCATTTACAAAATCAAACAGTGAAACAGTTTTAGGTAATATAAACATCAACAACTTGGGTAAACGGCAATAAAATTTATTTCATAAGCTAACCTAAGAGCAGCCTACTACTCTCCAACTTGAACACAATTTTAAGTTTCTGTCCAAAGTTTCTGACAACCAATGTGTGTACAGTGATGTGGGCCGGGTAAATACCCAGCGGGTAGGTAAATACAAAATTGGTATTTACCCAGGAACTTTCCCCAAGCCCCGGGTAAATACCCAAAACGTGGGTGTTTATGATTTGTATAACATTTAGGGGATTTTTTTGACACTGTTAACACAAGCATTTAACTTCTGTACACGATCGAGATAAATACCCAGAAGTGGGTATTTATTACATTGTCTTTTGGATTGTTTAATAATTTGTAAATTTTGGAGGAAAAGAATTGAAATTTAATTAGGCCTACATTTGATTACCTTGTGATTTTGTTCTGTATTCGTCCAATTATAAAATTACATATTTTTAAATTTGTATAGGATATCTCGTATCCAACCAGTTTGTTCATAGTTCGGCGGTGCATGGTGTGGTTTGTACGCTTGACAGGTCTTTTTACAAAAATGTCCATGTTAATTTAGTTATTGGTAACATCTTAAATAAATGTAATCAATCAAATATCCTTAAATGTTATACATTGATAATAAACAAGGGTAGTAAGGGCATATATGAATTACATTGACCTTTTTTACGTAAAATACCATAAATACCCAAAATACCCGGGTATTTATCCCGAGTTTTAAATACCCGGGTATTTTACATCACTATAGTCTGTTGGATCTAACCAACGGGCATTATTGTTAAGGTTATTTTCCTTATTATTGTTAAGTTTATTATCATTATTTTCTTTTGTTATACCGGTACTAGGTACCGTATTATCTAACACTTCCATATCATATTGTTATTATCTAACACTTCCATATCATATTGTTATCATCTAACAGTTCCATATCATATTGTTATTATCTAACAGTTCCATATCATACTGTTATTATCTAACACTTCCATATCATATTCTTATTGTACTTGTCATTCATATCAGTCATAGGCTAGTATTGTTTACTTCTAAACCACGTTCTGAACACATCCACCTCATCATTGTCTTGTTGTCACTGCCTACTTTTAGCGAATTTCCCCTATAGGGAAGAAGCTGTTACCGTGGTCGGCATGGTAAGACCTAGGCCCGGGACCATGATAACTTTTCGTTTTGAGGTCCCCAGACCCCAAAAACACCATTCGTTCGATACTGTATATATATAGTCTATATATATATATATATATATATATGTGTGTGTGTGTCCGTGCGCACGATAACTCTCGTAAAAATTATCCGATTTAGATGAAATTTGGTATAAACTTGTAAAGCAGTATTTATGAGTTAAGTTCGAAAACCAGACGGATCGACCTAACCGAAGGGGTACTTTGGGGGGGTTTTGTACCCCAAAAATGGGTTTTTTTGAACTTTTTACATATAATTTTTGAAATAGTCAAATTTTAGTTTACACTATAGGATTCATATTTAAAAACACACAATTTGGTATTTTGATCATTTCTCTACGTCAATTGGTTACCGAGTTATTGAAAGTGCTAAACACAGTACGTTGTCTAATGTTATTCTTATGGAGGAATAGAAAATGTTTATATCTCGCTTATTTATGAACGTATACTGACGAAAATTGGTATACAGCTTCATCTCGTGGTGGTCTAGTGATATTTGCTCAATAAAGGTTGTTTGCCAAAGTCTCCCGTAGCAGCAAACCTGCGTACTCAGCCCCCATGTTATTCTTATGGAGAATAATGAAATGCTCTGCCTCCCTTAATTATGAACAAAAATGAATAAAAACTGGTATACGACTTCACCTAGTTGAGTTCTATTGATATTAGCATAAAAACCCATTTTTTGTGTTCCTTGTAGCAGCAAACCTGCGTACTCAGCCCTAATGTTATTCTTATGGAGAATAATTAAAATTGTATATATCGCTTATTTCTGAATATATTTTTATGTAACTTGGTAAGTGGCTTTATGTAGTATTAAGACATTTATATCTCCATTGGAAATTCGCTGAGTATGCAGGTTTGCTGCGACGGGGGTATTTGTTTCTGTTACTTTGTTATTGTTGCCATTGTTTTCTATTTAGCCATTTTGAGCAAGGATACTAATTGTTACTCTTTTTGTAAATTGGTGTAAACCAAAAATGAATAAATAAACGGGATATATCAATATATTTGTATCCCATGACATAGGATACCGTGAAAACTTAAAGACACTTGTTAGCTAGTTAGGTTTACGAAAGTTACAAACACAACAAAATCTGCGCGTATATTCAAAGTTCATCTGAAGTCCGTGTTTACGACCATATGCAATTTGTTGACTGAAATGCACGCACAACATCTACTAACGTTCGATAAGTTATTACTCAATGTAGTTTTTAACGATTATATTTACAAATTGTAATACTGTATCATGCACCGATGAACCGGACTAAGTTATCGTACAAACGACAACTATTGTACTTCTGGCATCACTGGCTAGACTACGGGAGAGGGGAGAGGGGAGGGGGGGAGAGAGAGAGAGAGAGAGAGAGAGAGAGAGAGAGAGAGAGAGAGAGAAGCTCGGGTTTTTGGATCTGTTCGATAATAGTTTAATTGATTAAGCTCGAATATGAATTAGGTAAAAAGCTCTTCTAAATTATAAAGGGATAATTAAAACTCGATAATTGTACCTATATATGGTTTAATTTAGCAAGAGCCCATCGACCGAATCAAATTAAGTGGCATCAGTAGTTTGCTCTGGTGTTGGCAATATTTATTCAGTATTCTATAATAAAACAGCAACATCCCAAACATGTACAAAAAATAATGATATTAATAATTTATATATATTTCAATAATGTTCAAAGTTCTGTATGTAATAATCTTTCGACTGTTTGAATTCTCTGAAAGATCTACGGGATAAATCACTTGACATGTGGCGTCCTAGGGAGAACTTCTAGACACTGAACCATCATTGAATACAGAAATAATGAAGCCTTCATTTTTAAAAATCAAGCATGTATACTTGATTTTCAAAAAGAAGGCAAAAGTGAAGTATACAACAATTAAATTTAATACATATTTCAATAATAAGGGAACCACGAACAGGTAGTTAATATAACTTGGAAGTCCATATTTCCTCCTGTTTCCTAAGTCACAAAATTAGTTTTTATGTTCCGGCAAATAACACTAAATTCACTCACACACTAAAACAATTGGCCACACCAACACATATTGCAACAATATGACAAACTCTGGTGTTACGAACTTGTCATTATGTTTCAGGGCTGGTTGGACCCATTTTCCTTCAAAATACTTTAGAAATGGTGAAGCCTGTAAAACAAAACTCCAGATTCAGGGTCCAGGGTTAACACAGCCGGAGGTGAAATAGTTTTCCTACAGCACATTTTACCTTATCAATCTTTGGAATCCTGATTATACCAGGTACAATAAGACAGGTGTCGATAACTGAGTTTAATTCATTAATGATTTCAGAAAAAAAATCTGTAAACTCAAAACTAGCTAATGCAACCCAGACGAGGCCTACATTGTACATAAGACTCCTGGCTCAAGTTCCTCATATCATTAGTAACAGTCAGGCACGGATACAGAGGGAGGTCATAGGGGTCATGACCCCCCCCCCCCAAAAAAAACCTCAAACCTTCACGTATTTTACCCATTTTTCACCGTAAAGATTATTGTGTTTCAACAGTTTATATATTTTTTCACTCATGACCCCCCCCCCCAAAAAAAAATGATAGTCTGTATCCGCCCCTGCAATCAGTTCAACGTGTTAAGAGGGGGCACCAGTCACAAAACTTTTCACATTTCTACCTGCATCTCCCATAAGGCCGATGTTAACTTTCAAAGCCCATCAATCCTCAACGGATTATCCGATATAATTTATTTATGGCCCTTTTTAAAGACCAAAAAAATACCTAACGATTTCAGTGAACAAAATTTTGATATCACAAATAATAATCTTTCAAATACCACAATATTCAGTATTGACAATTTTGCTATGGTGAATTCATTGTGATATAAAAATGCAGCTCACTGAAATTGCTAGGTATTTTTTTGCTCTTTAAAATGAGCGATAAATCAACGATATCAGATAATCCGTTGAGCAGAAACGGGCTTTGAAAGTTAACATTCGTTTAGCGAATTTCCTCTATAGGAAAGAAGCTATTACCATAGTCGGCATGGCAAGACCTAGGCCCGGGACCGTGATAACTTTTCGTTTTGAAGTCCCCAGACCCCAAAAACACCATTCGTTCAAAACTGTATATATATATATATATATACATATATGTATATATATATAGTTTTAAACGAATGGTATATATATATATATGTATATATATATATGTGTGTCCGTGGGCACGATAACTCTCATAAAAAAGTCTGATTTTGATGAAATTTTGTAAAAACGTGTAAAACGTATTTAATGACTTTAAGTTCGAAAACCAGACAGATCTACCCATCCGAAGTGGTATTTTGGGGAGGGGGGTTTTGTACCCCAAAAATGTTTTTTTTGATGTTTTTACATGTAATATTTTAAAAAGTCAAATTTTAGTTTTCACCATTAAAGTCAGCTTTAAAAGACACACACAATCTGGTGTTTTGGTAATTTCTCTAGGTCAATTGGTTAAAGATATGTTAAAAGTGGTAAACACAGTACGTTGTCCAATGTTATTCTTATGGAGAATAAAATAAATTTTATATCTCGCTTATTTATGAACGTATCCCGACAAAACTTGGTATATGGCTTCATCTGGTTGTGGTCTATCATTATTTGCACAAAAACACAATTTTTCCCGATGGTTCCTGTAGCAGCAAATCTGCGTACTCTGCCCCAATGTTATTCTTATGGAGAAAAAGTAAACTATTATATATCCCTTAATTATTAACATAACTTAGTATGTCCCTTTGGCTTCAATTAAAACACAAAGGGAATTTTCCTTTAAAGTTTGCTTTTCCCTAGTTGAGTTCTATCGATATTTGCATAAAAATGCATTTTTTATGTTCCTTGTTGCAGCAAACCTGCTTACTCAGCTCCCATGTTATTCTTATGGAGAATAATTAAAATGGCATATATCGCTTATTTATGAATGTATATTAAAGGAACTTGGAAATTCGCTGAGTATGCAGGTTTGCTGCGACGGGGGTATTATTGGAGAAGCGTCTAGACGCAGACGACTAGAGCCCCCTCTGAGGACAAGTCTTGAGGTCAGACTCTTGATATATTTTAATTTTAGATTTCTTCAGACTGTATGAATAGAAAACTAATAGCATCCGAAAATGTATACTTTCGCCCTTTTAAACCCTCTAGTAACAAGAAGGCCAAAACATAGATGAGGGTTTATCACTAAAAACTTGATTAGGCTTTACAAGACAACTTTACACCTTCGTATTTTGTCCCGCCCCCGTCCTTTTAGCGAATTTCCCTTATAGGGAAGAAGCTATTACCGTTGGTGGCATGGTAAAACCTAGGCCACCTGGACCATTATAACTTTTTGTTTTGAGGCCCCCAGATGCCAAAAACACTGCTCGTTCAAATTCATATACATGTATATATATATATATATATATATATATATATATATATATATATATATATATTTATGTGTGTGTGTCCGTAGGCGCGATAACTTTCGTAAAATGCTCTGATCTTGATGAAATTTGGTATAAACGTGTGAGGAACTATTTTCATGAGTTCGAAAACCAGACAGATCGCACCATTATAAGGGGGTTTTGTACCCAAAAATGGGCGTTTTGAACTTTTTACATATAATTATTTTAAAAGCCAATCTTGAGTTTACATTATTGGATTCAGCTTAAAAAAACAAACAGTTTGGTATTTTGATCATCGCTCTACGTCAATTAGTTACTGAGATATTGGAAGTGCTAAACACAGTACGTTGTCCAATGTTAATTTTATGGAGAATAAGTACAATTTTATATCTCGCTTATTAATGAACATATATTAATAAAATTTGTTATGTGGCTTTATATGGTTGGGGTTTAATGCTATTTGCATACAAAACCCATTTTTAGTGGTTCCCATGGCAGCAAACCTGCGTACTTAGCAGCTATAATATTATTCTTATGGAGATTAAGAAACACGTGATATCTTGCTTGTTTATGAATATAAATTGGTAAAACTTGGTACCTATGTTGCCTCATCTGGAGGTGATCCATTGGTATTTACATAAAACCCAGATTTTTATGGTCCTTGATGCAGCAAACCTGCATACTCAGTTCTGGATGTTTTTCTTTTAGAGAATAAATAAAATGTCATACACCTCGCTTATTTATGAATATGAATATGCTTTGATGAAAGTTGGTAAGTAGCTTCATGACTTAGTTAATTACCATTTGAAATTCGCTGAGTATGCAAGTTTGCTGCACGGGGGTATTTAACTGTGGATTTGGAATCCCCTCACCTTTCTCCCCCAGGAGTTTAGGTGGGAACAAACTTCTTTCCCAACTGATCATTGCTAGCAAATTAGTTACCGAATTTGGTTGTATAGGTACCTAAACTGTAAATAAACAAAGGGATTAAAAAAGTCAATTCACTGTTTTCTCTGTAATTGTAGCATAAGACAATGTACTTTATTAACCAACAATTCAACAAGTAATAATTCAACAAGTAATAATTCAACATACAAGCTTTATGAGCCCTTTTTATTGGTGATTCATACATTTTATTAAAAGTTGATGGTTTCGGGAAAAACTCAAGATACGGTATGAAGCCTTGTAATTTCTGATCCCAAATCTTCCCAGGAATGCCGGTGATCCATTTTGTTGGACAAAAAATGTGTACAGTACCATAAAAAAACCTAATTTAATTCAAACCGTTGAGGCCAACTTTTAAAAATTTGAATTTTTATGATTTTGTACGTGTTTTCAAAATTGTCATAGGAAAAATGCTTGGAGGTACTATGTTATTCCACCAGCAAACCTAATTTAATAGGTCACTGGACTCTAGTTCTGTACAATCCAGACAGACAATTATTACCTTAAAACCACATTTATGGGTAAAAAGATTTGCTACCAATAACTCAAATTTGTATAGTAGACATATCCTTTCTCCATAGCCTACACTATGTACAGGGAGAGAATATAAAATGATTGGTCTTTCAGGTGAAAATTATTCATGTCTACCTTCTGAAGTTTTATAGGTAGCCTATACAGGGTGTCACAAAAATCCGGAACTATCTATACATAACCATATTCTACATACAAAAATAAATCGAAAATGTTCAGTAACATTTTTTCGATTTCAACTTCGTTTAGCCGCTATCCGCCATTTTGTTTTTTTCACTTAAACATTTCTATTTCCGTAATGGATTAATGTATCAAGTAAAAATTTGGTATGGAGCTTTACAGGATAAATGTCTAAATCCACAAAAAAAATTATTTTTTCCGACGTTTATTTTCAAAATGGCGGCCACTTTAAATTTTTAAAGTCAAATTCCATGAAAACTAGCAACTGAAACAAAATTTTACAAGAAATACAATTTAAAGCACTTTGTAATCCAAATCTAATGACATTTTTACTGTCAAAATCGGTTAATAAATAAAAAAGTTACAGCAATTTTTTATAATAAATTTCAAAATGGCGGCCATATAACATTTTCAAAGTCAAATTCCCTAGTGCATTTGACCAAGTCCTTTAAAGTTTATGTCTTGTAAAATTTTGTTTTAGTTGCTAGTTTTCCAGGAATTTGACTTAGAAATTTGTATATGGCCGCCATTTTGAAATTTATTATAAAAAAATTACCATAACTTTTTTATTTACTAACCGATTTTTACAGTAAAAATGTCATTAGATTTGGATTACAAAGTGCTTTAAATTGTATATCTTGTAAAATTTTGTTTCAGTTGCTAGTTTTCATGGAATTTGACTTTAAAAATTTAAAGTGGCCGCTATTTTGAAAATAAACGTCGGAAAAAAATAATTTTTTTTTGTTGATTTAGACATTTATCCTGTAAAGCTCCATACCAAATTTTTACTTGATACATTAATCCATTACGGAAATAGAAATGTTTAAGTGAAAAAGCAAAATGGCGGACAGCGGCTAAACGAAGTTGAAATCGAAAAAATGTTACTGAACATTTTCGATTTATTTCTGTATGTAGAATATGGTTATGTATAGCCAGTTCCGGATTTTTGTGACACCCTGTATAATTTTCCTCCTGCCCAAAGCAAAACTAAATTTCAGTCTGGAAGGTTCACAGCATTGACTATGGATACTTCAGTATCTATAGTCAATGGTTCACAGTAATATTTCATATTAAGGCCGTTTTCATCCAGCATGCTTGATGAATTGCCAGTTTCGCGGAAAGCCAATAAATAACCTTCCCAATTTATTTGTCAATGTAGTACTGAATTTGATAACACTGCCAAGTCTTCATTGAATCCGACTCACCGAAAACAAAATTAGCTGACCTCGCAGGTTTGTTAAAACCATAAACTGTTTACTAACACACATTCATTAACTCTTTCTACTTGTAGCTTTAATGTCAATCTCAAAATGTTTTAAAATTAAATTATATCTCAAAAATGTCATTAGTACACCTACCTATCGAAAAAAAAATTTTTGTTCGCAATAATGTGGTAATAAACAGTATTGCAATCAACTAACAATAATTTAAACTACGATACGCTATTTTACTTTTAAGCAAACCTATGCTAATCTCCAATGCATGGGTACACTTAAAGTTATCGATTTACTGAATTAAATAATATAGGTTCCTGTAGTCCCTTTTGGAAGGTCTATATCAACCCAGCAATTAATTTGTTTACATATTTGGATTGAAAATGTACCAAAATTTGCCCCCTCACATTAGAAATATATTAAGACATACTGAATAAATTTAAGGTTGAGTTAAAAAGCTTTTCCTAGGAGATCAAGTTTTTTTAACACGTTGGCTGCGGCGGACCCCGATCGTTTTTTTTTCTCAACATAGAAACTTATGCAAATTTCATGTTTAAACATGTTTGCAGTAGCGAAAGTGTTAATCTTGAAGAATTCTTAAAGTTGAAATGAAAAGACATTCTTCGCATGATGCTTTGCAAACAGTTGACCTTACAGCAACTTTGACCTATCCACGAGCCATTATAGACGACGGATGGAAACATCAAGTAACATGATCGTATGTTTAATGCTTTACTTACTAGACTCTATGCTGTACGTTTACTGACCACAACTATACCTATTAATCAATCTTTAAAAGCAATTTATTTTTCCTTTATTTCTTTTGATACATATTGAGCATAGAGTGTAACTAAATATTGGAGCCACTGTAAAAAATTAATTTGCACACTTTTGTTTGGACCTAAAAAGTTGACAAAAAAGCGTTTTTCAGACTTTGGCATAGAACTACGGGTGTTAAGGTTTACAGTTTTGAAAAGTAATGGGTGTTAACCAAAATTAAAACACCACAGCAATAACTTTGGTACAAGGACCAGTGCAAGACAAGGCTTCTCAGAAAGGTGGAAGGACAGTAGCACAATTAATTTTGTTATGAAAATAAAGGTCTCTTTGAGGGTACCATACATTTAATATTAGTTTACTAACAACATATTTATTATGACAGAAATAGACCTAGATCATACCAGAAAATAACTGAAATAAAATCGTTTGAAGCTCTTTAGGCCTACTGTTAACTTCTGGGTATTTTTGGGAAGTTAAAGAAAAAATAACAACAACTCAATTTAAACATAATTTACAAATTTATTATAATAATCCCTCTTTAGTAATTTTAATTGTTGACATTCCTATATTTAATATAAGCTGATCTGATGTATCTCTAAAGATAAATCCATTAAATAGTAGGACAAATCTTCAAATCTATTTATTATCCTACTCTGTTCTGAGTAAGTAGGTACCGTACCATATATTTTACTAAATACAAATTTTTTAATTTGATTTTGTAACTGTACCTAATTTCAGAATTATTACAACTTCCTACTGGACAATTTTATGAGGTCTAGGATAAAAATATAAAAACGCTGATCGGAAATCCACATTTACCCTGGTGAAAAAGTATATATGTTTATAATAGTACACACCATCTAAGCACACAATTATTATTCATAATTAATAAAGAAAATAAAGATTATGGCGTCTATAAAACATTCCAAAATGGTATTAACTTATCAGCTGTAGCAACCCTTATTTGGTAAAAAATTCATAAGCAGGGCCGTTTTTCCGAGGCTGTTTTTGTGGGGCTCCGGGCCCGAGGGGGGCCCCCAGGCCAAGAAAGTGAGGCCGCAGGTCACTAAGGGGGACCTCGCGAGACAGTGTTTTAATTATGTTCTATGACAACAATTTTTTTCTCAACTGAGATAGGGCCTAATACAAATAGTTTTAAGTTTTGTTTAATTTTAATTTTCTTAGTACAATGACTTTTGTGGTAAAGCATGAGGTTTTTTTTTAATTTATAAACTCTGATTGTTAGTTTAACCAGGCATGATGTTTTTTATCGTAGCCTATATTACCAGAGTATATTATTAGCTATTTAACAGAGTATATTATTAGCTATTTAACAGAGTATATTAGCTATTGGATATAGGTTTAAGAGAGCTAAAACCATAATATATTTTTAGGAAAGAAAATTAAAAACAACTTTTATATTTTATGATTTTTAAGTTTTGATAATAAATTCAAACTTTTTATTTATTTGTATATTTTGTGTATTAATTACAGTCCAGAATATTCATATTACGGAACAGAAAAAATAACTTTCGTATGCAGCCTACATATTACCTACATAAATAGTTGTAATGTGTATTTATTTATGTTAAGGGAGCCCCAATTTGGAATATGCCCGGGGCCCCAGAGATCCTAAATACGGCCCTGTTCATAAGGATTAAAAACAATAAATATAAGCTACATACCTTTGCGTCCAAAAATGGGTTGTCAATCATGAAATTTAGCACACTAAAAATACCACTCACTACACAAAACTAAAGTACAACAATACGTTTTTCCAGATAAAACCACAATACAATCTTCTCTTATCACTTCATAAAAATAACAATTTCCACTTTGTTTGATAAAAATCATAACTTGGTAAAAATAAAATTTAGAGAAATACCTTAGATTCAGGTTAATTTTGTGATTTATCAATTCCGATATTTTCATCCCATTTCCCACTTATCCCTTAGGCTAGGCCTATTTAACTTAGAGTGGATATATGAAACATAGTGTCTGACAGGCGAGATTCCTACGTTGGCTCAGGCACTACGCCACTGTCGTACGTCAACTTGCACTGACGGTGGCGCAACTGTTAGAAGACACAGGTAGCAGCGAGCTGGTAGTCTGTATTTTAATCCCTTTTCTGTGGTTATACTGAAAGTGGATTGATGACAATGGATCTGTAACAAAAATAAAAACAGATACAATCTTTAGGAAATAAAGTTACAAGTTCTCTTACGCTTAGACAAGTGAATTAAACTTTTGACACAACGTGTCTCACAACCATTCCATTCCCGTTAGCTTAGGCACGCAGCTGTCAGCTCTCCTAACCCCGTACCCGGCATGAGCCATACTTGGGCCCAGAGAAACGAGCTAAAGCCCAAAATCCGAACTGAATAACATTTAGGCTTATTAGCAAGCTGTTGGCTACTTCCAGAGATAGAGGATGAGTGACAACAACACCACCCTCACTTTGGAGGCAATGTCTCATAACCATTTGAACAAACCTTATTCAGCAGACCAAAACTAACGAACAGCTCAATATAACACGTGTAGATCTCGTTTTGTTTTCCGTCATTTTTTTACTAAAACCTTAAAAACTCAGAAAAATTATTAAAGATAAAATAATGAAACGGTATATATAAATTGACTTAATATAAAGTTTTTTTATTTTAAAATGGTGAAAGTTTAAAATTTATAGTGTAAAATATCTAAAATAAGTTAATAAAGAACATTACTGTACAATCAATGATAAGAATCCAATTGTCTAAACAAATTCAAAGACGAATCCAACAGAGTTTCATTTCAAAGGCAGAAGATAACGGAGAAAACTCAAGTTTATGTAGTCAACAAAGGATTCCCACAAAAATTTAGTTTTCATTTTCCTGACCTCGCCATGCCTAAAACATTTTGACTCTTCCTTGTAATATGTTCTTATTTAATCACGGTGATCAAACAAAAATGTATAATTTAATAAGAGCTCTACCATTTCCTTTGCTGTGGTACTGTAATAGTTCTTCTTTTATAGAAATTCAATCTAACCTCCTTCAGATTGTTATAGGTGATGTCGCTGGACGGAGGAGTGGGACTATCATGGGAACTTTCGGGAGTTCACTATGCGATGGTTCAAAAGCACCATAGTAGAAATTACAGCATCAATGCAATGCCATCATGTTTAAAAATTACAACCAAATGCATTTTATACGATACCGGTACATGTGTTACTGTAAAATGTTAAGGGTTCACGTTACCGCTGGTTTACCAGAGAGACAGGCCTAATAAATGTTGCTTTAGTATAGCCTTTCCTAGATTTGTTGGGCATACGGCATAGCCATGGGCTTGGGATCCTAACCTAAAACCAGCTTCTTGGTAGGACTAGGCATATACAGTACATAAATAAAATCGTTGACGTTTAATACAACTTGAAACTCGCTTGGTAAAACGAATATATGGTGAAATAAATATATACAGTACCTAATCTTACAAAGTCAGTTATTTAAAAATACTAACCTCTTTGTTGGTGGAGGTTGGAACTTTTCCCTCGGAAATAACTGAACTTCCAGAACAGCTTTATTCGGTTAATATTCCACTGCAAATTTAACAATAGGACAGAGGAATTAAATAGTTGTTTTAAAATGGCATTTATAACTAAACAAAAGGAATGTTCAACTTTTTGGAGATAGTTCTAAATAAATGGCTGTAAGTTAAAATAACTAAATAACAATAACGTATCGACATTCCAAAGTTTGAACTACCGGAATTCGGAATACCGCGAGTGGAGAGGGGGCTGGGGATTGCAGTGCTACCAATGGTATTTTGTGGTTTTATCCTCTCTCCCTAAAAAATCGCCACCACTTGATTTAGATCATAATATATGGCAAATTTCTACACATACTTGTAAGTAAAATCGGGTAAGCCTTCAGCTTTTAGCTTCAGTATGTTTTCAATAGGCAAAGTAGCTCACTTTAGCCACTTTTCTCTTTGCCTCGTTATTCGATTTTCTGTATTTTCTGTATTCGATTGTAGTAATGATTCTGAGTGTTGTTGTTATCATAATATTTATTGTCCGTTATTTATCTGTATTTATCAATTTAATGTCCCTCATTATTGTTCAAATAGCTGTCATGATTGATTGTTATAACTGGCGTGTTTGTTAAGAAGTCATGTTATATTTATTTGTTTTGTTAGACTTACAGTGTATCTCAGTAATATTTTTATATGTGGATTGTTAAGGCTTATAGGTACAGTATGACAGGGCCGTAGAGAGCCGTGGCGGGCCCCCTGGCTAGACCTTGACATTAGCCCTCACATCTTTAGGCCCGATACTGATAATTGTCCCTATTTTTCAGGCCGGGTCCCCTCGGGAGTCTGGGCCCCTGGATCTATCCTTAAGAGGGGGCTCCAGTCCTCTGCTATCAAGTTCACAGGTACGTTACTTTCAACTAAAGCAGTAAACGTTGAAAGTAACAACTGCGCGAGCAGTAACCTAGCATTGGCGGCATTCCTCGAAGGAACAGTTACTTTAAAATAGAGCAGTAACTGTTTCACAGCATTTCCTGCGCATAGAAGGTCGTGTTTAACGTTGGGTGGGAGGGGAATGAGTTGGTGTGGAGGGGGGGGGGGGTGGCGCCTGACAAAATCTCGCCTCGGGCGCCAACAACACACGGCCCTGTTGGAAATGGTTAGTATATAAGACCAACATGAAGGAAAAACAAAGAGTATGGTACATCTAAAATTATCAACTAATACCCCGTCGCAGCAAACCTGCATACTCAGCGAATTTCCAATGGAGATCTAAATGTCTTACTACTACATAAAGCCACTTACCAAGTTTCATAAAAATACATTCACAAATAAGCGATATATACAATTTTAATTATTCTCCATAAGAATAACACTGGGGCTGAGTACGCAGTTTGCTGCAACAAGGAACACAAAAAATGGGTTTTTAAGCTAATATCTGTATGACTCAACTAGGTGAAGTCATATGCCAGTTTTTATTAATTTATGTTCATAATTAAGGGAGACCATAAGAATAACATAGGGCTGAGTACGCAGGTTTGCTGCTACGGGAGATTTTGGCAACAAATTTTTTTGAGCAAATGTCAATAGACCACAACCAGATGAAGCCATGTACCAAGTTTCGTCAGTATACGTTCATAAATAAGCGAGAAATAAAATTTTTCTTTTCCTCCATAGGAATAACCTAAGACAACATAATGTGTTTAGCATTTTCAATATCTTGATAACCAATTGACAAAGATAAATGATCAAAATACCAAATTAAGTGGTTTTTAAGCTGAATCCAATGTTGAAAACTAAAATTTGACCATTCAAAATATTACATGTAAAAAATTCAAAAAACTAATTTTTGGGGTACAAAACACCCCCAAAATACCCCTTCAGATCGAGCGATCTGGCTGGTTTTCAAACTTAAAGTCATAAATGTTGCTTTACACGTTTATACTAAATTTCATCAAAATCGGATCACTTTTACGAGAGTCATCGTGCTCACGGACACACACACATCCATTATATATATAGCTATACACACACACATATATATATATATATATATATATATATATATATATACAGTTTCGAACAAATGGGGTTTTTGGGGTCTGGGGACCTCAAAACAAAAAGTATCATGGTCCCGGGCCTAGGTCTTACCATGCCGACTACGGTAATAGCTTCTCCCTATATAGGGAAATTCGCTAAAAATGAGCGTATCTTTAATGAAAAATGAGAAGTGATTAAAAAAACTGTCATGTCCAGCAATATTATAAAGCAGTAATATGTATAAGATTAAGAATTCCATTCTACACATTGAATGCACCTGGGACTTGTTAAATATTATTGTAATAAAAGACTTTTGAATAAAAATTCGTTTGAATTTAATTGAATTTTTTGATCACCAAAAACAATAAAAAATATTTAACAAAGTTAGAACAAAACAGGTAGAGTGTGTACTTTTGTATGCTGCGATGAAGGTCAATTTTGTTTCAATGGAGAATGTTTGAAAATTGATAGATATAGGTAAAGAAAAAGATCAAAAGATGTTGAAGTAGACCTGATAAGAATTATTCCATATGAATATTCAGGCTTAATCGCAAATAGAGTCAGGGACAGGCTTGTCTCCTTAATAATCCCATTAGAAAATATTCTAGCACAATCATAAGTGTAATTTCAGTATTTTGGTTGGAGAGGCAAACGCAAACATGGTTGTGATCATGATTATTGTGACTTTTCATAATGTCAATAGTATTTACTCCAAGTTTTTCTAACACTTACTTACTTCACTTAAGTTTACTGTCCAATATACTCCTGGCAGAGCGATAAACGTGTCAGACGTGCCCAACAGGGTGTTAGGTCACGGGTAGTATTGGTATAAGAGGATACTAAGAAGACGAAGCAGAGCTGAAAATTGAAGGTGGTTAGTTAGCAGACAGGAAAGAAAAAATTACTAATTTTCAGAAAAGGTGGGATACACCAACCAATATGTGTGTAAAAATACTTTCTTTGTTGCTGTGCTCATCTGAACCAGTTTCTCCAGGTGAGTTAGCTGTGTATCCCACCTTTTCTCAATGAAACTCCCAAGCCTAGTGCTTTTCCTTTGCAAACCTAATTTCCAGAAAGCAAGAAATGCAAGCAAGTAGAACAGCAGAGAACTCAAAACGAGCGATGAGAGGGAAAGAGTGTTAGAACAGCATTGATGAGTTGCACAAACGACATATGAACGGCGAACAGACACTAAAATTGCTAAATCAATCCAGAGGGATTTACTCATATACAATTAAAGCTGAGTGCACAGGTTTTCTGCCACTGGGACCAAAATAAACTTATAGGCATATAGGCATACATCAATAGAAGACAACCAGATGAAGCCCCATACCAAGTTTCATCAACAAATGTTCGTTAACAAGTGAGACATCACATTTGACTTAATCTCCATTAGATTAACATTGAACAATGTACTGTGTTTAGAACTTTCAATATCTCAGTGACCGATTGACTTATTAGAACAATATTTCAAGGTACGCTACTAAATTGTTTATTTTCTTAGCTGAATGCAATGGACAAACTACAATTAAATATCTAAAAAATTAGATGTAAAATTAAGAAATAAAAAGTATTTGTGGGGTACAAATCCTCCCTTTGGATTCGACAGGGAAATAGGGGCTTATTAGACTCTTGAAATCCTCAAAGCGTTACGCTAACAATTTCATGATAATCTGTCAAGCGTTAAAATATAGTTAGCATCACAGGAATTTCATTTACAATGTGACGTTTAAGAATTTTGCTTTTTCGATTCATCCAGAAAATAAATGGTTTGGAAGGTTTTTGACAAATTGTCACGACAGGGAAATCTCTCTTGTACACAATATCGCATAAAGTAACTTAGCCAGCAACACTTTACTTACAAAATCAGTTCAGAGGTGGTACAGTTTGCATTACTTGGTGTAAGAAAGCCTGTTGCACAACAGAGTGAATAAATCAATCTTCAGTCGTATAAAAAGATTACTTCCATGCTTACAAATACCAAGTGGTAGAACTAAAAACATTTCATGATGTAACACGCTAATATTGATCTAAAATGACAACTTTAATGCTGTGTTTGTCTGGTTTGTTTACATAATATAAAAATTCAGTGTCGAATTACATAAATGTGTTGAAGATTAATGTTGTTATCTCATTTCCAGCATTCCAAACATTTTCTGGGCTTCGTGAAAAGTCCAGTCTTTGTCATATGTCAGGTTTCATAACCAAAAGAATTCAGGATATCATAACAGCAATATCAGAGACAGGTGTGCGACATTGCTGGTCCATTTTTTAGAATTGTTATCTGTCACAATAAATACCAAGATAAATTACCCCTGACGTCTGACCTTATAAAAACTTGTGTATCTTGCCACTCAATATACACAAGTGAAATATTTTGAATGCTGCAAGGGTAACAGGCATGTATTAGGCCTTAAATAAACAAATCTGAAAAAATAACCATTTTTATTCATAATCATAACCAAACTCGTCTAATTTCCAGTCATATTCTATGATTATGTTTTAAATTGTCTCTTTGTAGAAGAAATAAACCATCATTTACAAGATTGAATCATATATTTACCGTGTTGTTTACTGTGACATCAGAGACAGATTCCAATTAATATATACCTCACTTTGAGATACCGGTACTGCATAAGCGTGTTTATTACAAATTACAAAAGCAGATAACAGTGAACAATTTAAGATATAGCTTTTGTTTAGATCATTTTTTTATTTGTTGAGGTGAAGATAAGCACTTTAGGTAACATACCCAAAACATCAAAATTTCTATGGCAAAATCTCCCGATTCACCAAATTGTAAAACCTGTCATCTTATCCTTCACCACTGTCACTAAGAAGTCATTTGGTTTGAAAGTTACTACGTTAACAAACACAGGATCACACTTCATGTTTATGTGTTGCTGAGGGACGGATTCAGAGATCCAAAAATCCTCACACATCAACTAAAGCTTATTGTGAGTCCCTATAGTTCGTTAGTTGGGCAAACCAATGCCCATACCTTTTACGAGATCGAGGAATTTTTTCCAATACTAACGTCCCATTCATCACCTGGTTGCTTGCAACCAAACAGAGCCCTTCTCCTTGCCCCGAGACTCTCGCAATCCAGTATGAGGATTACAGTGAAACCTCAAAAAATGATGTGCTTGGCTCTCTTCAGACTGATTGCAAAGCCTACACTCCTGACTTTCATTTATAAGACCAAGAGTGTGGAGATGTTTCCCCAAGAGGCCGTGTTCAGTTATCAAGGCGATTACCTGCTTAACCCGACCTCTGCCCAACCTCACCAACCTGTAAGTGAAGTAAGAGCTAGTGTCTGCTAGCAGCTTGTTGCCAAGTGTTTGACCAGAGTAACCCTACCATTGCTGGCGATGTCCCTAGACCATTTGTTGATCGTATGAAGATCAGTTGCTTTGCTTATGCCACAGCTTGGCTCTGGACCAAATAATGACTTACCTGAACCTCTCTTTGCAAGCTCATCTGCACACTCATTGCCTACATGGCCAGGCACCCAACCAAGGTGCAGAGCTGCGTGATGTGAGTTCGCTGAGAGCATTGTGACACTCCCACACTACTTTTGACTTGATTGCGTTGGAGTCAAGAGCCTTGAGGGCAGATATCAGAGACAAATTCCAATTATTATGCAGTAGAAACTCGCTAACACGATCCTCAGTAGAACAACAACCTCTAACAACAAAAACAGCAAACTCGATAATACGTGCATTTTTACAATCCACGTCAGGTTGCCATAACACTTAATGTTAAATGTACCTCTATAGTACGACTGTTATTGTTTTACAAATCTCAATAGAACGACTTTTTTCCTAAGTCAGATCGCAGTTTAACCCTCTATAGCACGTCTTTTTGTGACACGGAACCTTTATAGCACGACTTCAACCTCAGTGGTGCGTCGTTTTACATAATGGAACCTTTATAGCACGAGTTAATTCTTCCCTGTGCATAGTTCCTACGGGCATTGGCCCATCAGAACGGGTGTTATGAAGGAAATAATTCCTTGGGCTCTGGTCTAAACATGAAAACCCCTCTACCACCCCCTTGTGATAGGGACAAACGTAAAATAACGCCACTGACTGTTGAATTCAAATGGAAAGTGATAAAAAGTGTTTAGGAAACCCGACAAAAAGAAAACTGATTAAAATAATACAAAAGTAAAACTATGTTTTAGGTGAATTTGTATGTACAAACTAATTACTTTTGTTAAAAGATAATAAATGTACTTTGTTAAACAAAACGCATTAGCGAGAGTTGATCCAAAATGCACTTGCTATAAGAGGGTTTTAGAGAAACGAGTAACCTCGATAGCACGATTTTTAGTCCACACGACCTTGATAACACGAACCTCGACTAGAAGAGTACCTCGATTCCTAAATCCCCTTGAGAGTCTTGCTATCAAGGTTCTACCTCACCTTGAGATACCGGTATGTATAAGCGTGTTTATTACAAAAGCAGATAACAGTGTATGTATAAGCGTGTTTATTACAAAAGCAGATAACAGTGTATGTATAAGCGTGTTTATTACAAACGCAGATAACAGTGAACAGTTTAATATATAGCATTTGTTTAGATTTTTTTTATTTGTTGAAGTGAAGATAAGCACTTTAGGTAACATACCCAAAACATAAAAATTTCTATGGCAAAATCTTCTGATTCCCCAAATCGTAAAACCTGTCATCTTATCCTTCACCACTGTCACTAAGAAGTCATTTGGTTTGAAAGTTACTATGTTAACAAACACAGGATCACACATGCACATACAGATTTGAATGAATGGTTGTGACCATGACATCAAAATAAAAACGTGTTTTGGTCCTGGGCTCCTGGTTTCTCTGCAGGCTGGTTTCTTGAAATTTGAGACCTGCGACAAAGCCTGAATACAGAGTAGCAAGTCCAAGCCCTTCCAGGAAGTAGAAGATCTTCCTTCCCACCAAGTGCTCCCAAGGGATAGAGGGGCTCTTATTGAGATCTTGAGGACTGACTGGCTAGAGGGCAGACCAAACTGAGGAAAGGACCCTCCAATGGGATTATAGAAGTCAGATGGTTGGTAATATACCAGGGAGCAAAGGTCATTCCTTGGTAGAGGTCATCTGGGTTAGAGGTGTGAACAGGGCCGTACTCAGCTTTCACGGGCCCCTGAGCAGGCCTGGTGGTGTGGGTCGTTGTTGCCGTCCGGATCCAAGTTAGTGACCTCTTTTTTAGACACCATATCAGCTGGCCCTCCTGAGTGTGAATTGACAATAAATGTTAGGATTTGACTTACCATTCAATTTACATTAAAAAATACCAAATAAATAATAAAGAACTCTAAATTTCAGATAAAATTATATTATTTGCCCTTTTACCTAAAAAGTTAATATAAAATAAATTGAACAATTATAATAAAAAAAGTTTGACAAAATTTATTATTTGTTAGTGTCTTAAATCCGGAGATTGCATTATTTTTCTAGATTATACTGAAAAGGAATAAAAGTTATGAGTAAGCTTCAGAGCTTTACATATACAGTGAAACCTCAAAAACTTCAACCTCAGGGGAAACAGGAAATATCTGAGCAATAATATTTCAAAATATTGAGGTTCGACTTATTATTAAGGTGATCTTGCACAGACTTTGGCTTACTGAGGGTCATGGTAACGCAAATGATGAGTCATGGGGAGTAGAATCCTTACATCATTTCTTCTTTTGCAAGCAGTGTATTAATCATACCGTAATAATTGTAATGAAAATGAAAAGTATAATTTTAACAATTAAAAATGTATAACATAAGCCTGGAAACGTTTTGAACAGCTAATTTGGTGAACGTACCAGAGGATGAAAAACATCCTTCAGTGAACAGTAAAAATTTCATAGAGTCGGAAAGTTAACAATGACTCAAATTTTGGTACAGTAGAACTTTGATAGTTCGACAGTCTGTATACTTTGACACGGGCCGTGACGACATTACATGACAGTAGCGGCGACCGACAGTATCCTTGACGGTTCGCCGGTCAGTGTCCAGTGTCCGAAGCCCGCTAATTGTTTTCGCGAACGCCACCGCCTTTTCTATACATAACTCTTCCTTCCCACCCCCTACCCCATCCTATTCACCCCCTTCCCCGTCCTTCCCAGTAAGTGAGTCAAGTCAGTTCGCTCGAGACGCTGCGGGAGTTATAATTTTATTTTAGTTACATTTATTTAATTTTTGTTTAGTTTTAAATTACTGTATTCATTAAATTTGTGTTACTGTACTTTCTAAATTAAACTCGTGTTTTAATACTCCCTGTGTTAAAATGTTCCATATACTCCCTATAGTTCGACATTTCGATAGTTCGACACCCCTTTAGTCCACAAAGTGTCGAACTATCGAGGTTCTACAGTAATTTGATTCTTGAGGAATTGATTCTCTCTCATAAACATTATAAAACACCTAGTTGCCCTGAAAGTACTATAAGTAGTTAGTGTTTTGTCAGGCAGTCCAGTAAGCAATCAGTACTTCTACTATTCAATCCAAAATGTGTTTCTTGTAAGCTAGATTCTAGAACAAAAATATGTTAACTTCCTTTAGTGATTTAAGTTGAAAACTCCACTAGTATCTTCTAATGCTAGCAGATCAAGTCAAGTGCTATCTCAAGAAGAACAACACAAAGTCTCCTGTAGATAATTATGTCAAGAGTACATAAAAATTAAAGTTTTGGTAAAGACTATTTGAAGTTCAGATGAACCGTATTCTGCATTTGTCTTCAGATAACTAGATATTCTTATTCAGATTCATAGAGATTGGATTCGGATTTATCTGTTATAATTAAAGTGGAAGTAACACTACAACTATTTTGATTTTAGGTGTTCTTATTGATACCAATTTATCATGGAAAAGTCATGTCATCAAACTAAAAAATGAATTGTTAAAAAGTGTATGAATCTTTTACTTTTACAACGCAGATTGTGTCCCGTCAAAGTACCGGTGAAGGTTTACCATGCACTTTTAGGTTCAAGACTAAGCTATGGCCTGGCGTGTTGGGGAGGTACATACGTCACTACGTCATATCCTTTAATAATACTTCACACTACTTAATAATACTTCACCCGCATCTTAATACTCCATACTACTTAATAATACTTCACCCACATCTTAATACTCCATACTACTTAATAATACTTCACCCCCATCTTAATACTCCATACTACTTAATAATACTTCACCCCCATCTTAATACTCCATACTACTTATTAATACTTCACCCACATCTTAATACTCCATACTACTTAATAATACTTCACCCCCATCTTAATACTCCATACTACTTAATAATACTTCACCCCCATCTTAATACTCCATACTACTTAATAATACTTCACCCGCATCTTAATACTCCATACTACAATAATACGTCATCCGCATCTTACCTAATTTCTCTAGGTACCAATCATTCCTGGCCACTTTTTCAACAATTTAAAATTCTTCCGATTATAAATCTATACATATTTCAAGTTTAAAAGCTTTTTTTATATAAAAAGTTCAACAAATTTACTTGAAGAAAATAACATATATCAGCTTAGAAATGTTTCTGTGGAAGTTCCAAGACCAAATTTAACTCCTTTTAAGAATTTTTAAACTTACAATGCGCCTTGTTTATTTAATTTACTATCACCTCAAATTTTAAACTGGAACGGTACAATGCTTTTTGCTTGAATTGAAAAACATATTACACTCGTTGGAGAACTGTGAATACCTATTTCAAACATCGCAATAATAATGTAATTCCCGTTGTTTCGCTATCGAAGTGCAATAATTTGTTTAGCAGTATTAATGTGATTTATCTTTTACTTTGTTTTGTAGTCAAAGATGTATTTTACAGTGTTTTATTCTAACTAGCCCATTTGTTATTTGTTAGATTATTGTGAATCCCATACTTAATACATTTTGCTATACACTTTTCATACTGTTGTTTTTAATTGTAAATGTTTATAATTACAGTAGAGTCCCTCTATTCCAAACTAATTTGGCCGAACCCTGTTTGGTTTAGCGGGAATTCGGGATAGGCAGATTTCATGAATAATATCAATGCACTGTCTTGATAACCCTTTGCACTCCAACATATATAGGACGTCACTGTTTTTGCCAAAAACTCCGCGGATCAATATCCTCTCCTCAATCCTATCGTAACTTACCCCACTCCCTCATCCTCTCCTCAATCCTACCGTAACTTACTCCACTCCCTCATCCTCTCCTCAATCTTACCGTCACTTACTCCACTCCCTCACCCCTCTCCTCAATCCTACCGTAACTTACTCCACTCCCTCACCCCTCTCCTCAATCCTACCGTAACTTACCCCACTCCCTCACCCCTCTCCTCAATCCTACCGTAACTTACTCCACTCCCTCACCCCTCTCCTCAATCCTACCGTAACTTACTCCACTCCCTCACCCCTCTCCTCAATCCTACCGTAACTTACTCCACTCCCTCACCCCTCTCCTCAATCCTACCGTAACCTACTCCACTCCCTCATCCCTCTCCTCAATCCTACCGTAACTTACTCCACTCCCTCACCCCACTCCTCAATCCTACCGTAACTTACCCCACTCCCTCATCCTATCGTAAATTACCCCACTCCCTCATCCCTCTTCTCAATCCTACCGTAACTAACTGCACTCCCTCATCCTCTCCTCAATCCTATCGTAACTTACTCCACTCCCTTATCCCTCTCCTCAATCCTACCGTAACTAACTGCACTCCCTCATCCTCTCCTCAATCCTACTGTAACTAACTGCACTCCCTCATCGATCCAAAAATACTGTGCACACAAAACTAGTCACAGCTCAGTATTATAGGATTAACATATTCTACCAAAAAACAATAACTGCAACCATTGGTAAGCACATCAGATACATGTTGTGGCATCTTACATGAAAAGTAAGAACGCCAAGCAGTTGAAAAGCTCCTTATTATTTTTCACCCTTGTTATGTCTCAAAACCAGTGCCAGAACGGCGTTCAGGCACCAGTGCACCACTGCAAACAGGTCGATTAATGTTCATCAGCATAATACATATGAAAATATTGGACTTTTTTCATTGTGTACATATTTGTGTATATTGTATCAGATATTGTATCAGATATATATATATATATATATATATATATATTCATTATTTGTATTATTGTATTTTTATGTTGTGAAATAAATTACATTTTGAATTTATACATATATTTAGGAGGCAACTTGGTATGAACAGTTTAATAAACAATTAAAAAGACTTGATTCAAGATTGATAATGCAAAACCTTTGAAAATAATGCTGATTAGGCCTATTAAAAACATAGTTCCACTAGTTTTAGAGCAACTCAAAAATTATAAAGCACCTTACATTTTATTATTAATGCATAAATTATGTAGATAAGTTTATTTTATAGTGAATTTAATAAAAGATAGATTAAACAATTTGTTTAAATAATTTGATTTTTAAAAATATATCAGTAAAAAAGGTTATACTATAAGGAAATGGAAACACATACTGAAAATGAATTGAATTTAATTCTGTACGACGTAAGATAACATTTCAACATTCCTTTAACTTAATAATCTAACATTAAATAGTCAAATTCAAGGATGACTGAATGTGGAAAACAAGGTTTACTTAGCATTCGAAATTGAGAATCTCTTATTACTTTGCAATAAAAACATCAGATGAATTACATTAGTTAGATGGGCAGACTGAAAACCTAAAATTACGATGAAATACAATTGAAATAACCTCGTAAACATCTATTGGACAGCAATCGTTATTAAGATAGAGATAATAAATATCAAGAACCAAATATAATTTTGCTCGGTGCCCCTACACCGGTAATGGTAATGACATCTATTTGACTGTTGAGCAAATTACAAATAGGGCATTTTCCTTAACATAGTGAAATGTCCATGCACAAAAATAAAGCTTAAAAAAAAACTATTACGATTAAAATGTAATACTTACATCTTATAACTACAAAATATCACAAGGCTGTGAAGAATTGGGCTATTTAATTCAGATATTTTTTAAGGTTTTGTGAACTATCACGGAAAATTCCAAAACATGAGTTGAGGAAAAGTCTACACATTAACTTAACACTTCAGTTCATAAGTAAAAATCTTTGAAAAACAAAATGAAAAAGGTGTCTGACATTTAGGTTTATGGGGCATTTGCAAGCCATGAATAACATTTGAATTATAACATAAATAAATACTTAAACTAATCTTGAGCCATTTAAGCTTCAAATTAAAAATAATTAACCCGTAAAACTCAATTAATACAAAGCGACTCTATTATACAAATGGAAACAACAGAAATGTATGAGACAGTTAATTGAAGCATCTGAACAACAAATCGGCCAAAGACTTAAAAACAAATTTATAGAATGAAAGTGAAGGAGTTAATAATGAAGCGCTGAAGCACATCTAATAGTAGGTGATACAATGAAGGGGACAACTCACAACACATTAAGTTAAATTAAAAATGAAAACAGCACGTTAAACTAGAGTTGATTCCAGTTTAGGAACATAATTAAGAATCAATCGTCAACAACGATGACCAAGGCATTTGTAGAAAATATTGTGTTATAAAAAAAGGAAAAGAGACCCAATCAAATGTGTTTTCATAAAAAGTACAGCACTGTATTGCATAAAGATACAACAATTTTAAAATTCAAGGTGTTTTATGCTCTCCATAAAAAAATGCGGGACCCGATTGTTCTTTCATTATGTTTAGAGATTTTTCCACTTAAGCAGGTGAATAGTTACATTTTAGCTTTAGTCTCTTTTTCTTTTTATACAGGTAAAATAGCCCTCTCCAAACAATATTTAACAAACAAGAGATCAATAGTTTACAGAACAAATTATATTTAGTCTATAAAACACTATGGTAAATTCCATTTTATAAAATATAACGTTCCATATCTATATAACACAAAACATGTACAAATGAATCTTTCCACTGGCTGCTTCAAGTCTACACATCAGCCTTCTCTTGGTCCGGATCTGCCCGGGTCACGGGTCTTCGTTGGTAGAAGAGGACGTAGGCACTCTCAGACTGAAACAACAAAAGCGGAACAATGTGACGTAGGCACTCTGACTGAAACAACAAAAGCGGAACAATGTGACGTAGGCACTCTGACTGAAACAACAAAAGCGGAACAATGTGACGTAGGCACTCTGACTGAAACAACAAAAGCGGAACAATGTTACGTAGGCACTCTCAGACTGAAACAACAAAAGCGGAACAATGTGACGTAGGCACTCTGACTGAAACAACAAAAGCAGAACAATGTGACGTAGGCACTCTCAGACTGAAACAACAAAAGCGGAACAATGTGACGTAGGCACTCTGACTGAAACAACAAAAGCGGAACAATGTGACGTAGGCACTCTGACTGAAACAACAAAAGCGGAACAATGTGACGTAGGCACTCTCAGACTGAAACAAAAGCGGAACAATGTCAAATACATCAATAATAACGTGTTAGCGGAAAAACATTTCAATCGACTTCCTTTAGTGTTTCTTGTTCATAATTCATTGTTGGATTTATGTCGTTTTAAGAAACAGTGCAGACATATGTCACACACTAACAAACACAAATCTCATCTCATTTCAGGTTCGGAAATTTGAAAGACCTAGTGTAAAATCTGATCCCGAGTAAAAAAAATCCTCAAATGACATTGTACAACGATAGGCTTTCAAATTTCTGGCTTGGAAATATTCCGCCATGTGATCGTGATTTGTTAAAATAAAAAATCTTTAGGGTTTAGTGCCTTCAGTATTCATGTGTTTTAACCGGAGCACACGACTGTCATGTGGTTAGCATTTATTATTTTTCTGGCGCTATTTGTTGCAATCAGATTAATGTTGCTTTAACACATTCACTGCGGGGCATGCCCAGGGGCGTGTTCCCGCTGCAGGGCATGCCCAGGGGTGTGTTCCCGCTGCAGGGCATGCCCAGGGGTGTGTTCCCACTGTGGGGCATGCCCAGGGGCGTGTTCCCGCTACGCGGCAAATGTGCACGGTCATATTTTGAATTCCCGGCTAACGAATGACAAAAACACTGTACGGTGCTGCACTGTGTTACAACACAACTGGACGCAGTTCTACAAAACGCCAAGAGATTGCAGCACAATCCAGATAGCAGTAGTCAATCTGGGTTGCCATCTAGAGGGACTAAGTGGGACAAAAACGAATTCGCGGAAGTCCCATAATGGCCGGGATATTGGGGGAAATTTACTACCAACCTACACCAAAATAAAGCTCGCATTCTGAGCTACACGTGGGCAACAAAACCACCGTACTGCTCGGAGTGCGGTAGTACACTGGAGCCCGTAGAGTATAGGCGTCGTCTGTACAGGCAAGCCTGTAGCCCGGACCGCGGGAACAGCCGCAACTACAGGCATGCCTGTATGACGCAGCGAAAGTGTTAAGACTAATGAGTTATATAGTATTTTTCACAGACTGGGAACAGTCAACAGTATTTTGGTGGGTTGAAGAATATCGAATTTGTTGCAGAGAAAAAATCTTGTGTTAGCAAATAAACGTAACGCATATTGTCATACTGTTTGTCAGGAATATGGAAGTGACTAATGCCCTCCTACAGTATATCCAGTTTTTTCTATCCACATTAGACCGGATATTTGATAGCCTACTATTGTATTCAAAATTCGATATACAGTCAACTCCCGATTATCCGGGGTAATGACCGGTTGGAGGGTCATGGATAACCCAAAACCATGGTTAAAACAAAGGGATCCAATAAATTGAATATTACAAATATAATAAAAGTCTATTAACATTTTTATACTACAATATTGTGTTTTAATGTCATTTAAGATAAATTTATATAAATCAAATACTTTTGAAAATCTTGAAATTGTGAAAATCTACAAACAATCGAGATAATAATAGTTAATACTAGCAATGGCTGATAGCAGTAAATACTATACAAAACGCCGAATGATATTTAATAGGTTAAACATCTCTAAACACCGAACTCTCTAACTACACCGAACAGTATGTTAATTAATTCTGCACTGGGGGAAAACCCCCATGAGGGTGAACAACGGCGGGAAGGGTGATTGTTTTGAGATGTTTCTATTTTTAGACGTGCGGGGCGGGAAGGGTGATTGTTTTGAGATGTTTCTATTTTTAGACGTGCGCGTCCGACCGACCGTCCGTCCGTCCGTTGCTGAGGGGGAACAGCGGCGGGAAGGGTGATTGTTTTGAGATGTTTCTATTTTTAGACGTGCGCGTCCGACCGTCCGTTGCTGAGGGGGAACAGTGGCGGGAAGGGTGATTGTTTTGAGATGTTTCTATTTTTAGACGTCGGCGTCCGACCGTCCGTGCAGTGTCAAGGTCATCGCTCCCCATCACGCGCCCACGGCTCATTAGCGAAATGACAGACTCTCAGATTGTGTTGTGTTTACTAAATTGTTTGTATAGTATTTATTCTGATAAAAAGTAAATTAATTAAGATTAAGGATATAATTTAGCAAAATAAATTTTTATTACTGCTCTATTTATGTTTAGAAGAGGATAAACAAAAATAAACCTTTGGTGACCCCGGTTAAATTGCAACCCGATTAACCCGCCCCCCCGATAATCGGGAGTTGACTGTACTGTGAATATTACAGATGAGATGAGAAAAACAGATAGAAACATGAGGTTTATTCTTGAAATGTTACATCTCACTGTTATATCTATTATTCAGTACACCTCCGATTATCCGGACTAATGTGGGAAAATATTGAACCAGATAACAACAAATCTGGATAATCTGAAACTATTATAACCAGCGACCAAAGAATAACATAGACTGGCAATCCCTATCCACTATACATTACTGTAGTTGAAGCTGGTCCCCCACCAATCAGAGGCTTAAACGGCTCAGCCACTGGCCGCTACTGGCACAAATTTTAATTCGCCGCGTCTCATTACAACCGTCTAAACCACGGTAATTAAAGCAACAACCAACATCTTATTTTGTTATTGGTCGCTGCTTAGTTAGATCTAAGATAACATTTTGATTTTTTGTGAAATTGAATAAAACAGTATGTAAACAGCAATGGGTTGAGTTAGAGTAAAAAATAAAATATTTTAATGACTACAAAAATTAAAAACTAAGATCAAGTTTAAAAAAAAATTTAGACATGAAAAAGTTGATCTGTGCGAATTTTTTTAATTTTTTGGTCAGACAAGTTTTGTCAGTGATAAAAGTTCTTGGAAAAGACATGATAAACAAATTTTTATTATTCATATTTTTTCTCCTGCAGGCAGCCTCAAAGTTAGGAATAATCTTAATCAAACTTCATACTCGTATATTTAGTATGAGAAATGTTATTCATGTGAGAAAGGCAATAAGTTATTGAACAAATGTTATTCACTGTGTGGAATGAGGTAAATAATAAGAAGTAAATGAAATATGTTGGTATAGGGATAATCTTGAATTAAAGACAGCACCGGGACAGCGCCAGCGACGGCAACACTTGGTAGTGGACGATTCACGTGGATTTATCCCCACCACTCAGAGGTTGCCCGGCTTCAAACCCAGCACGCAATTGCCAGTCCATGTTATTCTTTGGTCGCTGATTAAACATTGCATAAATAACGAGCGGGACGCTAGCACCTGCCACATTGAAGCTGCAAATTGCGTGGAATGACTGTAAAACAGAACAGAAATGCGAATGCAGAACGTTCAACAGGAACAAAAGGCGGAAAATACCAGTCACTTGCACATGCGCTACCGACGTGAATGTACGGTGGCTCACTCTATACTGCAGTTTCTATGATACTTCTCGCGTACTTTAATGTATTGTGGTTTCTCTGACACTTAGAAGGTGCTAGCGTGGGAGAAAAATCACGATTTACCGTAATTTACCATTTTTTATTTCAGACATCGTCGTCCGGTTAATCTGGGATCCGGATAATCCGAGGTGAACTGTACTAATAAACTTAATTTTAAAATCTCCATACCTGTACAGACTCTGGGGAGACGGGAGCCACTGAGGTGTCATCGAAACAGTACCAGTTGCCGTCCCGGTAGCTCTTACAGTTGGCGGTGTCTAACAATCAGAAACAACAAAGTTAAATCCATCCAAAATAAATTAATTTAAGATGAATATATTTTAGACAACTATATTAAACCTAGCAGTGGCCAATGGTGTAAGTGGGAAATGGCAGGCTAAATTTGGCGATTTTGCAGACCTTTTTTTTGAAAATTCGTATAAATTCAACCGTAGAAGTAAACCTAGCCAACCTCACACTCATTTTGATCGGAAATAACAGGAGATTCTAGAAATAGTAAAATAATCAAGATCTAGAAAGGGAATTTTTTCGGTAAAGTGAAAAGAATAAAAAAAATAGAATTTTGTATAATTTCAAAAGCAGCCTCGGTACTTTTTTTCTACAGATTTTTTTATGGAAAATTCATTATATACAGTTTGTAGACAATGTAATTCCCTACAAAGAAATATATAACATGTGGGGGAAAGAATTTTTGTGTATGTTTTAGGGGTGTAATATAATAACAAACGGAGAACCGATAAAAGTGAAAACTGTACAGTGAAAGTTTGTGTTGTGAAAAAGTTACATAATATATGTATATACTAATAATGATATATAAACATTTGTAATGCTAATGAAGTAAGGAATCTAAACAAGTCATTAAGTTTATGGTAAAAATGATTATCACTTAAAATTATTTGTATACAAAAGAATGTTTTGGTTTTTTGCGTATTTAAAAAAAAAATCAATTTCACAGTATTTAGTACATAACTTTTTCACCAAATTTTGTTACCCCAAACCAATATAAACATGTTGTAGTACATTCAATTACCTACATAAAAATGTATAACAGCTAGAGTCAATTATTGTTTTTATATGTGTTATGTAGCACTAAACAAATAGTCGCGGATTTGGCAAATTTCACTAGGCCTATCTATGTAGGAGTAAACACAACACTTTATAAACACTATTTGCCACACTTCAGTAATATTTATGCATAATATAATGCATAGATATTACTGTTAAATACACACAAACACCTCACTAACACTAATACTCTGAAATAATAACATAAATAGTAACAACTCACGAATAAAAATAGCAAACGCTTAGGTACCTAAATAAATACAAGATGGCCTTCAGACGTCATACGAACTGGATAAAATATGATGAAGTAATTCGATGATGCAGGAAAAAATACGTAATAGTAGTGCTGCCAATGACAAAACTAAATTCCTCTACATTTATTCCTCTTCAAAATGACATATTTGACTAGTAACAATAACTTACAATGCTCATAAATCTTCCAAACCCTCCAATTGAGACGGTTTGCCATTCGTTATAGAAACAAAAAACACCTGTTTTTATAAAATCATATAATCTAACCAATCAACATTTCGTTCGAAAAATCAATACCACAATGAAGCACATCTGTTTAGCTGTGCAGTGGTACCACTCGCAACTTCATGCGGCAAAAATTACCCGAGCTGGGTAATTTAAAAAAAGTCTTGTTTTGGCGTTTTCCTAGCGTCGGCTGCAGGAATAGCGTTGGGCCAAATATTCATTCGATTTCTAATCGTCGTGACATTGTTATATAGCTGCTACATGGTTCGTTTATGTAATAAAATAAAAGCTCAGAATATGATCTTTCGAATGGTATACACATTGTTCACTTTTGAATTGATTATTAATGGTTATTTTACAATACAACATTTTCGGTCATGAACCGACGCAAAGCGACGGCTGCCATTCTAAGGCGACAGGGTGAACCGACGCATAGTGACGGTTGGCCACAGCTAGGGTTAAACGGGGGCCCACCAGTTGATCGACATGATGGTTGCAAGGATAGTTGGTGGACTTTTTAAAAATAAATATTAATAATTAGTAAAGTCCTGAAACCCACTGATCGACATTGCTAGTTGCTCGCAGTGACAGTTGGTCGACTTTTAGAAAATAAGTATAAATAACTAAATAAAAACCTGAAACCAGTTTGTTGACATGATACTTGGTCGCTGTGACACTTGGTCAACTAAAAAATAAAACAAGCACCTATAAACAGGTGCTAAAAATATACCCCTTCCAATAACAGGTGTTAAAAATATTTTTGAAGGACTTCAGTAGAAAACATTACTGTGAACATGACCACAAATGTATTCCTGAGAAGAAAATGGAAGCACATAAAATCTGTAAAAATGCTATTAGTCAAATTTGACCATTTTTAACCCATCCTAAGGGTTTGATGTGCAAGTTTTTGACAAATATATACATTAAAAAAATGTAAATATAATTTAGCTGTTGGAAAATTGTTTGTGTTATTTACAGTATTTCTAAGCCATTATATATTATTCAGATTATTTTAGCAACATATTGCTCATATAAACCGATTTAGAACAATTTCTATTCAGTCAGGTGGCAACACTGTTCTCACAGCAGTTGCTTGAGGTTACGCAATTCTTTGTTATTATTTCGGAAGCAAACAATCACTTGATTCAGTTGTACAACCACCATTGTTTAATGTCATTTGTAGACTTGGTATTATGTCACAAGTGTAATTTTATACTAATAAATAGCTCAAATAGTTTTCATAATTTTTTTTATTTCATACAATGTCTACAAACAGTGTAAGCAGTAAAAACTGGTTATTTATTACAAACAGATGTTTTTCCCAAACCTCGTTTAGAAGTGACTGAGAGATATATAAACAACAGTTATAAAACTCGCAAACAAATCATTTCCATCATTGAACTGAAAATATCTCACGTTATATTAGAAATTAGATAAACAAAAAATTTCAAAATTTGTTTTTGATCTTACTTAATAAAAAAAATTAATATCCGAGTTCTTGCTTCGCCCTTCGTCACCGCTCAGAAAGGGTTAACAAATAATCCATTCTTTTTAGTCAGGTTTCCAGCAATGTGCAATACAGTTCAGGCCTTTGAAATTACACACAATATTCTCAGCGCTTATCTAAAAATTTCCTAGACGTTCCATAAGGGATGTCTGTGGGGAAATGGAAACATCTTAAGGTAAGCATTTGCCATATTGCATATGATTGCAATATTGCTCAGTGCTGCAAACCCTGCCTTTAAAGGGTGATTGTATAAAATATTTAACACTTTCAAACTTTGGTAACTGCATTTAAAATCAAACATCGGCCAGCTCCATTTTCGACTAGGGGAGTGTTTGAGGACAAATTCACAGCAAAGTGCTTTACAGTCAAAGACCTTTAAAATTACAAAAGAAGATGTATGCCCATATTTAACATTTTTGAAATCTCCTCTGCAGTATTTATCTATTTACAGTTGCAGTATACAATATTACCTTGTGTTGCAGGAGACAAAGTTTTGGTTTTCATTGAGGATTTTAAATTTTCAAATTGTCTTGAGCTATACAATTTACACATTACATTCACACAACACCAAGATCCCATTTGCTCCATTAGAGCACCAGTCCTTAACCGACTTTCACTGTTTAATCCCGACGATGATATATTACAGTTAAATGTATCAAAAAGTGGAAAACAAGACTTAATTCAAGAGCTGTATTGTTGTATGCTTATTCATTCAAAAATATTGAACAGTTTAAGGATTTTTTTTGCAGTACTGGTAAATTAAGATGCAAACGAGTTTGCACGCAGCACGCTGACGTGAGGGAAGTGAATTTCCACATAAAACTTTTAAAACTAAAAATCAGTGTAAAAACATACATTTGTCCAATTTTTATCGAAATCTGAAAACTTTGATTTTTTAGCTGTTCTGATACTCCTGGTTTCATTTACTTGCAAAGCTGGGAATACAATTTTGCGCATTATAAGGTTAGGAGAAGGTCCAGACAGGCTTGAAAGTAGGCGTGAGGTTGCTGGGGGTAATAAAAGTACTCTAACAAAGGAATAACAGGCTTTTATAGTGTAAAACCCCCATAAGACAACGTACTGTGTTTAGTCGATACACATTTTCTTTAATAACTCGGTAAATATTTATGCTAGAATGACGAGAGAGGGCTTAAAACGTTCGCCTTTCTAATTCCCATCTTTTTACATGCATTAATTTTACATCTGGGGCTTTTCTGACCCTTTTTGGGCCCAAAAACTCGAAATTTGAAAGATTAATCCCCAAAAAATGGGTTTAGAGTTTTCCGATTGTTTTGCCCAACAAACTTGTCCAACAGATTATAGAAAGGAACGTCCTTACCAAATCTGAAGTAAATCGGACAAAAAATGTGACCGCTAGAGTGCATACACATACACATATATATATAAAATTTTGAACGACCCCCCAAAACGTGTTCAGGGGGTCATGTTAGGAACTTCTATGGTGGTCCCGGGCTTAAGATTCACCGTGCGGGTCATGCTAATAGTGCACTTTCCAAAGGAAATTCACTAATAAATAAATACTTACAGTGTCCTCCCATGAGGCTGCCGTAGTGGTTGCAAACCCCGATCAGATCGTATATGAGATTTTCTTTGTGTTTATTGACCACATAGTGGTCAATGTTCAACCCTGTAAGGGGGAACTCTACTTTGGTATCGAGTTTCTCTTTCCTCGTTTCATTGAAGGCAAACCGCTTCAGGTGGAAGATCAGAATGTTCGGTAACTTCCAAAGGTCTAGTTTCTTTGTAGCTCGCTTCTTCATGTTACACCTAGGACAATGCCTACAAACAAAAATTACAGCTCGGTAAAAATTTTACAATTGCATTAAATTACAAAAATAAACTGAAATAAATCGAGGGTTTTATTGTTTTTGTTTTTAAAACTAGTTTAAAAAAATGTAATACAATTAACTCCTTAATAATATGAATCCTTGGTAAGGTAATATTATTAAGTTGATGGATTGTTTAGTAACCCTAAAAATGTAGTGAAAACTCCAGATGCTCTGACAAAAACCACCATCAAAAAATCCTAGAAAAGACAATTATTTCTTAATAACAGCTTGATGTTGCCTGGTTTGATCTCTGCCAATTACCATTGGCTATCAGCTATGTGATAATGCCACAGCCAAGTAAATTGAAAAGTGAAATTGGATTTTTAAAAGGATTACGGTACAGGATATGAAAACAAATTCTAATACCTATTTTTTAGATACAAAACCTCCCTCCCCCACAATACCGTTTCGCGAGGGATGATCTGGCTGGTTTTAAAAACTTAAATTCATAAATGTCGCTTTACAGGTTTGGAGCAAATTTAATCAAAATCGAGCCCTTTTACAAAAGTTATCGCACCCACAGACACAGAAATTTATTTTACTGAAAATAGCTACATGAAAAATAGTTAGTTTCCAAGATGCAATTTCCCCAATTATAGAACAATTGATTATTGATAGATACACATATATAGGAAAAGTATAATAGTTATTATTAAAGTCTTTGTGTTATATATTATTCCTAAGATTTCTGATTGATTCAATGAGAACTTGTATGTATATACACACACAAAAATGTGAATGAATCGTGTTTTTGGCATCTGGGACCTCAAAACAAAAAGCATCATGAACCCGGGACTAGACCTACCACGCTGACCATGGTATTAGCTTCTTTCCTATAGGGGAAATTCGCTATAACATGTTCAAATAAACATGGCCAAGAGAACAAAAGGTGATGTGAATAAAGCCTAACATAAGCTTTTACTCAATGCTTATCTAAATCTGAAAAGCAATTGCTATTTTTTTGTTCACAAGATGCTCTTTTAAAAGATTATGAAACGATCATGCTGGTCCCCAGTTTAACCATCTTGCAGGATCCTACCAAAGGGAGACCGCTCATGGTTTCAAAAATAGGCTCTTCAAATAGCCTCCTCCTTAACTGAAGCAAACTTTATGTCCCAAAGACCTTACGGGGTCAATCTCAGGGAGGATTTGAAGGGCAAACCACACTGATCCATCGGTAATTGATAGTTGGTATGATCGACCTAGAAACGATTAGACCGTACTTAACATTTTGCACCGATGTGGGTCTTGGACTTATCCAGTGACTATGTGTAACCCGGGTATCAGACTACCAACCACACAGTTAATCACTGCCCTTAACGTGTTTGCTCGGGTGGGTTTGTGGGTCGCCGAGTCTCCACCGTGGCAGTAGTGGAGGGGATATCTCGACTGGATGAGTGTGTGGGAATTAACCCTTTGATGGGAGATCTTTTGGGATATTAATTCAAACCCTAATGACATCTTTAGTAAAATCCCCAGAACCCACTCGCGTCGATTAACGTACCATGCGTTGTTTTCACCCAATTTCTCTGTGGTGGTGAACAGGGTGAGGCAGTCCTCTAGTGTGGGTTTGGGCGTGGGACGGAAGCCATTGGAGTGGTCCTCTTGGATGACGGGTGGGTCCTTGTGGTACTCATGCCTCACCTGTCGCGGGATCTGTAGGGCCAGCAGCTCCCGGCCAAAACTCTCTAGACATTCACAACCGCTCAGCATAAAACTTAGTGTCTGACACCTTGCTAAACTAACACATTTGGTAATCCGACAAAGCCTTGACAAGGTCTAGACACAAATACACTAATACTAGACTGGGAATGGTCCAGTGAGTGTGAGAGAGCATGTGCTACCCAGGGTTTAAGCTGCGGTCGCATTTATCACAAAATGTGACATGCACCACGAAAATGTGACAAGATTTGGGCGAGCTGTAGATTTTTTGCTAAAAATAAATGTATACAAATTTTTAAATTTTATTGCAAAAAATCTAGTTTTAACAAAAAAATCTTATTAAAACACTATTTGAATCCGCAACTAGTTGATGTATTATTTTAAAAGCTAAATATGTAATGTAGTCTGCAACACGACTCTTGATCAGACGCAACGAGATCACGATCCACAACTAAGAAGAAGACTAGAAGAGTCAGTTGGGATGTTATGTGATCACAGATCATAAAACAGGATCTGTGTCCAAAATTGTTAGGAAAGAGGATCTGTGTCCAAAATTATTAGGAAAGAGGATCCGTGTCCAAAATTGTTAGGAAAGAGGATCTGTGTCCAAAATTGTTAGGTCTAACTTTTGATCCTACTCTAAACTGGCTCCTTCCATACAATTCAAAGACAACACTATTAACTCAAATCAGGTTGATTACCCACGGTTCGTAGAGCTTTCAGCCCAGGTATGATCATTTGCATAAGAGTAATGTGTCGCAGGAAAGATGTCTTACGAGGTCATCCAGCTGATGCATAAATCAACAACATAGTAAAAGTATTGCCAACCTTACAGGGGATAATATGGTACAGCTATTTTGAAATTGTCACTGGGCATGCAGAAATAAAGTTTAAACCCTTAATCCATTAATCTTACAATACAAATAAATCAAACAATAATTAGTTTCATAAAATAACAGCTAAACAATGTTTATTTTACTTAAAATGTAGATGAAAATATGGTACTCGTACGATAAATATCGTGTTACCAGCAACACTGCAGATTGGATTGGTTATCACGTGACCTTACAGCTGTTTTTACAAGGTCTCTTCCGGTTAAGTAGAAAACCTTAAATAGACCGACTGAGCAAACCTCTACAAAGTATGTATGGACATTGTGGGTTACCCACTAAAAAACCAACTTACAAAGTTTGAATCTAATAAAATATCATGTTTAATACGTTGTGTGCAGACTCCTCGCAAACGAGTGGCCCTGCACTGCCAGTGCTATGATTCAGTGCGAGCTCAGCTCTTGACGGGAGTGGACCTATCGCTGACCACCCCTCACACGGATATCACGTGTTAGTTTGGTTGCGTCAGTTTCCCGCCCGGTGCGTTGTTTTAATTATACTCACATGTTTTGTGACTAGTCTTTTTCTTGGACTGTGTTATGTTCTGAACATGTAAAACCATTGAGATTTAGCCATGTGGATGATAATGAAGCCGAAATTATAGCAGATCAGTTCTCAGAGGATGACGGTTGGGTGGGGATGTATATGTTGTTTATGCATTATTACAGTTCTCAGAGGATGACGGTTGGGTGGGGATGTATATGTTGTTTATGCATTATTATATCAGTTTTATAATATAAATGAGTAATTTTGTCATACTGAAAGATTAAATAAATAAAATGGTCTTTTACTTAGAGCGTTTTTCATGAACACTGCATGGTTTTCAACACAATTCGAGTCACATAAAATTGTTAACACAAAGCTATTCACAACAAAAATTATTTAATAATATTAGACAATGTTCTATGACATAAAACCAACAAAATTTACCTGATCTAAAACAAAATCTTTTAAATCCGTCCACTTAATAATGCATTTTGCAATCTTTTTTTAAAAGTCTTGACTGACCAATTCATGGCCGATACTGGACGACCGAGAGTTATGGAGCTTTGGGGTAAAATTGTTTTGGGGCAGCTTTGGGGGATTAGAAACTTGTTTGGTATTTTTTATTTAGTAAAACAAGTTTTAGAACGTGTTTATGACAGTGTATAGTGTATTACATCAAACATATCAGTGAACTGGCACCAGGAGCGGCCCACTCGGATACGAGTGCCGGATGTGACGTCATCACTATACCGGAAATATTGTGTCTAGCAACATTATCAAGCTGTTTTTGATGTTTTGCCACCATTTTAAGGTGTTTTAAAAAGGAAAAAAATCACATTTTCTATGATACTTGACATGTCATATATTCACAGCTGAATTTCAGCCATTGTATGAATTTTTGTGATGAAAATAAATTGAATTGAATCGAATCTCAAACCACCCTTACCTGGGACTTCAAACAAATCGTGTTCATCATCTTGGATTTTCTTCACATTTTCATAACAGTACGTGTTTACCAGCACTGGAGTGAACAAATTGTTGTTCATTTCCTTGTCATTAAGGAAATCTTCAGCTGAAAAAAATCCACCAATTACTTACAAGTCCAATTGCGAAATTTTTCCGGATTAGTAGTTAAATCTAAAAATATATTAGATTTTTACTAGGCTTGATTTGTCCTTTTACTAAACATAATTACTGATCGTATTTATCAAAAAATGCTTGTGCAGTTATTGTCCGTGTAAAACAAGATCTTGATAGAACAAGAGATAAATTAATCAAATTAAAATAACATCAATGATGACCTAAACAAGAATGAATTTGTATCTCATAACTATAACACTTGCAATGAGATCACAATCGCTTAGACCTGTTCAAGACCAAAGATGTATGTGCGGGTGTACATTTGTGACCTTTCTGCCAAATAGTAAACAAAAGAAAAAAAAACAGAAAAATGAATTCATAACATACCAGTAAAATAGAATAACAACTGCGACACAACTATTTTATAAGCATCTACAACTGTTATGAGCATTGAATCCAAAATCTGTTCTGAAATTAAAACATTTATTGTACCTTTTATATCAAACTGAACATGTTGTTAGTTTAAAAAACTGTTAGTTTTCCACCTGTTTGTGAAAACAAGCTGCCTGTGTTATGGTCAATGAAAAGTAATGGTCATTTGTCCTAAATCCTGAGAGGTAAATTATCACCTTTCGTTGCATTGAATTATTATATATTCAGTGTAGATCAGTGTAGCAGGTGTCTTTAGAATGACAAATTGTTAAAACTAGACGTTACTACTCCCAGGTGGATAAACTTTAAACTTGTGTGTGCAGATTGTGCATTGAACCAAGCAACATAAGTTTAAATTTCAAAGATCTCTAATATTAAAATTTGGTTTGTAGGAAAAAGCACAAGGCTTGAAAATTCCAATAGAAGGAAAAATATAGGATACAGATAACTCACCTAAAAAAAATACTGATGAACGAAAGAACACATAATGTACACACAATAAAAAGTAATATTTCAGCTATACTTTGTAGCATTTATCAAACTTAAAAGAGAATGGCAGTTAACTCAGACAAGTTTTAAAATTTAGTTTCCTGACAGTGGTATGTTACTCCCAGAGCGAGAGTAAATTATTTTATTTTTTAATACGTGGGAGCGGCCCTATTTACGGATTTCAGTGACAGACGTGTTAATCAGGATAACTTTAGTTTTACTCTCTCAATCTACTGTTAATGGATGGTTTAACAAAGATTTGTAAAACATACAGGATTCAATCTCCATAGCGAAGCAGCTGTTGTTCTTATTCGCTTTGAGGAAGCCCTCACACGAACGGGTCAAGCGTTTGCAGATTTTGTCGTAGAGGGCCTTGTAGTACATAGGTCCTCGAGGCAGCATCATCAGGAAGGGAGTGCCGAAGAGGCTGCTGAGGAAGTGCACGCTCCGGTGGTCCTGGACTTCCCACAATACCACAGGAAGGATCGTGTACTTGGTCTCTGGGTCTTCCACCAGCTCTTCCGGTAGATTGTACCTATGTTCATACAGAATCTCTTAACTATACCAATCATAAAATACAATTCAACTATGCTCAATCAATTTTCTTTGTTTAGCATTTGATTACCATTTCTATACACTCAGCTTATAAAAAATCGTCTAATTGTAACAGGCTTGGCTCCAATTGGTAGACATTTAAATTAGGGGTGGCCAAATAGTAATTTTTTGTCGAGTCGATTACTGTCAATTATTCTCGAGTTTTGATTATTTCCGAGCGAGTAATCAATGCATTGAAAAGAAAAGTTAAAATCATAAACCACAAACTAACACATCTTATAAAAATATCAAAACACCAGTACACAAGGAAAAACATATAATAGCAAGCAATAAAAAAATAAATAAAAACATTGGCATTCTACTTTTAGAATTATTTTGTTGTAGGGAGTTTCAAATAGTGAACGCAATTTGGATACCAATCCAGATATAATTTGATAGTCTGTTCTGATCATAGTTTCTAACCAATATATAAGTAGCAATACAAATTGTTAGTCAGAACGATCAAACTGAATTATGTATCAAAAAACAAAACACGGTTTAGCTGTCGTTTTCGGTTGAAAAAACACGGTCCGGTTGACATTTGGGCAATATCACTTGGTCCGGTAATCGCTTGTATACAATATTACATTATAAATTATTTACAGCCGATATTAAGTGGTCTGGTTATCATTTTGACAATATTGAGTTTTCTGCCATTACGCAGTGGTCCAAGCATTATTTTCTGACAATACAGTTTTTCCGTCGACATTTAAAGCCAATATCACTCAGTCCAGTCGTCATCTCTGGCCAATATTATGTTTTCCATAGTAATTAACAGCCAATATTATGCGACACAATGGTAATTTCCGGCTGATATTGTGACGCGTCTTCAATTACCGCTGAAACAACACCGTCAGGTCATTATTTACACACTTTTAATTGTTGTTTACAACCTATTCATGTTTCCCGTCACCATTTTTGGCCGATTTTACACACCAAAAGTCTTTTGTGGCCGCCACTGCGCGATTTGACAATTTAAAATCGTTAACGATCCTCCGGAGATCAGCAGGAAATACTTGCTTGTACTTTTGAGTATTTTTTAAAACTTCCAGTCAAGCCGAGTATTGAAATACTCTAATTTACGAGTACTCACGCACTTCTAATTTAAATAATCCATAAATCCAAGCCTGCTTAAAATATATAAATTTTTACATCTTAACCCTTCACGGACGGGCGAATTTGTGACATAGGATGGGAAAAAATTATAGGAAAAATTACAAATTAATTTTCATTATTTGTGTTTTGTTATACCAGTATACATGAAATAAACACAATAGAACACTTCATACTGTCTAAATAATTTTGTACTCGTTTTTATAAAAAAAATTATGCGGATATATCCGCCACCCGTCCGTGGATGAGTAGAAAAACGGCGGACATATCCGCTGCACGTCTTTGAAAATATGGCCATGACAAGGATAGGCAATAAATAAAGAACAATATGTTGTTGCGTTATTTACTGTACAAAACTGCATCAATAAAATAACATTTCAAGGTAAATTTGAACAACAATTTCAGTTTCCAAAAAGTTACAAAATAATTTGACAAGGTTTACAAGGTGCCTGTAAATTAGGGGTCTGCGGTGCACCGAAAAAACGGTACCGGTACGGTACACAACTAATTACCGTCATCGGTTCGGTACAGAACATAACCCCGGTACAGATTCGGTACGGTACAGTTTACTGCTTCAAACAATAAACAGAGATAAGCTAAACAATGTTTAACAAAATAAGTGGTTTAAATAAGACCGACTCCTATTTATAACTAGTCATTTCCTTTAAGGAAAACAAGCCCCAAAACTCGTAGGAAAAGAGACGTTGACAGGTGTTATTTATAGCTGAACGAGAATGGAGATACTAGTGTGCAAGGGGAGTGGGGAGTAGCTGGGTAGGGTCGGCAAAAAATATGTCCTTGAAGGCAAGAAAGGTTTAGACTAGGAAAGCGTGAGGGGTAAGGGGGGAGGGATCCGGTAATTAGCTGTAAATCAGTTGTTTGTCAACATCATTCCTAGAGTGAGAAAAGGAATACTATATTTTAAATCGTTCTCCATTATGATTTCAAATTAAACTGCTTTTATTTATGTATTATTATTATTGTTATTGAAGTATGCTAGTGAAATTTTTAAATTATATAAAAAAAGGTTTAAAAATGGTTGAAAACTAATTCAAAAATAGCCACTAACTTGATAAATTTCAAATGGTAGCATAAATTTGTTATTTTTTTATTGAGCTGTGAAATTTGTACATACATATATCTGTTATATGTTAATTATCTTGTGTGGTTTTGGAAAATTCAACTAAAAATTATTATTAACAATAAACTAAATTTATTTTTTGATAAGGTTAATAGCTAATTATTTCAAATATGATATAGCCAAATTAACATTATATAACTGTACTACTTTTATTACTTTATTTATTTATTTTCCAGTTTTACATGGTACTTATGTTTAAATAAAAGTACTGTAATATTTGTTATGGACTTCAATTTTGAATTTAGTAGTGTAATTAAGTAATTTTAGAGTTATTTTGATTTTAATCTTCAGTATTTATTGGTCTAATTTTCTAATTTATAATTTAATTAAATTTTCTAATTTTCTTTTAGTTTCACATCATACATAGTTTTATTTAAGTTATCTGATTTTACTTTGTATTAATGATACAATAATCTCCCAATGCAACAAGAATAGTGTTCATAAAACTTTGGTTTTTGTTGTTTGTATGATTTAAACCAATAGTTTTTATTTATATTGAAATCAATATAATTAATCAGTTAGCAACTTATGCAAATGATTGATTTTCAAGTAATTTTTGAATTTATTTCTCATGATTATTTCAAGAACTTGCATTAATACCTAATAATAACAATGTTAAAATGTAATACTTCAAAGATGCAGGTTTTAAAAATATTTTTATCCATAGTATAGTTATTTATTTGTTTAATCAAATTAATAATAACAATTGTATATGACCTTGATTATTACTCAATAATTTGTTTATGATACATTCAAATTAATAACTAAATTAGTATATAAGACGGTACATTGTACCGTACCGAATTTGTACCGAGAACCGAGGTACAAAATATTTTACCGTACCGAACCGTACCGATCTGAAATTGTTGGTACCGCAGACCCCTACTGTAAATAGTCCCACGTTCTTCTAAAAACTCTTGTTCAATGATTCAATAATACCACCAGAAAAACCAGGACTATTTACGTTATAAGCCATCTTACATATCACTATCTCATGCTGCTAGACAGACAACTGTAGCTTTTAGCGCCAACACAGTCAACGAGGTGTTGCGCCCGAAACTTTGAGAGGGGGAGCGCGGGAGAGGGTGGCGTGTCACTTGCGAAGTCACAGTGGTGTGGAGAGCGCGGGAAAGTAGCGCCTTGGTAGCGCGAAACATCTGGTTACTGCACAAACACCTGCCAGTCTGTCTGAAGAGTAGGCGGAAATATCCGCTTCCCGTCCGGAACATCAAAAGCCATAAGCGGATATATCCGTTAGCCGTCCTTTATCGTCAAAGACTTTGGCGGATATATCCATCACCCGTCCTTTATCGTCAAAGACTTAGGTGGATATATCCATCACCCATCCTTTATCGTCAAAGCCTTAGGCGGATATATCCATCACCCGTCCTTTATCGTAAAAGACTTAGGTGGATATATCCATCACCCGTCCTTTATCGTCAAAGACTTAGGTGGATATATCCATCACCCGTCCTTTATCGTCAAAGACTTAGGTGGATATATCCATCACCCGTCCTTTATCGTCAAAGACTTAGGCGGATATATCCATCACCCGTCCTTTATCGTCAAAGACTTAGGTGGATATATCCATCACCCGTCCTTTATCGTCAAAGACTTAGGTGGATATATCCATCACCCGTCCTTTATCGTCAAAGACTTAGGCGGATATATCCATCACCCGTCCTTTATCGTCAAAGACTTAGGTGGATATATCCATCACCCGTCCTTTATCGTCAAAGACTTAGGTGGATATATCCATCACCCGTCCTTTATCGTCAAAGACTTAGGCGGATATATCCATCACCCATCCTTTATCGTCAAAGACTTAGGCGGATATATCCATCACCCGTCCGGGAAGGGTTAATAAATCTTCACAAGGCACTGATTGCAAAGTAAATACAAGTAAATAATAACATTTAGGTAGTTTTTATTTCAAAACAAAAATTGTAATTTCTACGTTTATGTAAATCTGAGTATCAAATAGGAGTGAAGAGTAGTGAATTATCAAGCGAGTACCTTCTGCAAGAAGAATTTGGCGATTTATTTATGATAAAGAATTCAGACTGCCTGAAACCATATTGTATTATGCTATTTATTATACTATTATAATCCGCATATAAATTTCCAAGTGAGTTTTTAAAGCTCTTGGGAATGTAAAATCTACAAATATATTATTATAATAATAAACTGCACATTAATAAAACCAGATATATTACTAAAAGTGACTACTCACATGAAAATCTTTTCACGATCATCTATGCATTCAATAGGATCATCCATCGAAAAGAACTTATGAAAGTGGCATTTGTTCACTTCAGCAATCACCATATGTTCTGGTCTCACATCTGTTACCTTGCTCAGTTCGTTTGCCATGTCACGAACTATCCCCTTCTTGGGGACGACGATCAAGAGGTCCCTAACTTTGAGCGACTGATCGTACGGCACGTAGCGCACCTGTAAACCGTGTTCTAAGTTTTAAACTCCACCATAAATCATCACAACTAATTTTATAACCAACTGTAATAGAAAATTCTAAAATTATGTCACCTCTGCGTAGAATAGGCCTGGTGGCATTCCCACAAGAAATGAAGATGAAAAGATAACACACTTAAAAAGGAGGGTCATCTTTGAGACGTTTCCACAATGTTGATCTGACAACTTAATCTTTGTGTCGTTTTCACAATATTGATATGACAACTTCTTAGCTTCTCAATGACACATGACAATTTTATAAATATATACATTTTTACATCTACTACTTAATAACTTAATAATGGTATAATACATACAAATAATAATAATAAACACAAAAATATTGTTCTTAGTTAACCCATTGGATACTTAGTTTTTTAATGACTGTATGGCCCCAGAAACCCAATTAAATTCCAATATTTTGCAGTGTTTTAGTAAATAAAAACTGTAAAAAAATATACTTTTGCTACTAATTGGGCAAACAATGTTTTTCTTGAAGCTGGATACATTTTCTTTTTAATATGTTAATAGAAAACAACAAATAAAAAACATATTTAAAATATTTTGTTTTAAAAATAAAAATAAAATTTACATAAAACCTTTCAGTTTTTTACTTTATCTAAAAAAAAAACAAATTTTGTATGAATTTTTTGCAAAACCACTTTTTTCTTGAATAATTTATATTTTTACCCATTTGCCAAAAATGGATCACAATGCAATATTTTACCTATAACAATCATTCATGGATATAAGCTTAAAGTAAAAATAATTTAAAAAATACAAATTTTAAAAAATCAAAAATTTTCAACAAAAACATGGTATTACATCATCACGGAACCACTCCGTGATAAAGATTTTGGGCCAAAACGGCCATCACGGAACAGTTCCGTGAAAAGTATTCAATGGGTTAAGTTATTTCTGCTAAAAAAAACATCCCAACCACCAATACTAGTATGTAAGATATATGACACTATTTATGTACATGTATTGAGTAAATAAAGAGTTATTTGATTGATTGATTGACTGATACTAGCACAAGAGTGTCACATTATTAACATGTGACATACTCTTACAAACATGTTTCACATGGGAATTTGTTTTAATGTAAACAAGTCCAAGAGCTATTTTGTCAATAGCTAATCTAAGTATTAACAACAATAATAAAAACCATACATACTAGCCTACATAATACTAATATTAACTGATTAATTACATTTTTACCTTTTCAATAATCTTTTATTGAGGGTTGTTCACACTAACTTTATTACGTGTCAGCTGTAGGAAAGATAAATTCAAAATAAAAAGTAAGTTTGCACATAGATTTTACAGAATGTCCTTCAAGGCAGATAACAATTTTGAATAATAAACTGTCTCCATCATTCTATACTATCACCCCGTCATCCCCTTCTTTAATGTATGAACAGTCAATTAACATTACATTGAAAGTTGTAAAATCAGTGATAGATGAAAATACCAATTTGACTCTAATCTAATCGAGTAATCCTTAGGAAAAGTTCCATGGGGAAAAAATGCAATGATATATCGAAAGATGCCTAGTGAAATAAATTTCATGCTTTCCTTGAAGTGCATAACCCTGGTAATTGTAACGTGTTGTGCCACCTACCAACATTGTTCTATCACAGCGTAGCGGCAGGGGTAGGGATAGCGTGCTGAACGTGTCGAACTTGATTGACACCTTTTCACAATCAGGGCAGACGACACGTGACTTGAGCATGCCATGAAAGTGATCGATTATGATGGAGTCGTTGCGCCGAAGGAAATACTCCCATGACAGCCGAGCCAAAGCCTGCTGCAAGTATACAAGTTGGTAAGCTTTTTTGTTTAGGGAACATAAATTAACTGTATACCTATTTAACACTTTGAGTGCGGTAAAAATGTCCGCATGTGTACCCTAGGGCCTGACTTTTTTTTAAACATAAAATCTATCTTTTTTTATTCAGAAGACAGGATCAAGGTCCCAAACTGCATTTCTGGTACTTTTTCACACAAAAAATGGCGTCCAAAATCCGCCGGTCACTCGTGACCGGGCCGGCCCGCGCAAGAAAATCCGTAGGTGTCGTGACTACAATATCACCCTTTTGATGTCACAGACACGGGTTTTTACACTAAATATGGTGAATAGCACTAAACAAAATATTTGCAATTATATACAGCCTCTTCCTCCCTCCCAACCACTGTTGGTTTATTTTACTTAGAGACTATCATGAAAGTGATCAAAGCAATCCCCCAAAGGCAATCCTGGCTTATATGAACAAGTCACAAAAACTAAAATAATAAACCAAAAATAATTTATTGAGACGTAGAGTACTCAAATCACTAACATATTAAACGTCAATTAGCTCGCAAAGTTATTGCGCAACTACCGGTCTTGGGAGACCGGCGCCGGTCCGTGGAAATGGTGGGCGACTCATGCAGAATGTGAGTCAGGACAACACAAACAACATTCGCAGCAATCTCCAATATACTCCGCGGGAGCGCGCCAAACTGACTGATTTCCTTTGCCGCGGCCTTGCCGGTCTCCTGTGACCGGGGCGGCCTGAGCGCGCATCCACTCAACATGTTAATGTCTTTTACAATCACAATTCAAAACTACTGTTGGTGAGTTACGAGAAGAGCCCTGAGAAAATTGCATATCAAAAGTTGCAGGCACTACCATATGGCCATAACATTAGCGCTAAAGGAGGCATTGATCGTAACTATTTCTCTGTAAAAAATCTACAGCACATTGTAAAACATTATGTTGCAATAAAGATGACTTATGAGAAAACGAAAAACATAGGTATACCGTTATAATTTGTATGTTAGTTTTTTGTGTGCGTAATAAATATGAGTTTCAATTAGGCCTATATTAACTCGGTTTGATAAATGTTAGTTGTTTAATGTAATGTAAAGTTTGCTTGCAATGTCAGAATACTGGCGGTTACAAAATGACTACGCAATAAATAAACGATTAAATTCGGACAAACTAGCGGCCCGCTAGTTTTTCAGAGGGCGGGCAAAGCCAAAATTTTTCGCCCCCCCCACACCAAGTCTATCCCGTGTTTTGGATTAGGTGTTAATACGATACCAACAAATAAAGAATTACTAAAACAAAAATACTCAAAAATGTTGGCAAGTTAAAAGGTTTGTTTTGGGTAAACTATTTTACATTTGTAAGTCTAAATAATGAATGCCACTTCCATATACTGGAAATAGTGAGTAAATTGCCCTATTCATTAGTAGTAATTAGTAGCAATACCATCAGTAATTTTGTCGGTTCAAAGATCTGGAAGAAAATTGATTACACTCCGTGAAAAATTTAATTTTGTTACTGCAAATCTTTTTCAATCTGTAGTCGTACGGTAACTTAAACTTTGAAATAAAATACAAGGTTAAGTTCTACTGAGAGATCAAATCGTAAAAAAATCAAATAATCTGCGGTGTTTTTATAACAGTTTAGTGCAACGCGACACCGGAGGGCCCTCAGGGCAATGCGCCCCGTGCTGGAGCACGGCTTGCACAGTCCTCGGGCACTGCATGAATTCGGATACCAGAACGTAAAATCAACGTTCATTTTTGGTCATGTAAAATGATCATTTACAAAAATAAACTATATATTAACTAATATAAAAATCGTAAACCATAATAAATCAGTAATTATTAATTAATAATTTAATTTCTTATAACATTTTAAACACAAAGTAGGACGTGTGATTTTGTGGACCGAATAGCATAAAATAACAAATAAATCATTCGTTTTCTTCTATTTTTTGTTCATTTGACGACTTAAACATCCTCCTCTCCATCCTGTAAAAGGTGAGACAGTTCATCAAATGACTCATTTTCAATGTCACTTTCGTCGTTAGAAGAAATGGTTGTTTCACTGTCACTATCACCTCCAAGACGTACAATAACTTGATCAACTGCATCTTCCATAATTCCATCTTTAATCCAATAATGCTTTTCATTATTTGTTATATGATCGATGTACTTTTTCCAGTCTGAAGGTGTTACATTGTCCATAGCTTCATTAACTTGAACTTGCAGTGCAGTTAGAGACATGTTTCCAGATGTGTTCTTACTACGAACATGATGTTTCACTTGGGCCCAAACAAACTCGATTGCGTTCAGGTCACACATGTAAGGGGGAAGTCGCAATACACTGTGACCGGATTCCTTTAACAACTTGTCCACTTTAAACTGCTTCTCTTTTGGTTTAAGTCGTAAAACCGCTTCATAGAGAGTTGCCTTCCTGGTTGACTTTTCCTCATAACATTCACCGTGCCTTTGCAGCCACTCAACCATGCATTTTTTTGTTGACGATTTATTAGGGGGTTTATCATCTTGTTCTGTATGATATGGGGCATTGTCAATTACGAGTACTGAGTTGTCAGGTAGATTTGGCAATACATGCATTCTAATCCACTTCTCAAAAAGTTTGGAGTTCATTTGCCCATGGTAATCTCCTTTCGAGCAGTTAGCCTTATAAATAAGACGGCCACCAGGTAAAAACCCATCTTCTGACCCAATGTCAACCACAATTAGGCGGTTTGAAGAGTTTATATCGGGCAACACTCCGTCTACGACGTCATTCTGCCAACACCTTCGAAACGTTAAGTTGCCATCGATCCACGTTTCATCTAAGTAAAAGATCTTAACTTTATTGTCTCTGTAGCTCTTGATTTGGCGCAAATATTCGAACCTCCAATAAACAATATCGTCACGTTCAATTAAAATCTTTCTTTTCGATGCACATTTTCTCCATTTAAACCCCATTTCCCTTAACACACGACGAAGAGTCCATTCTCCCCATTTGAAACCAATTTTTTCGTTTAGAACGGGTAACAATTTTTTACAAGTTGGCACAACACTTTTATTAACATAAAAATCTCTAATTGTATCCAGGATAACACGCCTATCAAAATCGTCCACAACTGCATTTCGATGCTCAGGTCGTTTTCTTTTCTTTCCAGGTGAAGACAGTTTTTCATTAGGAGTATTATTCCCTTCCTTCCGAATTCTTTTGACGGTTGATTTTGAAACATTACAATATGTAGCTGCCCTTTCGGTTGCCTTTTCCAGCGGTTCAGTTAATGTCACAACAGTCAATTACACTTCTGATAACTTCCCTCGCTTCACTGTGTATTGTAGAACCACGTTTCCGAACACCTACCATTTCACAAGGCAAAAAAGAATGATAAAACCTAAGGATAACACAAATGCATTGTAAATAAATGTATAAAGATGAGATGAAGAAAACATAAAGTACAAATAATATAAGGAAAGCTATAAACTTGTTAAATTGTACTGAAAAATCCGTCTATTGCTTTAATAGTTGACGTTCCAACAACAACAATCCTTATTACGAAATAAACAATATTGTTTTTCATCGCTATGAAACAGCTGATTGATGATATGACATTTAACTCTCGCAGACAGGAATTATTTAAATTAGTGCCTTCAAATTGAGTGATACCGCTGGAACACATGGGTGTATTGCGAATCAGCCCAGGGCTCTTCTCGTAACTCGCCAACAGTACACAACTAAAAAAAATCTGTTTATTGCTTCATATGGTTAAAAATAAACACCAGATGGGTCTGTTGCTTAGCTGATATAAGATTGTTTTTTCCAGGTAACAATAACTTGAAATTACAAAATATCAGGGGATATATTGTAGAATATTAATGATCTTATCTATGACACAGTTGCTGTGTTATTGGTTCCTTTCCTGATCTATAGAATATTCACAGAAGGATACCACTTGTGTTGTGTGAAACTTAGTTTGTAGTGACTGTTGCTGTGTTATTGGTTCCTTTCCTGATCTATAGAATATTCACAGAAGGATACCACTTGTGTTGTGTGAAACTTAGTTTGTAGTGACTGTTGCTGTGTTATTGGTTCCTTTCCTGATCTATAGATTATTCACAGAAGGATACCACTTGTGTTGTGTGAAACTTAGTTTGTAGTGACTGTTGCTGTGTTATTGGTTCCTTTCCTGATCTATAGATTATTCACAGAAGGATACCACTTGTGTTGTGTGAAACTTAGTTTGTAGTGACTGTTGCTGTGTTATTGGTTCCTTTCCTGATCTATAGCATGTTCACTAGAGAATACCTCTCGTGCTGAATAATATGTTCACAAAGGGAAGCCTGATGAAACTTAAATATTTAAGATTATTGCATATATTTCCAATTGATGACGAGATTATTTCCTATTGCATTACTTGCTTATTAGTGACGAGATCTATCCAGCAAGCTGGTCAACAATTATAGAGTTTAACAAGTTCATTTTCGATTAATTTAATTTCAATACAGGTTGTGGCAAAAGTCAGTTAACCGCCGCAGACCAGGTGAGCGACATTGTTTATCTCTTGCTTATCTGATACTGCGCGTAGCATTAATCTATTTTCAAGTTGGCGAATATTGTGTGTATAGTGTGGCCTGCTAGGCCACCGAACTTAACTGCGTGTGATTTTGGCATGTGGGGACTATTAAAAAATAATGTTTTTCCTGTAAAACCTCGAAATTCGGATCATTTGAGGGAACTAAGTGCGGACGACTTCAACACTATTTACACCAGAGTTGTGTATATTTACACCACAGTTGTGTGTATTTACACCACAGTTGTGTGTATCTACGCCACAGTTGTGTGTATTTACACCACAGTTGTGTGTATTTACACCGCAGTTGTGGTAATTACGCCACAGTTGTGTGTATTTACGCCACAGTTGTGTGTATTTACACCAGTTGTATAGCGCCATGTAATTGAAAAGTGTATAAAAACAAAGATGGGAACAGGCAAATTACAATTACACTGTTAAAATTTTGGAAAATACATGTTACATCTAAATAGCAATTTCAGTTAACTGAATTTTGCCGCACCCTGTATATTTCTAAAGAATAAATAACAATCATAACACATATTGTACTGGTGGGGTTAATAATACTCTGCTGCAACTTACGTCATCTTCTTGGTCATTTTCTTCACTTTGGCAATAAGGTTTGTCTTTTATCCGGTTGAGATCTTCGTGAAGACCATCGAGCAGGAATGTGAGTAGTTCCTGAGCATCGTGCTGCTGGCAGCCGGCAAACTGTGGCGCAAACTTGGTGAGTTGTAACTGGAACGAAACACAAATATATCGACACGGCTCAAGAGCAACAGAACTGTGCTGTATATGATCGCAGCACAAAAGAAAAGAATCTCTAATAAACCCTTACTGGAGTGTTGTGTATAAACCGTATGCCCATGTTGAACCACACACAATAGCTAGTAAATATTGGCTGGCTTCTCGATGAGCTCTCAAATCATGTTAATCCTCGTTGCACATTTTTGTTTCATCACAATTGGTAAGTTTGAAATGGATCAATTGTAATTTAAATAAAAGTATAAAATTAAATCATAAATACCCCAGTCGCAGCAAACCTGTGTACTCAGCAAATTTCCAATGTGTATGTGTCTCACTACCACATAAAGCGACTTACCAAGTTTCATAAAAATACAATCGTAAGTTAAATACAATTTTATTTATTTTCCATAAGAATGACATTAGGACTGAGTACCAAGTTTGCTGCAACAAAGAGAAAAGAAAAGTTTGTTTATGAAGTTATCAATATAACTCTACCAAGTGAAATTACATACCGAGTTTTATTGATTTCACATCATTACACATTACACATAATTACATTAACTAATAATGGATTTTCTTTATTCTCCATAAAAATAACATTAGGGATGAGTACATAGGTTTGCTGCAACAAGGAAAATTAGAAACTTTTTTATGCAATTATCAATATAACTTAATAAGGTGAAGCTAAATTCCAAGATTTGTAAATTTAGGTTCATAACTAAGGGAAATATCAAACTTTACTTACTTTCCATAAGAATAACATAGAGTTGATTATGCAGGATTGCTACTACGGGGACAATTAACAGTAATTTTTGTTGTGGAAATATCAATAGACCACCACCAGGTGAAGCCACATACCAGGTTTAATCAATATTCATTCATAAATAATAAAGATATAAAATTGCATTTATCCTCCATAAGGATAACATTAGACAAGTACTATGTATAGCATTTTGAATACCTCTGCAACGGTTGGATGTAGAACAACAATTTAAACACCAAACTGATTGTTTTTTAAAGCTGAACTTATCAATAAAAACGTGAATTTTTCAGTAAAATTAACTGAAGAAAAGCTAAACAACTTTTTTTCATAAGATTGACGTAGGACATTTTTAGAACACTTTTTTAGATTTTTTCCACAACCACTTAACCTAGGTTAAAATAATACTAAATTATTTGATTTAAGCTCTATAAAATATTAAAAAACAAAATTGTGTGTTTAAACAAATTTAAGTAAAAATTGAAAAAAAACTGATTTTTGGAAAATTTCAAACCCCATTCCCACTGTTCGATCTTTCTGGTTTTCAAACTTAAAGTTATGAACGTTACTTTACACATTTGTGCAAAATTTCATTGGAATTGGACTTTTTTTAAAGTATTTGCGTTTACGGACACATATAACAATATTTATGGGGTACGACCCCCATAAAACCTCCCTTCGGATAAAGTGGTCTGTCTGGTTTTTTTAACTCATTCAAACAAATGTTATTTTTCATGTATGTGCCAAATTTCATTAAAATCTGAACTTTTTCCGGGGTGTTTGCGTTAACAGTCATCAAAAAAGCTGCAAATTCGGTTTCCCATGTAAATATATGTAAAAAGTTGGAACAAATAGTATCTATTTAGTGCAGTTACATATTATTTTCCGACAATTGTTTTATATTTAGAATCTACAAATAAATATACATCAGTTACAATCAACAAATTATATGTTTGCCAACGGTACCTTATACTCTAGTTTTACCCTTCCACTATGCAACCCATGGTAACAGCTTCTCTCCTACAGAGGAAATTTGCTACTAAGGGATGGATTCAAACAAAATTTGTTTGGCTTTTTCTTAATTAAAAATAGTTTTTTTACAAATTTTAAGAAGTTTAAACTAAGCAACTAATATAGTATGGGACTGACTACCTTAGAGAATATGACAGCACAAAGATATTTGTTGAAATCATATTATAAATCAGTAAAACTGATTTACCATGAAAAATCAAATTGATAGCAGCAAAGCCACCAGCCGCACTGTAAACCTTAGATCATCCGGATTAACCGGATAAGGTTGCCCGAGATAAAAAGTGTAAATTACAGTCAAATCGTGATTTTTCTCCCTCGCTAGCGCCTTATAAGTCTCCGCAATACATTAATGTACCAACGAGGTTAAATATATCTAGAGGTCTCATCTGGCGTAAAAAAGTACAGCCTAAATGGTCGACCACATTTGCCCCTCTATCAACTCTGCTCCCACGGCAACCAACATCAAATCCTCTCTTCACGAGTTATAATAACAGTCAGCTGACAACAATTTAACTTGTGAAGAGAGGATTTGATTGGATACCTGAGGAAAATGGCAGTCGACCATGTAGGCTTCACCTTTTTACCCCAGGCAAGACCTCTAGATATATTTAACCTCGTTGGTTGACCGTTCCTTACTAACCCAACTTGTGAGGTTATGTTGTGTTTGTAGCTGTGATTGGATTGTGTTACGACAGTCAGAGACGATAGAAATGGAAAAGTCAGGACCTCCCGCAGCGCCGTCCTCGCGCAGTAAAATTGTTTGGTGGGGAACTGGCGTTGTCCTCCACCCCGCAGCCGCAAGTACAACACCAGGGAGCCACGCCCTCGTTCCCACTCCATACATAACAACAGCAGTTCTGCCAACTTCCAGCATCCAGCGTAAAATTATGGGACCCTCAGAAACAATCGTGTTGTGTATGGCAATTATAGTAACCTAACCTAACCGCCACAGTTTAAGTTTTTTGCCTAAACGTTTCCTCCTCCACACGAAAATGTTTTATTTCATTCAGTACAGTCTTTTTTGTGAAACGCAGAACAAATCTGGCTTACAAACAGACAAATTTTAACAAATATTTTAATATCTCCGCTGAATACAACATTTCACTGCTAAACAACATTTATTTTATTTATATAAAGACAAAAATCGCCTTAGCGTATTAATATATAAGATTCTGGAAATTACATGATTCGTGGTTTGAAATTGTAGTATTTTAGGAGGTTACGACAATTCTGATGTTTATGTCAGTTGGCAGAACTGCTGTTGTTATGTTTGGAGTGGAGACAAGGGCGTGGCTCCCTGGTGTAGTACTCGCGGCTGCGGGGTGGGGGAACAGCACCAGTTCCCTGCCAAACATTTTTACTGCGCGAGAACGGCGCTACAGGAGTTCCTGACTGTTCCAATTCCACGCTCCTGACAGTCACAATGAGTCTATTTTTCTGTTTTACAGTCTTACCACGCAATTTTCAGCATCAATATTGTAGGCGCTGGTGTCCCTATCGTTACTGCGATTTAATAGCTTCAGATTATCCAGATTTTTCGCTATCCGGATCAAAATGCAGGTACATTAGTCCGGATCATCTGAGGATTACTGTATTCCAACTGTGCCAAAGTCCCGACAGTAATTTTAACCATCTATTTTTAAATCAGCTTATATACTCCATGGACCAAATTTAAACTATTTGAGTCAGCAAGGGATAAAACCTTACTAAAAAAGTACATTGGAGACTGCAGACACCATTCACTACACTTTTTAATTCATTATTTAGACACATGATTTGACATATTTACCTTAAAGTAATGTGGTACAGTGGTTGAATGCTTCCCAGACCACATCATCGAAATGACATCTGCGAATGAGCTCGCAATCTGCCCAGCCTTGCCAAGGGGATTGGTAGCATTTATTTCATGTTCATGATTCCCATCGAGGAAATATTGAGTAATTGGCCCACAGTTGCTCAAGCACTGCACAAGAAAAACAGAGAATCAGTTGACATCTAGACATACAATTGAAGACACTATATACCACCGGTAAAAAAAGGCAAGCAAAACCAACAATTTGGAACCTTTCAATGAAAAGGAAGAATTGGAGGAAATTTAAATTTGATTGAATGAACTTGATAAAAGTGTAAATGAAGTTAAGGGAGCCAAAGATGTGAATAAATTAGTGCGCTTGGAGTAAACTTTAAAGAATATTATGTACGCAGATTGAATATCGCTAGGGCCCTAGATGGAAGAAAATACCCCCGTCGCAGCAAACCTGCATACTCAGCGAATTTCAAATGGAGATATAAATGTCTTAATACTACATAAAGCCCCTTACCAAGTTTCATAAAAATATATTCACAAATAAGCTATATATACAATTTTAATTATTCCCCATAAGAATAACATTGGGGCTGAGTACGCAGGTTTGCTGCATCAAGGAACACAAAAAATATATTTTTATGCTAATGTCAATATAACTCAACTAGGTGAAGTCATATACCAGTTTTTATTCATTTATGTTCATAATTAAGGGGGACATAGCATTTAATTGTTATCCATAAGAATATCATGGGACTGAGTTTGCAGGTTTGCTGCTACGGGAGCCTTTGACAAAAAATTTTTTTGAGCAAATATCAATGCACCACAACCAGATGAAGCCGTATACCAAGTTTCGTCAGTGTACATTCATAAATAAGCGAGATATACAATTTTTCTTTTCCTCCATAAGAATAACATTAGACAACGTACTGTGTTTAGCACGTCAATATCTCGGTAACCAACTGACATAGAGGAATGATCAAAATACCAAATTGTGTGTTTTTTAAGATGAATCCAGTGGTAAAAACTAAAATTTGACTATTTCCAAAATTATATATAAAAAATTCAAAACCCTATTTTTGGGGTACAAAACCCCCAAAAAATACCCTTTCAGATAGAGCGATCTGGCTGGTTTTCGAACTTAAAGTCATAAATGTTGCTTTACACGTTTATACCAAATTTCATCAAAATCGGACCTTTTTTACGAAAGTTATCGCACCCACGGACACACACACACACACACACACACACACACACACACACACACACACACACACACACACACACACACACACACACATGTATAGTTTCGAACAAATGATGTTTTTGGGGTCTGAGGACCTCAAAACGAAAAGTTATCATGGTCCCGGGCCTAATTCTTACCATGCCGACTACGGTAATAGCTTCTTCCCTATAGGGGAAATTCGCTAAAAGAAGGTGGAAAAAATAAACGAGTTATTTGATACCTTAACTGAAAAGCAAATTAAATTAAAGGGGATAGGTTGTTCTTAAGAGGCTATTTAATAACTTTTATTCAAAAACATAATCTGGAGAATAGTTTATAACTTTCACTGTCAGACAAGTTTTGAGACTTTTCGCTCAATCTCCAACACTCGTTACTCCACAAATCAACAATCTCTAAGTCTACTTTGTGAGACTGCTATGGTGTAGTCTACCTGAAGAATGCTGTTCAGGAAGCAAGTGTTGCCCAAGTTCATGAGGCCGCTGAGGCCAGGAGTGCAAGGCGGTCCGCGGCCCTCCGCAGAACCCACCGCCGAGTTCATAGCTGCGTGGCGAGTCGTCATAGCCGACCCTAACGCACTTCGGTTCACGATGACACGACGAACCATCTTCTTCCCCTGATCTTTGTTCTTTGGAAGAGCAGGTCTCATGAATCTAATGAATGAGATAGTATAAATGAGAAAAGTATAATATTAAAGAAGTACTTAATGTGTACCCCTTACTTAATGTGTTCGAAAAGGTGTAGCCTAGAGAATTTAAAGTGTAAATTAAAGAATCGATTAAACTAAATCTCTAATGGTAGTTGTTTTGCTCGGAGCAGTTTTTGGTGATCACAACACTGGTTTTCCTCGGTCCAACTGCCAGTGTACGAGTCATTTTGTCAGTTGGTGGTTGTCAAGACCTGACGCGAGTTTTACTGGTAATAGTAGGAAATGTATTCCAGTACAGAAGTGTTTTTTTTTGTTTTTTTGAGATATGGAAGACAAATGTTTAATGTAATCATTAGCAAGTGATTAAATTGCTACATATTGTTGATAAATTGCATATCAATTTTTGTATCTATATAGTTAGTGACAATATATTAATTAAGCATGGTTAACACTTGGATCACAGACTTTCTTGGACATTTTTGTTTATTTGTTTTGTTTTTTCCTAGCTATATATAGTGTTTTTATATTCTGTATAACAAATGTAAAATGGTGTAACCGTTGATGAATAAATAAATAAATAAATTAGTAACATGAAGATGGACAAAAATAAATTCTCTGAATTCAGAGTGACCATAGCACATGTTAGTGCTGTTTGATATAAGAGGATGTTAAATAGCATATTACAAGCATACATCTCATATCATCAAAAGATAAAATATCTAATTCTGAGCTTGTATGGACTTTTAAATAACTCCGTCATCCACCATAAGTGCTATAAAATTACAACGATCAAATTATCATCAAATTGATACTCAACACTATAGATTTAACTAGAGCGGTCAAGTCATTTTTGTCAGCAGCATCAAATTTTTACTAAGAAATTAGAGCAAATAATATGGAGAAATTCTGGAGCAATATACTTTACTTAAGAACCCCAAAAATTAAAATTGATCCAACTTAAAAAGATATGTCTCAAATGAGGTTTGAGTCTGAACAGGATGAAAGAAGTCATTGAGGAAAAAATTTCATGTGCTATCAAAAACAACTAACTTGATAATCAAACAACAACTTTGAAAATATCTTATATTTTGGGTTTTGACTTCAATTGGGAAACTATAAATAGAATTAGTCTATAAATATAAACAACAACAAGCTTTTCATTCACTATTTCTATATAAGAATCTTCAAAACTAATTCCTCATCAACTTTTTACAGATCCGTTTGTACAGTAAAACATTTAATTGAATACTAGATTTAGACTGATTCTAGAATACAATGTCTTCCATCTGAAGTGGTTATAAATCATCAAATATAAAGTATTAACATATTTAATACAGATTTCTTAGCTTCTTTTAGCTTAAGTTCATTTAAGTAATTTTTTTTATTCTACCTGCCTCTAACATCTAGGTCTTCAAATTTGGTTAATACTCCTGATGGCATAATACATTAATTAACCAGATTAAAATTTATTATATTTTAAGGCAAATATTTAGTTGCTGACATTACCATCCCAAACATGTTTTCATGGTTTATCGAGTTTCCACTATTGGGAGTACAAAATCCAACAGAACAACAGAATCAGTACTACTGCTATTGATACTAACATAGTTTCAAATCCAACAGAACAACAGAATCAGTACTACTGCTATTGATGCTAACACTGTTTCAAATCCAACAGAACAACAGAATCAGTACTACTGCTATTGATACTAACATAGTTTCAAATCCAACAGAACAATAGAATCAGTACTACTGCTATTGATGCTAACACTGTTTCAAATCCAACAGAACAACAGAATCAGTACTACTGCTATTGATACTAACATAGTTTCAAATCCAACAGAACAATAGAATCAGTACTAATGCTATTGATACTAACATTGTTTCAATCACTATCTTCAGGTCACTGTTGAGCGACTCCTCATAAACAGTACTATCTTTGGAAAGAGTCTGTGACTGGTTAGGACCGTAGAAACACCGCACCTGTATTTTAGCGTCTTCTGGTATAGAGAACAATTTTCGACTCACTTCTTCAATTTTTTCTGAAAAATGCCAATTACAAATTATTTATAAACTTAAATTCGGTTTTTAATCGATTCAAAGTTCCAATGCAAATGCTATTACAGTCAACTCCCGATTATTTGAGAGCGGGTTTATCGAGTTGCGGTTCAACCGGGTCATGAAAGGTTTATTATTTTTTTATTTATCCCCCTTTAAACATAAATAGAGCAACAATAATAATATATTTGGTTAAAATATCTCCAAAATCGTAAAATTCATTTTATTTATCAGAATAAATACTACGAACAATTTAGTAAATACAACTTAATCTAAGAGTCTGTCTTCTTGCTAATGAGCTGTGATCGAGTACAAGAGAGCGATGACCTTGAGACTACTCCGGGCCACCTGCACCTGCGCTGGGCAGAGCGACAGACGGACGGAAGTTGACGTCTAAAAATAGAAACCAATCTAAACAATCCAATTCAGCGTTGTTCCCCTCACGAGTTTTTGCCCTCAGTGCGGAATTAATTAGCATACTGTTCGGTGTAGTTCTTTGACCCCGTGTATTAGTTTTCGGAAATGTAAACGAGGTTTACTTCAACCTATCGGCCATCGATTAACTGTTATTATCTTGATTTTTTGTCGATTTCATCACATTTTTTAGTTTTCAAAAGTATTTCATTTACCTTAATATGCCTTAAATGACATTAAAACACAATATTATGTGTGAATTTACCTTTATTATATTCAATTTATTAAATCCCTTTGTTTTAACCGTGGTATTAGGTTATCCGTGACCCTCCAACCGGTCATTACCCCGGATAATCAGGAATTGACTGTAGTTACCTCCTCTCTCGGTTGTACAGGTTGCCGCACAGACCTATTGGCCAATGACAAGAAGGCGCTTTAGCTTTAATGTTTGATGCTACAAGTCACCATCCACGGCTAGCCAATGTGGTATGTCGAGTGCCAGTAGTGTCGGCTCAACTTATGCTCAAGCAAAAATTGCCAGTCACAGTCTGAGACACTGTAATTCATACAGTAACATCTAACTTTTGACAATACTAAATACCCCCGTAGCAGCAAATCTGCGTACTTAGCGAATTTCCAATGCATATTCAACTATCTTATTTTGAAACTCATAATATTGATGGATTTGAATTTATTTTTTGATTTATTTGGACTTTACCTATCGCTTCTAGTGTTTAAAACTACACTACGTTTCGGGAGGTAAGGAAACTCCTCCCGTTATCAAGTGAACCCTACTTACATCTAAATATCAAATATAAATGTTGTGTTAGTGTATTGTATTTGATTTTTTGTATATATATTTGTTATCTTTGTGTTAGTGTAAATTAAAATGTAAAAGAAAAAGATTAAAAAATCCAAAAAATGTAGGTTAGTTAGGTGTACGAATTTGATATTTAGATGTAAGTAGGGTTCACTTGATAACGGGAGGAGTTTCCTTACCTCCCGAAACGTAGTGTAGTTTTAAACACTCGAAGCGATAGGTAAAGTCCAAATAAATCAAAAAATAAATATCTTAATACCACATAAAGCCACGTGCCAAGTTTCATCAATATACATTCATAAATAAACGATTTATGACTTTTTAATTATTCTCCATAAGAATAACATGGCGGCTGAGTATGCAGGTTTGCTGAAACGAGGAACACAATAAATAGTGTTTTATACAAATGTTAAAATAACTGAACTAGGTAAAGCCATATACCAAGTTTTATTAATTTATGTTTATAATTAACGGAGATAACATTTTACTTATTTTCCACAATAATAACATGGGGGCTGAGTACGCAGCTTTGCTGCTACGGGAACTATCGGCATTTGTGAAAATATCAATAGACAACAACTATATGAAGCAATATAACAAGTTTCGTCAGGATAAGTTGATAAATAAGCGAGATATACAATTTGTCTTATTCTCCATAAGAATAACTTTGGACAAAGTACCGTGTTTAGCACTTTCAATATCTCTGTAATCAATTAACGTAGAGCAATGATCAACACACCAAATTGTTTGTTTTTTAAGCTGAATTCAATGGTAAAAAGGAAAACTTGATTTACTAAACATTATATGTAAAAAACTCAAAAAACCCATTTTTGGGGTACAAAACACTCCGAAAATTCCCCTTTGAATGAAGCGATCTGGCTGGTTTTCGAACTTAGTTTTGAACGGATGGTCTGAGGACCTCAAAACAAAAAGTTATCATGGTCTCGGGCGTAGGTCTTACCATCCCGACTACGGTAATAGATTCTTCCCTATAGGGGAAATTCGCTAAAAATAAATGCACCAGTCACACAGATTCACACGTCTTCGACTGACCTACTTTATTTCCCAATTACAATTGCAGTGACCTCATTGTGTTGTCACCAACAACTGAGATCGCATCGTTTACGATCAATTATACTTCAGGGGTTTTTCAATACTTCGGGACAATTTTTTAATTACAATATATTAGAGAGCCAACGTCAGTTTATTAGTCATCTTAGGACAAGTCCATTTAAAATTACAGTTGGGTTATTTGTAATGTCACTTTTAAGGACAATAGCCTACTACTAAAATCACCTATACATGTTCAATTAATACAAAATTCTAGGTTCTAATCTCGCCCAGGATGTGACTAATTATAACTAAGCCTCATCAGATGAAGCTGCACTTTGTATCATTGCTCATAAACTACTGCCGCAATGTGATAAGACCAAATAGTATCGATCAACAAAACAAACAAACCTCAGTTCACCTGACATTTGTAGCCAAAAAACGCATCTTTACTAAAACAAAAAACCATGACTGATAACCGAGATGATGGCACAGAGATCTTTAAAAGATACGATCATCCTTTGAATAATTTGTAATACTTCGTTATGTGAAAGAAACTAATAAATAATCCTTTTTTTCATTGGACGAACTATTTACAGAAAAAAATTAGAAAAATTCAGCAATAGTGTGCACATAGACAGATTTTTTGTAAAAGCCTACACAATTTATAATTGTTTTAAACAAATAATTTCTTAAGTATCCTAAGGAGTTTTCCTGTTTAATTGTTTTTCGGCAGATAAGTATTATTGTTAAATATCTCGAGACATCGAGTGGACCACTTCCCCAAAAAATATTCCGTCAGTTACATAACCGCATATACTGCTGGTAATAAGCACCCACCAGTTAAAAATAACTGCAAGGGGTATTCAAATATTTCTCTATGATGTGAAACTATTTAAAATGTTGATATTTTGAATCACATGTTTATTTATGTGTTCTCTTGAAACCCTATTGATTGCCTATGAGGTTAGTCCAGTTATATGGCCTCATCTGTCTTGTAAATCGGTGACACATAAAATCATTGAATAACTTCTAGATCAAATATGTTATCGCACAGGTTTCCTTGTTCCTATTACCATTTTGATAAACTGTCCATACATTTTTGTTCAAAGTCTTTTTCTGGAGACATGCCTTTAAAGAAACAAACATTTTTAACTATTAGGCCTAGGGCCTAAATTAAATTGAACAAAAAAAGGCTCCATTAATTATTAGCATTTTGTTAATGCATGAAAACCATGATTATTTACGTTATTAAAGTACCCCTATAAACATAGACTTAGGGTACAAACTGTGAGCTTTGTAGGATCAGAAATCAAATTATTTTTAGCTTTTTGAAGGAGCCTAATGTATAGAGAAATTCCTAAAGACTAAACAAATCTCAACCATTTAAATTCTTTCTTGTTATTTACCTGATGCAATGCAATGACAAATGGCATATGCATTACAGTCAACTCCTGATTATCCGGTAATGACCGGTTGGAGGGTCACGGATAACCCAAAACCACGGTTAAAACAAAAGGATTCAATAAATTGAATATTATGAATATTATAAAGGTTTGTTCACATTTTTCTATCACTATTGTGTTTTTATGGCATTAAAGACAATTTATGTAAATTAAATACTTTTGGAAAATGAAATGAAATCTACAACAAATCAAGATAATAATAGTTAATACTAGCGATGGCTGATAAGTTAAATTCGTTTGTATTTCCAACACCAATACACGGGGGTCAAAGAACTACACTGAACAGTATGCTAATTAATTCCGCACTGAGGGTGAAAACATGTGAAGGTGAACAACGCGGGAAGGGTGATTGTTTTGATAGATTTCTACTTGTAGACGTCAACTTCCGTCCGTCCGTTGCTTTGTCCAGAACAGGTGGTTAGAGTAATGTCAAGGTCATCGCTCCCTAGCACACGACCACGGCTCATTAGCGAGATGACAGACTCTCAGATTACGTTGTATTTACTAAATTGTTTGTAAAGTATTTATTCTGACAAATAAAGTAAATTTCGTAAATAAAGTAAATCGCAACACGATTAACCCACTCCCGAATAATCGGGAGTTGACTGTAAATGGTTTTTATGAGAGTGAGACTTTTATTCGGGAGCAGCAGGATATATTTATATACATTTTTAGGAAATAAATTTAACTCATATAACAAATTTAACCAGCTTTTCTTAGTTTGGCCCCTAGAACTGTGCACAAACAGTACTAAACGTACTGAAGTGCAAAAACACACAAAGTACTAGAGTTGTTAATCAATAAATTCTAAAAAAAATAAAATATAAATCAATTTACCTATTTTGTCAGCTTGGCTGAAGTAGTAGACTGAGCAGTTTTCAAATTCAGAATCTGAATAGATGTGAAGGCATACCTTGTACACCTCTAACCTTGTCTCAATTTTCGGAGGCCTTGCGATATTTATCACCTGAAAGACAAGTACTTCCACGTAAGCATAAAAAAAACATAAAAATAAAGCATTGATTTAACTAAGCAAATTAGGTACAGACACATAATTAATCACTGCACTCAATGTATTAAGGGGTTTTTGAAATAAAAGAGATTAACAAGCTCTATTTAAAATCACCTTTCATATATAGCAACACAACTTTGCTCAGTCAGTATTTTGTTTGCCTTTTACTTGGGAAGGAAAGATGGTCCAGTAAAATGTTGAACATTTTAAAAGAGCAATGTGTTTCACCAATTTTAGTATGAAATAGTGTATGAAACTGATCTACGTTTCAGCCCTTATTATACATTGAAACTTTGTTGCTGTCAAGGGAGCCTATTATACATTGAAACTTTGTTGCTGTCAAGTGTCACCACTGTTATTATATGGAGCCTATTATACATTGAAACTTTGTTGCTGTCAAGTGTCACCACTGTTATTATATGGAGCCTATTATACATAGAAACTTTGTTGCTGTCAAGTGTCACCACTGTTATTATATGGAACCTATTATACATTGCAACTTTGATTCAAGTAGAAAATCCGCCAGGAAACCGACGTGCAACTTGACTGCCGTTCCTGAAACTTTGTTTCACGCCCTAAAACAGCGAGTCATCTCGATTTCAATTTCCTGCAACTAAGTTTCCAAACGAAGTTGCAACGTAGAATAGGGGCCTCAACCTCCTTGGAAATTAAATATGAAAGGTTAAATCAACACTCACCACCTTGTTTAGAGCTTGATGAATACTTGTTTAGAGCTAATTTAATACTGAATTTATTATTTCTAACTTTTAACTGTTTAAAATGGCGGCCATTTCAATTTGTTTTAACTTGTGCAATTTTAAGCCAAAAAGATAGTAAAAATATTTTAAAGATTACTCAACCATGGATAGAGTAATTGAAATTTTTTTTAAGTAAAGACGTTGGAATTTTTGATATAATTTATCCAGAACTCACATTACTTTACTAATAAAAATTACGATTACTCAGCTATGGGTAGAGTGACCTTTGAAATATTTTCTTCATCTTATTTTGGCTTGAAAATTCACATTTTTAAAAGTCTAGATATTATTATTTTTTTATTTACCTGATTCAAGATAGTAAGCTTTAAAGCAATTGAAATGGCCGACCCTTTATAAACGGGAAAATCTAGAAATGTGAAATTTAATACCAAATTAACCCTACACTGAATAATACACGTGTCAAATTTAAAGTCAGTACCTCATGTGCTTAAAAGATGTGCTGTGTACTGATTAAAAATACATGCAGCTGTTAACTTTTCTTTGGATTAATAAAGTCACATTGTTTTTCCTTAGATTTTTCATTTACTAAAAAATAATCATCTATTTTATGTTCCATTGCTATATAGTATTACAGTAACATAAAATTCTGTAAGTAGATTTATTTGTTATGTATAATCAAAGGATTTTTAAATATTTATATTTTAAATAAACTTAAAATCACTAACTGATATGCACTCCCTGTGAATAACAATATCTTTGAATATAAATTATGAATTTCACAAATTAAAAGTACCAGTTGTATTCAATGGCTTCGCCTACTATATTGAGTTAAGTTATATATTTGGGACTATAAAGTTAAAATTATGCTCATGGTTGAACATGAGCTCTCATTAACACGTTCGCTGCGGCTGCCCCGAAGCAGGTCGTTTGCAAAATGCGGCCCGCCAATCGCTGGTCGGGGTCACATTTCTAAATCTTGGCCAACCAATGGCTGTAGCGCTCGAAGGCGCTATACTACATTACAATATAGCTGAACGTAGTTCTAAGAAGCGCCAACAGATAGCAGCACATGATAGGTCGATATAGAGTCAGTACTGCCATTTCGAGAGATTTTATTAGTAAAAAAAGCAGTTTTCCCAGTCCCGTAGTTGTGGGAATTGAGGGAAATTTTAGTGCCAACCTACACCACAAATGTCACATGTTTATATCTAAACTGTGAACAGCGTATAGTCCGTTCTCGTCAAGTGCTGAGCTCACACTGAAGCAATGTTTGGCAGAGGTGCACGCTACTATTACTATAGTAGGCCGCGTGGCGAGGTACTATATTTATAGTAGCCTGCAGTCAACGTGTTAATTGCTTAGAAAATGTTGTGATTAAAATAAATGTAAAAATATGTACTTAATTATTCTGGAAATGCCTCCTGAACTGTTGTTTAGAAATTAAAACCAGATTTAATAAAAATATGATTAACTCACCTCCCTCTCAATTGGTGTCTGGCTGTCTTTTAGTCCATACCACGAATAAAGGAGCTCCCAAACGGAAGCTGGTACTGGAACATAGTCCAGACTCTCAACCAAGTCAGGTTTCAAATTCGTTGAACTTCCATCTGTAGAACAAAAAACAAAATATGCTAATGACAAGATACATAAATCAATATACAACACCTAAATTTTAGGCCACTGATATATCTTTATGTGCTGTCTTTAAGGCTCCAGTTTACCTCTGGGGAGCGGAGCTAAGCGAGGGTTTGAGGGTTTGCAGGATTTCACTTTATAGCGGCTATATAAACTCTTTAACCCTCCAAGCGCTAAACATCGCGATCGCAATGCTATTCCGTGACGCGTACAGCGCTAATGTCGCGATCGCGATGTATTTACAAAAATTAACCTAAATTGTTATTTCCTTGTTTTTTGGTCAATCGGTGATAATTTTATATAGTACTGAAGAGAAACGAATAATCTATCTGAAAATATTAATTTAGTAACCATTCAATGAAAAAAAAAGATGTTGGCAGACCTGTTGATCAGCCGATTGTTGTTGCAGACGTCTGCCGTGCACTTGTTGTGCTACAGTAGGTTATGTTTTAGTAATCTTTGTTTACTAACAACAAAAATGGATTATTATATAGGCACCTAGTTTTAGTTTTGATTGCTTGTGAATTACGAGTGAACTTAGTAATTCCAGTGCCATTAGGGCATGCCTGTTTGATGAATTAGATAGGTAATGGACCTGAAAAGTGGAAAGTGAAGTTGATACTGGTAGTGAAGGTGGGGGCATAGACACTGATGTTGAAGGCTATTAAGTAAATATATGTGTATTTTCTATAAGAATGTATAAGTATTATATATATCACTAGAAAGAGCATGATTTGGCTATCTTAAAATGTTGGATGGTACTACTCTTTTGTGCTCTGTCATAGAGAAAACTTCAAGAAAAGAAAATGAAAACATTTTGTTTTTGAGTCATCAGCATTTTTTGAAATAATCCAGTAAGTATAGTGTGTATATATACATATTTTCTTGTACAGGGTAATTTTCTGAACAAATTGATATATAATACATGGTACTTCCTAAGGCATTTGTATTAATCATGATTTATTTTTTCAAAGCCTGCGCGGCACCCGAAAATTAGGCAGCACTAAAGACTTATATTATTAGCACTTGGAGGGTAACTAAAGTTAAAGTCTTGTTGAATACTTAAGCACTATATGGAGTGCTACCAATCCAGTCAATAGTCAATAGTCAATAGTCAAACATGCTTTATTAATTGAGTACATGCATTGTACAGAATGGAGTCAATCATATATACATACATATTGTAGCAAAACATAATTTACAAATCAAACTTAACTTCCTTATCAAATCAAATAACTATTATTGACACAACAAACATTTGTCCAATGAATAGAGTGGTTTAGTTAACATGTATTCCTTTAGTTTCTTTTTAAATTTAACATAGTCATTAATTTTTTTTATTTCAGCGGGCAGAAAGTTAAAATATTTTAAATACCAGCATAACTAGGCTTTTTTCAAATATTTTCCGTTTATGCTTGCAATAAGAAATCTCATTCCTATGTCTAGTATCAATCTTATGGTAATCACCCAGAGTACTCAGGCTACTAATATTACCTTTTATCCATAAAATTAGCTCAAAAATGTATAAACTAAATACTGTCAGTACTTATCTCTGGGAAAAGGTGTTTGGTTGAGTCTGACCATCCCATCTTTAATATAATTCTTACTGCCCGTTTTTGGATCATCAAAATCCTACACAAATTTTTGTGAGGTACTGCCGTACAAAATTATTCCAAAAGAGATGTGTGATTGAATTAGAGAAAAATAAAACAAAGTTTTTAAATCGCAAATTGATGATAATTTTTTAAGGGCAAACAAACCAGATGCCAGCTTATTACATATCTGGTCCACATGGGAGTTCCAATTAAGATGCTTATCTACTATTAGACCTAAAAATTTTGATTCATCTTGGTTATCGAGAACCTAATCATTAATTACTGTATTAGTATCTGGGTAGAATTGTTATTTTGTCTTAAGGAAAATTCAACATATTTGGTTTTATTAGTGTTGAGCAAAAGATTTTTATCTGCCAAAACCTGTTGGACTACTGTTAGTTCACAAAAATTAGATACTTCAATTTGATTATAATTTTGTCCAGACACTTTTAAATTGATATCATCTGCAAATAAAGTTATTTTGTCAAATTGACAGTGTGCTGCGGTAGTTAGGTTAGCTTACTTTAACACCCCTTCTTTTCAGTTTTCTTCAAACACTGAATAAACATAGTAATCCCTAATAATTGATAGTAAACTAACCTAAGTGCCACAGCTTGCTGTATGACTTGTACTAGTACCTAATTTTGTAATATGTGTGAGAAGGACATGGTAAAGTTGGTAGGCCTATGCCAAATTAAAAATGTTAATTTGTAAATTATAACTATATTTTAATACCTAGTAAAATTATAAAGTACCGTAGGTATTGTTTTCCTACAACTTTATATGCTTATTATTTTACTTATTTGTCAATAAACATTTAACCATCAAAGGCTAAAACTAGAATAGCCTTTATTGGCTCTTGTTGTATAGGCAATATTTTTAAATTAAATTTATACATATTTTATTGGCACTATCACATTAATGTGATGCAAAATAACTTATCAGATAGGGCCTAAAATATATGGGCGATTTTGGGTTCAGCAGTGCATACTGTATGCCACCTATCAAACCATTCGCATATATAGCTTTTATTTAATGGGAATGAATTTATCTAATGAATTTAACATAAACCATCAGAAACTCTAGAACTGGTATCATACTTCAAGTTAGCAAAAAAGGTTATAAAAAGGGAATGATAGGCCCTACTCTTGTAAAAATCTGGTAATTTACCAAAACTTGACATTTGTTCTAGATAGTTCTCTTACCATGCAAAACAACTAGCTTATTGTCAAGATAGTAAATTTGTCATGCTTAACCGAAAACAATTGAATAAACTAACTATACACCAACGAAGGATAAAAACGACAAACAAAATTAAGAAACAAAAACCACTTACCAAAAAGTAGGGAGTTATCTATTGGGCCTGGGTTGATTGCCGATTCAGACCGTTCACTATTATCAATGCCAACAAAATATTTAAACGTCTTAAACCACTTGGCATCCAGGAGATACCTAAAATATAAACCAAGAAGCACGTGAGAAAGGATATACAGAGCGTAGACTCTTCAATCAATTAATCAAATCTTTATTCATTAAAAGTACAGTGCACAATTTGAATGGCGTCAGACTACATTGATTTAACATTAGTAGCCTAATTTAAGTTTAACTAAAAGTATGGTAGCTCATAAAACAGTTAAATTAAAATCATAACCACATACTTTCTTTTGCATTTGCACAGCAAATTCAAGAACAAAACCTAATCTTATAACTTTTAGGTTGAATTGACTTTAAAAAATTCTTGAAAAGAATACAGTGCTCTATTTAACCAGGTACTCTTTTAGTTTGGTTTTATAAACATTTATATTTTTCCCTTTTTAATGGATTAGGGAGGTGACTAAGAAATCTTATTTCCGCATACGTCGGCTTCTTTGTAAATAGTTCCAACCTGTGACGGAAAAGCTGGCTCATTACGACTTCTGGTGTTATACTGGTGAGTTGAACCAGGAGTAGGTAGATGTTTGCCAGCCTTTTGTACATGAAGTACTGTTTCATAAATATAATGACCAAAAACAGTTAACATCTCTAATTCCTGAAAATAATCTTTTGCAGACTGTAAACAATTTAGTTTTTTTTTATAATTCTTAATGCATCTTTTTGCAAAACAAGGATGTCATTCATATTTTAGAGTGATGTTGCCCCACCGAGAATGATTCCGAATACGTGGGAATGTAACGAGGAGAAATATCCTTCATCCTTAATGTTTATAAGCTACATGTTTTTTGACATTTGTTTCAGTGCATAAAGCCCAGAACTTATTAAAAAAAAATACTTATAACATGTAGATTACCGAGGTGTTTCCAGTGTACCAAGTCCACTAACAAAACCTTCAACACAGACCGAATCATTGTGACCAACGGTAACCCAGAGCTCAACATTTGTATAAGTGTTTTAATATGAAACATACATCTACAGGGTGAGTTTTAAATGAATCCCCCCCAACTTTTTTCTACGATTCTTAAGATATCGACTCCGGACCACTCCCTATCATTGCTGACCAACTTATACTTCATTTTGACTTAGTTAATATTTTCGGCCGCCATCTTGTATTTAACTATTTATTTTTAAATTTAAAGGTGGGGTTGTGACCCATCAGATAGAAGTACTTTTATACGGTGAACACAATGCCGCAATCCGTTTTTGAAAGTCATTATCCGTTCTCAAGATATTGGCAAATTAAATAAATGAATTTTGGAGAGAATTTTAAAAGGGCCCAACCTTAAAACACGCCCATATTCTCATCATTACATCAAATAATGACCATGAACTACCTATCATTGTTGAGTGGCATTTGCTTCATTTTGACAAAATTAAAAATTTTTGTCCGCCATCTTTGATCCGCCATTTTGGAATAAGATATATTTTTTCAAATATAAAAGTAGGGTTGTGACCCATCATTTCCAACTGCTTTTCCACGCTGAAATCAATGCCGCAACCTGTTTTCAAATATCACCTTTCATTTTCATGATACAGAAAGATTTCTGTTAGATTGCGGCATTGATTTCAGCGTGGAAAAACAGATGGAAATGATAGGTCACAACTCTACTTTTACATTTGAAAAAAATTATCTTATTAAAAAATGGCGGATCCAAGATGGCGGCCGAAAATTTAAATTTGTCAAAATGAAGCAAATGCCACTCAACAATGATTGGTAGTAGTTCATGGTCATTATTTGATGTAATGAAGAGAATATGGGCATGTTTTAAGGTTGGGACCTTTAAAACTCTCTCTCTCCAAAATTAATTAATTTAATTGGCCAATATCTTGAGAACGGGTAATGATTTTCAAAAACGAATTGCGGCATTGTGTTCACCGTAAAAAAGTACCTCCATCTGATGGGTCACAACCCCACCTTTACATTTAAAAATAAATAGTTAAATCCAATATGGCGGATCCAATAAGGCGGCCAAAATATTAACTTAGGCAAAATGAAGTATAAGTTGGTCAACAATGATCGGGGGTGGTCCTGAGTCGATATCTTAAGAAATGTAGAAAAAGGTAGGGGGGGACTCATCTATAACTCACCCTGTATACTCATAAAATTTGTGATATGACTTGATTTAAATGAAAATTGTTATTTCTTTTACCCTCACGTACTGTACCTATGTGTGACGTCACTCTAAATTATAGTGAGTAATTTACATAACACCTTTTATTAGCTATACCTAGGCCATAGAACTCAAAAGATATACTTGCAACACTCACTCAATGCAAATTTCATATCGCAAAGCGGCCCTCAGTTTTCTCGCTGAAGAGGATTTATGAATGCTTAAACCTTAAAACATGCCCATAATCTCATCATTATATCAAATAATTACCATGAACTGCTACAAATCATTGTTGAGTGGCATTTGCTTTATTTTGAACAAAAATAAAAATGTTGGTCGCCATCTTGGATCCACCATTTTTTTGGAATGAGATAATTTATATTATCATTACATTTAATGGCGGTTAAGTGACTAACCATTTCTAATAGTTTTTCCACATTGAAACCAATGCTGCAATCCGTTTTTAAATTTCATCTTTCGTTCTCATGATACTGAAAGATTTGTTTTTAACCCTCTAGGTGTCGCATCAATAAAACTGAAATGTCACGCCATTTTTGGCACTTTTGCAGACTTTCATAAAAGTGCTATACAAAATTTAAATGTTGACCTAATGGTATAAAAGTATACATTTTCTTAAAGTACAGAAAATGGGCTATTTTTTTATATAAAATTAGAGGCCTAAATGTATGGTATAACAGTCCGCCCTTGGGTTCAAATCCAGAAAATACAAAAAAAATTATGTTACGAGACCTGTAGAATATATATAGACATCAAAAATCGAAAATCCAAGTTATAGCCTACATTTTGTTCAGAATTTAATAAGGAAAAAAAATATAATGTTATGGCGTTTGTAACAAAAAATTAAATATGTACCTAAAAAAATGGCATTACCACTTGAGAAATCTCCTCTTCGTCGTCCTCCTACAGGGTTTGGGCCTAAATCAATATTCACTATCCTCATTATATTCATCAATATCACTTAAACAAGTGTTCAATAGATCTCGATAATGTCACTGGATCATAAATCACTCATAATTTAAGATTAAAAACAATCCATAACAATGTAACAAAACACGACATCATTCATAGTGTAAACAAACAACCAGCTGAATACAGAAGAAAGCTGTAAAAGTATTAGTTGCTATGAAGCCCAGAAATCCCCGATCACTTTGGTATGCTCAATGGTTCGAAACGCTGATCGTATGCTAAACTGAATGTCTGCAAAGTCGCCTGAAATCAGTCGATTGACACTTGAGTGTAAAAAAGAGTCGCCTGAAATAAAGCGATTGACACTGGGAGGGTTAACATTTCAAAAAGTGTCAATATCATTTTAAAAAAGGTCATATTTAAAAATGAATTGCAGCATTGGTTTCAGCGTTGAAAGCAGTTCGAAATGATAGGTCATAACCCCACCTTTACATTTGAAAAAATAGGATATTCCAAAATGGTGGCCAAAATCTTAACTTTTTTAATGAAGCAAATGCCAATCAACAATGATCGGTAGCAGTTCATCATGGTCATTAATTGATGTAACAACGAGAAGATATGAATGTTTTAAGATTTGGGCATGATTAAAATTATCTTCAAAATTTATTTGTTTAAACCACCATTATCTTGAAAACGAATAATGATTTTGAAAAGCAGACTGGGGCATTGTGTTCACCATAAAAAAGTAGTTCTAGCCTATATGATGGGTCACAACCCCACCTTTACATTTGAATACAAAATTTAATCCAATAGGTATAGCGGTTCCAAGTCACCAAAAATCAAACAACCAAGATGGCGGCCAAAACTGTGAACAAAGTCAAAATGAAGTAGGCTATAAGTTGATCAACAATGATCGGAGGTCGTCCGGAGTCGATATCTCAAGAAATGCAGAAAAAAGGATGGGGGGGTGCTCATTTAAAATATATATATATATATATATATATATATATATAAGCCCATTTATATATTTTATATATATATATATATATAATGGGCTTATAATAGCGGACAACTCAGTTGCCAGTTGAGGGTGTGGTTTGCCAGGCTATCCACCAAGTTCAGCCAATACTAAACTTCCTGCATTGCCAAAACTCCACACCAGCTGATCAGAATTAACCCTCTAAGTGACCTTCGCCCGTTTTCGGGCGACTATTTTTGACTGCCGAGTGTCAGTCGCCCGATTTCGGGCGACTTTGTACGCCTCCAGTTTTGTGTAATATTTCCGCGTACGATTGAGCAATCCTGGGCATTGAGCATACCAACGTGATGACTATATATGATCACCGTTCGTGCCATTTTTACTATTATCTGTGACGGAATTCTCAACGTCAGTGACTGTTTGTTGTTATGGTGATATAGGCTTTAGTGTTTTGTTTTTTAGTTAGTTGAATTATTAGACTTATTATTTAGAAAAATCTGTTCAAACTATATATTTTCTTATTCCTCATCAACCCTAGCAGTGGCCAATGGTGTAAGTGGGAAAGGGCCAAGCAGATTTGGCGAATTTGCAGACCTTTTTTTGAAAATTTGTATACATTCAACCGTAGAAGTAAACCTAGCCAACCTTACATTAATTTTGATCGGAAAAAACAGGAGAATCTATAAATAGTAAAATAATAAAGATCTAGAAAGGTATTTTTTTCGGTAAAGTAAAAAAATAGATTTTTTTTTAATTTCAAAAGCAGTCTCGGTGAAATTTTTTCTACAGATTTGTTTTGGAAAATTTATTATAAACATTTTGTAGACTATCTAATTCCCTACATAGAAATATATATCATGTTCGGGAAAGAATGGAAAGAATTTTATTCTGTAAGTTTTAGGGGCGTAATATAATAACAAACGGAGAACCGATAAAGGTGAAAACTGTACAGTGTTAGTTTGTGTTGTAAAAAGGATAGGTATATGTATATATTAATAATGATATATAAATATTTGTAAAGCTAATGGAGTAGGGAATCTAAAAAAGTCATAAAGTTTATGGTAAAAATTATTATTGATTATAAATATTTGTAAATAAAAGAATGTTTTGATATTTTTGCGTATTGTGAAAAAATTAATTGCACAGTATTTAGTATCTAACATTTTACAAAATTTGTTATACCAAACCAATATAAACATGTTTTAGCACATTCAATTACCTGCATAAAAATGTATAACACCTAGGGTAAATTATTTTATTTATATGTGTTATGTAACAAAGTAAACAATGTGGTACATGTAAACAATGTTAGGTAAACAAAACACAACACTTTTTATAAACACTACATTTATCACACTTCAGTTACCTTCATAAAGGTAGGTAACTGTTATATACACACAAACATTTCACTACTGTAACACTAAAACTCCGTAATAATAATAAATTGAGTAATAATTCACGGATAAAACATAAAATGCCTACCAAGAAATACTCAAGATGGCTAAGCAGACAACTAAGAAAAAGATTTGACATAATACTAGCATCCGTGGTGATGACGCCCCGCAAGAAGTGCTGCCAACGGCAAAACTAAATTAAGATACTCTACATTTCTTCCTCTACAAAATGACATATTATTTTATTTGTAACTATAACTTACACTGCAAATAAATCAGATTTTCCGAACAATCCGATTCGGATAGTTGGCCTTTCGTTAAAGAAAAAAAAACACGTTTTCATAAAATCATATTATCTGTCCAATTAAATGTTTCGTTCTAAAAATCAATAAGTACCAAAATGAAGCACAAATATTTAGCAGTGCATTGGTACTAACCGCAACTTTCTGCGACAAAAATTACCCGAGCTGGGTAATTTCAAAAACGTTGTGTTTTGGCATTTTCCTAGCGTCAGTTGCAGGAATCGCGTTGCGCCAAAAAACTCATTCGATTTCTAATCGTCGTGAGATTGTTATATAGCTGCTACAAGGTTCGTTTATGTAATAAAATGAAAGTTCAGAATATGATCTTTCGAATGATATATATATATATTGTTTACTTTTGATATGATTATTAGTGGTTTTTTAACGTTGCAAAATTTTCTGTCAAAAACTGTCCAATTCGGACAGCTACCACTCTAAGGCGACAGATCAAACAGTCCAAATCGGAAGGTTGGCCACGGCTAGGGTTAAATTTTGAACATAATGTATATCTTCATGTTCTTATTTAGTATGAATAAAGTGGTTTTACATATGTGGGTACTGAACAAAAATAATTTTTTTCCTATTTTCTGGATTTGAACCATTGCCAAGTTAGGCCTACTAGGCCTATAACATTAGGTAACTTATGAACATCAAAAGTTACATTTTTAGGTAGCCTTTTTGATAACCTTTTGGAAAATGTACAACTTTATATTTATTTGTCATATATTATATTAATGTTTTAATAAAAGTCTGCAAGATGGCCAAAAATTGCTGGACATTAAGGAATTTTCTAAGGACACTCGGAGGGTTAATAACATTCGTGATATTTTTTTTATGGCAAAATGGCAACAGTGCCAGCGTACACCCACGCTATTGGCTACAGCCCTACTGTCAACTTAATTGTCCGCTTCAATAGATAGGCCTACTTTGAAAAATCTCATCAGCCTAATGAGTAACTTACCAAGGCCTAACTTATTTGCTAGATAATAATTACTTTTACAATATTTAACCCAATGCTGTAGACCCTGGACAACAACATTAGTCCCCAAACAAAACACAACCAATAATATTTAAAAAAAGGCTTACACTTACTCCTAACCTAGGCTTCTTGGTCTGTTTAGTGACTATAGCCTATTCTCAAAATGTCTTAGTACAAATAAGATATCAACAAAACTGTTGATTTATACATATTGTGGTACTAATAATTAATATCAGTAACTGATTCTATGATGTAGGCCTCCCTAACAAACCTAGATATCATACTTACCAAGTTTGGCCTACTTTCATGTACTCTGTCTTTAATTTCTCTTGGATCTGACTTTTCTGAGCCGAAATATCGGGAAATCCTTTCTCTGCTGGAAATTCAACCATATTTAACAATATATATGTTCACACTAAATAAATACAACCACTTTTATGTGCATAACAAAAATAACACAGTCACTTCAAGTTCTCACTTGAACTTGAAATGAAATATGAAATGAGAGTCCCCTACTGCTTTTCTCTTTCACTCTCTCTCATCTCCATCTCATTCGATTCCCCTTGCACTTTCCCATATTCCCCGAAGCCTTCACTACCTACAGCCAGTGTTGCCACATGATAAATGGAATTTTGCCCTAAACGAGCGTTGAAATTATCCTAAGTTACCCTCAACTTTTCATAAATTACTCTAAAAGTTATTTATCGTCTAAGGAACCTAAAAAAATAAAAATATATCAAAAACAAGATAAATGTATGATAAATAAGGTAAAGTTGGTTATAATACCTATCACTGATCATATATATATATAACAAATAAAACGTAATATTATACATAGGTAATGTTTCCAAATTCTCTACCTAAAATTCAGGAATATTTGTTCCAGGATAAATCAAACACAAACCGGAGTGTAAATATAGGGTCAATATAATTAGCTCTATGTATAATATAGAGTCCTTACTCTTGGTTTAAAAATCGTACCGTTGTGAAAACCAATTTTTGCTTCGTTATATTGGCAGTAATTCTGTTGGGACGATGAGAAAATCTCCCAACCGATTAAATGAAAAAATTGTGTTGAAATATTAAGATGTTGTCGCGTTTCTGGTGAAACTTGGGTGTTAAATTTAACTTTATAATCTTTAGACATATTTAAAATGGAATTTGGTAGTTTATTTTGAAGCGAAGTTATTATTTGAGTTAGCTGAAAACACCTTAGTAATGTGGCTTTAGGAACAGTGTTGTAAACAAGGTTGAATTCTATTATAACCTCGCTGGTCGAATGACGGGAATGACCACTAAGCTCTTTGTTATATCTGGAGTCACTACCCTCTAACTAAATATTTTTCAAAAACGTGCCGTCAACACAGACATTTTGCTCTATTGTATTGTCACTTTGACGTTAGCTGGACCAATCAGAATGCATTGGGTGGACGATGTCAAAATTTCAACCAATAGGAAATAAAATAACTATACCACCAAAATGTAAAAAATACATCTGGCCAACATAATGACCAAAAACACAGCGGCACGCTTTTTCACCTCGGAGTGGTGACTGCAGATATAACATAGAGCTCAGTGGGAATGACAGGCCTCCCACGACCCCACCAACAATTTGACATCACAACTATAACAGACCAAAATACGAAATACGACGGCACGCTTTTTGAAGGTTACTTGCCAGAGAGTAGTAAGGTAGAAAGGGCCAATCTCGCTGTTTCCCGTCTGTATGTGTTTTTAAATCAATACAGCAAATATTAGGTTCTTCTTTAAGTAATTACTAACTTGAAACTTGGTACGTGTATTATACTAGTTTAGGGCTAATTTGGTATTGAATTTGAAGTTTCTAACTATTACCATTTCAAAATGGAGACCATTTATATTCAGGGCTGGATTTAAGCATGCATAGGCTACATAGCAATAAGTATAGTAAGCAGTAAAAGCTCAAGTAGTAATCAGGATTTAGATGTCACTACTCTTCTGCCAAGCACTGATCTGGTAACTGACATTTTTTAGGGTACCGATGACAGTTTTATATTTCTAGAATCTGTGTGAGTTCCTGATCACATTAACACGTCGTGTCAAACAAATAATTGTAATAAATATTTTAGCAAACAAAAGATGATAGTTAAAACTCGTTATCTACACTATTATTTGCAATTACTAAGCTAAAGTGTTCTAACTGCTAATTGTTACTGATGTATTTTTATCGTGTATTTACCAGTTACCACGAACTAGCTTCAGCAAATCTCTCTGATACCACAAAACTGCTTAGCAAAAGATGATTGCAATAACATTTAGGTCAGTGTTTAGAGGCCACACATTTTAGCAGAGGGAAGTATAGACAAAGAAATAGCTTAGCAATTGACTTAGGAAACAATACCACGGTGGTACCACTGTTATATTATGAAACCACCGTTAATTATGAACTAGGACACTGGTACTATAGTACATATTAACTGCTTTAATAAAATAATAAACCATCAAATATCCTAAAATAAACTAAAACACAATTTTACAAAACAACTAGTTTTTTATTTAAAGTATGTTTTATTTGGTTGGGTTAAAAACCTTGGCCACGGCAAAGTTACAAACCGTTTACTGCAATTATCTCAGTTTTGAGCAAAAGCAGTTACCACATCTGTGCTTAGCAGGGCATCTTTTAAATCCAGATCAGATTTGAGATCGAAAGTGACCGAGCGTTTGGTGGGAGGGGGATGCTCTGTTCCATCATGCAAACATTACCGGCCTACTGCTTGTCCAGCGTTTACGCTGTGCGATCACACAGACAACGTCATGACACACTTAAATTTATTGGCGACAATATACTTTGAAGAGGGTATTAAAAGCTGGTACACACAGGTACAACAAAAATCCCTCAATCGTAATTAAGAGGCCCCGGCATAGCCATCTAGGCATGTCTCCCTTTGGGATATTATGCATAATCAGCCACCGGAAAGAGGAAAATGAAGGACGGGAAAAGTGGTAGGACGGGGTCATTCTACCTCGCCCCAGAAAGGGAGAGAGAACCTTACTTAGCTCCTGGGCTCTGCGGGTTCGCCCTCTAACCCGTAGTCCCCTAAAGTCCACCAGACAGGGACTGCCATCGCACAGAGCCTTCGACCTCTCCGGGGTCGGGTGGCCCCAGAACGGTTCGTCCCCCAGCCCGGCAGACCAGAGACCGTCGGGTAAGGGCCCTTCCTCCCAGGCACCCTCGAATGACTTTGACTAGACTGGGTATCCAGGCTCAACTGGGAGTCAAGCCCCCAGTAGAGACAAGGAGGAACCAAGGAAGGAAAGTTGGCCACACTGGGTAGCCAAAAGACTTATACCAATACGGTGACAGCTTCATTCTGTTGTACATGTCGACCTCTGTACTAGTATAGACCAGTCAGAGAGCCGTTAAGGGCCATGATCATGTAAACGTACCCTATAAATAGTTGTGCAAAAAAGTTCAATGTTTCAAGGTAAACCATTTCAAAATGGCAGACCTTTAAAAACTTATAATGCAAATATATCTTACAAATGGCTAATAATTAATATTAAGATTAATGATCATAAGATATGCACCTCTTAAAGAAAAATCTAGCAACACCTTGATTAGGAAAATCGATAAATAAATAAATAACTAAAATATGACTTTTTACAAATCAATATAATTTTAAACATACTATATACTTATACCTTCGGCCGAATGTTCAGTCCTGTTCGCGAGAAGTGTGGGACCGCCTTTACGCACAGATCCAGAGTTTACTTTCATAATATGGAATAATACTTTGGGGCCATTGTTCACAAGCTAACAGGATTTTCATTTTACAGAAGAAGGCCATTAAAATGATTTTTAAAGTACCTTTTCGATCACACTATAGGCCCTTATTTGTTAATTTAAGTGTACCGTCTTTGCACTCTTTTATACTATTTACTCTTTGTTATGTTCTCAAAAATTTCGAAAAATTCAAAACTAACAGCGATTTTCACAAATACAATACAAGAAACAAGAATAAACTGCGTGTTCAACAGTATATAGCTGTAGTAAATCTCAGAACAATTTGGTTTACATGTCAATTAAATTTTACAACTCCGTTCCCTTACATTTTAAATTATTGTCTCCAATTAAGTTTAGGTTAAGCGTCAAAAGTGTATTAATGTCTGAATGTTTTTATTCCATTGATGATTTCTATACTATAAACTGGAATTTGTATTGCTAGGTATGTTGTTAAGGCCTATAGGGTTAATGAGAAGTGATTTAGAGTTACTGAAGTCTTTTTTATATGTGTTATGTTATATACCTACTACTGTGCTTGACGAAGTCCATATATTTTTTATAATATATCTTATGATGAATAAATCTATGGTCTATTGTCATGGTCTAGTCCTATTATTAATTACTACATCATAACAAAACAAAACAATTCAAACAAATGGTCAATGCTTAACAGATAATGTTTACACCAAAACAATTTGACATTTTTTACACCATTCACGCCCCACAACACTATCACTCGAAGCGGCAATAACATTCTTCGAAGAGGGTACTGTGTATATAGTACACTATAGGTCCTAAAATTGATGGATGGTAAAAATAGTTTTTCCAGGTCGTTACGAAATATATCAGTCGTTTGGGATCGGTTGACAAAGATAAAGATATGTGAAGTGCAAGTATTTCAGCTCGGATTCGGACGTTTTATTAATACGCTTGCAGGTTTATATAATCTGAACTGCAATTCTTCACCTCTTAGCGGCGTCTTAGAATCCTTGGACAATCATTGAGTTCGTTCAACAAATTACATATTGGACAATTCAGAAAGAGAATGACAATTCAGAAACGTTTCAGAAAGAGAATTCTTGGAATGATATACAAAATTCGAAGTAGGGTAAAAATATTTAAAATATTCAGCAAAAAACATTTGCAAGTCATTTTAAGATGAATTTCGTAATTGGAGTGGTTAAAAGTACCACAACTAATTATTGCTAAATAATGCACTCGAGTATTTACTTTTAGTATTATAAACTCATTTTATAATAAACTGTTTAATAAATCACTAATTTACTAAACAGAAATTGAATTTAAAAGAATTTAAAGTTTGAATTAAAATTAAATTAAAGCTTACAAACTATACAATTCACATATATATGTTTATTTATTTCAACGGTAAAAACCAATATTTTTTAATTCATGGTTCAAGATGTCTAAACTAACTCAGGACAACTGTCCAGGATCACTTGTATTTGCTCTTGTTTGGCATACATAAATACATAATATACAATCTATACTGAAATTTTAACTAATTTGTATACGCCTTTGATTTTTGGTACAGTCGTCTAGTCGTCAGTCATAACTCGTTACTCTGCACCACTGCACACTATATCGTAAGGGAACGGTGTGATCTAAGATGGTTTCGATGTCAAATGGGAATCTCACAATACACTGAAAATATTAGTTTTGCATAGTTTAGTGTCTTTTATTAACAGTGATAAATGAAATTAGCCGGTACTTAAATATAAGTCATCAATGGGTTGAATAAAAATGGACAATTTCTTTCATGAATCAGTCGCCGAATTCTCGGGATGTAATCGGAAGAACAAAGGTTTCTTAGTTATTTTGAGTAATATCTTTGTTGAAACCTTAATCTGTAATGTGTAAAAAATAAACATATAACTAGCGATTTTATACGTACGTTTAAAACAGATAATACCGTTTCGAAACCGGTATCCTTTTACTTGTTACAAGAACAAGAGTTCAGCTTGCAGTGAGACGAACGACGGGATGTTTTGTTTTTGTTAGTGAGAATGTTAATATCAAGGATTTGCCATCAGTTGGTATTATAAAGTGTGTTTTATTTGGTTTGTTTAAATGTACAGTGAACACAGAAAGCTTTCCTATGCTGTGAGGAAAGCAAATGGTTTACATAAACACTTATACGTTTAATCCTATGGGTCCACCCTCTCAGTTCTGGCCTTATTAGGCCTCAGGTAAGTGTACTTTAAGCTGTTAAGTTTAATTAATTTCAATAGCCTAGGTCTTAACATGGTTTTTTAAGCATTTTTACAGAGAATACCTTTTTTTAAAACAGTTAATGGTCCCAAGATTGATTTATGAGTCTTAAATTGGGGTAGCCTAGCCTAGGCCTACTGGTATATGGTTTTGCATAGCACTATGTTAATGGGCCTAGGTCCTAATGTTGATAATGCCAACTTTCAGGGACTGGTTTTTGACTCATTATTATTCACCTAAGCATAAGATGAGAGACAAATTGGATATTAAAAATTGTCGTAGATGTTTTCTGTCGGTTCCATGACCTATTAGGCCTAGGTGATCTGGGAAATTTTCAGTTTGTTTACGTTTTATGTAAGGTTAGGCTAGGGTATCGTGCTAAGAGACCTATGTTTGCCATATTTTCTCAGAGTTAAAACCAAGGCACTGATCTCACACGTGAAGACCAAGAAGGGGTTGTTATAAATCTGTTTTAATAATCAAGTTATTATAAATAATTCATAAACAAAATATAAACAATTATATATAGTATATTACAGATTTATCATAAAAAGAATACATTTATAATTATGGTACCTAGTCTCAAATTGAATCTGATGTCTCAAAAAGCCTTTTTGGTACACCAGGGCATTGACAGTAAGTTTGGTGATAGACCCAGAAAATTGGGACCTATGGCAACCCTAGCTAGACCCAATGACTTTGGCTCCTGGAGTACTGGTGTCGAAAACTATGGTTCATGTTGTATATTGCAATGGGTGGATTGAAGGGGCATGTGGGAGCAGTACCTTCAAACTAGAGAGAAAAGAAATGATATTACCATTGTACTGTGTTATAATTTAAGGTATGATATTTCTTATTTTAGGCTATAACTTATTATGTAGCCTGTATGAGAATAAACATATTATTATACGTATATAAACATTTAAGTTACTATGTATATAACTTATATTGGAATAAATAATCGTCTGTTGTCTATTAGGCGATTGGAATAAATAATCGTCTGTTGTCTATTAGGCGTTGAGTAACCCATGAAAATAACCTAGGTACTTTGATTAAGCTGTTATTTAATACCTAGTTTTTCATTTTTCCCAGGCTCAGTGTGTCTGTTGAAAGTTATTCCACAGACTATGCTTTGAATTTACAATAAAGGTCTCTCCGGATCATATTTTTTCCAGGCTAAGTCCATACATTCCTTTTCCAAGATTATATAAGTCTTTGTCTCAAGGCCTTATATTATGTCATATTTTAAAGGCTGTATTTATTCAGATCTCTGAAACCTAATAAGTTACTATCACTCTCATTTCTCTACCTTACTTCGCTCAGTGGCATTATTTCAGAAATTAAATTGGTCTGCATACTAATGTTTTTGTTTTAACCTATTCACCTACTTTGGCTAAGTTAAGTTCTTCTCGCCGTGGCCACCGGGCACTATGAAATATTTGTACAAAATCATATTTTTTCCTTAACAGTTGGTAATTTTTTCAAGAGATAGTACAACTTATCAGGTGTAACTGCAATAGTGGCATCTTAGATGGTTTACAGTTCCATTTATTTCATATTAATGGTTGGCATCACCGATTTTTTGATGGAAATAAATCCCAAGCTAGCAGGACCCATCTAGAGCGCTGACTTAATGTAGTGACAATATAGGGTAGAAAATGTCAATGAAAATGCCTAAACTTAAATCAACACAGTTTCATTAACATGTCGGCTGCGGGCATTTATACGGCAGCTGCGGGGTATAAATATAGTACCTCGCCACTAGCCTGCCAAGCGGCCTACTATAGTAATAGGAGCGCGCTCCCCTGCCAAACATTGCTTCAGTGTGAGCTCAGCACTTGATGAGAACGGACTATACGCTGTTCGCAGTTTAGATATAACCATGTGACATTTGTGGTGTAGGTTGGCACTAAAATTTCCCCAATTCCCGCAACTACGGGACTGGGAAAACTGCTTTTTTTTTCCTAATAAAATCCCTCGAAATGGCAGTACTGACTCTACATCGACCTATCATGTGCTGCTATCTGTTGGCTCTTCTTAGAACTACATTCAGCTATATTGTAATGTAGTACAGCGCCTTCGAGCGCTACAGCCCAGGTTAGCCAAGATTTAGAAATGTGACCCCGACCAGCGATTGGCGGGCCGCATTTTGCAAACGACCCGCCTCGGGGCAGCCGCAGCGAACGTGTTAAATTCCGCTGAACAGTTTTCCCATGAACTGCGGACATAGGTATTCAGAAAGTCCCTCCTAATAAACCCAGCCACAGAAAGCGTACACATGGAGTTTCTAGCACCTTCGATTTTGATTGAAATAAATACTGTGTAGATCAAAATATGTACAGGCCTAACTTTGGCTTTTTGCAAACTTGGTCCTAATACAAGTTTATTTTTTTGTGTAGGCCTACGGTCCATACAATATTGAGTATAGATACTGGTGGGTCTAAAAAAAGTTCAGGCCTAGGGCCTAATTTCCGAACATCAGTTTTATAATACTTTTCAATCAACTGAGTATTTTACAAGTAAATAAAACCCATTTATCATGTTTTTAATTTCCTAATTAAGTGTTTTCAACTTAATATATAAAAGTGGAATGAATTCCAAAACAAGGAATATATTAGTTCTGATTTGCATATTGACCATGCATTCAGTTTTTATCTTTACTTGGAAATTGAAATTTAAAATATAGTGCCTAAGCATACAGGGAAAATTAGCTAATTTTAAAGACTTCATTGAAAACACATTGCTACAAACCCGACCTCAAATAGATTTCTGAATCAAAAATGGCAATTGGTCAAAACTGTCATTAATTCTTCTTTTTTGTTTGGCTGTTTAGCCAAAATTAAGAAAAGTGCAAATTCTGACTCGATAGCCTATGGGTTGTTTGCAGCATTCAACTTCAAGTGATTTTTCGTAACTTTGGTCCATTTGATCAACTTAAGTTCAGTACTGACTGGACGGTCTTCAGAAATGTTCATCAACTATTTAGGGTGTATGGTCTCTGTGTGATATTCCCACGTGTTAGAGAAGATGGTTTTCCCAAAATGTTAAGATTTGTTCATTACTGGTTAAGTATGCTTTTGGTCTATGGGCAAAGTTTACTAGATCAGTGATATAGGGACTCAAATCGGTACCTACAATGTTTGACGCTCGGTAGCCAACGTAATTAACACAGTCTTACAATAAAGGTGATTGTTGACTTAATCATAAATCCTATGAAGTTGTGGTAATTTTTAACAGTTTGAAAACGAAGGAAGTCTGAAAATATTCACTTCAGTATGTTTGGCTTATTATCATGCATCATTTTCAAGACATTTAAAAGTATCATTTTAAGGAAATTTTGTAGCATTGCACGTGGTGGAAAACTTGACCTTGAAAGGACATTTTTTGTTGGAAATTGTAGGTACCATTTTTAATTTTGGCTAACTACATATCATTAATGAGAATATAATAAATATGCACAGCTATTTTTGACTCATGTGGCTGTTTGATATCGGGTTTGCGACATTGTGTTTTAATATCGAACACCTTAAAAAGAAGTAGGTATTATTTTAATCTGTACTTAAACTAAACATTTTTACTTTCTTAATTCCTGAAAGTTGTAGGCCTAGTCCTTTTCATGAATTTTTTAGTGTGAGATAGGTCAAACTGCTAATTCAGGGTCAGGTAATGTCAGGCAGGGCAACTCATAGACGATCACACTTTTTGGGACGCCCGACTCTCAAATTGGTTTGGGTTCTTATGTGTGAAATTTATAAAAGTGCTTTATTCAATGCTACTCAATGAGAGCACCATAAGAGCTATTCCATAAGGCCTATTAGTAGGACTCATAACAAATTAAAGGAATTTTATCTACGGTAATATTTCCACGATGGACTTATAAGTGGCTCTACCCTTTTACATAGAATGTTTATGCACAACCTGACTACTGACACCTTTTATTACAAAATTATAATTAGCTGATTAGCCTAAACCAAGACATACCAAACTCATAAAACAAAAACATAGTATACTTTTTAATCTACAACATAGTTTATTTGGTTGAAAGTTATTTTTGATTACAAATTATAACAGACTTGCTTTGTATTTATCTTATGATTACATTAGAGTCCCGCTGATCCAAACTAATTGGGAACGGAGCGTGTTTGAACTAGGACTACCAATTTTGGAACCACCTGGAAAATCCAATTTTGTAAAAAAATTATATCAATAATTTTATTCTGTGTATTTATACTTTGTATAGTACGGTAATGTATTTGATATATTCGTCAACCGGTTACCACTCATTGCCGTACAATATTATGTAATATATAGGCCTTTAAGGTGTTACCAATATTTTCATAAACCATGTAACTTGTTACGTTCGCATCAGCTCCTCTTCCATGCGGGAAACATGCGAAAGAAGTAGCTCTTATGTAGTAATTTAAATGCTACCTAAATTAGGTACTAAATAAGAGCCATTTCTTTCAAATTTTTCCCGCCGGCATTTCATATTTTTTTGTCAAAACACAAGGAGTCAAATATGGATTGAGGAGTGTTATAATTAAGGATAATACTAAACATTGAGGGAGTTTTAAAGTTTTCTTGGGAGTTTAACTACCTAATTTATTAAAAAAAATGTTATAATATTAGTTAAGCAACTTTTGTCTAAAACCAGGTCTTACCCAACCTAAAAGAGTTATTTTGAAGCCGGTTTTAAATTTACAAAAGAAGGTAGACTTAAGTATGACCTGGTATGGAAATTTTGGTATGAGGTATAAAGAGCGAATTCCTTAGTTAAGGAATTTGTAACTTCAATGGATGGACACACTGCTGACACGCTAGGGATGTAGACTAGTTAATTGATAATGGCTGTAAACATAAATATAACACTTTCGTGGTTAAGGAAAGGATTGTTAATCAAAGTAGGCTTGTAGTTAGTTTATTTTTATACTTTAGCGAATTTCTCCTATAGGGAATTAGCGAATTTTCCCTATAGAGAAGAAGCTATTACCGTAGTCGGCATGGTGTGACCTAGGCCCGGGACCATGATAACTTTTCGTTTTGAAGTCCCCAGACCCCCAAAACACTTCGTTCGAAACTGTATATATATATATATATATATATATATATATATATATATATATATATATATATATATATATATGTCCGTGGGTGCGATAACTCTCATAAAAATGGTCCGATTTTGATTAAATTTGGTACAAACATGTAAAACAACATTTACGACTTTTAGTTCGAAAACCAGCCAGATCGCTCCATCCAAATGGGTATTTGGGGGGGTTTTGTACCCAAAAAATGGGTTTCTTGAGTTTTTTATATAAAATACTATTATAGTAAATGCAATTTTCGTTTCCACCACTAAATTCAGCTTAAACAGACAAACAATTTGGTGTTTTGATCAGTGCTTTATGTTAATTGGTTACCTAGATATTGAAAGTGCTAAACACAGTACGTTGTCCAATGTTATTCTAATGGAGAATAAGAAAAATTGTACATCTTGCTTATTTATCAACTTATCCTAATGAAACTTGGTATATTGCTTCACACCGTTGTAGCCTATTGATATTTGCACGAAAAACAATTTTTTCCTGATAGTTCCCGTAGCAGCAAACCTGCGTACTCAGCCCCCATGTTATTCTTATGGAGAATATGTAAAATGTTATCTCCCTTAATTATGAACATAAATTAATAAAACTTAGTACGTGGCTTCACCTAGTAGAGTTATAAAAAAATTGTCATAAAAACCCATTTTTTGTGTTCCTTGTTTCAGCAAACCTGCATACTCATCCACCATGTTATTTTTATGGAGAATAAGTAAAATGTTATAAATCGTTTATTTATGGATGTATATTGATGAAACTTGGTATGTGGTATGACGATACATATATATGCATTAGAAATTCGCTGATTACGCAGGTTTGCTGCTATGGGGGTATTTTTTTCTTGTGCCATAAACTCAAGAAATATATCTGTTCATTTCTGAAAACGGTGTTCAGCTTAGCGGGGCTTAGATTAGTCAGAAGGTCAACTGATTGAACATTAATACCCTCTACATTAGGACTCTTGAGTATTTTTGATTTGTTTTCAAACTAGGCCTATCCTGCAATGAGTAGCTTAAAACAAGATTATATGTGGAATTTACAAGTCACTCGCCCAAACGATCGGAGATTGCATGAACTACGTGTGTTTGTACTCTAGCGCCCGCATATTTTGTCTGATTTACTTCAAATTTGGTAGAGACATTCCTTTCTATTATCAGTTAGTTGGACGAGTTCATTGGACAAAACAATCGGAAAAACTCTAAAACCTTTTCAAATTTTTTTGGAAAAGGTTGTTTTTTATATCTTGACGTAGTTTTATCTCCCCTAGTACGCCCATACCGAGTGCTGATCCTGATGGGACCTCATTCTAACCTTATAATACACAACATTGCCATCCCAATATTGCATTTAAATAGAACCAGATGCATCAGAACAGCCAACAAATCAAATATTTTCCATTTTACAAAATATGGCACCAGTGCTTGTTTGAAATGGTTATTTAATTTTTTTTTTTTTAAGTAGAAATACTCTTGATGGCTGTCAATCTACCATTAGTTACAAATCGTTGACGCAGATATCAAGTTGTTCACACTTATATATTATGGCATGTTTTGTTTATGAATCAGTTAAAAGTTTTAATTTGGTTGTCCATGACATAACAAACTTGATCCTCAGTCTCTGGGGGTAGTTTTAAATAATTCCTCCAATGTTATCGTAAAGAAAACAGATTATTTGCGAGTGTTGAATCATATATCTTTAAAGTCTTCATAATAAAGTACAAATATTTCTCTATTAAACCAAATAATTCAAATATTGTCGTAGTAAATGTTTGTGAGTATAGGTACATATTTATATATAATGTATATATATATATATATATGTGTATGTGTGCGTTTAAGGTTATGTTTATACTAACACTGTTTCTCGGCATTCTGTACTAGCGTGAGCGACTTGCAATTTTTCAGTGATCTGAAGGAACAACCAATTAATTTGTTATAACAAAAACAAAATATTTACTGCTGCTGATTTTGGACAAGTCAATGTACCTGAGTTCATTTATCATTGGTTGAGCTAAAATTTAGCAAATCTTTAAAAAGTTGTTTTTTATTTTAATCTGTCCTGCTTATCATTCCATTTTGTGAAAAGCAACCTTACTATGCAGTATAATTCTACAGCATCTTCTGACTTTGATTTAATTTATTTTAATTTTGAAGTGTCATTATCCCCTAAGATCTGCTAAATACCCCTGTTGCAGCAAACCTGCAAACTCAGCGAATTTCAAATGGTACTTCACTTAGTCATGAAGCCACTTACCAACTTTAATCAAAGCATATTAATAAATAAGCGAGATATGACATTTTATTTACTCCCCTTATAAAAAACATTAGGACTGAGTATGCAGGTTTGCTGCATCAAGGACCACAAAATCTGGTTTTTATACAATTACTATTGCATCACCTCCAGATGAAGCAACATACCAAGTTTTATCAATTTATGTTCATAAACAAGCAAGATATCACATGTTTATTATTCTCCTTAAGAATAACATTATAGCTGCTGAGTATGCAGGTTTGCTGCCATGGGGCCACAAAAAATGAGTTTTGTATGCAAATAGCATTAAAACCCAACCATATAAAGCCACATACCAAGTTTCATTGATATATGTTCATTAATAAGCGAGATATACAATTTTACTTATTCTCCATAAGATTAACATTGGACAACATACTGTGTTTAGCACTCTCGATATCTTCGGTAAACCAATTGATGTAGAGCGATGATCAAAATACCAAATTTTTTTTTAAGCTGAATTTAATGGTGTAAACCAAAATTTGGGTTAAAAAAAGAATTAGGCTATATGTAAAAAGTAAAAAAAAATTGTGGGGTACAAAACCCCCCTTTAAGTAGAGCAACCTGTCTGGTTCTCGAACTCATTTAAATAGATGCTGCCTTACACGTTTATACCAAATTTCATCATGATCGGACCATTTTTACGAAAGTTATCATGCCTATGGAAACATATTTAGATATAATGGTGTTTTTGGCATCTGGGGGCCTCAAAACGAAAAGTTATCATGGTCCCGGGCCACCTACGGTAATAGCTTATTCCCTATAGGGGAAATTTGCTAAAACACATAAAAAACACAATCCTCAAAAACAGCTTATCATGATTTTAATTAAAATTTGGTGGTTCATAGTGTTTTAGGGCTCTGACAAATTGGCAGACCCCTAACCTAACCTAACCTGCATCTCTGGAAAAATTAGAGATCAGAAATTATAGGGCGTAAAAGTTTCCAACTTTTTTTATTTTGCACAAAACCATTAACATTTGGTAAAATGTACTCATAACCAAAATCAAAGAAATAAAACACTAAATAAATTAGTAGGTAAGTTGAATTATTCTGTGACTCGTGCTTGCGGAGAAATTGACTTTATTAGCTAGCAGTAAACACAGTACATTGTCTAATGTCATTCTTAAGAAACATTTCTCTCTTAGTTACAGATCAGTTCAATTAAAACTTGAAACTTGAGATATAGGCCAGGCAACAACAAATTATGTTTATATGCTGATGATGCAAACTTCATATCGGCTGAAACAAAGTGAATTTTAAATTTCTGTATTTACTGAACCAAGCCAGTTAAAAAAGTTTCCTTATTGACAAAAAAATTACTTTAGACACCAATATAACAAATTTTAAATGTTTTCAAACCCAACAAAATAGAGACTGCTCTAAATCATTGACTATACACCTGTACTAGACTGAAAACCTTATGGGCCCTTCTGATAACAAAAGATTCAGGATTCTCCATGTAGTTCTGACAGCACTGGATAGAAATCGCTTCCATCGCACGCAATGGCGGACGTAACTCTGGCTCATGCAGCTTGGCGCGTTCAGCTCGGCCGTGGCGGATTTTAAAAATCTCATTTTGCTAATAAAACAACTGTCTCGCTTTCCTCACAACTCGGAAGTTTTAATATACGATTTAACAAAGGCTGCAAGGCTGTAATAACAAAGGTTGTGTGAAATAAAAATAATATTGTAATAACTGTTAAAAACTTGTGATAAAACTGGTGTCGACGTCATAACCGTCTTTCACCAGCGTCAATCAAGCGAGCTCTGTCTGTTCGTCTGCCTATGCGATTCCAAGTAGTTCGCGTAATGTCTACTAGGAGGAAGCCCCTGTTGCCGACCGCACTCAATAGATTGTGCTGTTTCTTGGTTAACCAAATTTAGCATTGCATTTACCGTCTAGAACAGGTGTATAGTCAATGTCTATACCCTCTTATTTGTATTGAAAAAAATGAATTATATGAAGAAAAATGTTTTGAACTAACCAAAAACACTGTCAATAGCCAAAATATTCAACAATAGTTATCTTGTGCATGAATGGCGCCAAATTATATTGGTCTTAAAACTAACAACATAAATTAGGGTCTCGCTGGTCTATGGAAAAAATATGTAGGCATATAACAAATGAAACTAAGTTAAACTATTTGAAACAAACTCATTAATCAAATAACAAATAATGTTTACTGTATCATAAATTTGTTTAACTTCATTTAACACATATTAAGGTTAGTTTCATGTTTTTATACCCACAGGTAAACAGTTCCACTCATATACACATTTTTCTTTTTAAAGAACTCTAAATTGTTTATTTCCAATAGTGCTTATGTTATTTCTGAGTCATTATTTATTAGTATTGAATGAGTACTGTAATACTAATAGACTAGTATTGCTATGTACTAGCAATGTTTCATGAGACATACTTTGTTTCACATACATTTTTATCCTCAGGTAAATATATTAGCCCTGGGCCCCCTCCTCTTCCTAATCTATATTAATGATTTTGTCCTTCTCAATTCTTTCAAAAACTATTCTTTACGCAGATGACACAACCTTTATCAATGTTAGCAAAAAGTCAATAACCTTGAGCTTTTGGCGGTACTTTGGTATTATACGGATGCCACCCTTATACAGCGCGCTGCGGCAGTTATGTTAGGATGGGTTATCATAAAAATGATTGTAGGACTTTCCTTGTTTCGTTACAAATCGAATGATACCTGATGAGTCATACTTCCGGCCGCCAAACCCCCTCCAAATAGGCCAAGGTCAGGTCGTTGACCGGAGCGCGCGCATCACCTGTCACCGCCTGTATCTGGGTCAGTGTCATGAGTGATTTATTGCCGTGCACTACGTTACATTTGTTTTCATAATGAGTGACGTTCTTTTGGTGTGGGATTTACCTCAAAATGAAGAGGAAACCGTACGTATTTTTATGATAACCCATCCTAACATAACTGCCGCAGCGCGCTGTATATTTGGCGGAGTACATGTGGCGATCGGGTGTGGCTGCTAGGGGCGGCGACACATTCAACACGATCCTAGCGGACATCGCTGTCTTTTGGGAGGCACAACACAAAGACCGCTCATCAGAATGATGTAAAATTTGTACAGTAAGTCAATAAAAGTACGTTTTTTCGAATTATGTAGTTATCCTTTGTATCCGGTAAAAATTAACCTCCAAAAATAGTGGCATCCGTATAATACCAAAGTACCCTTTTGGCCAATGAAACACTATCAGTGGCTTCAAATTGGTTTAGTTCTAATGGTTTTTGTTAAATTCAGATAAAACAAAATACCCCCGTAGCAGCAAACCTGCGTACTCAGCGAATTTCCAGTGTATATATATGTATCTTAATACCACATAAAGCCACATACCAATTTTAATCTATATACATTCATAAATAAACGATTAATGCCACCATGTAATTCTCCATAAGAATAACATGGCGGCTGAGAGTATGCAGGTTTGCTGTAGCAAGGAACACAAAAAATAGGGTTTTATACAAATATCAATATAACTCAAGTAGGTAAAGCTACATACACAATTTTATTAATTTATGTTCATAATTAAGGGAGACAACACGCTACTTATTCTCTATAAGAATAACATGGGGGCTGAGTACGCAGGTTTGCTGCTACGGGAACTATCGGCCAAAAAATGTTTTTTAGTGCAAATATCAATAGACCACAACGATATGAAGCAATATACCAAGTTTCATCAGGATAAGTTGATAAATAAGCGAGATATACAATTTGTCTTATTCTCCATAAGAATAATATTGGACAACGTACTGTGTTTAGCACTTTCAATATCTCTGTAACTATTTGACGTAGAGCAATGATCAAAACACCAAATCGTGCGTCTTTTTAAACTGATTCCAATGGAAAAAACTAAAATTTGACTCTTTCAAAAATTGTATTTAAAAACTCAAAAAACCCATTTTTGGGGTACAAAACCCCCCAAAATACCCCTTAGGATAGGTCGATCTGGCTGGTTTTCAAACTTAAAATCATAAATGCTGCTTTACACGTTTATACCAAATTTCGTCAAGATCGGATTATTTTTACGAGAGTTATCGTGCTCACGGACACACACATATATATATCTATACACATAGATATATATACAGTTTTGAATGAATGGTGTTTTTTGCATCTGGGGACCTCAAAACAAAAAGTATCATGGTCCCGGGCCTAAGTATTACCATGCCGACTACAGTAATAGGTTCTTCCCTATAAGGGAAATTCGCTAAAAATTATCTTTCAATGTCGGACATTGTTCTCATTCTTTACCAGAACAATCCATGGACTCGGTAAAATTTCTGGGCATTCATATTGATCCAAATTTAACATGGAACTCTCATATTGATTATCTAAATATGAGACTATCGCAGGTAATTTATCTGTTAAGAAGACTAATTGATGGAATTCCTCAAAATTATTTAAGAACTGCCTATTTTGTTTATTTCCAATCTATTTTCCGTTATGGGTTAGTTCTGTTTGGTGATTGTACAAGAACTGAAGAAATATTAAAACTTCAGAAGAAATCTATTAGAACCCTTAAAAACTGTCATCAAATGGAGCACTGTTAACCACTTTTCATTCATTTTTAAATTCAAACCATTATTCATCTTTACATTTTTGATCTGGCCATTTACATTATTAGCAATCCAAAATTATTAAGTTTTAAAAATACTGTTCATAATTATAATACTCGTAGAAAGGATCATGGTGTTATTGAATTTACACGCTTAAGCAAAACACTCAATAGCCATATTGTTGTATCATTAAAAGTCTATAATTTTTTAGTAAGTAAAATTAGTACTTATTCCTTTAACACATTTAAAAAAAGTTTTACTCTTGGCTGTTGGAAAATCCGTTCTATAGTTTAAGTGAATTTTTCAATTAAAAAATATAGATTTTTAGTTGTTAACACTTGTTTGTTATTCAGTATTTATTTATTGTATTATAATTTGTTCAACTGACTTGGCATGTGCTGTAATACTGACTTTGTCAATGATCTATGTATTCTTACGGCAAATAAAGATCTGTTCATTTCATATAAATTGAACACTGGCAAAATTCCTAGCTCTCAAAACTTGTAATTCGTAGAGCTTTATAATATATACACCAAGCAAAACTATTCTAATAAATTGTGTTTTGTAGCTTTAGTATATTATCCAAGCTTTGTTGAATTGTTGCTCCATACACACAGATATTTTAAGATATCTAAGATTGTATAAATCTAAAATAAATCATTTGTAAGGTTGCCAAATCACAAAACGTAGTACTTAAACACTCAAATTAATTTTGCTTACAACTCGATTATCCCAATTATAATTGCTGCTTACGATTAATATTAAAAACGTTGTCTCATTGACTTTCATGATACATCTACTATTCAATCTATTATTTTTGTCTGTTGCAAATTGACCTTAATTTTTTAGTTTTGAAACTAATGTTATTAGCGTTATTGAAACTAAGCTTGAGATTAAGAGAAACAAAAAACTTAAGTACCTATATATACAAGTCGTCTTCTGCTGCTTTTTCAATGTATTTACAATTTAACCCTGATATTTTCAATTTTGAGTCATCTGCATTAAAATTTACTCTATTGGTATTTTCTTTTTAATTACATCAGTCTTTCCATTTTTATAAAAAATAAGCAGGAGTCGGTCTAAAACTGACCCCTTTTTTCAAAGTTATTATTTTTGTTTTGATTTACAATCCCAATTTATATCTACTTTGTTGGAAATTTCAAAAAATTGCTCTCTATTAGTTTGGGTGGTTATGATTCAAACATGTGCATGCGATGTCTCATTGTATTATTTCATCACAAATAAATGTTCCCCCATATATGCGACAAAATTGTATCATATTTTTAGCAATAGTAGTATTAACATTTAATCGGGCCCGTCAAGTATATATATAGGAATTTTTTTTAAATCAATAATTTTGACATTTTTGTTCAATATGCCTAGGTACATAGATAACAAATCACCTAAAATATTACTCAACCTACAAAATATTATTTAAACGACAGGGCAAATGTTTTAAAACCAGAGTTATTAACATTGTTATTCAGCAGAATTAAAAAAATGTTGTTTTTGATACAATGAGCCTGATAGTTTAATTTGCTGTAATTTCTGACCGGTATCAGAACCTTACTAGTCGCATGTGTCAGGGCAAGTGTCACAGTCGTCGGGATTTAAGTTACATCCAATTAATGTTCAATTTAATTAGCAAGCTTGGCTTATGTCATAATCCTCTTGCCGTTTCATAAGTATCCGACTCTCGGCTCAAAGCAAAATTCTCATCCGATGTCCCTAACTTCAAATCAATGTCGTATATTAATTAATTATCAATTGTGTTATTTTAAATCCTGCCAACACATTTTTATAAATGGCATAAATAACCACATGTTTTTAAACACACCCTTTGTTAAATTTCTACTTTTTGTTAAAGATAACACAATATATTTGATTTGTGTTGTAAAAAGCCGTATTTACAGTTTAAAAATGCTATAATACCCACTATTTCTACGGGTTTTAGTTGATACTACTGTAGCCTATAATAAAGTCTATCATTTTTAGTGAATTTTCCCTATATTAGCGAATTTCCCCTATAGGGAAGAAGCTATTACTGTAGTCGGCATGGTAAGAACTAGGCCCGGGACCATGATAACTTTTCATTTTGAGGTCCCCAGACCCCCAAAACACCATTCGTTCGAAACTGAATATATATATATATATATATATATATATATACATATATATGTGTGTGTGTGTGTGTGTCCGTGAGCATGATAACTCTCATAAAAATGATCCGATTTTGATGAAACTTGGTATAAACGTGTAAAGCAACATTTATGACTATAAGTTCGAAAACCAGCCAGATTGATCTATCCGAAGGGGTATTTTGGGGGGTTTTGTACCCCAAAAATAGTTTTTTTTAATTTTTTACATATAATTTTTTAAATAGTCAAATTTGAGTTTTTACCATTAGATTCAGCTTAAAAAAACACACAATTTGATATTTTGATCATTCCTCTATGTCAATCGGTTACCGAGATATTGAAAGTGCTAAACACAGTACGTTGTCTAATGTTATTCTTATGGAGGAAAAGATAATTTTTATATCTCGCTTATTTATAAACGTATACTGACGAAACTTGGTATACAGCTTCATCTCGTTGTGGTCTATTGATATTTGCTAAAAAAATATATTTTTTGCGAAAGGCTCCCGTAGCAGCAAACCTGCGTACTCAGCCCCCATGTTATTCTTATGGAGAATAAGTAACGTGTTATCTCCCTAAATTATGAACATAAATTAATAAAAACTTGTATACGACTTCAATCAATAGTTGAGATATATTGATATTAGCATAAAAACCCATTTGATGTGTTCTTTGTTGCAGCAAACCTGTGTACTCAGCCCCAATGTTATTCTTATGGTGAATAATTAAAATTGCATATATTGCTTTTTTGTTAATATATTTTTATGAAAGTTGATAAGTGGCTTTGTGTAGTATTAAGACATTTATATCTCCATTGGAAATTCGCTAAGTATGCAGGTTTGCTGCGACCAGGGTATTATGATTTTGTGTAGATTAAAGACGGTACTGTAAACTCAAAGCTGTCTAGACACTAAAGATTTTCAATGTGTCTTTTAGTTACATGAAGATCAGTTAAGTTTGTAGGTACCTAAATAAATTAATAAGTTAAGGAAATTATGTAAATGAAGTTGAAACATCAATCATTATATTTTCCATTCCAGACAAAATATCGAGTTTATAGCACATACAGACTATATAGTTGATGTATTCAATCAGTGAGCCTATTTAAAGATTGAGCAACGGAGGGAGTGGAAGGAACGACTTCCATTCCTTCTAGCAATGGTTATCTTAATTGCATTTTGCAACCCAATTATTGGTGCACTGAGATACATCAGTCAGCAGCAACGTACTTTGTGAGCAAAGATCACTTTCATTCAAGGAGTTTATTGAAATCATTAGTCTATTTCTGCAAATTGTGTTTTATTGAAACCTAATCTCTAGCATTATTTCTATTTCTATTAATTTGTTTTCTCAGATTATTTCAGTAATTATATTTTTATGACTCATATACAGTGAAGTATCAGCTCTCTGTCAAGACTATCAGTATTATCAAACTGTAGTGAACGGTTCGGATGGATAAATAACAAAATGCTGTCTTAAAAAACTAATATGATTTTGATCAAACCTTTATATAATCAGCAAAATATTTGAAAATGGTTAAAAGCTGAATAACAAAAATCACCATGCCTACTTAGTGATATAAAATATATAAAATACCCGGGTATTTAAAGCTTGGGGTAATTACCCTGGGTATTATATACCCCGACCCGGGTAAATACCCAAAATTCATAAATACCCGGGTATTTTGGGTATTTATGATATTTTATCTAAAAACGCCAATGTAATTTGTATCTGCCCTTACTACCCTTGTTATTATCAATGTATAACAATTGAGGGTATTTTATTGATTACATTTATTAATTATTTTACCAATCAATAAATGACAAGGACATTTTTTTGAAAAGACCTGTCAAGCTTACAAACCACTCCACCGCCGAACTATGAAGAAACTGGTTAAATATGAGACATTCTATACAAATTTTATAATTGGAAGAAAACAGAACAAAATCACAATGTAATTTAATTTCAATTATTTTCTTCCAAAATTGTAAATTTACTAAACGCACTAAAAGACCATCAAAATAGTAAATACCCAGTCCTGGGTAATTTATCTCGATGTTGTTCAGAAGTTGTGTGGTAACCATGTTATACTCATCAAAACGGTTGTTATGATCATTTTGTAATCTTCACGGCATGGAAATTTCAGTGAACCTAGTAAAAATCCCCTAAATGTTATAAAAATCATAAATACCCACGTCTTGGGTATTTACCCAGGGATTGGGGTAAATACCCATTTACCTACTCACCCGCTGGGAATTTTATTATTTTTTTTAAATAAAACAAAACCTCAATTGCCCGTTACATATTGACCTGTGTGGTGAACTAAAGACAGCGAGGCATCGTAACGGCATTAGTCACATGAGCAAGCCAGAGGTGACCGCTCATGATCTTTACCCGGCCCACATCACTATGCCTACCAAGAATTGATGTGTATACATTTTTGCAGTACCGTGCAGATCAAATTTCCCTAAATCTCATCTAGGTGACAGAAGTAAGTTTTGGAAATATTGAATGCATTGAACTAGTGGAGATGCAGTTTGATATCTTAAAACACATACGGTAATAAATTGCCATCCAGAATAAATTATCCTAAGTGATAACAATTATTGTATAATTGTATACTTAATGGCTCAATAAATGATTATTATTGACTATTAAAAATGAAAAAAAGCAATTAAATTTATTTTAACTGACAGTGCTTCAATTTTTGTAGGCCTACATAAATGGATTTTTTAGCCTTTCAAGGATCATGTACGCTAAGCCTTGGCGTAATAAAATGTTTGTATCTTTATTTTTGCACCCCTCATAAAATAGCGTCGTTTCCTCCAGGTGACAAATTGTACTTTTTCTTAGTCACATTACATCTAAATTACTCTATTACCACCATGTGGCTATTGTTGCAACCATTTAGCTGAAATACATTTAGTAGTTTAAAGCTGTCATGGTGTCCCGTACGGAACCAAAAAAGTGTATAAGTTGATCTTTACACATCTAATAAAAAAAATATATGACATTAAAAATAGACAGAAGTTAGGTATGTATTATAATTTAAACACCAATAAATGCAATTAAGCCATACGAAGGGGCCATGCATAAATTACGTCATACTACATCTAGCCCTTTTCAACCCCCCCCCCCCTTTGTCACGCTGCTCATAACCCCCCCTCCCCCTGATATGTCACACTAATTAATTATTAAGTATTAGATTGTAGGTAGGGTATTTCATCACTCTGTAACTGACGATTTCGCAGGCTTTAACTCCATTAATCGTGACACGTCATGCAGCCCTTAACTCCATTAATTGTGGCGCGGGTCATGCAACCCTTAACTCCATTAATCATGACGTGTCACGCAGCTCTTAACTCCATTAATCGTGATGCTTCACGCAGCCCTTAACCTCCCCCGTGCCACGGTCTGTCACGATGTGCCGCAATATGCACGGCTCCTAAGTAGTATATTTTTAAAGAAAACTAGGTGGCTTATGGGACAGTTCCGCATGGGATATTCCTGTACTAAGCCTTAAGATGATTACATTCATAATTAATTTATTCATTACATTTGTATTGATTAGTAATATTTTTTGTCTAATTCAGCAGGACCAAGCCAATAGGCTACTACCTAAATTGTTTGTAATAGCATACAATTATAGTATTTTTGATCATTATGCCTCAAAAAGTAGGTTTTTTTGCGCAACATACGTAGTTTCTCTATATGACGAACAATACTTTTCATCATACTGCAAATAAATGTTATTTATTAATTAAGAGCAGGTTATTTTTAACAAACTAATTTAGTGATACATATTATTATTGTCTAAGTCTAAGTTATTGTCTAATTGATTGATTGATTAATTAAGTATTCATCCTTATTGCTAGGACTATCGAGTCGGGAATGATACGGTACAATATCCTAAAAGAAATGTCCCCATCTGTCATATCATAAAAAAATGTGTCAAATAACCCAGGTTCATACTTTTCAGGCCTTTTTGAAAAAAAACCATGAGCAAACCATCCAATTCAGTGAAATTCCTAGGCATTTTTCTTGACAATAACTTCAACTTGCATATCGAACTTGTCATTCTAAGAGTTAGCGTGGGCGTATTTTTGCTCTGCGCTCCAAAACTTCATTTTCAGAAGTTCTTCTCTCCGCCTACTACGGACTAATATTTCCGTTCCTGTCCTGTGCAGTACCTATTTGGGGAGCCGAGAATTACAGGACCTTATTTCTTTTTAAGATACATGAAAAGGCTGTTAGGGTAATATTTTCCCTTCAAAGGAGACAACTTGCAAGGATGCCTTTCGTTCAGCAGCTATTTTAACACCCCCTTCATTATACGTCCTAGAAACTTCGTATAGCAAAACCTTTCTAAATTTCAAGATAATTCTCACTCCTGCAACTATCCATTCCGCTCCATAAACAACTGTAAAGCTCCTAAACACTCTACTACTTTTCCCAGCACCATATTTTGTACAATTTTATATAATAAATTTTTCAATAGTCCTGAGCTAAAGCTAGAACGAGACCAATCTAAATTTAGAAAACTTCTGAAGTCTATATTGATTGAAAGATCATGCTACAGCGTCCGAGATTTCCTGACTGGCGGATAAGGTTTATTTTTTATTTTGTTTTAGAGAGACATTTTGTTTTATGACTGTGTGATCTTTTAGCATATGAAATTACAAGGCTGTGTATTTGACTAAGCTAAGGCAAATTGTAATTTGTTGATCTGGCAATAAATTACTTATGACTTAAATCCTTGAGACTTATGATAAAGTAATTAATAAATTCTAAAAAATTGCAGTTTCACATAGATTAAAATATTATAGAACTGCAGTAGTTTCATGGTTTGGTTCCGTGCTTGCTGAAAACGATTGCATTTATATATTGAATAAATGTATTATTTTTGTAACATTTTATAGATATTTAATATTTTTTTAATGTGTAATAATCTCGGATTAATCTTGATCATGTATTGGTAAAAACTTGGTATGCTGCTTTATATGGTTGAGATATATTGGTGTGTACATAAAAAGTCCATTTTTGTGACCCCTCTTGCAGCAAACTAGCATAATCATCCTTAATGTTATTCTTAAGGAGAACAAATGTTATATTTCACTTAGGTACTTATGAATATAGGCTATTTTGATGATCTTGGAAAAGCCTTGCATGTGTTAATGAGTAGGCCCTGCACACATACATATTTACTAATTCTTTCACCAAGTACCCTGATTTGTCTTTTTGATTAGTTGGTTGTTTTCTCCTGTGGCCCTTTCTTGGTTATATATAGGGATATATCCATTCTACCTAATTGAGTTTAGAGACAATTAAAATAAACAGTCTCAGAAATCTGAGACGTACTTTCTACATTAATTTATTAATTCCTTGATATTTATTAAATATATATATATATATATATATATATATATATATATATATATATATATATATACATATATAATACAAAGTATGGTAGCGGGTATAGAAAATATTCTAGTAAACTATGTATATATATTTTTCATAAATTAATGACCACCCAAATCCCTTTATTAGAGGTTATACAGTCATTTTCTACACTCAGTAGTTTTAAGAGAGGAAATGTCCCCTCACCATAAGGGTTGGGTGGCAAGTTATTCCAAATACCCTATATTGGTCAATGTTGACTTAGCCTATAAATTAAGTTTCAATTAGATTGACCAGTTAATAAGAGGAGAATAATACATTTTTTTATTCCCTATAATGATAACATCGGATACAGTATACTGGTTCACCGCTGAATGAAAATCTTAATTTTATCCACAACCATTAGTCATAGAATAATAATTCAAAATAGGCTACCAACTTGGTTTTGGGTGACAGTTACGTTATCCTTCACAATAAAAAATATTTTAAGAAAATATCCTGAGATACCTACTACAAATTACTACCTTTATGCAGAATGTATGGCCATTGGTGTGGTCTGTAGGTCTGTAAACATCCATACAGACAGACAGCACCTCAAAAACCACATTTTTGGGTTCAGGGAGCATCAAATGGATATTTCCACTGATAACTTAAGTTGAAAATATGACGAAAAGAACACTTTCTCCATAATGTATACTACGTGTAGGGGGATAAAGTGAAAACAATTGATATTTTTGTAATGGTTATCCTGATGTTTGTGCAGGTGGTGGCGTGCTGGCATCACCACGTGTGGCGACGGGGAGGGCACAGAATGGGCGTGCTGATCATTGCCGTAGCCCTCTCTGTTCTGGTAGCAGTAGCCGGCGGCAGTTCTCTGGTCACAACGCAGTTCCCGACCGCTGGGGCAGGCAACTGCTCGTCCGCGCACATCAAGCGGTTGCAGCACCTCGTCGTGGACCGCTCCACCGGCAAAGTGTATGTCGGAGGCACCAACCGACTGGTCCAACTGGACCCCGACCTTAATGTAGAAGAGTGCGTGGTCACGGGGCCCAAGGAGGATAGCTCGCTGTGCCACGCTAGCGGCTGTAACTCGGACGATATCGAACGATCTTTAACAGATAATGTTAATAAGATCATGGTAATCGACCCAGAATCAAAGACTTTAGTCGCTTGCGGATCCGTGTCCCAAGGAGCTTGTGAGAAATTAAAATTGTCCAATATTTCCCTTCAGAGTCAGTTCATACCCATGAGCATCGCCGCTAACGACGAGTCCGCATCCACGTTCGCCTTCATCGGACCCGAGAACTACAACCAGTGGGGGCGCACCAACGTCCTGTACGTCGGCACCACCTTCACCAACAACGGAGAGTTCCGTCACGACGTTCCTGCCATCGCCAGCAGAAGCCTTTATAATCTAGATATCGCTGAATACTCCTTTTCTAAGCAATCCCTACTGAGGATAGATGTCAAATATCGAGACCACTTCCTCGTTAAATACGTTTACGGTTTCAATTCTAGTGACTTTGCCTATTTCGTTATAGTACAAAAACAGTCCCCTTTACCCGGACAGGAAGAATTAGGGTATGTGACTCGGTTAGCCCGTGTTTGCATCAACGATGCCAACTACGATAGTTACACCGAGGTTACGTTGCAGTGCGTAGTGAAGAAGGAAAATACTGTCATCAATTACAATCTGATCCAAGATGCCAAAGTGACATTTTCCAGTGAGGACATAGCCCTCTCCCTCGGGATAGAGCCCGGTGATCACATCCTTGTCGGTACGTTTTCTCCTAGTCGCACGATCACAAGTGACCCTCTCCCCAAGTCAGCAATCTGCATCTACAGTCTTCAAGAAATAGAAGCCAAGTTCAATGAAAACATACACATGTGCTTCAACGGTAGCACCAAATATAGAAACATGGGATATATCTCCGGAATGATTCTCGATGGGAACTGTCCGACTGCTGGGGTTAGTATCAAACTCTAGTTAAATTGGATCATTCGTTGCCAGCCTATCTTTCATTAATCATGAGGAATCCTTAAAATCACAATATTTTACAATTTACATTTTTTAAATAATTTTAGTTCTGGAAAATAGACAGTTAAGTTTAAAATTTTAAGTTTTAAAATATTAATCTGTTTTCTTCTCGTGTGTATAGTTTTTTTTTCTTACTTACCATAAATGTATAGACTGGGTATTGGATGTGATTTTAAAATTTATTATTCTATTTGTATTTTATATGTCATTAACTAAAATGTGCATAAGTAAAAGTTTAGGAGGACCAGAAGGTTTCTAGAAGTTCAAATAATAATGTTGAAGTTTTTTTTGTGATTAAAGAACGGTAATTTTGCATTTGAATCAATTCCTAAAATCAAATTCCATTTTGTTCTTAAACAAATAATACAAATCATTAACGTTATTTCTGGATAGAGTAGACTCAAATTTACGGCCTCCGCATTATGGTGATCTTGAATTTGTTGTTGTTTTTTACGTTTTAGTACCTTCAATAATGAGCCTCTGTGTTTAAATCTCAGTGCAACATTGTCATGTGCTTGGCATTTATCACTTTTCTGGCGCTCGCACAAAGAGCCAAGACAGTGAAACTTGAATATCATGGGCTTTTTCAAAACGTAAAATGCAATTTTAGTTTGTTTTTGTTTGTTTAAAATACATTTTTAATTTTCAGTTTTTATGTAAGTATTTTTAAGTTTTTAAAGTAATTTTTCACGATCATTCTGTTCTTTATTTATTATGTTTATTTAAAGTAAATATTCACTACTCTATTTAGTAGGTTTCCTTCATTCATTAAGTTGTTATCAATTCTCAGTAATTTCTTACACAAAACTAATTTTTTAATGTTTTTTGTAATAATTATATGTGTAATTTATCACACGGTGTATAATATTTTTGGCAGATGCTTAATATTGTAGTGCTACATAAACCTAAACACATATTGTCATAATTTTTTCAGAAAGACACAAGTAATGATTTTTGCCCTGCTCCAGTATACACACGGATTATTATTTTATTTGGCCGACAAATGCCACATTAGGCAGGATATTTGAGAGTCTAGCTCTACTTTCAATTTCATTTATATTATTATTATTATTAAAGTTAAAGTATCGCTTCAATTATTTAAAATAATTATCTTTTTGGAAAGATACCAAATTTAATTTATTCATTTTGGAAATGCCTCCTGAACTGTTGTTTAGAAATTAAAACCAGGTTTACATATCTTTTCCGTCCAAACAGTTCAAAATCGATCCTGTTACCTATTATGATGACATGTTTTGGAATTCAAAATTCCATCTTCTGGTCACACAAAACGTCCGTAATTCATTCAGATTTGGTCAACATTCAAACGTTAAAACAGTTAAACATAAAACTACACGATACACATACTTCATAAATTCTTCGTCATAGTAGGTCACAGGATCAGTTTTGAACTGTTTGGAGGGAAAAGGCATAGCCGCCTTTAAAGAAGACCGTGGCGTTCGAACTGGCAACGCCGCCATCTCACAGAGCAGAGGAGTCACTGCCGGCACAAAGCCTATAGCCGCCAGTCGAATAACGTGTCCTTTTAAATCATTTTAGCTATGTTATTTTGTTTTGTTGGAGAGAACAAATAGAATGGGCATCAGGGATTGTTGATAATGTATACAACAACCGAAAAATAATATTAAACATTCTACAAATTCACAGTCAAATAAACAATAGGCCTACATGAATCATGTACTTCTGTTAGGTTTTAAAGATTATTGCTTTGAAAAATCCATGGTCAGAGTAACTTATCGTTTTAGATGTCCCTATGAATATATTTTAAAATTATATGTTGAATAAATGCCACTAATAAACTGCTTGAAGCAAATATGAACAGTGACAAATGCAATAAGAGGCACACAATTATTACTTTGGAAGATAAAAGTGCAAACAAAATGATAATACTTTGTACAAACAGTTGTCCGTGAGTTTAATTTATACTTGTTGCTATATTAAGTACTCTTTTTCTTAATAAACGGTTGTATGTCGTTGTTTTCAATCTCGTTTAATATGTTGTTTTAAAGAATACTTACTTTATTAACTCTGAGTAAATGGTTCTAAGCTGCCTTTTCTATTGGTATTTATAAAACAAAACTAATGATAAAGGTAAATGCAATTATTACCTAACTAAACCAATAACAAAACATAACTTGCCTGTGCTATGGATTAACAACTTTAAAAAAGCCAAATTACGGCAAAAGCTGGATGCAACTCTTTATAGTTAACAAATTTTGAACGTATTACAAAACTTGACATTAAATTCAATAAGTGGGTGAGTGCGTTGCTACGGGTGCATTTTTAAAAAGTGATTAAAATTATTAAATTCCTAGCACATTCTTGAATTAACGTTGCTAGGCATTATAGTTTTTGTATGCCTTCTTTAAGACCCAGCCACACTCATTATAAACAGGCTTAACATTACTCTCAGTTTAAAAATGAACCTTGTTGTGCTCGCTACAGGGTAAGGCACTCGCTAGATAAACGATAATTACTTAAACGGTATTTTCTAACCTGAAGAGTAAAAAACAACGATCTTAGACAGCGGCGTCTCGTTTTCCCCACGCTGGTATACGGGCGGCGAGACGCGCGGGAACTCCTCTTGCGGCGTTGCCTATTGTACTACGCCGCGGCCTTCTTTAAAGGCGGCTGTGTAAAAGGTCATGTAAACCTGGTTTTAATTTCAAATTAAATTTTGGCATATGTAATGTTTATGATTTTCCTATTCTAGGAAAACATAGTTTTAGTTGTTATTTTTAGCTTCCCAGCATTTCTAGTCTATTTAATTTCAATGGAATGAATGATATAATTTTTAATTTGTTTTGTAAAAGACTAGTTGATGTTCCGTTCTCCGCACTGGGTGTAGTCGGCAAAGAGCCAGACGTTTTAAAAGTTTATTTATATTCTAATCAGCTGACTAACTAAATAAAACAAATCTCCATCAGATTAATATTGGAACTTTGAAAGCCTATGGGGCAAAGCTCTGAGGGTAGAGATTTTTCTAAACCTCAAAAGGCACATCTGGAGAGTAAGAGCCTTTCATTGATACCAAACACTTAAAAAAAATAATAGTTTTAGGGGTTGAAAATCGCTGAACAAAATCAAGAAATTCATTTAATAATATAGATTTAAAACTTGAATAGTTTTTAGAATTATGGATATTCAAATTTAATAATAATTAAATTATACTGATTAATGATTTTAATCAATTAATTAATTATTTAATCAATTATTTCTGATAATTTTATTGCACTTCTATGCTTTGTTGTAAAGTAGGCTATTGTTTTCTAGGGACTAGGCCTGTGAGTCATGTATGACATTGACAATACTTTGTAAAACTCTTAAGGCAAATAGACTATTATAATTATTATTAATTCAAAATTGATTTTTCAGTCTACAGGCAACATCTTGAACTTCTGTGAGGTGGGTTTGAAAATCTCTGGCATAGTCCCCATAACCATCACGGCTGCTATCCACTACCCTAATTATCTTATGACATCCGTTCTTCTAGCGGCCACTGAAAGGCATTTGGTCATATTTGTTGGAACCTCATCGGGGATCATTAAAAAGGTCAGTTAAATGTGTTGATTATAATTTCGTAATCATAAATTTAATTAATATATAATTAATAATTATCAGAATTGAAATCGCATGTGATAGACTGTCACATACAACTTACTTAAAGATTGCAACTTAAATCAGTGAAAACAGCTCTTTAATTTAATTTTTGTCTGTTTTTATACAGTGGAGCTTGGATAATTCGAACCCCAAGGGAGTAAACAAATCTGAATTCCAAAAGTTGGCCAAAAAAGGCTTAAAAGCTCCATCAGTACTTCATATTTTCTACTTTTATATGAAGGCTTTAATATAGAAATGAATAGTTTCTTGAGTAGAATAATACGTGTTGTTACAATTAACAGGATAAAATAAAACTATGTCTCACAACACTACACAATATATTTACACTTATACTGTACTTACATACAAGACGGTAAATATCCATAAAGATGGTACAAGGCGATCGATTTAATCACACCGGTCATCATCAGGCCCAGTCAGCGAATGACAGAAACAAGATGGCGTACAGCTTATATACTATTGGCTACCGGAAGTTCCGGAATCAAGTTGCGATAAGTACCACCAGAGTCAAAGTTTACATGCTCATTATTCAATTTATTCCTATCCTTAAATTTTTTCTTGGGGATTTTATATTGGAAAAGGCTGTTTTTCATGTCTTGATGTAGTTTTATCACCCCCAATACCCCTATACCAACTTTTGATTCTTAGGATACCTAACCTTATAATGTACAATTGTCATCCTGATAGTGAATTTGAATAGAACCAGGATAATCAGAATAGCCAATTTTTAAAATAAAAAACTGTCACCAGTGTTTGTATAAACCCTTTATTCGATTTTTAAAAGGTTTTGATACAGAAATTCATTTCCTCACATCAGCGTGCTGCGTGCGAACTCGTTTATCTTGCCTATATAAAAAAGTTTGAATTATACCCAAAATATAACTCAAATTAACTATGATTTATGCTTGTATAAAAAATTCTAGGGACCAAAAACAAACAAAAACTGTAATTAAAGACAATTTTGAATTACTTAAGTTCGAATTAGCCACGTTCCACTGTACAATTTTATGTGGTTAGCGGTACTAAGTGTGTTTAGATAGCGCTAAATAAGCGAGAGATTATTTGATCCAAATTTGTATAAACAAAAATGGTTTGGTAATCGGGCTCTGCTGCTGTCAAAGGTTATGCCATTGATTGATAAGTAGAATCATCCAATTATATTTGGATTTAGACTTTTTGTATGATCAATTATAAGCCGAAAAACATAAAAACAACCTTTAGTTGGAATTAGCTTCTTTCCAAAATAATAAATTTCAACTGATTTGTGAGCTAAGTTAGTTCTGTTGTTCTATTGATTACTTTACAATGTCATAGTTAGCACACTATGTGGTCATAGTTAGCACACAGTGTGTCATAGTTAGCACACCGTGTGTCATAGTTAGCACACCGTGTGTCATAGTTAGCACACCGTGTGTCACAGTTAGCACACTGTGTGCCACAGTTAGCACACTGTGTGGTCATAGTTAGCACACTGTGTGGTCATAGCTAGCACACTGTGTGGTCATAGTTAGCACACTGTGTGGTCATAGTTAGCACACTGTGTGGTCATAGTTAGCACACTGTGTGGTCATAGTTAGCACACTGTGTGGTCATAGTTAGCACACTGTGTGGTCATAGTTAGCACACTGTGTGGTCATAGTTAGCACACTGTGTGCCATAGTTAGCACACTGTGTGCCATAGTTAGCACACTATGTGTTTTTCAATCTAATCAGATATAATAAATTACAATACTAGTTTCTCATCAGGCTTGACGATGACCAGTGGGACTGGGCAAAATTGTGATTACGTTATACCAAATGTTTTTTGTATATTTAATATCTCGCATATAAGAACAGATAAAGTATATTTTGTAGTGTTTTAGGACACTAAGAATTTATTTAAGAATTCATTGCATCTTGTTGATTCGTTTATTAAAGTGTAAAAAGTTATTTCAGAAAGTAATAATGAAAAATATTAAAATTAAAAAGTATTTAATAACCCATTGCCTTAATATAACTTTTAATACATTTTTTAAATTATTTTGTGGCAGGTACTCGCAACAAGTCCTGGAATAGCAACGGAGTATGATGAAATGATTATAGACAAAGACTCAGCCATCCTCCCGGACACTGCAGTTGCTACTAACAAGGAATTCCTCTATGTGCTCACTACTACTAAGGTGAGACTTACTTCAAACCATCCTCACCAAATACAGTAGACTGTTAATTATCTAGATGTGAATTATCTGAAACATCAAATTAAAACTCCATAATAGACTATGAATTGCCCAGTGCAATGCTGCATAACTTAAACCCAACCTCTTGAACAGTTAGTACAAAATGGTGAATTATCGATTGAGTTTAAATTTTTTAAGATGTTTCTACCGCTGCTTAACGGGTACGGGTTTAAGAAATATGTTTTAGGGACAATAGGGACTTTAAAAATAGTCATAGAGTTTTGTGTTTAAAAATAGTCATTCAAGATTCTAGATATTTATTATCACATTAAATTCATATATATTACAAAATATACAATGACATTTGTAAATGATCAGATGACTTGTCATATGTCATTAAAAAAACTAAACTTAAGATGTAGTTCAAAATTATAAAATCATACATCAAAAACAAAAGAGCTATCCTCCAGGAATTCTTTTACACTATCATAGTCCTTCTGAATTAAAAAATTGTTTAACAACAGTTTTGAACTTATGTAGATTCAGAATTTTAACATTATTTGGTAATTTGTTATTCAACTTAAAACCTATGTAATAAGGAGTTTTTTCAAATAAGTTTAGCCTATGAATTGGGTACTAGAGCTGATTTCTAAATCCTGTATTGCACTTGTGACTATGCTGCTTGTTTAAAAATATATGAGCTTGTTCATGTACAAACATTAAACATTTGAATATGTACATAGAGGGAAGTGTTAAAATATTAATCTCTTTGAATACAGATTTACATGATTGATTATGTTCCATAAACATCATGGTCCGTATGTATGATTTTTGAATTTTGAAAATAGTTAAAATTTCTGTTGAATTACCCCATAGTTCAAGCCCTTGTTGTAGCAAAGAACTAAAACAGGCATGATACACAGTTAGTCTCATATTCAACTCAATAGCTTCTCTCAATATGTGCATTAGAAAACACAAGGAACTCAGCCTTTTACTTAGTTTTTCTATTAAAGGTTTCCATGTAATATAGTTATCAACAATTAACCCCGAAAATTCCACCATGTCTGTAAAATTCATAATGCTGTTGTCAAAGGTAATGTCACTATTAAAAGTACTTTTATTGTGTTGTGTTTGAAATTTTATTATTTCAGTTTTCCTCATTCAATTTAAGTCCGTTAATATCAAACCATTGTTTTAGGTTTTGTGTTTATAAATAGTCATTAAGTTTTGTGTTTAGTTATAAAAAATAAAAAAAACTGTCCAAGCTTCCCCAACTCGCTGTACTGATAATGTTAAGGTAAATTACTCTTAACCTTTCTTAAAAAGTTAAAAGTTTCTTTAAAAGTTAATTAAAGTATGTAATCCTTTAAAATTTAAAAGATTATTAAAAGAATACTTTAGTAGTTTGGCTCTATATTCTGTGGATGAGTTCGAGAATCGCACCCATAATGTGACTTAAAAATTAGAAATATTTAGAATTAGATCTTTAGTTATATAAAACAAAACTGTTTTTACCAACCACGCTTATTGCGTATGACCTTGATAAAAACCTTAATTGGAAATAGGAGTGTTAGACTAGTGATTTTTTTTATCGAGTCTAGTTGAGATTTCCAATTATTTTCGAGCTTTAAGTATTTTTGAGCTAGTATCATCAGCATTAACCATTGCTAGTATATTTATTTGAATAGTTTATTGGTATTTCATTTGGATACCAATTCAGATAGAAAATCATAGTCCAATCATGGTTTCTAGTAGGGCCTAGTGATGTGTCAAAACCAAAACTCGAATCTCAAAACCACCAAAACTTTGGAAAAGTTTCGGTTTCGAGATTCGATCGGCGAGTTTCGAGAATCAAAACTCAAAACTGCTGAGATTTTTTGTGTCATTGTTGTTTTTTAACAGAAATCACGCCCGAGTGTTGATTAATAATGTGAAGGTCAAAAGCCTACAGTCATCGGTCATCTACCTTCACCTTTTGTGGATTATTGATTTTTATTTGTGAAAGAACAACTCTAACCAAAGTTTATAATTAAGCTACAAATAATTGGTTCACTAGTAGTTCTGAAACTAATATTTTTCTAGGATGCTTCGAGAATGGCAGTAAGTTAACTGGTTTATTTGGAGTAACTGGATTTATTTTTCATAACCATAACCAGGCAATCAAATAGGATTTTGGAATTTGACTTTCGAGTTTCGAGATTCGATTTTTTAAGTTTTGGTTTCGGTTTCGAGATTTGAAATTTCTGGTTTTGACCATCACTAGTAGGGCCCTACACGTTGGCCAGTACAATCGAACTGAGTTATGTTTTTGACAAATAAATCATGGTTTTCATAGTTTAATACAGGTGTAGTAAATAACTCAGTTTAAAGGAAAAAAACAAACACCAAGCAAATTACTGATTAACAATTTTAAATAATTTGTTTCAGGTTTTAAAAGTGCCACTGGAGCACTGTAGCAGTTACACAAACTGTTCTTCGTGTTTAGAAGCCAAGGACCCGTATTGTGGATGGTGCTCCCTCGAGAGAAGGTGAGTTGACACAAACATCATCATTAGCCTTCAATCATGCTCATGCACATGATTGATATAATGGAGTTTTGTCCACATTGTCACGATATACATCAAAACGTAAATCACAGTCTTATGAAATTTTACCTAATTATATGAGAAATGTGTTAGGAAATTGATTGTGTGAATTTGTCATACTCAAGCTTTACAACTGTATTGGGGTTAGAACAGGTACTCACCTTAATGGGTTAGCATGTAAAAACGGAGTGGTAAGTTAAATACGTCTGGGAACCCGAAAATTGTTCCGAGACAGTGGTCTAAATGCCGTATGAACCCTGTATCTCAGCGTTTAGTATATTATGCTAATACTACTAGTTTTTTCCTAAACTATAGATTTGGAAAATTTAGTTTTAAAAAGTAATGTCGTTACAGGTGCAGTCTGGGAACCTGAAAATTGTTCCGAGACAGTGGTCTAAATGCCGTATGAACCCTGTATCTCAGCGTTTAGTATATTATGCTAATACTACTAGTTTTTTCCTAAACTATAGATTTGGAAAATTTAGTTTTAAAAAGTAATGTCGTTACAGGTGCAGTCTGGGAACCCGAAAATTGTTCCGAGACAGTGGTCTAAATGCCGTATGAACCCTGTATCTCAGCGTTTAGTATATTATGCTAATACTACTAGTTTTTTCCTAAACTATAGATTTGGAAAATTTAGTTTTAAAAAGTAATGTCGTTACAGGTGCAGTCTGGGAACCCGAAAATTGTTCCGAGACAGTGGTCTAAATGCCGTATGAACCCTGTATCTCAGCGTTTAGTATATTATGCTAATACTACTAGTTTTTTCCTAAACTATAGATTTGGAAAATTTAGTTTTAAAAAGTAATGTCGTTACAGGTGCAGTCTGGGAACCCGAAAATTGTTCCGAGACAGTGGTCTAAATGCCGTATGAACCCTGTATCTCAGCGTTTAGTATATTATGCTAATACTACTAGTTTTTTCCTAAACTATAGATTTGGAAAATTTAGTTTTAAAAAGTAATGTCGTTACAGGTGCAGTCTGGGAACCCGAAAATTGTTCCGAGACAGTGGTCTAAATGCCGTATGAACCCTGTATCTCAGCGTTTAGTATATTATGCTAATACTACTAGTTTTTTCCTAAACTATAGATTTGGAAAATTTAGTTTTAAAAAGTAATGTCGTTACAGGTGCAGTCTGGTAACCCGAAAATTGTTCCGAGACAGTGGTCTAAATGCCGTATGAACCCTGTATCTCAGCGTTTAGTATATTATGCTAATACTACTAGTTTTTCCTAAACTATAGATTTGGAAAATTTAGTTTTAAAAAGTAATGTCGTTACAGGTGCAGTCTGGGAACCCGAAAATTGTTCCGAGACAGTGGTCTAAATGCCGTATGAACCCTGTATCTCAGCGTTTAGTATATTATGCTAATACTACTAGTTTTTTCCTAAACTATAGATTTGGAAAATTTAGTTTTAAAAAGTAATGTCGTTACAGGTGCAGTCTGGGAACCCGAAAATTGTTCCGAGACAGTGGTCTAAATGCCGTATGAACCCTGTATCTTAGCGTTTAGTATATTATGCTAATACTACTAGTTTTTTCCTAAACTATAGATTTGGAAAATTTAGTTTTAAAAAGTAATGTCGTTACAGGTGCAGTCTGGGAACCCGAAAATTGTTCCGAGACAGTGGTCTAAATGCCGTATGAACCCTGTATCTCAGCGTTTAGTATATTATGCTAATACTACTAGTTTTTCCTAAACTATAGATTTGGAAAATTTAGTTTTAAAAAGTAATGTCGTTACAGGTGCACTGTTCGAAGTGCCTGTCAGAAAGCCAGCCACAGTTCTCCACGATGGCTGTCTCTTGGCACAGGACAGCAGTGCATCGACTTTGAGCAGATCCTTCCCGATCGTATCCCCGTCACTCAGATGACTACGGTATGTTTGGTCATGCCAGGTGGATGATTTATTTATTTTCTTGTGTAGGCTATGTGTAAGGTGAAAGTGTCTAATTTTAGGAAACCATTATTTTTTAAGAGGTTGGCAGCCTTTTAGCGAATTTCCTCTATAGGGAAGAAGCTATTACCGTAGGTGGCATGGTAAGACCTAGGCCCGGGACCATGATAACTTTTCGTTTTGAGCCCCCAAATGCCAAAAACATCATTCGTTCAAATTCAAAACACAGAAACACAAATATATATATGAATTCAGAATTCATATATATATATATATATATATATGTGTCCGTAGGCATGATAAATTTTGTAAAAATGGTCCGATCTTGATGAAATTTGGTATAAACGTGTAAGGCAGTATCTATTTTCATGAGTTTGAGAACCAGACAGGTCGCTCTACTTTAAGGGAGGTTTTTGTGGGGGTTTTGTACCCCAAAAATTTTTTTTTTGAACTTTTTACGTATAATTCTTTTTAAACCCAAATTTTGGTTCATACCATTATATTTAGCTTAAAAAAACAAACAATTTGGTATTTTGATCATCGCTCTATATCAATTGGTTACCGAGATATTGAGAGTGCTAAACACAGTACGTCGTCCAATGTTAATCTTATTGAGAATAAATAAAATTGTATATCTCGCTTATTAATGAACATATATTAATGAAACTTGGTGTGTGGCTTTATATGGTTGGGTTTTAATGCTATTTGCATACAAAACTCATTTTTTGTGGTCCCCATGGCAGCAAACCTACGTACTCAGCAGCTATAATGTTATTCTTATGGATAATAATAAACATGTGATATCTTGCTCGTTTATGGACATAAATTGATAAAACTTGGTATGTTGCTTCATCTGGAGGTTATCCATTGGTATTTGCATAAAAACTAGATTTTGTGGTCCTTGATGCAGCAAACCTGCATACTCAGTCCTAATGTTTTTCTTATGGGGAATAAATAAAATGTCATATCTCGCTTTTTTATTAATATGCTTTGTTTAAAGTTGGTAATTGGCTTCATGACTTAGTGAAGTACCATTTGAAATTCTCTGAGTATGCAGGTTTGCTGCAATGGGGGTATTTTTCCTTACCTTACCTGTACACATAGATTATAGATCTGTGTGTGGAACGTACCCACCACAGAAAGGTGTGAGCCGTCATACAGTACGAGTTGTACAGTACCGATAAAATTGACATGACCAGTATGTGAACCCTCGACAGGACCGCTGTCATGGTTCTGGAGTGTGTGTTGCCTTGACCACTACGCCAAAAACTCTTCAATATATTTTTTTTAAGGTTTTTTTTTTCAAGCCATGAAAAAAAATGAGTTATGCTAAAAATGTAATAAACACGTGGACTTCCGGGGAAACAGTGGGGTGGAATACTATTGAAAATTTCTGATTGAAATTATAAGTAGGAGTAGGCAAGTGTTGAAATTTCATCGACAATCTGAGAATAAAATTACTTTTTTCCCTAATTTTCAATAAAATAACAGGTATTTGGATGTATTTTTATCCTGGATTTGTTTGTGTTAAAAAAAGATATTCACTCAGTTTTGATGAAAATATGAGGTAATTATGGCTTCTTTCTCAAGTAAAGTTTAACAAAGCTGAATATAATTTATAATATTTAACCGTAAGTTCAGAAGTAGAGTAACAATATTTTTATTTTAATATATTATTTCAGGTTCAGCTGACGATACGCACTTTACCAGAGCTGCCGGCCGGGGCCAAGTACCGATGTGTGTTCGGAGGGGCGGAGCCTATAGACGCTGGGGTGACAGCTTTAGGCCTGTCTTGCCCCACCCCTCCGGTCTCCTCTCGCCCCTCCATCCCCTCTGGCCAAGACCATGTCCTGGTCCCACTCTCCGTACGGTCTTCCGAGACAAACAAGGACTTTGTGTCTCGGAACTTTGCCTACTACGATTGTGCGATGCACACAAAGTGTTCCGACTGTGTCCAGGCTCAGTGGGCGTGCAACTGGTGTGTTTACGAGAATAAGTGCACACACAACACCTCCACCTGTCAGCGGACTATCATCAGTGGAGAAAACGTAAGTGTTAATATGTGAAACTTGTGTCGTGCATAACCTGTTGGCCTCCAATGTTCACTATTTCGGAGTTGGAATGACCTGTAACTAGTAGGGGTGGGCGAGTACTAGACTCGGCTGGGGTGGGATTGAGTATTTGTTCGAGTCCTAAAGACTACTCGAAGGCCGAGTCGAGTAGTAAAAATACTCGAAACTATCGAATCCGAATAGTTGAAAATTGTATATACTCCCGCCATTTACCCACGTTTACGCCGCTAACAAATTTTTAACAAAATAAGTGACTGAAATAAAGAAAAATAAGTTTAAAATCTATTTTTAGCTCATATGAAAGGAGACAACAGGTGGGTTGTTTTTGGATACCTGTGAGTTAAGATAAGTAAGAGAGGGGGCACAGGGTGTGTTTGGGTCAGGGGCAGAAAATCACTTTCTTGTTCAAATGTTCTGGTTTTGATAAACTAACCCAAAATCTTTGTATGGATATATATTTATAATAATTGTATTTTGTTTGTTATTGTTGTTGAAAACAGTGTATATTTATTATTTTTCATTTAAATCATTATTTATTCATGGTAAAATAAAGGTTAAAATAAAATAAAATTTTATGTTTATAATTAAAGTTTAATATGTAAAAAGCATTGTTTTCCTTTAAAAAATGAGTTTTTTTACTTTTTAAAGAACGACTCAACTCGATACTCGAGTAGTTTTTGGTTCAATGCTCGACTCGACTCGATTTAAAAAAATACTACTCGCCCACCCCTAGTAAATAGCTGTTTACTGTGTAGCGTAAGGGAGCTCAAACTGGAGTAGCGGCACACAGTATATGTGCCACTTAGTGTCCAGGCTTCCGTTAGATAACAAGCAAACAGACTTTTACGTGCTATACTGTCCATAACGACACTGGAGTACTGGTTAATAATCACTAAACTTATATCATTTTATAATTTAGTTACAATTGAACCTCTTTGTCATCTAAATTGGAACTATGGTAAGAACTGTTTTGTTTTATGTTCGGCAAATGTTTCAGAAAAATAAAGTGCAGTCTTAAACAAATACTGTACTATGGCAACTTTTGAATTAGGTCCTCAGGACTCACTGTCAGATCACATAGATTGAGTCTGAACTTAAGCTATAAAAGAATTTCTCAAACTAGTTTGTACCTACATTGTTGTTTTCTTTGCAAAAACCTAATCAAATCAAAAACAAAAATATTGCTTTTTCTTCATCAAATGTGCATACTTTTTTACATACAATTAATTTCACTGGAACCTTTGATACTGGATGGTAGCTTTGAGGCATGTTTTATACCCTTTTCGAAATAAGACTTACTGCCAATATTTTAATAGATCAAGCAATGGAATATACCTTATGTACAGAAAAGATCAAGGGGCGATGAGTTGTGGTCATCTTGAGATTCGGCAATGCCTAAATAAATAAACTAATTTCATGGATTTGTAAATAATACCGGGTGTCCCATAAAGGCCCCCCTCTTAATTTTTGAACGACTGGAAATTTTCAAACAATCTTTTGTAAATGTGACTAGCATAAGTCAAAGTATTTTTTAAGTGGTTAAGGGTTTCATCCCTCACCCCTAAATAGGGGTTGATAGGGGTAGTTTTAATTTTCTAAATAACAACCCCTATCAAGCTGCATAACAATTTAAAGGGGATCCAAAAAGAAAATAAATGCCGCAAACTAGACTTCTCTATGTTTATCCAATCTAATGTTTTTGGCCAGCCAAAAATGTATTGATTTTGTTATTTAAACTGCTAAGATTCACCTCCTTACCAGGAATCAGATACAAAGTGGGCAAATCCAACTTTCCCTTGATAATACCTTTGAACAAAGACCATTTAAAGTGTAAGAGAGTAATTTTAAAACCTTTATTTTTTAGAGGCCAAGAGGTGAATGGAGTCCTAAAATATACAAAATCAATACATTTTTGGCTGGCCTTAACATTATATTAAGTAAACATAGAGAGGTCCAGTTTGTGGCATTCATTTTCTTTTTTGGTCCTCTCTAAAATGATATGCAACTTGATAGGGGTTGCTATTTAAAAAATAAAAACTATCCCCAGCAACCCCTACTTAGGGGTTAGGGTTGAAACCCTTAACCATTTGAAAAAATACTTTGACTTATGCTTTGACTTTATCTTAAATACTTACATTTACCAAAGATTGTTTGAAAATTTACAGTCGTTCAAAAATTAAGAGGGGGGGGCCTTTATGGGACATCCGGTATAAGTTTTACATATACAAGGACCCCCACTTAGTCCTTTTAGTTAGTTTATTAGTGGGTATGTGAATTAAACTATTCGCTTGAATTTATAAGTAAAACAAATCAACAAATAGCTAAAAGCGATCAAATCACCTGCTTTGTGCACCTGGCATTTGAGAACACCGAGCAAACAGAACTACAGTAGAAATCCAATTATCCAAACTCCAATTATCCGAATCGATTTTGAGTGAAATAATAGAAATACGCGGGAGCGCATGTAGCGATAATGTGCCGTTCCATTACTATGGCAACGTGAGTGCTAAAATAAAAGCCCGCGCTGTTACCTTTCGGCGCGATATCTTCGCAGAAAATTCCTGCCCTGCTCATCATCAGTCGCTACTGTTCTTTCACCGTTCTTAAATGTATGGTGATGTTTTTTGCTTAATTCCCGAGGTATACCTGATTATCCGAATTTCTGCATATCCAAATCGGCCCGATCCCCAATTAATTCGGATAATCGGAGTACTACTGTATATTGTGTTATATCACAGATCGTGTACTTATACTTTTCCGTCTCACAACCTCTATTTGGAAAAAGGAAAATATATGACATTGCGCTATGACTTTCTGAAAATGTCTCACCTCGCCACTGAGTAAGCTAAAGGAGTGAAATGAGGTCCATTCTGAGTTAAATGTATTGTGTAAGCTACACTGGAAATTGAAGAAGATTAATGGGAATAAACACAACCTGACTATTGCTGCAGCCTATTTGTTGAGTATCCTGTGTTATATCACTGGGTTTCAAGTATTTGAACAGAAAAGAGACAGGATTATAATAGCTTTGTTAACAAGTTTATAGCAGGTTATTTTTCACTCTTCTATTTGATTTTTAATGTTTATCAACTATCCAAAAAGTTATTTTAAATATCAGGTTTATTTCACTCTGGTTTTATTTTTACCGGTCTTTGATTTTGAGGATGTGTGACAATTTTCCTTAACCCCTTGACTCCCGTGTATTAGCCAACCCAGTGCTGGCCCCATCCCGGGTTTTTTTCCACAAAATCACACTTTTTGTCTCTTCATTAAATTTGAGCTCTTTCTATCATTTTTAAAGTAATTTGAGTGCTTTATCTTATTACAAGATTTTTTCTAAGCACATATATACTTATATATGTATTTATTATAAAGATATATATATACATACATATTATAAGTATATACAAAAATTATATATATATTTCCCTTCAATATATATTTTTTTTAATTAGATATGCCTAATAATTAAATAATTAAGGCCTAAGTTAATACTTATATATTAAATTTATATCTCTCTCTCTCTCTCTCTCTCTCTCTCTCTCTATATATATATATATATATATATATATATATATATATATATATATATATACAAACATACACAACAATCTAAATATATCAAATAAAATGACTTATATATTATTCTGAATTTTTGTTGTTATGTGCAGTAATAAACAATGGAATATACACACAGACATATACATAATCTACATGTGTATATAGGATATATATATATATATATATATACATACATACATGTATATAGGCTAAAAATCAAAATATATTTTTGTTGTTTTTTCATTTATTTATGCAATAATAAACAATTATTTTATAATAAAAAGAGAAAAAAATAGCATAAAAACCATACACAAAATGGATAAATGACAGGCCTACCGGTTAGAAGTGGCGCAATGAATGGTAGTCCTTCATGCAGGGATGGATACACAAACGAACCTCACCGCAGGGACGGCACATGTAGTATGTGTCTTGCCTCTTTGAAGGTCTCTTCTTGGAGTGTTTACACACGTGACATTGCCTACGTGGTCGAGGATTGTTGGGTAAGGGAGGAATAGGCTCAAGGAAGTGCCTTTGGCTGAGACGTAGAGGGTTTTCACCAGGCGAGGGCCGACCGCCTTGTAACTTGTGCCTAGTTGGACAAAACTCCTCCAACATTTCCCTCACCAATTCCTTTCTAAAATCCGAAAGGTTAAGTTTCTTCCCAGTCTTCATTTTCTTCATTATGAAGGCATTTCTGATTGCAATGTCTAGAAAATGAAAAAATAATTTTGTATACCATTTTAGTGATTTCCTGGCGGTAACATTGAAGGATAGCTCCATATCACCGATATCGACAGCTCCCATATGTAAATTATAGTCCAGTACACTTTTGGGTTTTCTAACTTTCTCTCCAGTTACCCAGTCAATCTTCGGTCCTTCAATCAATTCTGAGTCGTGCATTGTAGATAACATCCTTACTTCTCGTTTATCTTGCCATCGTTCGTATAATATTACATCAGTATGATGTACATCAACCTGTCCAACATCCATTTTTGGCAACTTTTTGGGTAACCCCGCCCTATCTGGTTGGACGGTTCCACACATATTGATATTGTGCTTATGCAGTTCCATAGCCAATGATGGGCTTACATACCAATTATCAAGGTATATTTTATGCCCAAGCCCAAAGTAGGGTTCTAAGAGAGTGAGAACGACTTGACCTGTGATTCCTATACCTAACAAGCCGGGGAACTCCAGGTTGGTCTCTGCCCCAACGTAAGGTAAAACTTGTATTACAAATCCAGTGTCACAATCGGAAAGAACGAAAAGCTTGATTCCGAATCTGGCCCTCTTTGATGGAATGTACTGGCGGAACGCGAGTTTCCCCTTATATAAAAATAGGGTCTCGTCTAATGCTAACTTTTCAAAGGGGATGAATTTCTCAGAAAAACTTTTGTTCAGTGAGCATAATATTGGGTTTAGCTTGTACAACCTGCCTAGGGAACGAGGGTTTGTAACATTGGAGGCACTGAAATGTAACATTCTTAGTATAGCCTGGAATCTGTTCCTGCTCATCACTTCTCTAAATATTTTTGTTTCAATCAAAGAGTGTGTGGACCAATAATCCTTGATCTCATTCTTCTTGACATGAGACATTAGGATGCAGAGCGATAAAAAACAAGTCATTTAACTTTCATCAGTTGGTCTCCAATTACTAAGCTCACTTTGCGAGACATTAGGAAGTTTGGAAACTACTTCGCAGTAATATAGATTAGTTTGTTCCACAATGTGTGAAATAACATCCTTGCTGAAGACCTCAAAGAAAAATTGCAAATTTGATGAGTTTTCATCTAGCACTACATCATTACTTATACCACTATTTGTAGAATCAAACTGAAAAATATTAGGAGAAAAAATATTATCATTTTTCCATGGAAACGTTATTATACTTTTTTTGGGTTTGTTCTTTTATTAGGCGTAGGCCTTGTACCATTCCCTCCACTCACTGTAGGCCTACCCCTACCATCACCACCAATCCTCCTTTTTTTAGGCCTAGGCCCATTCACTCCACTACTGTCACCTTCATCACCACCGCCAGTTTTCCTCTTTTTACTAGGCCTGGGCTTAGGCCTATTGTCATTCACTGTATTATTTCTACCCCCAACATCACCACCAGGACCCGGTGCAGCAGCATCATCGGTCAATACATTTGTAGGAGTAGGTCTAACAATAGGAGGCTCAATACTCACCGGCGGCGAATTAGGACTGGGTGTGGGTGATTCAAAAATGTCATCAAAAGTAAAAGTTACTTCATCAACAGTAACATTTGTTTCATCGACACTAACATTTGTTTCATCAACAGCAACACTTACTTCATTATTGCCACCAACATCAATATTGCTGTTCGATACCGGCACAAACAATTCAGTAGGCGAGTCCGGTCTAGATGGTCCGAATATGTCGTAATATTGTACACCCACTTCATCATAAACAGAATCTAAATCAACACCGACATCACTACCTAATCCGGAAACATCACTAAGATTGTCACTGTCTAAATATTCCTGTATTTCAAAATCCCGAAGGATACGCGATTGTTTAGCACGATCCGACATTGTTTACAACTCATTACTTCTGCTACGCAACAGGTTATGAACGACTAAACAAACATCTGACTTTCAACGCTCACCACAGGAACACCATTAGAGCTATCGCAAAACAAAATATACCACGTAAAAGCGCTGTCTTTCCCCGTCAACACGATACCCAATAATTTATTATTCTTCTTCACCCGCGAATGTAGGGAGCGCGGGAAGTTCAAACTGCACTAGAACGCGGCGGCGCGTTCGTGGGCTGACAGCGGGGCTACGGCGCCAACGCGTATACGCGTGCGTGGGAGTTAAGGGGTTAATCAACTGAAAGGTCTCTTATTATTCGATACATTTTAGCGAATTTCCCCCATAGGGAAGAAGCTATTACCGTAGTCGGCATGGTAAGACCTAGGCCCGGGACCATGATAACTTTTCGTTTTGAGGTCCCCAGACCCCAAAAACACTGTATTCATTCGACACTGTATATATATATATATATATATATATATATATGTGTGTGTGTCCGTGGGTGCGATAACTCTCGTAAAAATGGTCCGATTTTAATAAAATTTGGTACAAACGTGTAAAGCATTACTTATGACTATAAGTTCGAAAACCAGACAGATCGACCCATCCGAAGTGGTATTTTGGGGGGATTTGTACCCAAAAAATGGGGTGTTTGAAGTTTTTACATGTATTATTTTAAAAAGTCAAATTTTAGTTTTCACCATTGGATTCAGCTTAACAAAACACACAATTTAGTGTTTTGATCATTTTTCTACGTCTATTGGTTACAGAGATATTGAAAGTGCTAAACCCAGTACGTTGTCCAATGCTATTCTTGTGGAGAATAAGGACAAAATTATAGCTCGCTTATTTTTGAATGTATACTAACGAAACTTGGTATACGGCTTCATCTGGTTGTGGTCAATTGTTATTTGCACAAAAACGCAATTTTTACCGATAATTCTCGTAGCAGCAAACCTGCGTCCTCAGCCCCCATGTTATTCTTATGGAGAATAAGTAAAATGTAATGTATCCCTTAATTAAGAACATAAATTAATAAAACTTGGTATGTTTGTTCACCTAGTTGAGTTCTATTGATATTTGCATAAAAACCCATTTTTTGTGTTCCTGTTGCAGCAAACCTGCGTACTCATCCCCAATGTTATTCTTATAGAGAATAATTCAAATTTGATATATCACTTATTTGTGAATATATTTTTATGAAACTTGGTACCTATGCGGCTTTATGTGGTATTAAGACGTATATTTTGCATTGGAAATTTGCTGAGTACGCAGGTTTGCTGCGACGGGGGTATTTACATTAACCCTCTTTCGTATATATAAAGTTCTGAGCAGTTTAAATTTAAATGTCTTTGAAAATGACTAGTATTACTGTCACTTGCTTAGTTGGTTATTTAAAAAAAAACTTTACTGGACTTTTGATTTTTCATTTATATTTTAGAACCCGACCCAGTTGGCCAACCACGGTGTGAATTCATGCCCTCGCTTCCGTCATCCCAAGCAGAAGATTCTGCTGCCGAACAGTGTTCCTAAGGAGATAATACTCGAGGTAGAGAACCTGCCACACCCTCAGCCGGGCCACACCGGCTTCCAATGCATCGTCACTATCGAGGGGGCCAAGATGATGGTCCCAGCACGCGTTGAGGCCAACCAGTTCATCGTCTGTGATAAAACTATGGTCAGTCGTTCTACCTTTCTTGTAAATAGCCTATTTTTTTGTTTTAATTGTTATTCAAACCAGACAACATTTGTTGTCATCATGGTTTCAGTTGTGTTAAATATTAAAACGTAAATAACCTTTGAATACATAAAATTCAAATTTGGGCTTTTTTAGGTCCGTTAAAAAATCAGTATAAAAAGTTTGGAAAACACTGAATTTTCAAAGATATAATCAAGTGTTAATAAATTAATAGTTTTACCACAGAAGAAATAGATTGCATAACTGATGAAATACGTAAATATTTGTTTTATATATTACTAGTGTTTCTATTGAAGTAAACTTTATTGATCAGAAGAAAAAATATATTTGTCAAGTCAGCCATTTCTTAGTTTTCAGTTAGTTGAGTTTTCTTCTTTATTGAATGTGATTTAAGTGTACATTTAGACTACACAATATTGTTTTCCAACTTGATATGCAATGAAAGCAAATGTTTATTTGTAAAGCTACCATAGAGCAAACAGAAACTCCAAAGTTGTTTATGCAAGTAAAGTTGTTTATAATATTTAAAGTGGTTGAAACTCATTTTTTTCATCAAGGCAACGCTATTCCGGAAACTTGGGTGCGACTACAGATATGTACAGTACAAGTTGCTTTTTTTACCACCTAGCATGAGTTGTACAGCTAACTTAAGTAAAAGAGGATAATTACCTTAAAACTGTCATGTGATCCACACGTTGCTGTGTTTTGACGATCTTCTCGGAGTGAAATTTTACGCCATCTTAGCTTGGCCCCATAGTCGGGTCGAAACCAGTCGCCCAAATACAGCGACGTGGATCACATGACAGTTTTAAGGTAATTAACCTCTTGATATAACCACTTGATATAACCTCTTGATATAAGCACTTGATATAACCACTTGATATAACCTCTTGATATAACCACTTGATATAACTTCTTGATATAACCTCTTGATATAACCAGTTGTTATTATCGATCAGTGATCTGGAGGCAAATCAAAAATTAACTTAAGTAATAAAGTTGCCTAGTCTAAGTCCTCCGTAACTTGTAACTTTGCCTCATTTGTGAATTTGAATACTCAAAAGGTAAGCATGTTCATTTTAACCTAGTTTTAATTTAAAGTTCAGCTGTGGGATTCTGAGTATATCAAAATTTGTTACGAGTAAAATTGTCCTCCATTAAGTTTAGCCTCAACAAAATGCCTTTGTTTTTAGAGATTCTTCCACTAACCAGGTTTTTACCTAATTTATCTGCCACAGTACTCGTACGAAGCCAATACTGGAGAGTATGACGCCAGCATCAGCATGGTGTGGAACCGTAATCATCACGTGGACACAGTCACGGTCACGCTGTACAAGTGTGACATCCTCGGATCACACAGGGAACACCCGGACTGCTCGCTGTGCGTGACCCGCCACTCCAAGTACCACTGTACGTGGTGCGCCAACACGTGTAGCTACACGGACACCTGCCAACAGATTCCTGCCACCGAGTGCCCTCGGCCCCGCATCGACATGGTATGTCTGGGTGTAGGGCAAAATAATAAATCAGAAAACGTCAATGGATTAAAATCACTGAAAAGTCATGGAATTGGTTGAAAGTAATTGGGAAAACGGTAATATATAAAGACTAACCACTTTATATACTTTTTTTTTTTTTTTGTATTAGTATATTTGTTATGGTTTCTTTGCACTTCTCCGATTATTTCGATAAAAAAAAACATGCAGAGGATCGTAAAAGCCAATTCTCAGAATAAGGCTAATTTGCCATTGTTTTGGCATTGAATCATCCACTACCCGTGAAAACCAAATAAGTTTCTTTGTTTAAAATTCATTGTTGGTGATGGTGAGTTTATGTTGTTTAAGAGATTATTGCGGACATTTTTCATCACTGATTAGTAAAAACAACATTCACGACGTTTCGGGATCTGGAATCTGATCTCGTCTTCAGGTGAGAAAAACCTAGAACATAACAAAAATACACAAAATATTAAAGGCACAATCCAGACGAGGCTGGGAAAAACACAAAGCTAACAGAGAACTGTAAAACAGTAAAAAAAGCAAATGGAAAAAAGCAAACCAAGCACAAAAGCCAGGCACAAAACAGAACACACGGTGTGGTACAGGACTGCCGGCACGACTACTCAAGCAAGACTAGACTAGACTCACTTGTTTATTAATCAGTGATGGAAAATGTCCGCAATAATCTCTTAAACAACAAATAAGTTTGTTAGGTAATGTAATCCTCAAAGAATATTTTTTAGAAAAGGAAAATAAAACTGAAACGGCAGAAAGTGTCAGAGATTTAGTATTAGAACCCGTGGATTTAAGGTTAGGGGGTTGTACATAAACTATCTCATCTGAAAACTGGAGTGGCCATACTTAAATGGCGGTGAGATGGCATTTTGGCGGGGAGGTGAAAATATCAACATTTTGTGGATATTGATTTTTAACTAATTTCACTAGGCCTACTAATAATCAAAAATATAATCAAGTTAAAGGGATTTAAGGTTAGGGGGTTGTACATAAACTATCTCATCTGAAAACTGGAGTGGCCAGATTTAAATGGCGGTGAGATGGCATTTTGGCGGGGAGGTGAAAATATCAACATTTTGTGGATATTGATTTTTAACAAATTTCACTAGGCCTACTAATAATCAAAAATATAATCAAGTTAAATGGATTTAAGGTTAGGGGGTTGTACATAAACTATCTCATCTGAAAACTGGAGTGGCCAGATTTAAATGGCGGTGAGATGGCATTTTGGCGGGGAGGTGAAAATATCAACATTTTGTGGATATTGATTTTTAACTAATTTCACTAGGCCTACTAATAATCAAAAATATAATCAAGTTGAAGGAAGTTAAAATATACAGACAGAAAAAAGGTCAGAAAAAGGGTACTATTATTTTAATACAAACTCAATTATTAGTTCAAAAACTGATACAGTGCTGAACATGTAAAAATAATATTATTTACAGATCGATGTTGAAATACAATTTGTGAAAATTTTATTGCAAAAAAATACAAAAACAATACTCTTTCCAATTTATTATTTTTTAAAGTTAAATTTAAAAAAGGTTAATATTTAATATTCCCTTTCTAATCAATTGTGTCTTGTTACTATGATATTATAATCTTTAATTGTGGCTTATAGACTATAGCCTCTAACGTATTGTTTAACTTTTATTGAATGTTTACTGGATAATAAATTATTACAAATGTTTATATTTCACACATGATAAACAGAAATATTATAAATAATTACAGCCTAACGATTTATATTAGTATGATATGTAAAGAGCAATATTTCTTAACCGTAAGTGACCTGTTGTGACGTTTTGTGGAAATGTAAATTTGACCACTAAACTTCACTTAATCATTCAATAAACCAACGATCAAAGTTCACTTTGTAACATTATTGTATAATAACTAATTCTATAGGTGGCATTTTCAGTTGATGTTTCACCAGTTGAATATTATTTTAAAGTATGATGAAACCTCTGTTGTCACTTGTTAATGAATTTCCCTAAAGTGAAGAATCTGTAGGTTGTATGAAGTGAACGAGGCCTTTGTTTGAATCCGAAACGCTCTCTGTTCAACATTGTACACACATAAATATTGCTACCAGAGGAATTGTGTGCTGTTTTGAGATAAGATTTTCACTTTTCATACGTTTTATAATAAAACGTATTGTTTACCAACGATATCTCCTAGACAACAAGGCCGGGGTGATATTTTGATGACGCACCACTAGTAGGTAATGAAGATGTCATAAATTGTTAGGTGTAAAAACCATATGACAGCACTTTGATGATGTTTGTTTACTTTATCGGCAAATCTTCTGCCTCTGCTTTGGTCATGTTTAACTGTATACTGAAAAGATTAGGGGTGGGTGAGTACTCGTGTTTTCGAGTACCTGTCGAGTATTTTATAATACTGGAAGGCCGAGCAAGTATTAGAGACTACTCGAAAATTCGAGTCGAGCAGTTGACTACTCCCACCATTTACCCCAAATAGTTGAAAATCCGTTTACCCACGTTTACGCCTCTAACCAATGTTTAACAAAATAAGTGACTAAAATAAAGAAAAATAAGCCTAAAATCTACTTTTAGCTCATGTGAAAGTAGACAATGATAAGTGGGTTACTTATGGATACCTGTGAGTTAAGATAAGAGAGAGGCACAGGGAGTGTTTGGGTCGGGGGCAACAAATTACTTTCTTGTTCAAATGTTCTGGTTTAGATAAACTAACCCAAAATGTATTCCGTATATAGATATTTATTTGTAATACTTGTCTTTTGTTTTTATGGTTGTTGAAAACAGTATATATATATATTTTGTTGTTTTCATTTTAATCATTATTCATTCATGCTAAAATAACAGTTAAAATAAAATCAATAATGATATTAATAATTCAATAAAATGTTATGTTTATAATTAAAGTTTAATATGTAAAAAACATTGTTTTCAATACAAAAAATAAAATTAGTTTTTTTAATTTTTAAAGAACTACTCGACTCGACTTGATTAAAAAAAAAAAAAACAACTCGCCCACCCCTAGAAAAGATGTAAAGATAGCCAATGAATGTGAACGACAGGTGTGATATTGTTAAAATGCTTAGAATAGCAAATGAAAATTAACATCTTAATTTTTTGGGAAATTAATTAACCCTTTTCATTTATTGGCACAAGAACACTGCTCGGATATAAAGACAATTTTTCTTATAAACAGAAATTATCTATCTTGTTTCAAAATAACGTTTACAGTTTACATAAATGGGTTCATTAGGCCTGATTTTACATTAAAAATAATGTAAATATATTTATCTCTGGAATATCTCAGAAAATATGGTAAATAATAAAAGAATATAAACAACTGCTATTTTTTACGTTAATAGGGCCTATACATTTTATGAAAAATGAAAAACCCACATAATGGTTTAAATTATTGGGCTCTAAAGGGCAGTTACATTTTCAAACAGGCCCAACATCGTTAAAATTAAAATATAACAACAAAAAATTTACAAAGTATTGCAACATGATACATTAACCGGTAAACAAATCTCCCTTTTTAAAAAACTTTCAATTTAAAGATAAGGGTTAAAAATAGGTTAATATTTACAGTAAAATGTAATTTAACCTACAATTAACGACAAAAGGTAAAATAAAGCACAGTTTGTTTTGAATACGAATTTTCAACACGACCTAAGTAATATGAACATGATTGAATGTTGGTTAATTATAAAATGTAGTCCCCTAGATCTCCTCTTAGTCTCACGAGTATAAAATTGGTCTGTTTTAAGTTACTCCAGAGTAGCACCTCCTTAATTTTCAAGTTAATTATTAGTGAATTTCCTATAGAAAGTGATCTATTGGCATGACCCGCACGGTGAAACTTAAGCCCGGGACCACCATAGAAGTTCATAACGTGACCCCCTGAACACGTTTTGGGGGTTCGTTCAAAATTTTATATATATATATATATATATATAGACATATATATATAGACATATATATATAGACATATATATATGTGTATGCACTCTAGCGGTCACATTTTTTGTCCGATTTACTTCAAATTTGGTAGGGACGTTCCTTTCTATAATCAGTTGGACAAGTTCGTTGGGCAAAACAATCGAAAAACTCTAAACCCCTTTTTTGGGGATTATTCTTTCAAATTTCGAGTTTTTGGGCCCAAAAAGGGTCAGAAAAGCCCCGAATTTGAAATTAACGAATGAAAAACAGTGGGAATTAGTTTGGCAAAACTTTTAAGCCCTCTCTCGTCATTCTAGCATATATATTTACCGAGTTATTAAAGAAAATGTGTATTGGCCAAACACAGTACATTGTCTTATGGGGGTTTTACTTTAGAAAAGCCTGTTATTCATTTGTTATTGTTAGTGTACTTTTATCATCCCCAACAACCTCACGCCTACTTTAAAGCCTGACTGGACCTTCTCCTAACCTTATAATGCGCAAAATTGTATTCCCAGCATTGCAGGTAAATATAACCAGGAGCATCAGAACAGTAAAAAAATCAATATTTTCCGATTTGAATAAAAATTGGAATAATTGTATGTTTTTAACTGATTTTGAGTTTTTATTGTTTTTATGTGGAAATTCACTTCCCTCACGTCAGCGTGCTGCATGCGAACTCGTTTATTATTAAGTTAATAGGTAATATATTAAATACATCTAACAAAACTTGCAATCTTTTTCAATTTTTGTTCTTTCCAAATCTTCCAAGTGCAATTTGAAAGCGGTGTCTACTTTTCAAGTTATAGAAATATATGCACCTGCTCCTGAACAAAAGTATAGTCAAAAAGTGATTGACCCAAAATGCTTAGAAAAACTCTTCATTTGGGCTAGGAGACTTAAAATGGCGATGGGAGTCTGATGGTGGTTATATTACCGTCTAAAACCAAGAAAGATAACACTTCACATAGGCTTGTGCAAATTATGAACTGCACTGTTTGTGGTTTATTTAACACTGATGTTTGAAAAAGGTTAGTAAATTAACCTTATAATACTGATGACACGGTAAAAATAAATAACTTACTGAACCTACTAAGCGTAGCAAAATTTTTATGGTTTAATTTTTTTTAAATATATTTACATGTAAAGGCTTTTTCTCTTCCAATAAGTGGTCACGAATATTAAATATTTAATTTCTAGGCTACTCAGATGAAACCTTGAAGTTCATAGCTTCACCAGTTCACAGTATTCAGTTAAATTGTATAATACAGCCCACCTGAAAAAGTGTAGTAATATTTGAGCCAAAGGTTGTTTAAGAAGTTAAAGTTTTGCTATCAACTAGGGATGAGTCGATACCGAAATTTATCAATTCTCGATACCGATACCAGGAAAATCGATCCTCGATTCCCGATACCGATTCCATCGATACCTACGATTTTTCAGTACCTATAATTGTTAAAACTATTATTAAAAACAGTTACAAATTTATGTTAGTGCCATTTAAAATTATTTAGTAGAATTTTGTAGTTAATTATAAAACAAATTTTTTAATGCAATGTGTAACATAATTTAAGATTAATTTCACTAGTTTGCTATAGTAATGTATACAAACAAAAACTATATTTATTATAAATTCATAATGGGGAAAAACTTGGTTGTAAGATAATGACTCAAAGAAATAATTTTAGTCAGCCGACTGATTTATTGCTTTCAACCAGACCCCACCCCTCTTTCTTCCTTATCTCCAAGGTAAAATTGTTTGCCGCCGACCCAAACACTCCCCGTGCCTTTTGTAGCGGGTAAACGGCGGGAGTATATTTTCCCGCGCACTTCGTAGCGCGGGTAAACGGCGGGAGTATCGATGGTATCGGTATCGACATTGAACGAATGAATCTCGATACCGATACCAATGTCCAAGAATCGGTGGTATCGAGAATCGGTATCGAGAATCGACTCATCCCTACTATCAACAGAAAGAATATTGAAATGCTTTGATAACCGAGGCCGAAATTGTAAAGATAGTAAGCAAGTGACTGAGAAATTTGTAGGATTACTATATTCATGCAAGAGACTATGTTAGCTTAGTTGGGTTAACAAAGCAATGGTAACTAATCTAAACTAATTGAGACTTTTTTTACAAACTGGAATTGTTTCAGATAAAACCCCTGAGTGGGCCGATCGAAGGAGGTACGTTTGTGACAATCGAGGGAAGCAACCTGGGATTGAAGGAGGAAGATGTCCGAGGGAAGATCCACATCGGAGACACGCCGTGCACTCTCGTGGAGTACGAGGTTTCCGTCAAGATAACATGTCAGACGGGACCATCTGATGTGGAGAAAGAGGCCTCGGTCATAATAGGCAATCAGGCTGGGTTCACAGAGTCCTCTGTTCACTTCAGCTATAAGGTAGCTAAGGTTCTTAAATGTGTTAAAATTCCTAGATAAGTTAATTCAATTCAATTCCTTTATTGCCGTAGGACTTTTTTTCAAATGTATGGCAAATGTCACATAATTCAACAATCATATGTAAATATGGACATGCAGAGACATCTTAATAAAAAAAATTAACTTATATACACAGTGTGATCATGGACAAAAGGAAATCTCTGTGTCTTAAAATTTTCCAAAATCTTTGAAAAAGCGGCTTTTAATCAGATATCTTATTTTCTTGAATTAAATAAGGTATTGGTGGATGAACAGTTTGGTTTTAGAAAGGGACGAAGTTCCATTTCCGCTGTGGCTCAATTTGTAGATACAATAACACGGGGCTTGGATGGGTCACAGAGCACTCTTGGGGTGTTCTGTGACTTGTCCAAGGCCTTTGATTGTGTAAACCATAAAATTCTTCTAAGTAAATTGTCTTTTTACAATTTTTCGGAGGCAGCTGTCTATTGGCTAGAATCTTATCTAAGTGACCGATATCAAAGAACAGTTATAACAAAAGACAACATTAAATATACTTCTGAATGGGAACAAATTATAATGGGAGTGCCCCAGGGCTCCATATTGGGGCCCTTACTTTTTTTAATCTACATTAATGATTTATCCAAAAATGTTTCACCTAGTTTATTATTGTATGCTGATGATACTACGGCTATTATTAAATCAAGAAACAGTCAGGAACTAACAGTAGCCTTAGATAACGCCCTTCATGATCTTTCAAAATGGTTCAAAATTAACGGGTTAAAAATGAATCAAATCAAAACCCAAATAGTAAAATTTCAAACTGTGCAGTCTAGAGAACATTTTGATGATTTTGTTTGTTTTGATAGTGAAAATATCACTGTAGGTAACACTGCAAAGTTTCTTGGTATTGACATGGACAGTTGTTTTAATTGGAGAAACCATATTCACAATACTTGTAAGAAATTAAATTCTTTGTGTTTCCAAATGATTGTTTTAAGGAATGTAGTAGATTTAAATACAAGACTGATGGTTTACCATGCTTCATTTTCCTCTATTTTGCAATATGGAATTGAGCTATGGGGAGTTACTTCTGATGCTCAGAAACTAGTGATGTGTCAAAACCAAAACTTGAATCTCAAAACCACCAAAACTTTGGAAAAGTTTCGGTTTCGAGATTCGATCGGTGAGTTTCGAGAATCAAAACTCAAAACTGCTGAGATTTTTTGTGTCTTTATTGTTGTTTTTTTAACAGAAATCACGCCCGTGTTTCGATCAATAATGCAAAGGTCAAAAGCCTACTGTCATCGGTCGTCTACCTTCACCTTTTTTGGATTATTGATTTTTTATTTCTGAAAGAACAACTCTAACCAAAATATATAATTGGTTTTAATTAATTTTTCTGGATTTATTTTTCATAACCATACCCAGGCAAGTAAATAGGGTTTCGCGATTTGAGTTTCGAGATTCGAGATTCGATTTTGTAAGTTTCGGTTTCGGTTTCGAGATTTTAAATTTCTGGTTTTGACCATCACTATCAGAAACTTTTTAAATTACAAAAAAGGATTCTTAGAATTATGACTTTTAAACCTTCAAGATATTCCTGCAAAAACATTTTTAAAGATTTAAAAATTTTAACTGTCCCTAATCTATATATACTTAAATGTTTGTTATATGTAAAATCCAATTTTCAGAAGCTTTTTAGAGAAAATAATCATCACATGTATAATACTAGATTTCGTAATGATTTTCAATATCCTATTCATAGAATTAATCTCTCAGAAAAAACACCTTCTTATATGGGGAAAAAATTATTCAACAATTTGCCGGTGTACTATAAATCACTGATAGAATCAAAATCTTTCAAAGACAAAGTGACTGAATTTTTGTTGATTAAAAACTATTACAGTGTAGATGAGTTTTTGAATGATAGACCGTCTCAACGTGTACTTTTGTTATAATTTAGTTTAAGTAATATTGTATCATGACAATTTCACCTGTTTTCTCTGGCATAGCCAGAAATTGTAAAATGTTATGTGACAATAAAGATGACTTATGACTTAGAGAAAACTCGGAAGATTGGTAGTTAGCAATGAAATTACACTCTATAGACAATAATTTAAGAGGAATTGGGGCAGTTAATGTGTACAAAATTAATTTGTATTTAATTTGTATTGTTCAGATAATGGCACATGCCCTGTCACAGTGATAAAAGATCCATTTTATTTTTTTGCAGAATTTTATGAACTTGCAGGCCCATTTTGTAACTATGGTAATTGTGAAAAAATTTGGAATGATTTATTTTACCTATCATATGTTTACCTTTAGTATATTTATTTGTCATTAGGTCATTACAATAGGCTTCATCATATAGAGCAGAACAATAACACAGCAAGTAATAATATAAAGATAATATAGGCTAGGCTAAACATTTTATCGTACGGTACTTGAGAAATTTTAACAACAATAAAAATAGCTTTAGATAGGGCTTTTTGCCAATTTATCAGGAAAATATGGATAGGACAAGCAGGCTTACCTCGGAAAGTATAGACATCCCCTACTAATAGTACACTGACACTACAAAACGCACAAAGAATATTTTGAGGCCGCTGCCATTCTCCTCCCAGTTGATAAACAGGCCAGTGGCCTCGAAATATTCTTTATTCGTGTTTTGTAGTGTCAGTGTACTATCAGTAGGATGCCTATACTTTCCAAGGTAAGCCTGCTTGTCCTATCCATATTTTCCTGACAACAATCAAACTAGTCATTATTTAAAATTTAAAACAAAACAGGATTTAACAAACAAAACAAATTAAAAACAAAAGGATTATAGTGATAGTCATACATCTGTATTCATTTTTTGCACATGCAGAACAATAAATAGTGTCACGTTCATATATATAAACTAAATAATCTTATCATTAACGTGTAAATATATAAATCAAAGTTATTTAGATTCAGATTTAGAGAGGCTGTGATTCAGATTCAGATTCAACAACAACAATAGGCTATGAATCTAGTTAATAACAGCTCACTCCCAGCTGAAGGGGGTAGTGGCCTTCTTGTGGTTTACACGGTATGCTTTGTTTTGTAGAATGTCCAAGTGGAAGGGGTGTCCCCAGTGGTGGGGCCGCAGAGTGGCGGAACACAGTTGGCCATCACAGGACAGTTCCTCAACATCGGCAGCCGAGTGACAGTCTACCTGGACGAGCTGCCGTGCCACGTCAACGCCACGCAGGCCTCCAGCTCTAGACTCACGTGCATCACCTCTCGCTCCCCCAACCTCCGCAAGGTAAAATCAGAGACATTCAAACAAAATGTTTGCCTTCTCTAGAAAAATATGAACCCCTTTCACCCTGGTTCCCCATGTTTGTAGACAGCAGAAGATAGCATGAGGTCTTTAGGTGATGAACATGGATACCTGGATAGTGTTGAGGTCGGATAAGCAGCCGTACAGTCTATAATCTGTCTGATATATTTAGGCGGTTTGAGGGGAAGCATTAGTATCCCCTCCACTGGATCAGACCGTTGAATGATATCACAGCTGTTCTTTTAAATCGAATCAGTGTAGGTAAAAGACAAACTAGCTCATCGAAGGATCGGTGAACTATCGTCTGCTTAACTGTTTATGAAACGATCATAACATAACCTAAAATCACGAGTATTTAGGACTATTACGTTTTAACATTGACTAACACAGTCGATGGATTTAGTATCGTTGCATACTATTCTATATTAGTCTTGGGAGATATAAATAAAGCAAAGCAAGTAAAGCTTTCTCTCATTGCTAAGTAAATGGCAAAATCGCAAAATCAACTGTTATTTTTAAATTCCCATTACCCAATTAGGCATCCGATTATTCATGTTTTGCATGGATGCTATTAAGATTTACAAATCAGGATGTGCCTTAAATAATGTATCATAATGTGCGCTTTAATAACAAATACTAAAAAGAAAATGTAAATGAGAAGCGGACCTTTATTTTTTACATACTACAGTATAGTTTTACATGTAAGGTAAACTTTAAACAAAATTAAAATAATAGCAATCTCTATTGGAGATTTGAACAGCAGCACATGGGTAGTTCAATTTTATATCAGGCCTATTAACAACAACATAGATTTGTGGTTTAGACTCTTTCTATGGCGTCTGGACCCTCACTGTCAGTGTCCTCCCTGCTTTCACTTCCATAATTATCCTCGCAACTATCATTATTTATCCAATTTTATTACAGTAACAGTAACTTATTTTGTGTCAGGAAATACGTTATGCCGGTTTTTGGCGAGTTATTTCAGGTATTTGTATACAATGAACACAACTAGTTTAGCTAGTCTATTTTCTAATATCAGGACCTTTTTTCAATTTCAAACAACACTGAATAATTTAGCTGGAGTAATAGATAATCGCCAAATGAATCAAATAGTAAATATAAACATAAACACGATTTTGACATTTTGAAATAAAGTGCAATCAGCTGGATAGGGTATCAAGCTGGGACGGAGGAGTGGGGGAAACAATTTAACCTCCCCTTAAACCGCCTAAATTTAACAGACGGATTATTGGCTGCTCCGTACCATCACATCCCTTTTCCATTCCTGCATGTTCCTTTCCTTCTACTGATCTGTGCAGAATTCCTACTGTGGAAGATAACAATTGTCTTATGAATTGTAGAGGTAACAAATTTGCCCACAATTATCTTATGAATTGTGGAGGTAACAAATTTGCCCAAAAGCAGACGAGGGAGGGGCAGTAGAGTAGCGAGGGTATAACGATGTAGTAGAGTCAGGTCCATTAGTACCCTGCTGTAATAAATAGTTTGGGGCCATACACATGTTATGTAACACACAAGGGGGGAGGGGAAGGAATATGGCGTAGCAGTATGCAGCATTATGTGGTGGAGGGGGGGGGGTGGTTGGATCAACGTTATGTAACTCACACATTTTAACCTTAAGATCTGGTGCACTCTCGAATTTGTTGATAATGTTGTAGGTAAATTTAAATATTTTAAAATAAAAAAATATTCAAATTGATATCTACTAAAATATGGTTACAATTAGTTATAGTTACAGTGCGTTGCACGAGTGAAAAACCAGGCTGTCCATAAGCCCAATGTTAAAATTAACATTAGTCTTATGGACGGCCTGGTTTTTCACTCGTGCAACGCACTGTACATACAAAATACTTCCATCATACTATTTTAATAACAGTAAAACTAAAAATAAATACATAACGTGTTTGGAGTAAGTTCTGTATTGCTTTCCAGCTTTGTTTTGTGTTTTAGAGTGTAAAATCGTGACATCACATGGGGGGGGATGCTCTTCAAGCGTTACAGTGTGTTACATGGGGGAGGGGGGGGGGGTTTGAAATTACAGAAATATGCGTTACATAATATGTGTATGGCCCCTTTGAACTTGCGACCCAAAACTCAACCAACCAGTCAGCCGAATCTTTTTAACTATTGTAACTGATGGAGAATAACCTCATGACCTGTAACCTCTTCAGCTTGTCTGGGATATCTGGTAACAGGTAACTATGGACAACTTGAAAAGCCTGAAAATTATACAGTCATTTACGAATTATGAAACACATGTTGATGTAATTTAAACTCCATTCCCCCCCATATTATACGACAAATCACCAAAAAAATGTACCCTTAATTTTATATTGTACAATGCAGCTTTTTCCGCTATAAGTTTGAATCTCCTGAAAAAAGAATACATTCGTTGTATCCTAGGAATTGGAAGTACAGTCAACTCCCGATTATCCGGAAGCGGGTTAGTCGGGTTGTGGTTTAACCGGGGTCGCGAAAGGTTTATTTTTATTATTTTATTTATCCCCTTCTAAACATAAATAGAGCAATAATAACAATTTATTTTGCTAAATTATCTTCAGTATCATATTTATTTTACTTTATTTATCAGAATAAATACTATACAAACAATTTAGTAAACACAACATAATCTGAGAGTTTACCATCTCAGCGAATGAGCCGTGGGCGCGTGATGGGGAGTGATGACCTTGACACTGCTCTAGACACTGCACCTGGCTAGGCAGTGCGATGGACGGACATCTAAAAATAGAAACATTTCAAAACAATCACCCTTCCCGCTGCTGTTCACCCTCACGTGGTTTTCCCCCAGTGCGGAATTAATTAGCACACTGTTCGGTGTAGTTTAGAGAGTTCGGTGTTTAGAGATCTTTAAGCTATTGAATATCATTCAGCGTTTTGGATAGTATTTACTGCTATCAGCCATTGCTAGTATTAACTATTATTTATCTTGATTGTTTGTAGATTTTATCACAATTTAAAGTATTTAATTTACATAAATATATCTAAAATGACATCAAAACACAATGTTGTAGTATAAAAATGTTGATAAACCTTTATTATATTCGTAATATTCAATTTATTGAATCCCTTTGTTTTAACCGTGGTTTTGGGTTATCCATGACCCTCCAACCGGTCATCACCCCGGATAATCAGGAGTTGACTGTAATTAATTTTACAGTTTTTAGCGTCTGTCGTACAAGTTTCTGATTTTCTTGAGCATTGATGGTTTTTCTCATCTGGACTCTCCATGATATATTTAAAGAATATGATATTTTCCTAAAATGTGTAGACCAACATTGTGCTGCACCTCCCATTCCACCATTTTTGGCTTGTTTTTTGAATGCTATACTTAAGACAATGTAAAAGTACAATCCAAGACATGGTTTTTGTTTTTATTTCATTCATCAGATTTATTATAAATAAATGTCATATGAAACAATTTTATTTTAGTATTTAAAACATGATGGAGGTTAATTTCTTGATAACATTACAATTTTTCAAGCTAAAAACATATGTAGGCCTATGTATATAAAATCATCAAAAGTGGGTGTCAGATTTCCTAGATTGCCGAGTTTTGAAACTCCACTGTACTGTACAGAAGTCATTAAACAGTTTTATCCATTGTTCAGTATATTTTGTTACCATACTGATTTCTGATCGTGAAACGCTTCACAGATAAACTCTCTGGTTCTTTCTATCGACGGCGCCAACCGCACTCTGAGTGCCAGGGACGGGCAGATCGCTCCGTTCACGTACATGCAAGATCCCACGGTGATGGAGATTAAACCACTGAAGAGTTTTGTGTCTGGGGGACGGATGATCACAGTCCACGGAACTAATCTGGACACCATACAGAAACCAGAGATGGTGGTTTACACCGACTCTAGCCTCAACCCCATCAACAAATCTGTGAGTTTTAGTCTAAGAGTAAGAATAGCTTTATTGTCTTAATACAGTAGAACCTCACTTATTCAAAATTCAGGGGACAGCCAATTTATTTTGAATTAAAGGAAGTTTGAATTATAGAGGTTAATGTGAATGAAATTCAAATTATAGAGGAAAAGTAAACAAATGTCAATGAATTCAGATCTGGATCAAACTGAGTAGGCCTATACGCATTAGTTCATGTTTCAACAGGCTTTTTTTGCGCTTAATTTGAATTTCAGAGGCTTACGGTGTCACAGTTTGTACTGTAGAGGTTGACTTCGAATTTTAGGGAACGTTTTGAATTACAGCAACAAAATTTGAATTCTAGAGGCCCGAGTGTAAACATATTCAAATTTTAGAGGCTACATTATGCGTTAAAAACACATTGAATTATTGAAATATTATTTTTCTAATATTATGAGGTTTTCTGAAGGGAACAAACACAAGTTCCTAACTACGGAGGTTTTTGAATTATCGAGGTTCGAATTAGTGAAGTGCTGTAGTATATTCTTTTAAACTAGCTTAACTAGCCATAGAACATATTACATTGTTAATCTGTTATATTATTTAGTTTATTTGTTCATTTAATTGAAATAGGCTTGGAGAACTTAAAATTCGTATAAAGTAAAACCTCGCTAACCCGACATCAACAGGACTGAGTGCATGGTCGGAACACAAAAAAGGTCGGATTATCAGAGGAACACATTTATATACATCAAAAAGTGATTAAACTGTAATTTAAAATTAAAATATTTAATGTGTGTACAGTTTACAGATTTAATATTACTGTTAATCATAAATAATGTATCAAATATCACTGGTCTACTGATTTACGTCGACATCGGCAGGAGAAGACCTCAACGGAGCGACCCGCCGGATACGTAAACAGTAACAAACACCGATAACGCCACGGTCAGACTAAAGGAGGAGTCAGACCATCTGAGGTTGGATTAGCGGGGTTCTACTGTAATACACTCGTAGAAAATGTTGAATATATGGAGAAAAAAATATTGAAATTGAATCTCCTTTATTTGTTGTTTCGCCCCCTTACAAAATATTGATTTTGCTATGATCACAACTTAGTCAAACTAATAGGCCTGGTAAATTTTCAATATAGCAGTATTAAAGTAATGGAAGGTCACTGCAGAAAGACATTTTGTAGGCCTATTTATTTATTTGATGTTTAAATACATTTTGTCAGATTTTTTAAGAGATATTTCTTGTTCATTAACCACTTTATCAATCAAAAAGAATGAACACAAAACAACTTTTTTTTTAATGTGAATTTGTGTGTTTAACTATCAATAGTGGCTTTTCATTTTTTAATGTGAACCTGCTCTTGTTTCCAACAAGGCCAAGCGCCCTCCCATAATGAAACTTTTTTAATTTAAATTGTAGTCTCGCTGCTTTCTTTAATTATCAACATTTTTATAATTATTTAAAATTGCCGGCTAACGAATTATTTTGTTGTTTTAAAAAATAAAATACATTGCACAGTACAATCTTTCATTCACTTATATCTCTGTAACTAAATTTAGGCTAAACTTTTCTTTTTTCTCTAAACTCAAGTAATTTTTAAAACATTAAATTATGAGACTAACAAAAATTGAACCATAGACTTTTTTATATCATAGACTCTTATTTTACCGACTTTTGGTAACTGAATGAATTTTACTTAACCACAGTATTTACTGTAGTAAAAGTTGTATTGATGCTTTTGTTCATAAATGATGAACTTTAAGACCAACTCCATATAATTAAGAACATACTTTCTTAGTGATTAATATCTTTAAAACCCTCTGAAATCATTGTAATTCAACACTGCATATTCTATCTACGTAAAATGAAGTGACTAAAAATGAATATCCTGTTTTTGTGTTTTGTAGGAATGCTTTGTCCTGAACCCGGCCCAGATGGAATGCCCTTCGCCAGCTGTGAATAAAGAGTTCACCAAGGGAATGCGCAGGACTGAGCGCTCTCTGGCAAACAAGTTCCATGAAAACCATCTGTCCCTCAAAATTGGATTTATTATGGATCATGTGGAAGCTGTTAGTGATTTAGAAAAACACTTCAAAACCCTTCGACCTCATCTGCTTTACTTAGACGATCCAAAGTTTTTTGAATTTCCTAACGACATCAAACTCTACAAGGGAGACACACTTGTAATTGAGGTATGCAAATAAGTAACATTTGAAATTTGTATTAGGCTATTGCTAGTCCTAATATTTATTTTCTCCCTGACCCACGGCACACCAGCGTGCTGCGACACACCAGCGTGCTGCGACACACCAGCGTGCCGCGACACACCAGCGTGCCGCGACACACCAGCGTGCCGCGACACACCAGCGTGCCGCGACACACCAGCGTGCCGCGACACAGTTTGGGAATCTCTGAAGGAGAGTCTAACAAACTTTACACTTTGGAAAATCGATGCAAATTTTATTTTTATTTCTTTACCTCGAATAATTTCAGTAGGCCGTGGTAACTGAGGAACCAAGTTCTGTTACGATGTTAGTGTTATGCCAGTAGAATTTTCCTGTTTTTCCCCATTTCATAACATTTATTTAAAACATAATTGGAACAATGAAATTTCTTGGCTTGCTTTTTTCATTGTATAACAAATTTTCCACTAACTCGACAACCCAAAAAATTTACAATAGAGTTTTCAGACTGTACTGTTGATAATTTTTCCATAATATTGTATTAACACTGACATTTTTGTTTTCAGAGTGAATTTTTATAAATTAAACCATTTCTTTAAGATTCATTCCAAAAAGAACGGTAGCCTGAAAGAATAAAGCGGTTTTGGCAGAATTAAGGCCTTTTATGTTTAGATTAGGCTATAACAGGATTTAAAGTATTCTTTTTTCTTATATTACAAGACTGGCAGACCTCAACCTATATGGTTGTATACGGTTTGCAAAGTTAACGCATTCGCTGCGGGTGTCCCAAAATCGGGGCATCGCTCAACATTGAAATATATTTTCATGTTTAAACATAACAAACGCAGCAAAGCTGTTAAGGTGCCAAACACATATTACGTAACGCACTTAAGGGGGGGTAGGTTTGTTGTAGCGTTATGCTGTGTTATATGGGGGAGGGGGGGGGGTTTGGATCAGCATTATGTAACACACATATTAACCCTAAGAGCTGGCGCACTCCCGTATCTTTTGATACTGTTATAAATCTTTCAAAATTAAAAAAATAATCAAATTGATATCTAAATTAAGGTTACAGTTTGTTATATAAAAATACTTCTGTCAGTACTATTTTAATAACAGTTAAACTAAAAATAAATACATAACGTGTTTTGAGTAAGTTCAGTATTGCTTTACACCTATGCTTTAAGTTGTTTTATAGTGTAAAATCATGACTGGATACAGCATTGCCGTCCACATCTTAAGTTTTTAAGGTGTTTTGTATTTGTATTAGTTATAAATTAAATTTGTAACGTTTTAGCTTGAGATATTTTATTTTGTTGCTTATATTATTAGTAATAGTCTTGTTTGTATACATTTTGCTTTGAAATAAGTTATAACAAAATTTTGTTTAAAGAAAATCATTTAAAGTTTAATAATTCATAGAAATCCATTCTCCAAATTGCTAATATAACGATGTTTAAAAGGTTTAAGCTGTTTTAAGCCTACTACGATTGAGTTACGTAACACATATGGTGCGTTACATGGGGGAGGGGGGGTCTGAAATGACGAAAAAATGTGTTACGTAATATGTGTATGGCCCCTAATAGACAATTTGAGAAATAAGAGGATGATAAGTGTTTAATTTCAGGGTGAAAACTTAAACTTGGCTAGTGATGAGTCAGATGTGAATGTGACCATTGGAACGCTGGCATGTAACGTGACGTCGTTGGCGTCTACACAGCTGGTGTGTTCGCCCCCCGAGAGTCAGCCACAGCCCACTGACGAATTGGGCGTCAAAACTGACACTGGACTGCCTCTCGTTGTGGTCAGTATGCCAAACATCTCAACTACTTTGCTGAAATTTAAACCGATAGTTTTCAGATAATGAATATTTTTATTAGGGGTTCCAGTTTTTTTTTGTGTGTTTTGGTTTTTATTAGAAATTAGTTCCCGGCTCCTAGCTCTGAGTACTTTCTCCAAAAATGATTTGTTAAATAAATTGTTGGTAAACGGAGCCAACACAAAACACATAAAACTATAACACATAACACACACATAACTGTTTGCTTTTACATTTGATATTCATTGTATATAGGGTACATGTGAAATGCTTGGTTAAATTGATCAATATTGACAGACCATATTGTCATATGCCACCTTTCAGAATGGCGCCCTGGCAAATACTTCATGGTTAAATCGTATGTTCCGCATTGGCGTCATTGTTTACGGCCAAAATTTCACAGTCCCATGTAATCTGTTAGACAGATATGAAGAAAACGAAGCTGAGGTTTATTGATACAGTCTTAAAATTTAATGCCTTCCCCCCACAAAAAAAAAAAAAAAAACATTGGAACCAAGAACCATAACTGACACATCCCTAACTTACTTCACTGAAGAGAAGATTGTGTCAGTAAGACTGTGATAGCCCAAGAGTTTTGGAGGGAAGTGAACTGTCATGTTATCCTCCCTTACTTATGATTAATCTGTGGTTTAGATTCAGATTCAAGATTCTTGAATCTGAATCCAAACCATAGAGAAATATTGCTTGACTGGCTTTTTAACCTTTTTCAGTCATTTAGTTTTTTAACTCGTAAAGTAAACTCCCTTACTTATGATTAATCTATGGTTTAGATTCAGATTCAAGATTCTTGAATCTGAATCTAAACCATAGAGAAATATTGCTTGACTTGCTTTTTAACCTTTTTTTCAGTCAATTTAGTTTTTTAACTCATAAAGTTAAATTTATAACTGGACAACATTTTCAAGAATCCCCAAATTAAAATTAAAATTTATATTATTCCTACCTATAAATTAGGGGTGTGCGAGTAGTGATTTTTTCAATCGAGTCGAGTCGAGTAATGCCAATTATTTTCGAGTTTCGAGTATTTTCGAGCGAGTAGATTTTACGTGATGCGATCACCTTTTGCGGCCGTTACTACGCGTTTTGGCCGGTCGCAATCTTTCGCGGTCGTCATTTTCGGCCGATTTTACGTGATTCGGTTGCCTTTTGCGGCCGTTACTACGCGTGTTGGCCGGTCGCAATCGTTCGCGGTCGTCATTTTCGCCCGATTTTACATGGCGCAATCGCCTTTTGCGGCCGTTACTATGCGTTTTGGCCGGTCGCAATCGTTCGCGGTCGTCATTTTCGGCCGATTTTACGTGATACGATTGCCTTTTGCGGCCGTTACTACGCATTTTGGCCGGTCGCAATCGTTCGCGGTCGTCATTTTCTGCCGAGTTTACGTGACGGGATCGCCTTTTGCGGCCGTTACTACGCCTTTTGGCCGGTCGCAGTCGTTTGCGGTCGTCATTTTCGGCCGATTTTACGTGATGCGATTGCCTTTTGTGGCCGTTACTATGCGTTATGGCCGGTCGCAATCGTTAGCGATCGTCCGAAAATCGGCGGGAAATACTCGCTCGAACTTTCGAGTAGTTTTCAAAACTTCGAGTAGAGTTTGAGTATTAAAATACTCGGCCGAAAACTCGAAGTTTCGAGTACTCGCACACCCCTACTATAAATAGTTTTGCTCTCTTTGTTGTATTTAAACTTTTCCCTGTTCAATAAGTGTGAAACTATCAAATCGCTTCTCACCATGATTACTTGTTATAACCTACCAAAATAACTACAGTTCTCAGTCTTTAAACATTTGATCGGAAGATTGCTAAGTAGACTCTTGCCTCACAACATTGTATAAAGTTGTATGAGGAAAATTCCTATGCTGGGCTACACGTCAGGTGGCAACAATTATCCCTCAAGCGACAAAGACCTACAAGTTATTACAAGTTATCATTACCGAACTTGCAAAATCTGAGGGCTATTTCACGCGTGTCTTCATTCGCCTAATGCCTGCCAGATATAGGAATAGAAGGTTTTAAAGTAATATAAATAGAATATCAAATGAGTTGAATGAAAAATAATTCACGATCATAACACTAATTAAATCAATATTTCAGGTTCGGGTTGGCAAGTTTTTGAGGTTCCCTATCGGCTATCTTCGCTATGAAATGATCCGTCCGTATGCCATTCCTCCTGAAGCCATAGCAGGGATCGCAATGGGGACTATTAGTCTGCTGCTGTTGTTTGTCATTGTTTTGGTCGTGTACCGTCGCAAGTCCACACAAGCTGAACGTGAATATAAGCGGATTCAGATCCAGATGGACACATTGGAAAGTAACGTGCGTTCCGAGTGCAAAATGGGTAAGTTTAGTTTTTAACCCTATTATATCCAAAATATTATAAATAAATATATTTATATATATGTATGTTTATGTGTTGTTAAAGGGACGGATTCAGAGATCCAAAGATTCAAAGATCCTCACACGTCAACCGAAGCTTATTGTGTGTCCATATATATATGTATATATGTAATATAAAAAAAAAACAAGAGGTTTTTTACCCTAAATTATTTTTTATTTTTATAAATAAGAACTTTATTTTCCTACAGAGTATTTCCTTATTTCCCTTTTTTGGATGAAGGATAAATAAATTTATTTGATTAAGTTTTTACTCAAACCAACTTTTCTGAGTCAAGTTTATTTTCTTTTATAGATGTTTCAGTATTTGTAAAATTATAATGCCTCGATTCATGACGCAAGGCAACTTTTTAAAATTCTCTCCTTCCTAAATGTTAAAGGTTTAGTGAAATACTTATGATACTAAGATGTATTTATATAGATGAAAAGCGATTAAGTTCCGCCAGATTTGTTGATGCGCCGCCAACGCGTCGTCGTCGTGAGACCGGTTGTAATTTATGTTCCTGTCCTAACCGGCATTGCCTAAAGATAAATGGAACATCTTTCGAAGGTGGGTGTTTGTGAGAAAGTGTGTGAGGAGTTCAAGTTTGGTAATGGATTTTTAACTGCTTTTTGTCAGTGGTAAATCCCGTTTAACTCCTTTGTCCTATGAACCATTAATCACACGGATAACTTTATGAATCTCGCTCTCATGCATTGTTTAAAATATTCAACAGAATTAAAATCACAGACCATAGAATGAAAGTGGTCTGGGTGTACAGTGTATAGAAGTGAATCAAGCCAGGATCTAAATTATGACGGTTTATCACTCCTCAAGTTTATAACTTAAAGAACTGCTCAAATTGAAAGGAAAAATTTAACTGCGGAGTCCTGAGGTCAAAGGGAAAAATTATTTCTTTTCAAAACGTCTAGAGAAAAACCCCTTTAAGTCGTCAAAATTTATCATGAAATAAAAATGCAATTGGCTGAACAACAAATGTCTTAAGGAATTGAGGTAATTTTCTTTATGTTCATTTAAGAGTGTAATTTTAGTTAATCTAGGAAAGCCCATACATTTTATAACTCAATTCATAACTCAATTTTTGCTGTTTCTGGACAACTAAGATGGCAGACCTTCCAAAAACAGGTTTCACCACTGCAATGCTTAAGGAATAGGGATATAGCTTTCCATAGTCTGGGGATAAACCTAGCTTGTTAACGTCACTATGTTATTTTTTTATTTGTTTGAATAATCAGCTAACTTTAAAACTAATACTATTTTATACTGTTGTGCACCTGTTTGCTTTTCTTGCCTAATTTACACATATTTTTACTTGCTTTTAGTGTGTTTTTATATTTTAAGTGTTTTAAATAATTTTGTTTGTTTGTTTAACAATCAAGCTTATTCTGCTTGTTATCTCCCCTGATTGATACAATTCTGGTTTTTGAAAAAATAGATCATTTGTTCATGATATTTGCTTCCAAGATTGAATGTGAGCTTCCTTTCATATGAGCTAAAAATAGATTTGAGGCTTATTAGGGAATTTCCTTTGGAAAGTGAACTATTAGCATGACCCGCACGGTGAAACTTAAGCCCGGGACGACCATATAAGTTCCTAACGTAACCCCCTGAACACGTTTTGGGGGGTCGTTCAAAATTTTATATATGCTAAAAACAGTATACCTACATTTTATTTATGCACTCTAGCGGTCGCATTTTTTGTCCGATTTACTTCAAATTTGGTAGGGACGTTCCTTTCTATAATCTGTTGGACAAGTTCGTTGGGCAAAACAATCGGAAAACTCTAAACCCATTTTTTGGGGATTAATCTTTCAAATTTCGAGTTTTTGGGCCCAAAAAGGGTCAGAAAAGCCCCAGATGTAAAATTAATGCACGTAAAAAGATGGGAATCAAAGAGTCGAAAGTTTTAAGCACTCTCTCGTCATTCTAGCATAAATATTTACCGAGTTATTAAAGAAAATGTGTATCGGCTAAACACAGTACGTTGTCTTAGGGGGGGTTTTACACTAGAAAAGCCTGTTATTCCTTTGATAGAGTACTTTTATTATCCCCAGCAACCTCACGCCTACTTTCAAGCCTGTCTGGACCCTCTCCTAACCTTATAATGCGCAAAATTGTATTCCCAGCTTTGCAAGTAAATGAAACCAGGAGTATCAGAACAGCCAAAAAATCAATGTTTTCAGATTTCAATAAAAATTGGACAAATGTATGTTTTTACACTTATTTTGAGTTTTAAAAGTTTTTATGTGGAAATTCACTTCCCTCACGTCAGCGTGCTGCGTGCAAACTCGTTTTTATTTATTTCCATCATTTATTTTGTTAAACATTGGTTAGCTTATCTCTAATATATTTGTTTTTCATGCAGTGAACTGTACTCTACGGCATTTTCAATTATTTTCAACTACTAGACTCGAATTTTCAAGTAGTATCTAATACTCGCTCGGCCTTCGAGTACTAGAAATTACTCGACAGGTACTCGAAAACTCGAGTACTCGCCTACCCCTACGTACCAGTAACGGTAGCAATTGCTGAAATAAGAGTTACAGTCATCGGGTTTTTCTAAATAACAGAACTAGTGAATACCTTTGTTTATCCAGTTTCATGTTGGTTATGATCACATGTTAGGCCTGGGACACACGGTCCGGGTAAACGCCCGGCCGGTTATTTTCCCGGATCCGTGCAATATTTAATGTTAGAACACACTGACCCGGCGATCGTCCGGATTGTGCAATATTCACATTTTTAATTGAAAAGTTTGTCAGTTGCCTTGGAGATATGGAACAGTCAATACGCAAAAAACTGGCTGTGCTCTATTTTCTCCACCACAGACTGAAGAAAAAACGCCAGAGCCTTTTATTCGATGTAAAAGTTCAGTTTAGCGTCCCGTTGGCAAACATAGAAATCTTTGATTGTAACAGATATATTTGTATCTAGAAATATAAGATATAAAACAAATTTTTGTCGGAAACTCATCTCTAACTACACTAAACACTTTGTGTTCCAATTATTTACTGATGTTTATTTGGGACAAGAAATTTCAATTTTTTGTGCGTTTGTGGGTGCGATAACTTTCGTAAACATACAATTTTGATGACATTTGGTACAAACATGTAAATCAGCATTTTATGACTTGAGTTTGAAAATTTGTATCCTGCTATGTCTGGTTTTGTTTTTATCGTTGTTAATCTCCAAAGATCTGTCCATCTACAAAACTAATTAATAAGTCTATAACTATACCCGCAAACATGACGGACACTGATTTGAACCCAAGATGACAAAAGCTACTAGGCCACTCACTATCTGAGGGTTGAACGATGACTGGAGTGGTGGATGAACGGGCGATCACCCGGCCCGTGTGTTCACGTCCATTTGTTTCAATGCCCCGCTACCTGCTTTCCGGGAAAACATCCGTCCGTGCAAGTAGAGAATACCCGGGCGAACCCCCGGACACTTTGGTGTCCGGACCAGGCGTTTGTCTGTCCAGGCACCGTTTGTCCTGACTAATGCCTTTTAGTGTACTTCCACTTAATCCGGACAAGGATGAAAACCCGTCTGGGCATTCGCCCGAGCTGTGTGTTCCCAGCCTTATATATTATTGTTATGAACAATTAAGAAAGATACTTATTCAAATTTATACTAGGTAATCAAGTTATATTTTTTAAGTTAAAATAATAATGTTTTAGCCTTTGCTGAACTCCAAACAGATATGACTGATTTGACAGCTGATCTCGAGTCATCTGGTATTCCCATGTTGGACCACAACGAATACATCCTCAAGGTTTTCTTCCCAGGGGTCAGAGATCACCCTATTCTCAACAATCCTAAGGTAATGATTACTTTGTGTCTAAGTGATTTAGTGGATTAAGGTGTTTTGAGTTTCCGAGTTACCTTATGCAGTGCCTGATTAAGAGGTGTGGCGCCGCCTGTAGGCTTGATTTGTTTTGGCGCGCCCCCCTCCCACAAAAACCTACCAGGAAAAGGATTCAAAACTTAAGACTTAGAAATATTTTGTGATGTGTCAGTTTCGGTTTTCAACCATTTTTATTGGTTTATTGGGAAAACTGAATTTGAGAACCTATATCTCTCGATTTCAGTTCCATCGTAATTAACGGTCTGATCGCGTAACATCGGCCGTAATTGACGATCACATCACGTAATCGGCCGTAAAAGACGACCGGACCATGCACCATTAACGTAACAGATGACCGAACCATGTGTGTGTGTGTGTGTGTGTGTGTGTGTGTGCTTTTGGCCATAAATGACAATTGCACCGCACTTTATACAAAAAAGAGTGTCGATTGCGCCGCTATCCACCGAAACAGACGACCGTAGCGTGATGTATCGGCCGTAAATGACGACCACATCGTATAATCACGGCCTTACGGTAATTGACAATAGCACCAAATGATATAGACCTTAATATATAAGGCACTACATTATATCGGTTGTAAATCACGATCGCTTCGCGTAATCTTGGCCGTAAAAGATGATCGCACCGAGGATAACCGTGTCGAGAATAATCCCTTCCCAAAATAATCCTGAGGTAAAATAAATCCCCCCCCGAAAGCGGGATTATTTATTTCTCGAAAAATTCCTGAAATTTCGGGACTTATTCATCCCTAATCACAGGCTAAGGGACACCTAAATAAAGCAGGTATGGCGACAGGAACGGGCGCACAGAACTAAAATTCCCTCTAGCCAATTGATTACTGCCTAATGCAGCCTAATGGTTAATCAGACCCTGACCTTATGTAACATATTTATCAAAGCAACTGAGTAAAGAAAAGTTAAACTTAATGGGTCAATAGATTGTTACCGCGAGAAAATTACTTGATTATATATTTAAACTTTAAAATAAAATATAATTGTAAAATGTTACTATTTATTTAAGTGGTTTAATAATGGTATTGAATGAATTACTTTTAAAAAGTAAAGCAATTTTTATAATTATCATCTTAATCTGATTGTATTTTTGAAACTCATAATAGCGATGGATTTGAATTTATTTTTTTGATTTATTTGGACTTTACCTATCGCTTCTAGTGTTTAAAACTACACTACGTTTCGGGAGGTAAGGAAACTCCTTCCGTTATCAAGTGAACCCTACTTACATCTAAATATCAAACTCTTACACCTAACTAACCTACATTTTTTTGGATTTTTTTGGTTATTTTTCTTTTACATTTTAATTTACACTAACACAAAGATAACAAATATATATACAAAAAATCGAATACAATACACTAACACAACATTTATATATACGAACAAATGGAAAACTGACAATACATTACCTGTTCTGCATCGTAGCCTCCAAGCTGACGGCAAACATGGGAAACTTAAATCTCACGTCCATCCACAACCAAACCGCACACTATACTGTAACCAAAAACCAAATATAACCAAAAAATCCAAAAAAAGTAGGTTAGTTAGGTGTAAGAATTTGATATTTAGATGTAAGTAAGGTTCACTTGATAACGGGAGGAGTGTCCCTACCTCCCGAAACGTAGTGTAGTTTTAAACACTAGAAGCGATAGGTAAAGTCCAAATAAATCAAAAAAATAAATTAATCTGATTGTTCTCAAACGTTTCAGTGTCATCAATAATAACAATATTTCTTCACTGTATACAAATGTCAAATAAACTTCACAGTCAGTTAACACATTCTACATCTTCTGGTTTGATTGATTGCAGGTTAGAATCAATGGTCCTCCAACAAACTACGATGCTGCAATGCTACAGTTTGAACAGTTGATCAACAACAAGAATTTTATACTTAATTTTATAGAAACCTTAGAAGCCCAAAAGTCTTTCAATATACGTGATAAGTAAGTACTATTTTTATTTTATTTTTTTGTATCATCCAACCGAATGTTAACGCATGCTTATTTGAGAAAATATAGACCTATGATTTGTACAAATAAAAAACAGACAAATATCTTGTTTGAAAAAAAATATAAAACGTCCTGAAAGTGTAGATGAACATGGATGATGGTTTGAATTCATCTGTGGTGAGTCGGGAACTTAATATTAAGTTGCTATCTCAATGTAACTGAGTTTTTCCTCTTTGTTTTTGGACTTTTTATTTGTGAAACACCATTTTATATATATATAGGTTCATTTGGAAAAGCTCTAGGCTGTGAGAATTTGGTAAGTTGGGAAAAGGATAGACAGCTAGCTTACCTGAAGAGAATAAAACAGGTGTAGCACAGGAGACACATAAAAAACACACAAAAAGCACTTCATATTTCGTCCCTCTTGGGGACTTCATCAGAAGAGAAGAGAATGAAGTATAAAATGGCTGCTTGTAAACTGGTCCTTAAGTCAGTGTTGCCACAACACACAAACACCACTAAAATTAACCTGTTGTACATTAACACTGGATTTTGGTACACACCAAGTCCTGCTTTGATTGTTTATGAAAAAACAACAAAAAAAACACTTAAAAAGATGGAGAAAACTATTTTGTCTTTTGAAACTGTTCATATGTTATATTAAGCTAGCTGTGTAAGGTAAGGTTAGGTTAGGGTTTTTTTTTGGGAGAGGAGGATTATCTGATACTGAGGTTAGGGGGTGACCTGGAGTTAGTGACAAATTGATAGGCTAACTCCCATCTTCTGAGCATGGAGCTATTGCACTGATTTTTGGGAATCGATTTTAATACTCTGGTGGTGAAACAGTCATTGAAGCAAAGGTTGTGGCTGTTGGCATGTTGTGCTACAGGGTTTTCTTTTTCCGACTTGACATCATGTCTATGGCCATTCATCCTTTTCCGCAGAGTTTCTGTAGTTCTTCATTTTATATATATATAATTATAAATAGATTAAAAATACCTGAGTACCCTTTTAATTTCATTTTATTTTTCTGACACGTGTTTCGGCTATAATGCCATGTTCACAGCGTCTTAACTTTGGACGTTATTTACATGTTAAGTTAAGACGCTGTGAACATGGCATTATAGCCGAAACACGTGTCAGCAAAATAAAATGAAATTAAAAGGGTACTCAGGTATTTTTAATCTATTTATAATTATAATTATAGTAGCCCTATTAAATGAACTGAAAATATCTATATATATATATATATATATATATATGTATGTCAGAGGATGAATCATTTAGTACTGTACACAAAATGGGAGTTTCTCTTTCCCTGATCACTTTGTTCACTTTGTTAATCATTGTCAATTTGCTGTGGTTGAGTTATTCAATGACAATATCAATTTTTCATTTAAGTAAACTGTTCAAAACTAATCTGCTTTCTCAAGAGCTCATAAAAGTGCTTATTACTTCAGTATATTTAATGATTTCATTTACCTTTCAGAGTAAACGTCGCATCATTGTTGATGGTGGTGCTTATGGGCAAGATGGAATATGCGACAGATATTCTACGAAACTTGCTTCTGAGGTTGATGGAAAAATCTGTCGCCACCAAACATCCGCAACTTATGTTGAGGAGAACCGAATCTGTAGTGGAGAAGATGCTAACCAATTGGATGGCTCTCTGTATGTACAAATATCTTAAGGACTACGCGGGTTCTTCGCTCTTCCTGCTGTACAAGGCCATCAAGCATCAGATTGAGAAGGTAATTTGTCGTCACTTGTCTGCTGTGATGGCTCAAAATGTTCTCATTTTTAAATCAATCTTTATATTTTAAATCATTCAATTTTTTTTTCTCTCCCCTGTTCATTGTACTGGTACTGTATATGGAGAAAGTATTGTTTTTGTCAACATTTTTGAATTTGAGTTCTTGGTGGAAATATTTTGTCGGTGCTCCCTGAATCAAAAAACTAGTTTCTGAAGTGATGTCTGTCTGTATGGATGTGTACAAACCTAGAGACCACACCGGTAGACAGATTTTGATACAATTTGGTATGTAAGTACTAATCCATGATATCTCTAGGTGTTTTTTTTTTTTTTTTTTTTGATGGGGAATTATCTCCCAAAAACCGCTAAAAACATGAAAACCCACATTTTCCAAAAACTGCACTAATGATTTTAATTTAAATTTGGTAGTTTATAGTGCTTTGAGTCTCTTAACGAATTGATCACTTGCATTCCTGGGAAAATTGGGTTCAGAAATTATAGGACTTAAAAGGGACCGACATTCAGTTATTTTGTTGATTGTTTTTCGGATTCATCTTAAAATTATAAACTTCGGATTCATCTTAAAATTATAAACTTAAATCAAAATTTACTCATCACCTGTTTTTCGGATTCATCTTAAAATTATAAACTTAAATCAAAATTTACTCATCACCATTGATAAAAGCTTGTAAAATTAAATAAATTAGTTTGTAAAATTATTATTCTACAACTAATAGTTGCAGAGAAAATTTAAATTTTCATTTTGCTGTAAACACTGTGCGTTGTCCAATGTTATTTTTAGGGAATGCAAAAAATATCATGTCTCTCTAATTTATTTATGAAATTGATTCAAATTAGGCATGTAGTTAACATTGATCAATAGAAGGTATTCAGAATATTTTGCCACCTAACCCTGGGGAGAAGAAGGGGATTTCCCCCCTTAAAACCACTGTATAGCAATGGCTGTGTAGTGCCTGCATTAAAGGGATTTGGGTGGACATTTCTGAATAAATCGGTTACTAGAAGATTTTATATACATGCTATGATACATATAAGGGAATTTGTAATAGGGTTAAAAGGGAGAGAGTATTTGTCAGTTTTCCAATACTGTTTATATTAATGTAAATTATATTCTAATATATATAAAGGAGTTGCATATAAGATTCTAGGATTTCATTCTGTAATGTGTGTATACCTTTTTATTAGAAAATGTTGAGACATAATTAGCAGACTTGTGAGGATATTACTCTAGAATTATCAGGGATATTGAAAATTGATATTCTGTAGAAACCCTGAAATAAAAAAAGCAGATTTTGTCTATCTTCCTACAATTAATATGAATGGTCAAGACAATAGACTCCAAAATCATGGCAGCAGCAGGTTCAAATCCCAGTCCTGGCAGGTAAATTTTATCAGTACTGTCCAACTCGTACTGAAACGGCTCACCCCCTGCTTTGCTTGATATGTTTTATACGCAGGTCTGCAGTCTATGTAGACAGGCAAATTAAGGCAAAAAGAGGCCTTCACACGACTTTTACAAAAAATAACTAATATACAGGGTGTTTATTATAAAAAAACTGTACAACTTCAAACAAAAATAAAACATTTATTTTTTCGCCTAAAGTTATAAAACTACAACCAAAGTATAGACAATTTTCTCAAGTTTTGTTATATATTAAGTTTAGCTAATTTCAATATGTTTCCCATTATTTGCACGCAAATAATCAAGTCTACATTCCAGTTCGGCCCAATCACAACGTAACATATGATCATCGATTTCAGCAAACGCTCCCCTGATTCTTTCTCTCAGTTCTTCTTTGATGTTTATCTTATTGGCCTACACCTTATCCTTGACAAAACCCCAAACAAAAAAACACTCGGGGTAATATCTGGTGACCTAGGAGGCCAAGATATTGGTCCATCACGGCTAATCCAATGGTTTTGGAATGTTTCATTCAAACCATATCAAACAAACAATACACCAATGTGGGGGAGCACCGCACCGTCCTGATAAAACATTACATTTGGCTGAAATTCTTCTAGTTGGGGAAGAGAAAAATTATATCTCGTTTGAAGTCTCCACTTAACAGCAACATCGGACTTAGGACTTTGGTTAAATAAACCACTTCAGACACCGTGCTTTATCACAAGCGTCCATTTTGATTCTAATAAAAATTTTGTATTTGTTTTTGATTACCAGGCAACAATTTAATTGAATCAGCTGATTAAACTGCCTGCTGATTAAAACTTTTTGAACCACTCTTTCGTGTGGTGTCATAAGGAAACTTTTATGAACCATGGAACATGAATGCAAGAACAATAAAGTTGTAAAGTTTTTTTATAAACACCTTGTACTTAGATTTAGGGAAACACAACAATAATTTATAATCATCGTTGTGTCAATGTCAAAAGTAGTTGGATAATCCAGAGTCTGTTAAAGTCAATTTAGTGTTGTAATTTGAATATTTTTAGTTTTAACATTTAAAATTGAATAAAGGGCTGTTTTATGAGATGGTGTGCGTGTAACAGGGGCCAGTGGATGCAGTGACGCATGACGCCAGGTATTCCCTCTCGGAAGAACGGCTGCTGCGAGAGCAGATTGATCATGGTGTTGTGGTAAATATCAGTTGCTAATATTATGGCTAAGTAAGTACTTTGATTCAACAAGTTTACCATTGGGAAACTTCCCTAACAGGACTGAATTTTCCAAATAAAAATGTTTAAAGAAACAACTGTGGACATATATAAACAAAAATAAATTAAATATATATAGCATGGCATATATTGTACGCAAATTATTCAGCAGCTTTACTTGTTATGCTGTACTTGGCCCTGATTCAGTGTGTATTTCACTTTAAAGTATATTACAGTAGTAATCCAATTATCCGAACCTCAATTATCCGAATCTCCAATTATCCAAATTGATTTTGAGTGAAATAATAGAAATACACGGGAGTGCGTGTAGCGATAATGCGCTGTCCTGTTCTACTGTATTGATGTAAAAGTGTTGTGCTACTTTTTAACAAGATTTCTTATGTTAATAACTAGCTTAGATGTTTTAAATAGAATTCCTTATCATGTGGTTGCAAACTATATAGCTTGAATCATCTGAAGAGAAGTGTTTTCCTTTCGAGATTTTTAAAAATAACCTAATATTTAGGTTGTGGCCTTAGAAGCTGAAAAAAATTAAAATCATTTGGTCGTTGTTTATAGACAAATTTGAAGTGGTAACACAGTATTTGTGTACATAGCACAGCATTCAAACTTAACTTTGACCTACTGCTCGAACTTGATTTGGGAAATCGATTCGAGGCCTTACTTTTACAGTTCATACATTCACTTGAAGTAGTTAAATTGACGGTTCACAGATATTTTAAGTAATGGGCCTTTTTGCCTTTGTCTTAAGTATCTTTGCTTGCAGACTCTTCATGTGATGCAAGACGACATGGATGAAAAGATCCAGTGCAAGGTCCTTGACTGCGACACCATCAGCCAGGTCAAGTCCAAGATCCTGGATGCTCTCTACAAGAACACACCGTTCTCAATGCGGCCTTCCATCCATGAGCTAGATTTAGGTATTTCAATTCACTCTTTATTTTGGTACAATCAATTCCCGATTATCCGGTAAAGAGTACCCTTTTTGGGGATGCAAAGTTTAAGCGTCCCGTAAAAAGTTTTCTTAATGGAACCTGGTTTGAACGTATCAGGCGGCACTTGGTTGTAGCATTGAGAATCATTTATTGTTGGTGTAAAGAGTTAACCTTGATCAAATTTTGCAAAAACAGGATATTTTGCTTTTAGGATGCACCATTGATTTATCATTTAATTGTTGTCATTCAATTGCTTGTTTGATTTCCTTCCCTAGCATAGAAGGTTTAGACAAAGAGACACACCGTCTAAGGCAATCCATGTGTTTTTGTATCCTAGTGGACAATTGTTTCCCCCCCTATTTTACAGGGGCATCATCAGTTCGGGCGTCCGAGGTTAACACATAATAGCGAACTTGACATTCTTGTCGATAGTTGCAACAATACTTAAAACGAACGAACACATAAAGCAAAAAGAACATTGAAACATTTTCAAAAAACTAAACGTTGTTATCAGGTCTAACCTTACTTTCACCGCTCCGCACGCGTGCTTACACCGGTCGGTACTGGATGACAGTTTTAAACAGGCACGACCTACTATATCACTTGCCGTGTTTCACTAAATGATCGTAGATTGCGTTCACAGAGAAGTTGGTTTGAACGTTTATTATGCGGTGAGGGTGATGTTTGTTTGCACTATATATTTTCATTTCCTCTATAGTCTGTTTAGCCTACGAGATTTACCGCATACGTGGAGGACTTCCAACCCCTCATAAATTGATCTGTATGTGTGGCCTGTGTCACGTATATGGGTGGCAAAATTAGAATTTCCAATGTTTGATTGTTTACCACTTACTGCTTTGATGTGTTCCTTGTATCTGGTCTCAAAGTTCCGTCCGGTCTCTCCTATATAATAACCTTCGCAATCACCGCAGGGACCAACAACAAATTATCTAAGATCCTAAGGCCCCGAAATAACAGCACACCACGCAACTTAAACGAGAACAAGGTGTATATAAGATCAACTAGTATTATGTGTTAACCTGGGACACCCATGCTGATGATGCCCCTGGAAAATAGGGGCGAAACAATTGTCCACTAGGATACAAAAACACTTGGATTGCAGTAGACGGTGGAGTCTCTTTGTCTTAATTAAAGCAAGTCCGGGTCTCCAGTAGTTACAATGCATAAAAGGTTTATATTGAATATATTCGTACAGGGCAAAAACCTTTAGTATAATTCTATAAAACTAAATAGGTGTAAACAGGATTTACCTAAAGCAATCTCAAAATCCTAGGATTGTAAATCAGGTACTGGATTGAAACCCCTAGTGATTTATGACAAAATAACAAACAATCCAGAGGTTAACTAATTTTTCTTATAATTGTCCCAGAATCGTGGAATCCTAGTGGTATTTTCCACATTATATCCTATTATTAACTCAATTGTTCACCATGTTTTCGACAACTTTAGTATCATGGCCCATTAGATAAGAAAAAATTATTAAAATAATAACCACCGGGTTATATTTAATATTTGGAATCCATTTGGCTAAAAATTCAGTTGATGTATTTTAAATTAAGACGTGACGAAGTCCCATTGACTGAATTTTCATCGCATATTCTTAACTGTAGATGTGATCTTGACACCAAAAAACAGTCGAGTTATTACTAGTGAACTCTCTTAGTGCCAAGCAATAAATAAAAGTTTACTTCCAAAAGTGTTGGTTATGTACTATGAGGTATGTCTCAAAAGTGCCAGATTGTTTCTGGCGTTTTTGCGGTTAAGATACGGTAAAAATAAATGTTCGATAATTAATGATCGATATATCGAATACCACGACTTCCGACCATGTTTTTTTTTCCTTGCTCAGCAAATACCGGAATTCCCACACGCTAAAGTTTGTTTTTCCTAAACGCGTTAAAGTTTGTTTTATTTTGTACATCCATTAAGTAATTTGATTATGACACATTGTATGGTTTCCAGAATGGCGGTGTTTTATTTTGTACATCCATTAAGTAATTTGATTATGACACATTGTGTGGTTTCCAGAATGGCGGCACGGGCGAGGCGGCCATTTGACTCTGCAGGACGAAGACCTGACGACAAAGTCTGTGTGTGGCTGGCGCAAGCTTAACACACTGGCGCACTACGGTGTCAAGGAATCCGCTGTCATGTCTCTCATCCCTCGGCAAAACGATGGTTTTAATGCCAACTGCAAGCAGCCCTGTCACAATTGTAAGTCGATAACATATTTCATCTAAGGTCCATTTTAACATTTTGCTCTCAACATTTTAAACCCGTTAGTTTGAATTTATCTCTGACAACTGGTGGTGATACGGCTTTAAAATAGTTCTATTTTACCCTTCTACATAAGCGTAATTTCAGTATTTTTAGTGGAGGGGCAAAAATGGTCATGATCGTGATTATTGTGACTTTTCATACATTACAATAACATTTCCTCCACCCCCTTGCCACCCCCAAATTACGCCTATGCCCCTGTAGGACATCACTCGTTGTTCTTCATAGACACTATTATAATAGTAATATTTTATTTTGTGTAAATATTTGCCACAAATAGTTTTGTCCCAAATAATTTATTTTTATAAATTCTGTTCCAAAATATTAACAACTTGTTGATTAGCATATTACGTGTTGTTATTACTTACGGGATGTAATAAAAGACGTCTTACAACACTTTAGAATATTTTTACACTTATACTGATTCACATACGGACGGTAAACATGTATCAAAAATTAGAGTTCTCTCATTGGCCTGATGATGACCGGTGTGACTGGTCGAAATCGATAGCCTTGTACCATCTTTTATATATATATTTACCGTCTGTATGTGAATCAGAATAAGTGTAAATATATTCTTAAGTGATGTAAGACGTCTTTTATTACATCCCATAACCAATATATTATAGAAATTTGTTAAAAATTCTGTCTTTCTGATTAAGAAAAGGGTTTTAATAAACTGGCGTACCGGTATATATCCTCCTACCACCCAAGAATGAAATATGATAGGTGGCTATATCTGGTGACCATGTGATAACTGCAAAATAATTAGCGAACGTATGAGACAACTCATAAACATTCAACAATAATCACTCATTCATTTCACGCAATATGATATAGCATAAAAATAGAATAATTAAAGTTTCAAGCATATAGGCCTATCAAATATTTTGTCACATATGTTTTCCCCTTTAATTAAATGTTATTATTTTGCTTATTTTAGTTATTTAGTTAATTATCACCCCTCAGAAAATTTAAATTTAAAATAATTATTCATTATTTTGTGATGTAATAAAATATTTAAAGTCATATTTCATAATTTAAGCCTACATGTACAAAATTACCTCATAATTAACTTAATATAATATAACTAAATTCAAAATTGATCTCAAACTTTCCCCCAGCTGAAATGTTTTGTGACTAATGTATTTTGGTTCCAAGATTATTGGAAAATTGTGTTTTCAAAGTAATCATGTGAACCCCATAGCATCATCTGGAGTTTTCTGAAGAAAGAAGAGGTCTGCTGATAAAAAAAATGGCTGGTGTTAGATGCTTTGATTGAGCATTGTCTCATGCAAATGAATTTCCCCTTTTAAAAAGTTTTTTTTTTGTAACCTGCGAAACTCAGAGCAACCCTTATTTAGCCCATCAAGATTCGTATAGCTCTTGAGTGAAGAAATTGTCTGTGTGGTGAGATCTTTCCATTTTTTTAAACTACCTATCTGGAACCACTTACAACCTATATAGCAACTTACAATCCCTAGGACTTTAAACAAAACAAAAAAAATCAATTCCTCTTTATCAACGATTTGTTTAATCAAAATTTAATACAAGTTCTCAACCTAAGTTATTCAAGAAGATACTTTATTTATTTGGACAAAAATAACTTCAAAAACTTAACTAGGCCCTCAGCCTAAATTTCAAGAAGAAGCTGCCATTTTGAACTTTAAATTATACACCTCAAGATCCCATAACCATAATTATAGATCAATAGTAAATTTTTATCGAATAGTTTAAATTCACATAAATTGGACCTTTTTTAAATTTCTAATGATTTTTATTCATATGAAACAAAGTTATTCTGACCTTTAAGCTTCAGCACGATCACCCCGACCCTGTATTATAAATGACTCATGTTATAAATTACCATATTTATGAAGTATAGCTGTGTATAATACTTTGGACTTTGATATCATCTAAATTGAAAATTACATTCTTATAATCTTATTTTCTCTCCCCAACATTGTACATCTATTGTAACCCTTATTCATTTAACCATAATTTGTCTGCAATCTATAAATGTAAAATAATGAATAAATGTCCACCATTACTTTGTTAATTGTATTTATGAGTTTTCATTTTAATTTAGATAAAACAGCTGTTAGGCCTAAATAGTAAACCTGTGAATTTAGTCATCTAATCAAGGATCAAGTTACGAATAGTTGAAAGGGAATTATTACTGTATTTACAATAAACTCTTAGTCGAACAGTCGATTGTTATTAACCAAAAATTATTCAAGAGAGCTGTATTAGTGTTAGTTTTTGTTTCAATGGCGCCCAATTCGTGAGGCTTAAAGTAATCAGAATAACTTTGATGAGGTAATTTTAACTAGAAATAGTATAGATTTAACCTATATTTGTTTACCTACCTTGTTAAGCTAAGTTATCCACCATGTCTGAAGGTTATAATTTACGTCCCAACCCCAAACCATCTGCAAAGAACTTAGAAAATAACCCAAATGTTAGGTCCCTACGACGAGCAAATGTAACGTTAGAATCTCAAAGTGTAGGCGGTGAAAGTGAACTTAACCTTAAATCTGACAACACAACACCCATACCACATATAGAACATTCATCAACCAATGATACTTCGGACAATAGCTCCCACGACAGTTTTGCGTTATTTAATGAGCCCCTAAGTGACGATGAAACCCCAAATGATTTTGTGATGTTAATAACACGAGTAGGCCCTTTAACAGCAGACAGTACTGACATTAGCAAAAACGTAAACATCTCGGATTCGGCTGACTCACACATTCGCTCAGGTCCCTCTCTCCCAGCAACTAGCGCTGCACAACACGTAACGGTGGACAACGGAACTACCGATAACACAACACCTGAATCGCCCATTTCCACGGCTGCCTCGGAACACGGAACGTCTCAAAACAGACAAAATAACGACCTATTACGACAAATTGCTGCGCTTTTAGAAATTAACAGTGCGTCCCTTGAGGCTAAAATAGAAAATAACAACGCATCGCTAAAATCTGCCCTTGAAATCAAAATAGAAACTAACAGTGCCTTATTTAAATCTGAACTAAAATCACATTGTGAATCCCTCAAAACGGAATTAAAATCTGAAATAATCCACATCTTTGAAGACCAAATTAAAAATTTACGCCACAATCAAGAAACTGTTCAAACAGAATTAACACAGATCCGTGACACTCAACAAGAACATACTAACAAGCTCAAGAAAATTAAACAAGAAATCGAAACTAAGTTTGAAAACTGTGAAACTGAAATTCGACAACACTTAATTCTCGATTTAACTAAACAAGAAAAATCCCTAACAGAACAAATTAATCATAAAACATGTAAAATCGAAAATCAACTCACATCTAAATTACAAGAACACTGCTACAATACCAGCACCCAAATCAAACAAATTCAGAATGAAAACATAAAATACATTAATCACAGCGTTCAATCCCAAACAAATAAAGTACAAGAAGCACTAATGCCTAACATAAAAGCAAACCAGGCCCTAATTAATGAGAACACATCTAAACTTCATGAATTAAATCAATCAATACAAACTCATGAATCAAAGATCGAAGATTTAGAACACCGTATCAGCACACATCATGCCACATACCCGTCAAACATTTATATTACTTGCAATGGGAACTCTGGCCTTGTACCGGACATGACATTACCTAAATTTCATGGTAGATCACACAACCCGAAAGAATATTTAGCTAAACTAAGAAAATATTATGACCGAGGATCGCTACAACTCCCACCCCAACAAAGTAAACACGAGTATCTAATCGATCTAATTGGTAACAGCTTAGAACAACACGCTTCACGTTGGTTTTGCCTTATCAAGGACGACATTAAGTCTTGGGAGGATTTTCAAATCGCGTTCGAAAATAAGTATTGGAATCGGGAAGTTCAGAAACACATTAGGCAACGCCTTGAAAGTGAAAAATACCGACCTAATGGGACACTGACTCGTTCAGAATATTTTATCGAACGTGTTATTACTTTACAATCCTTCACACCCTCACTAAGCGAAGAAGAAATAGTCACATGTCTCGCGGAACATTTCAATGATCTTATACAAGATGCTCGTAGAGTTCAGAACATAACCACAATCGGTGATTTTGCGGAGTTACTCCAACGAGAAGACCTGAGGAAACCAAAAGAAAATTCCCATCAAAATGTCCCAAACTCGTCAAACCGAGATAAACGACACTTTAGCCGTGATAATTCACAAAACTATGACCACCGTAACAATCACCAGCACCAAGGATCTAACTCATACAATCCGAGACACAATTTCGACTATCGGGCATACCAACCAGGAAATAACCCACACCAATACCACAACAACTCCGGAAACCAAAACTCATACACAAATAATAGATCAACTAACCAACAACAACAATATAACCACAACCAAAACAACAATTACAGGAACGAAAGAAACAGCCCACCATTCCCTAATAAGAATTACCCCCATAATAACCCTAATTCAGCAGAGAAAAAATATCCGACTCGAGATCAGGCTCAAGTGTGTAGCACACTCGCAGAGCGCAGCATGCCTTTAAGTCAGTATCCACCAGACCAATCAAAACCATCTTTAAACCCGTAAGCACTGGACTTACTCAGAGGCCTTCTTTTAATGATGTAAATAGTGATTTAAATTCAGTATTTTCAGTGCTACCTACGAATCTCGGATGTCAAAGGCCTAACCAAAACTGCATTAATAATCATATTAATCAGAATAATAATAATAGTAATAACAAAAACATTTCCCCACCATTAACAAATGAATTAATTGTTAGTAATATTTATTGTGATCATGAATTTTTATTATCTGAGGAAACTGAAACTACCCCAAATCAAGAAGAGAAGCAATTCATAGCATGCCCAGAAATTCCCATCCAAATTAATCAAATACATTTAAAGGCTTTAGTTGACACAGGATCCAACGTATCATGTATGTCAGAGCAATGGTATATGGAAAATCAAATCAAAATAGGTAAACATGAACAATTGCCAGTAACTAACACATATATCAAGACAGCCACCAATGATAAATCACGAAGAGTATCACACATAGTAATGATTCCTCTAACTATACAAGACTACACTACTCATGTTCAAATTTTATTAATACCGAATTTAATTAGACCTCTAATACTCGGAACAGATGTGCTTAGCGAATGGGAAATGGTTATGGACTTTAATAATGAACAAATTAAATTTAACATTAATAACAATAATGTCATATTGAAGTTCGGCAAGGTAAACGAAGTTGGAATTTTATGTTATTTAATGACTAATAATGGCCATAGGCAAAATAATAATCATGATAATATAAATAATAGTAATCAATACGGGTCTACCAATAGTATAAATCGAGTGGTTAGTGAGATTTCTCCAAACATGGCAATGGAATCCAATAATAATGGTATTATCCATGATGAACAGAAGCAACAATTAAGTGATTTATTGTTAAAATTCAACAATTTACTTTCTAATAAACCTGGCTTGTGTAATGTATATCAACATTCTCTGAGAACCCACAAAATTGTAAATGCAATACATGTCCTGTCCGCCTCATCACATCAACAGTTTAGACGACCGGCATACTTTCGGCCCATTCCACGTTTCGTCTATGAAAAGATACATACAACCTTTGAACCCCTGAGGACATCCACATCATCGATTAACATTACATCATTAAAAGAACCGACTTCAGTAACATCATCACATCAGTGTACATACTCCATAGTAAGTTTTAATCCCTTGTAAAACATTCTCCATAAAATAAATAAATATATGAATTCTACCCTTAAATAAACTGCTAGATAAACTTTTAAGTGAATTTTAATATTCAGTTATATTAAACGATAGGAGGGGATAAAATGACTGTGAAAATTGTACAGCAAGGTGTCACGCATGAACACTTTTTCCTCTTTTCTCAGTGCAGTGCCGCGAATTTTGAACAGTGCAAAACATTTCGGACCCCAACCATCACAAATATAAATGACCAATATTCCCTTACTTATTCAATATGTGTTGTCTTAATTAATTGTTTACTTGTGTGTTCTCTTCCCATGTTTTGTTATGTTTCATTCTAAGTTTCATTCCATATGTTTATATTCATTTAGATTTAATAAATATTCATATATTTGTGTTTCATGTTTATTCACTGTCATACCGAAATAATGATTTTCATTCATTCCATCATTATTTCTGAGGGGATATTGAGACAACTCATAAACATTCAACAATAATCACTCATTCATTTCACGCAATATGATATAGCATAAAAATAGAATAATTAAAGTTTCAAGCATATAGGCCTATCAAATATTTTGTCACATATGTTTTCCCCTTTAATTAAATGTTATTATTTTGCTTATTTTAGTTATTTAGTTAATTATCACCCCTCAGAAAATTTAAATTTAAAATAATTATTCATTATTTTGTGATGTAATAAAATATTTAAAGTCATATTTCATAATTTAAGCCTACATGTACAAAATTACCTCATAATTAACTTAATATAATATAACTAAATTCAAAATTGATCTCAAACTTTCCCCCAGCTGAAATGTTTTGTGACTAATGTATTTTGGTTCCAAGATTATTGGAAAATTGTGTTTTCAAAGTAATCATGTGAACCCCATAGCATCATCTGGAGTTTTCTGAAGAAAGAAGAGGTCTGCTGATAAAAAAAATGGCTGGTGTTAGATGCTTTGATTGAGCATTGTCTCATGCAAATGAATTTCCCCTTTTAAAAAGTTTTTTTTTTGTAACCTGCGAAACTCAGAGCAACCCTTATTTAGCCCATCAAGATTCGTATAGCTCTTGAGTGAAGAAATTGTCTGTGTGGTGAGATCTTTCCATTTTTTTAAACTACCTATCTGGAACCACTTACAACCTATATAGCAACTTACAATCCCTAGGACTTTAAACAAAACAAAAAAAATCAATTCCTCTTTATCAACGATTTGTTTAATCAAAATTTAATACAAGTTCTCAACCTAAGTTATTCAAGAAGATACTTTATTTATTTGGACAAAAATAACTTCAAAAACTTAACTAGGCCCTCAGCCTAAATTTCAAGAAGAAGCTGCCATTTTGAACTTTAAATTATACACCTCAAGATCCCATAACCATAATTATAGATCAATAGTAAATTTTTATCGAATAGTTTAAATTCACATAAATTGGACCTTTTTTAAATTTCTAATGATTTTTATTCATATGAAACAAAGTTATTCTGACCTTTAAGCTTCAGCACGATCACCCCGACCCTGTATTATAAATGACTCATGTTATAAATTACCATATTTATGAAGTATAGCTGTGTATAATACTTTGGACTTTGATATCATCTAAATTGAAAATTACATTCTTATAATCTTATTTTCTCTCCCCAACATTGTACATCTATTGTAACCCTTATTCATTTAACCATAATTTGTCTGCAATCTATAAATGTAAAATAATGAATAAATGTCCACCATTACTTTGTTAATTGTATTTATGAGTTTTCATTTTAATTTAGATAAAACAGCTGTTAGGCCTAAATAGTAAACCTGTGAATTTAGTCATCTAATCAAGGATCAAGTTACGAATAGTTGAAAGGGAATTATTACTGTATTTACAATAAACTCTTAGTCGAACAGTCGATTGTTATTAACCAAAAATTATTCAAGAGAGCTGTATTAGTGTTAGTTTTTGTTTCACGTATCCACATACAGTCCAGGGGTGTTCAAATTGAACTAGATAAAACCGATCATGTAAGATAAGATATTGAGAAATAGGAAGTGTACCGAGTGAAAAACGATTTCATGTGTTTTAGAATAAGTTGCTGGCTTTTAGTTTATTGTTGTTACAAGACAATATTTTCTAGCTAATTCTGTTTTAACTGTGGAAGACACAGCATCTGATATAATTAAAACTCCTTCATCAGGCTAGATGATAGTAGATGTGACTGAACAATATTTGTGATCTTGTCATTTTGTATCTTAGTCTAGCACTTGATTCTGTAGTCTTGTGACAGAAGGGTTCCAATTGAAGATCTCACAACACTGAAAAACATATTTACACCTATACTGCATTTACACCTTCTTGTGGCAGAAGAAGGCAGTAAGAATTTGATTTGATTTGGGGTACAGGGACAGTTGCAAGGCCTATTTTACTAATTACAACATAATGACTGTTCCTAGTATTTTCATTTTTCAGAATTTAATGTATGTAATAGAAAATATTACAACATTTGTTAGCTTTAGTAATATTCATAACTATCAAACAAGACATGCCAAAGATTTAGTTTTACCCACTATAAGATTGGAGAAGTGTGCTAAGAGCCATAAATATTCACAAATTAAATTGTTCAACAGACTTCCAGAAACATGTAGATTATTAGATCTAGAAACATATAGGAACAAATTTCTAAATGTCTTATTGTTAATGCTTTTTACCTATAAATGAATTTTTAAACTCAGAGCAAGATATTTATTGTTAATTTTATACTGTTTATTATGTGTTGCAATGTATTATATTTATGATATGTATTATGTTGATCTTACTGACATTATTGCTGAATATTTTCTTCTTATGATATTGTATTTGACATTTTCCATTCTGTATGAGAAAATGACAATAAATAAAATGATTCTGATTCTGATTCTGAAATGATACATACAAGAGGATAAATATACATCAAAGATTGTACAAAACTATCAGTTTTGATAGGTACCAATCATAACCAGGCCCAATGAGAGAATGATTGAATCAAAATTACACTGTACTAATATTCTATTGGCTACCACAAGTTGTGGATGTTTTGTTTTACATTTTGAAGGAATATTGTATAAAGTTAGTAAATTAACAAGTTAACTCTGACTCTGGTGACACATTTTGAAACTAGATATAAGTAGGTACGTCATTTTGATTCTAACCATTCTCTCATTAGGCTGATGATGATCGATGTGACTGATTGAAATCGATAGCATTGTACCATCTTATATGTATATTTACCGACTTTATTCAAATATAGTGTAAGTGTAAATATATTTTTAAGCGTTGTAAGACGTCTTTAATTACATTCTGTAGTTATAACAAAACATACCATAATGCTAATCAAAAAGTTATCACAAAGTTGTCGTTAAAGCATGTACATGTAATCGACAAGGTCAAGCATAAAACCACTTATATCCTAACTGAATTTATGATGGTCAATTTGTTGAAGGCTGCAATACAAGAATAAAGTGTATTACAAAATTGTGTGTACAAAACACACAAAAACTAAATGTAACACGCTAATAAAAACACTGTTCCAACACAAGACTCTCAGGGGTGTAATGTTGCAGGCACAGGCACGTATTTGGGGAATTCGTTGTCTCCAATAATTGCCAGCAACGGAGATGTAGAGGCTGGATCCAACATGCACATTTACCACTTGGTCAAGCCTCCGGACGACCACGGGTACATGAGCAATAAGAACTCAGAGAGAACACACAAAGCCATCCCAGAGATATTCCTGACACGTCTACTTTCCACCAAGGGCACTATCCAGAAGTTTGTCGATGACTTCTTCACCACCATCTTAACAGCCAACGAGGCTCTGCCTCCGGCAGTGAAGTGGCTGTTTGACCTGTTCGATGAGGCTGCGCGTCGGCACAACATTGTCGATCCGGAGGTGGTCCATGCCTGGAAATCAAATAGGTTAGTGGAGAACCGTTCTACTTAACTAAAGGAATAAACATAAGCAATTATATTACAAATTAAACCAACTGTAAAATTCTCAGGCCAAGACTTTGTTTAAGTGTGTGCAATCTAATTTCAAAACTTCTTTTATGCTACTCAGGCAAAAAGGTGAAAATCATTTTTAAAGATATTCTGAAAAGCTTATAATGTCATCGTAGTTTTAGTTTGATAGTGTACTAAAATAATTCTACAATTCTTACCAGTGGGGTTGGAACATTTTAAATTGTTCTAATAAGGTTGTTCCATTTGAATAATCACCCGAGTGGGTATTATTTACTCGATGAATGTCTAAATACTTTAAAATATATTATTGAATGGTAACAAAATATCCTTAGTCCCAGTCATTGACATGCTAAATTTCATGGAGTATTAATAAATCTTCCCTCGGTTAACCCATTGGCTCACAACCCCGAGTATACTCGTGGCCGCCGTAAGTAGCCCGGACGTGCAACCCCGAGTATTATACTCTTGATTGTGTAAAAATAAAATAATAATAAAAAATGTATACTTAAATAATTCTTTACAAATGTTTAGTCTAATAAAAGAATAGATTGTGTATAATTGATTTTCTGTGCCATGAATCATTTTAAGGAATTTTGTATGCATATGCCCATACTTGGGTAAACTTAGTCAAATTTTGGAAAAATATGATTTTGGAAAATATATGTTATATCTAGGTCAGATGTAAATGTATCACTATAATTTTTAATTTTCATGTAAAAAAATAAATAACCTACAAGTAAATAATAGTTTTTGGGCTGAAACATTATTTTATTTGTTTTTTACATGTAAGCTCCTTTTAAAATTTAAATTTGTTGTATAAACTATATATATATATATATATATATATATATATATATATATATATATAAAATATTTACCATACATAAATGCTTTCAAAAGTATTTTCTTCTTGTAGATAATCAATTTCTCCAAAGATTAGTGCAAAAATTAAGTAAATTGAGCAATAATTGTTGCTATAGTGACAGTTTTAGTAAAAGTCTACATTTATGTAATTTTTCTTAGGAAACTGAACGGTTTGTCTGGTGGCAACTTTTAGGTAGGCCAATGGGTTAACAAAACATAACCTGGTGATCTTACACGCATTAGCCTGATCAAATTCAAACGTTGAGATTTACTGCAGTTTTTGTAGTTTTGTGTAGTATTGGGGGGGGTGGGGTACTAAGCAAACCAGTATACTTGATAAGTTTTAAAAGTTTGAAAGGCCGACACAAATGGCTAAATAATTCAACAAAATAATACCATATTATTTATGTCGTTGCATGTATATTATGAAAATAATACACCTCAAACAATAGTTACTGTTTTCACATATTAGCATAATACAGTACACCTCGGATTATCCGGACTAATGTGGCGGAATATTGATCCGGATAGCGAACATTCTGGATAATCTGAAGCTACTAATTGTATAAATTATGCTCGAGACACTAGTGCCTGCAATATTGATGCTGCTAATTGCGTGGAAAGATTGTAAAACAGAATAGACGTGTGAATTTCACAGGCGTTTAACTTGTAATATATTTTATTGCAAATTTGGACTGTACATTAATGTACGTAAAAAAGCAATTAAATTATCATAAATTGCAATATGAATTTGGATTTTTTTTATTGTTAGTTGTAGGTGTGAAATAAAACATTCAATTTCGGTGACTCACTCATTTCAGTGTACGTTGGCTCAATCAGTATTGCAATTTCTATGATACTTCACACGTACATTAACGTATTGGGTTGCTTCTTAGACTTAAAAGACGCTAGCGCTGGAGGAAAACCGCGTATGACTGTAATTTATAATTTTTTTGTATTTCGTACTATCTCGTCCGATTAATCTGGGATCCGGATGATTCGGATCTGGATAACCTGAGGTTTACTGTACTAAGGTTTTCATAAGGGCCTTAAGGACTTAGGAATATGGAAAACATAGAACTTAACAATCATGGAAAAGTACAGTAAATTTATTTTATGCACAAAAGGATTCAATTGATACATGAATTTGATTGTTTTTTTCAGTCTTCCCTTAAGATTCTGGGTGAACTTCATTAAGAATCCGGATTTCATCTTTGACATCAACAAGACAACACCAGTGGATTCGTGCTTGTCTGTGATCGCACAAACCTTCATGGACGCTTGTTCAACAACGGACCATAGACTCGGGAAAGACTCTCCCTCCAACAAACTCCTGTTCGCCAAGGACATTCCGCACTACCGGGAAATCGTTTCTAGGTAATTTTTAGATGTTTTACTCTTTACTTGAGGTCAAATTATGCATCAGGTAAGGATTATTTCTCTAAGGCTTATAAGTTAAGATTCGAAAGGCAACTTTTACCATAAAATATTATCTTAACTTCTGCTAGTCTGGGGGACTATGAGTGTTTAAAATTTCTCAAAACTCAAATATTTACTACAAATGACATTTTTTGCAATAAAGTTAATACATTATTCGTACGACTTGAGGGAGTAATTGCCTGTTTGTGCAGCCCATCCATAATTTTGTTCATTTGTTTCGTTAACGGAACTAACGTGTAAATATTAAATCACCTTAAACTATTCATGCAACTAAACATAAAAATTAGTGTGTTCAGGCTGACATCACAATATTCACCATGAATGAATAGTGTGAAAATAACTTCTTTTACAAAGACAAATTTATACATTTAATAATGTCTCTGATACTCCATGGGTTCGATCTGCACTTTGGAAATTGTAAAAATATAATATATATATATATATATATATATATATATACATATATATATATATACATATATATATATATATATATATACATACATGTAAATCAATAATTTTAAATTTTGTTTAACTGAATGAATTATTAAATTCATCAATGTTGATAAACTGTGGTAGAGCCAATTATTTTGGAGTTTCGAGTATTTGCCATCAGTTGGTAGTTTCAAATAGTGTATGGGGATTTGGATACCACTCCAGATTTCATAATCTAAACGTGATTGCTAACTAATACATGAGTGGCAATATACATTTTTGGCTGGTACAATCACACTGGATTATGTATTCACAAACAAAACACGGTTTGACATTCGTTGCTGGCTGATAAAACACAGTACGGTAGTCATTTGGCCTATATACATTTTTCCGGACATCGCTTATCATCAATATTAGATGACGAAATTGTTCTTTACAGCCGATATTAAGTGGTCCGGTTGCTACTTTTGCCGATATTATGTATACTGTGGTCATTTTTGGCTGATATTATGTTTTCCATCGCCATTTACGGTCAAAATAACGCTGTCCAGTCATCATTTACACACGTTCGGATGTTTTTTTATGACCAATTCATGTTTCTAGTCAAAATTTTCAGCCGATTTTACGTGATGCGATTGCCTTTTGCGGCCATTACTACGCGATTTGGCTGGTCGGAATCGTTAGTGATGGTCCAGAAATACTCACTCAAACTTTTGAATATTTTTTAAAATGAGCCAAGTCTGAGAATTGAAATACTCGGCTGAAAACTCAAAAGTTTAGATTACTTGCACACCCCTACTTTTGGCTTTTCCGGTAGAAATCCCAAACGTCTATATAATAGGCCTTAAGCAGTCAAATCCTTGGGCATCTCGCCAGTCTAACGGTTAGCGTCTTAGACTTTGGTTCAAGGGGTCACGGGTTCAAATCCCGAGGTGTCCACAAAAAATTGAGGGGTTTGGACCGCTTTCCCTAAAAGCGTTTGTGTACTCTTATTAACAAAAATGCCGTTGGTGTTGGAATAAAAGGGTTAATGCGGTAATGTATGTTGCAGGTTCTACATGGATGTTGCGATGCTGCCCCAGATCACAGACCAGGTGCTGAGCACTGCGATGCAACACCTGTCCATCTCCCAGGGGTTAATGCGGTGATGTATGTTGCAGGTTCTACATGGATGTTGCGATGCTGCCCCAGATCACAGACCAGGAGCTGAGCACTGCGATGCAGCACCTGTCCATCTCCCAGGGGTTAATGCGGTGATGTATGTTGCAGGTTCTACATGGATGTTGCGATGCTGCCCCAGATCACAGACCAGGAGCTGAGCACTGCGATGCAGCACCTGTCCATCTCCCAGGGGTTAATGCGGTGATGTATGTTGCAGGTTCTACATGGATGTTGCGATGCTGCCCCAGATCACAGACCAGGAGCTGAGCACTGTGATGCAGCACCTGTCCATCTCCCAGGGGTTAATGCGGTGATGTATGTTGCAGGTTCTACATGGATGTTGCGATGCTGCCCCAGATCACAGACCAGGAGCTGAGCACTGCGATGCAGCACCTGTCCATCTCCCAGGGGTTAATGCGGTGATGTATGTTGCAGGTTCTACATGGATGTTGCGATGCTGCCCCAGATCACAGACCAGGAGCTGAGCACTGCGATGCAGCACCTGTCCATCTCCCAGGCTGGCCACTTCCACACAATCTCTGCGCTCAAGGAGCTGTACATATATGTTACGAAATATAGCGAACAAGTGAGTATACTTCACTAGTCCCACAAATGCTTACTACTCAAACTGAGTTTTAATCAGTATTGCAGAATTTTCTCTGAGCTAGTACTAAACACTTACTAAAATTCTAAGGTAGGAGTACTGGATTAACCTAAGGTACGAGTACTGGATTAACCTATGAATAACAAGCTGTTGTTGAAAGTTTTTAGATTATATTTAATATCCTTTCAATGCTTGTTGGAATTTGAATAAGAAACCTTGAAGGCTTGAAATGTTTCACCTCCCAAGGGCACATTCCATCTGCCCTCAAACTGACTAAGGTAGTTTTAAATTCTGTTGTTATTAACATTTTCCCTACGAACATTCCTAGGTTTCAATGCAGGATTCTTCTATTATATTGTGCATCCATCACCTTTTTTTAAGGCCATGGTAATTTCTTAAAATACTCGAGTATTTTCAAACATTATAATATTATCATTTTATACATTAAGATTAAACTTGTTTGTGTTGTATTTTAATATATATATATATAGTAATATATTTTGTTTCTTCAAAAACGTTATGAGTTGTTAATGAATATTTTTTTCCTTACGTAACTCTATTAAATATACCTTTGACGAATATTATCCAACAGTATGGTCATGGCTTATGTTTAGTGTTATTTTCTCTGGATCTTTACAGTAGGTAATTACTAAAATTAAATCAAAATTATCTTGCAATTTACAAATATTTTTTGAACATAAAAATGCTTTTAATTTACAAAATTGCAGGGAACCTGTGTACGCAAGGGAAATAATCCTCACATGGGAGGTATCCCGTGCAGGAGAATGAGTCTATATATTATCTAGATATTATTTGTTTTATTTGCGAGTTTCACTTTAATTGTAAAAATAAAATATTTTAAATTCCTGCGTGGTGAGTAACCATTCATTTTTCGAACCAAAGAGAGCACAGACTGTCAGACAGGCGATCTTGTAGGTGGATGGACCGAAAACTAAGCACACCGACGCCCACACACAGCCATTCCAGTGTGAGATTTTGTTAATTTTTAAATCAATATTTTAAAATTGCTTGTTTTTCTCATACAGATTCTGGAATGTTTGGACAATGACCCCTACTGTAAAAAGCTGCACCTTGCTCATAAGCTGGAGAATGTCGCGTGCACTCTAGAGGGGGAGGAGACTTCGACATGCTGACAAATGTCGTCACCTGATCTCGACCTGGACTAGACTGTGATAATCCTTGTGATGTGGGTCAGGTGACTAGTTCTCTCCGTCAGTCACAGTTGAAAATGATATTGTACATTTTAGATTTACTCGGACATGTTTTCAAGTGCTGCGGTCTATTAAGTGTTAGGAAGTGTTAGTTACGGTCTCTCCAGTTCTCCGCCACCGAGTGAAACATAAGCAAACCTTATCGTCTCCACAAGTTGTAAACCGTATTGTGTTCTGGCGATCGGTTGTTCTCTTACTCTCGTATTTTCAGTCGGTTCAGTCAGTGTGAAAGTACATATATAGCCTAGCTTATATAGATTTTTGTTGTATCCGTTCAATCACTTTTATCTTTTAACAAAAATGGTAACAAAGGCTATATTCTTGTCTTTGGATACTCTGATCTTCCAGTTTGATCGTGGTTAAAACATTTTGTTTGTTTAAATAACATTTTTAAATCCGCAGTCTACTAAAATCGTTTGCCCTGAAATCTATGGTTTATTCAAACATGTCAGTGAGGAGCAAAAATTCATTATTAATCAAATAAATACGTATTCTAATTTTTTTTACCTAAAAAATAATATTCGAATAAACTATAAAGATTACTACTCTTAAAATATTAACATTCAAAAAAAGGTCATGACGGGATGAAATATTCGTACTTAATTTTGAAAGCTCTTTGAATTTCATAACTACAATAAAATTCCCGGTAAGACATGAAAGTCAAAGTGATAATTTGTACTGAAACTAACAACATCATCAACTTAAAAGTTAAACTGAACGGCCATCAGTTGCTGCAAGATAGAGTAATCCAATGACAGAGTGGGGGCCCTCCACACGGTCTGGTGCACAACATTTTTATTTTACTTCTCTTTAGTTTTGGGATAAAAACTGATAAGAACAATCTAAATCAATAGTCGAGTGTCACAATTGTTCGGGTTCACTGGTTGAAAATCGAGTTAACTTCGTAATTACTTAAATATCTCCGTTTAATTATACCCAGTTTAAAGTGATAATTTATTTCAAGAATATTATGAAGTGCCTTAAGGATTGAATATTAATGGATCGGACACCACGCTGAATGTAACGCCTGAACTATTGTGACACGAGACTCTTGTTTCTTTATTGCGCTCGATCGGTTCTGTTTCCCTGATCCAACGAAGCACCATTTCCTGACAAGAGTGCCTCATCCTCATGTTCATAAAATATGCACTTACCAGTATAATATCTGAAACTTCATTTCAATGCCGGGTTTTATAATTTTAAATGAATTAATATTAATGATCGATAAATGTTGTAAATATAATGTTAATTTAGTATTTTTCTTTGGTTATTTTATTGAAAGCCAAAAGCTTTGTAACTATTTATAAATTCTATATCAAAAAATTGAAGGTAGAAATCCTAGTTTATAAATGTCAAATTATTGTATTTTTAAGATGTATACTTGGTGTGAATTGTTTAAGTATTTCACAAATGTATTTCCCTTTCAGGGAAAAACTTGAAATACTAGTAAGAAGTATAAACAAATATAATGGACCTCTTGAAACCCTGGAAATCACTACTCCACTATTAATCTTTAGTTAACAAATATTGATTGGTCATTTAAAACTATCAAACAATACTTGTAATGTGAGTATTCTTTATTGGAAACATTTAAGTTTGTATTTTAAATATATTTAGATACACATTTGTTCAAAAACTACAGTCTGTAAAATTCCCCCATTTCCCTGGGTACCAATTTGTTAATAACGTCTCCCAGTCGCTTCGTCCAGGCGAAAGACATAGTTGAGGTTATTTGTACCCTGATAGAGTCACACTAAGGCCTACCGATCTGATTCTCTTTCCATTTTATTGCAATGGTGCAGTTGATTTGAATATTTATAAATTACAAATTTGAGGACTTTCCATAATTTATAAGTATGCAATCTTGGGATTTCTATCTTCAGTGATTTGAGTTTGTAAACAAAGGAATATTCTTTATTGTCGTAAATTTTGTGAATAAGTTAAATGTCCTGTATCATGCTTTAATTAAAAGACAAAAATTGTTCCTCGATATCATGACACTTTTTACATAAATTTTGTATATTAAAGTTTTTTATATTTTTTTATTTTAACTCGAGTGTATAAATTCGGTGCCAAACATTTTTGTCAAGGGCTAATTTTGTCTTAGGTACTTAATTACTATGTTTATAGCTTTCTTGTCGTTTTCCTCTATGCCCTTTGAATTTGTATATATTGTTTTAAACGAATCTTTAAGTTCCTTTTTATAAAAACTCTACTAATACTCATTTTTTCAAACTATATTTTTACCTCCTAGGTAGGTACTTAATATTGTATTTTGTGATAACGAGTAAATATTGTATCTATGAGGAATTAACGATGATTTTTATATCACGATTAATTTCCTTTGATTTTGATTTTTACAAAGACTCTTTGTTAGCTTTATATTTTGATTATTATATATAAGTGTGTAATATAAAAAATTATTTTACAGCATTTGTTGAATTTGTTATTTATATACATTTTATTTTATTGTCTCGATAACGGCTGCATTTAGTCTTTTATTTTATTTATGAATAAAGTATTTTAGTCATTTTTAGCGATACTATTATCTTTTGCAGCCAGAGTAGGATTAAGAAAGTTAGCCGTGTAGTGTACATAGTCTTAAGTCTGTTAACACTGTAGGCATCACATCAAGTATGTACACCACTATTGTTCATTGTGTTACTATAATTGTGCAATACTTTCACTGTCTGCTCTCTAATTTACAAATGTTTTTCTCCCTTTTAGAGTTTTTTTGTATTTTTTAGCTTCGGGATTTTTAAAATAGTTCATTTTTTGTTCAATATACGCTTTTCTTATTCAAATGCAAGTGTAACTTTACAAAAGACTCTAACAAATATAGGGTTTTATATTTTATTCAAATTTTAGTTTTGCTGTTTAATATTTCCACGTGTTGATTTCTACGTAAGTGGCAGCTGAGTGAGTTGCAAGTTTTCGTTGCTACACAGAGGTCAAGTCATAGCCTCTTCTATTTATTTGTGTTTATATCTTCTATCCCAAGCGCTTTTCTCGCGATCTGATTTTCTGTTAGAGGTCATTTACTAATTAATTAATGTCTAATAATGGTCAGATAAATTTAATTGTTTCAACGTTTTATCTTTAAAATTGTCTAATTTTACCAACAAATACTAATCATTGGATGGTTTTAATAAATTATGTATAAAACCAAGGAGGCAACAACAAACTTGAGTGTCAACCTGTTTAGCTGTGTCATCGGGATTAGTCCAAACAAACATCAGTAGATCCACAGTTCTCATTTTTAATAATAACTTAACTTTGCTATTGATATCATATAGCAATAGATACAACAAAATATATCAATTTGAGATCCATCCCCCAAAAAAATAAAAATAATTTACCAATAAAAATAATTTTTGAAAGTTCTCGACAAAAGGTACAAGTAAGTATAAAAAAATTTGGTATAAATATTACTGTTTTTAATACTTTTTCAAGGTTACACATAGGGGTCTGCGGTACCAACAATTCCAGATCGATACGGTCAAAGATTTTGTACCTCGGTTCTTGGTACAAATTCGGTACGGTACAATGTACTGTCATATATACTAATTTAGTTATTAATTTGAATGTATCATAAACAAATTATTGAGTAATAATTAAGGTCATATAAATTTTTATTATTAATTTAATTAAAAAAATAAATAACTATACTATAGATAAAAATAGTTTTAAAACCTGCATCTTTAGAGTATTACATTTTAACATTGTTATTATTAGATATTAATAAAAGTTCTTGAAATAATCATGAGAAATAAATTTAAAAATTACTTGAAAATCAATCAATTGTATAAGTTGCTTAACTGATTAATTATATTGATTTAAATATAAATAAATACTATTCTTGTTGCATTGGGAGATTATTGTATCATTAATACAAAGTAAAATCAGATAACTTAAATAAAACTATGTATGATGTGTAACTAAAAGAAATTATAAATTAGAAAATTAGACCTTTAAATACTGAAGATTAAAATCAAAATAACTCTAAAATTACTTAATAACACTACTAAATTCAAAATTGAAGTCCATAACAAATATTACAGTACTACATTTATAAGTACCATGTAAAACTGGAAAATAAATAAAGAAAGTATTAAAAGTAGTACAGTGATATAATGTTAATTTGGCTATATCACATTTAAAATAATTAGCTATTAACCGCATCAAAAATTAAGTTTAGGTTGGTGTTAATAATAATTTGTAGTTGAATTTTCCAAAACCACACAAGATAATCCAACATATAACAGATATATGTATGTAAAAATTTCACAGCACAATAAAACAATAACAAATTTATGCTACCATTTAAAATTTATCAAGTTAGTGGCAATTTTTTAATTAGTTTTCAACCATTTTTGAAACCTTTTTTAATATAATTTTAAAATTTCACTAGTATACTTCAATAACAATAATAATAATACCTAAATAAAAGCAGTTTAATTTGAAATCATAATGGAGAAAGACGTGATTTAAAAGATAGTATTCCTCTTCTCACTCTAGGAATGATGTTGACAAACAACTGATTTATAGCTAATTACCGGATCTCTCCCCCCTTACCCCTCACGCTTGCCTAGTCTAAACCTTTCTTGTCTTCAAAGACATATTTTTTGCCGACCCTACCCAGCCCCTCCCCGCTCCCCTTGCCCAACATTCTTATCTCCATTCTCGTTCAGCTATAAATAACACCTGCCAACGTCTCTTTTCCTACGAGTTTTGGGGCTTGTTTTCCTTAAAGGAAATGACTAGTTATAAATAGGAGTCGGTCTTATTTAAACCACTTATTTTGTTAAACATTGTTTATCTTATCTCTGTTTATTGTTTTAAGCAGTAAATTGTACCGTACCGAATCTGTACCGGGGTTATGTTCTGTACCGAACCGATGACGGTAATTATTTGTGTACCGTACCGGTACCGTTTTTTCGGTGCACTGCAGACCCCTAGTTACACATACAACTTATGAGAAAAGATACTCACTTTTAATAATTGTAACAGATTATAGTTGTAAGTATTTTAAACAATCTTTAATAAGTAGTCAAACTGTTGTAAACACATCATTAGTAGCATTAATAAGTTTCCAAAAATAAGTAATAAAAACGCACTGTGTAATGCAATCCCGTGTAGTTTTAAACATGGATAATGAAGTATATCTGACACCTCGTAACTCAATCTTCACGAACAGTCACATTATTGCATTAAAATCCAGTGTAAATCAAAACTTTCCAATTCTTCAAAAAGTTTTCCTTTTTGTGAATATCGTTATCGATAATTTAATTTGAATAGTGTTCCTTTGAAACCTACTTTTAATATATTTGTTTTTTCCTTTGAAACTATCCATTAAAAATAAAGATCCACTTTAACTTATTTCGATAGTTTTTACTTCCATATTTGGAATTTGCCATTGCAGAAACAAAGAGTGCTAACATTTGTTTACATTTGCTCAAAATACATAAAATCTTTATAGAAAGTTGACCTAAAATAAGTTTTTATAAGTATAAAATATAGCTAAATATCATTAGAAGTCCTTAGCACAGAAGAGTATTGTATCACATTTTGATTTTAATCTTTTCAGCCTAATATATATGTCTCCCTAAGTTTCACGATGTATTTATACTTTTTTATTCGGTGTTGCAGTTTTCCTTCGATATGAATGTTTCATTTTGTTAGTAAATATAGTAGCTTTATTAGTGTAATCGATATCTTTTACATATTCAGGAAGTAGACAGACAATTATACAGTGTCCCAAAAGAGCAGAAAAACAGTGCTCAAAAACGAAGGAAGATTCTGTCCTGTTTGATTTGGGATACCTGATAAGGATTTAATGGTATTTGATGATTCAGTTCGGCCTGCCGTCCACCCCTCACGATCCCGTGACAGCACATCCTTCTTAGCCCTGATACTTACTTTATTATTTTTTTATTTAATTGTAAAATTACTTCTTTACCACCAACCAATTTTTTGATTATTTGTATGCCTCTTTATATTATATTTTGAACCAGACTTACCCTGTGGAGTGGAATGCAGATACTAGTTAAATTTGTAAATTGTGAAATTTAAATTAAATATAACTAAGCAAAATGTATGCTTATGTATTGTATGTATGAAATTTTTTATAATAAATTAAGTTTCACTACATCTGTGTTTGAACATTATTTACTTTAAGTAATCCGTCAACAGTCCTCCTTTTTATCCTTCCTCAGTCATACTCTCTCTCGCTGCTTTCAAGGGGAAAGATTGATTCCGCGATATCGATTGCATGTCACCATATACAACTAAGCACTAGTGATGGGCGATTCGCAAACGAATCATCGAGTGAATCAAATGAATCATGATTCAGCTTTTAAAATAACTGATTCGTGGCGCGAGTCAACTCTGGTAAATATGCCATGTTCATGTTGCTCGGTTTCGTTCGCGAATCGGCGTAGGCCATCGTTGTTCGCGATTCAAGATTCAATTGCGTTTCTGCTGAGAAATGGTTGGGGGGGGGACGTTGAAGCAGAAAGAACGAAAGAAGGGGTGGGAGACGGAAAAGAGGGGAGATCGCTAAACGCAAACGTTTTGTGAGATCCCACAATTCCTTGGAAATCTATTTTGTTTTGACCCCTCTTTCTTTAGAATATCATATCTGCTGATTCAATAGGATTATTGGTTCGTGAACCGATTGTTCTTATGTAGTCACTCAGCCAGCTTTGAGTATCAGCTGATCCGTCTAAACGCTTGCTTTGCTTATTGGTTCTTTGATAAGTGGGAAATGTCCGGAGTTTGCGGCTGCGCAATAATAATTTGAGATGTTCGATAGTCAAATTTCACTGATTCACTTAGACTATCGGCTCGCCAATCGCATATTGGAGTCGTAACATAACAGGAGGGCCAAATAATCTATAACAACCGAATCGTTTACATTATACGGCGAGGGCAGATATATGAATCAAAACAACTAAATGAATCGGTTCAAATTTCGATCCTTTTGAATCGAGTGATTCAAATGAATCGATTCGCTAAGAAGAATCGAACTGCCCATCACTACTAAGCACAGAAAAGAATATACAAAACCTCCATTTTGCAGATAAAACATTCAAATAGAGTGTCACTAAAGAAGAAGTATCATACACTTTCAGTTGGCTGAACTCTAAAGATTTTTTTTGTAATAATAAAAATTAAATAGCTGTAAAGAGCATATTTTAAAGTTGTGTTTAATATGTGTAAATACAGATGTCCAATGTGTGCCCACATGTCACATGGCAGACACTAAACCGATAGTCAAATTCCATACACACACTATGAAATATGCTCACATATAGTTTCTGCCTCTGCTGTTATCTTTTATCTCGGATCCAAGAGGTTTGAAGGCAGAGGAGCAACATACACTTCATGAGGACAAAGGACAAAGCAATTAATTTCTTAATGATCATTAATAAATAAAACACCTTTAAACGTCAAATTTATACAATTACTATTTACAAATAGTGATATATTTTGGCAGGCTATGCTGCCATCTTCAGACCAACTTGAGGTTCGAATAAAGAATCAAGCCTCTCTCGATTCGAGACCCAGTAAGTCTGAAGGTGGCAGCGTAGCCTGCTGAAATATATCACCATTTGTAAATAGTAAATGTATAGAGTTGCTTTAACGTTAAAAGGTGTTTAATTTATTTAAGAACAAGGAAAAGGATGAAAAATATGTTGCTCCTGCCTTCAAACCTCTTGGAACTGAGACTAAAGGTAACAGCAGCAGAAGTGTTGACGTGGACCACTTTCAAAGAGTTTGAATGGAACTCGACTGTAGAATTGACATCGTTCTGTGACACGAGGGGCACACGTATTATGTGAAACTATTGTCATCGTTCTGTGACACGGGGGGCACACATGGAGTATCTGTATTATGTGAAACTATTGACATCGTTATGTGACAGGGGGGGCACACATTGAGTATCTGTATTATGTGAAACTATAGACATCGTTCTGTGACACGAGGGGCACACATGGAGTATCTGTATTATGTGAAACTATTGACATCGTTATGTGACAGGGGGGGCACACATTGAGTATCTGTATTATGTGAAACTATAGACATCGTTCTGTGACACGAGGGGCACACATGGAGTATCTGTATTATGTGAAACTATTGACATCGTTCTGTGACACGGGGGGCACACATTGAGTATCTGTATTATGTGAAACTAAATTAATGCCATAAGCTAAACACCAATATTACTGTGTGTGGTTTACAGTTGAAATAAATATTCAAACATTGATAATATTGTACAAATTATCAAACGTTTATGGTTTCTAAAAGTTGTGTCTCCTAATAGGTACCAAGTCTCCCTATTGTACTGCATGATAGAATTTTGAATCTTCAGCCAAAACAAATGGTATAAAGATTTTAAAGGTTCAACCTATTACTGAGCAATTACAATTTTTATGAGTAAAATCGTACAAGCTTTATATAAATAACCAGAAATGGCCATGTGTTAAAAAAATATTGCCACTACTCAGCTATGGGTTGAGCTATCTTTAAAATCAAAGATACAAGTAATAAACAACGTTTTTGGGCTTAATAATTTGCAGTAAGTTAAGTTGGGATTTTCATATTGATCTAATAGCTAGAAAAGAATCCTCTGGTGCCTGTGGTCTGTACAGACTCAACTGTTAGTAATTTAGACACCCTTAAAATAGTTTATTTTGCACATACAATCCATAATACTTTATGGGTTAAACCTGTATTTTGCCACAAAAGAGAATATGGACAGGCTGTTAACTTTGCAAAAGCGCGCAATCTGCAACATGCTGAAGTTGGCTTGGCAAGAGTCTGTCAAAGAACAGTTCAAAGTTCAAAAATGATGACCGTGAACAGTAACTACATTTTTCAAACCATTATACACAATAAATTTGATTCAGTTACACATCCAGGAGATAATCAGGGGTGGACCGACGGTATGAAATAGGTCCTGAGGGCGCCAGTTTACTGGAAGAAATGTTGCTCGGGAGGGTGGGGGGTGGTACGCTGCAGTTCAAGGGGGCAGTAAGGTACAAAAAGCTACTGCTGCAACTTTGTTCATGGTGATTCTCACTTAACTGGTTTATTTGAACTTGAATTTTCCCTAATTTTAGAGATCAAACACTAAATTTATTTACATATCCATCTGACACTTTAAAAACAATAGAAGGAGCCCAACAATAGGGGGACTGACTGTCAGAAAACATAACACATAGAATATGAAATCCCTAAAATGAAGAGATCACAGACCGATGATGTCCGTGTGTCGATATTCAGACCAAAAAATAACTTATTACTGACCGTCTGAATAATACACTAGTTGTATGACAATTTAACAAAAAAAATCTGCATTTACATCAAACTCACAACACACACACTGACTGCTTAATTCACACTGTCTGAATTTTAAACATGAAGGAATGCATTAAACATTAATGCATTACTTTTTTCACATAGTTTGTAGATTATCCTATGTATTAATTTTCCAACTAGCCAACTAATTTACCTTGGTTGATATCTTAATTCCCTTTTAGGTTAGGACAATAAAGTGTATGGTGTACTGGTTTTGAAGTTTAGATTGTCTAGGCCTACTTACCTTGTAAAAATTACACATTTAAAATAATAGTCCCAAGAGTCTATATAAGAACTCAAGAATACCCCCATGCTCATTCACCATGTTTATCATTTCATAACACACTAGCCCAACCAACTTTAATCAGCTACAGACGATAGTTAGCCGGAAGTGTATGGCGCATGACAGATGAACGCCCGTTATGGTTTACTAACCTCAAAAACAAAAGTTTAAAATTAATTAATTTGAATCTGAAACATGATTTATTTCAAAGTGACATTTATTTAAATTATAATGATAGTAAAAATAAACTGGTTTTCGATTTTGTGTACCAATATATGTTTATTTTCACCCTTCGAGGACGCCATTGAAGGGAGGAAATTTCCCGGTGTCCTGGCGGGTTAGTCCACCCCTGGAGATTATCATGGGTCAGTCCACCCCTGGAGATTATCATGGGTCAGTCCACCCCTGGAGATTGTCATGGGTCAGTCCACCCCTGGAGATTGTCATGGGTCAGTCCACCCCTGGAGATGATCATGGGTCAGTCCACCCCTGGAGATTATCATGGGTCAGTCCACCCCTGGAGATTATCATGGGTCAGTCCACCCCTGGAGATTATCATGGGTCAGTCCACCCCTGGAGATTATCATGGGTCAGTCCACCCCTGGAGATTATCATGGGTCAGTCCACCCCTGGAGATTATCATGGGTCAGTCCACCCCTGGAGATGATCATGGGTCAGTCCACCCCTGGAGATTATCTTAACTACTTTAATAGATTAAAAAATTATCTTGAGTTACCACGGCATAGGAAAAAGACAATGTATTATAAGGTTTTAATTGCCATTAAAACACTATATATTTTAATATAATATTTGTGATATGTAAAAAGGAAATAATTTATATAATATAAAAGAAGTTTTGTGAATAATTGCTGACAATTGCAAATAAGAATTGCTGGTGCTACTTGGTTTTGCAATTCTGAGCAAACTCGCGATTTTCATGTCTGGGGATGTCGGAAAGAAGTTGGAGACAATGATTTGAATTGTTGCTTGGCCTGAGGGGACAGGAGCCGAGTCACGTGACAAGTGAGTCAAGAACTTTCGGTCCAAAGCTTATAAATTCATGCTCGCTGGGCGGCTGCGGCATTTTTTACGTACATTTCTGGTGTCGGAAGTTTGACGCTAGAATACCCAATGAGACGTGAATTTTTTCAGATTGGAAGGTACAAAAAGTTGAGTCTTAATTTAAATCATTGCTCCATTTCTCTTTATGTTTAAATTGATAAGTTGGTGCATCTAGAGTTCAAATTTTAATTCTCAAAGACTTGTATAATGTTGTGATATGTGACATAGTGAGTTCCAAGTTGTTTTTTTAGGAATTGCATTTTTTAATTCTTTATTTTGCAAAGAAATAGTGTCAGACAATGCAAGTTATTACAGAAGTGGGGAATTCAGATCTTTTTTGTTTAATTTGGCTATAAAACATAAAACAATTGTTCCTTATCACCCACAAGTAAATTTAAGTGAACGTTACTTGCGGAACATAAAATCAATTTTGCAAATTTATTTGAATCAAGCCACAAATAGATGGGATAAGAACTTGAGTGAAGTTCAACAAACTTTAAACTCTGGGAAAAGTGAAAGTACAAAGTCAGCGCTATAGTATAAAGGAGCTAAGTTAATAAACAAATTACCAAACCATTTAGGAAAAAAGTTGACTTTTTTTAAATGAATGTGAGATAGGCTTTTGTATTCTACAGACAAATATATCTTAAGTTAAAAAGTTGTATTATAAATATCCCTGAAGAATAACACTATTCCTATTGTACCTTGTACAGCTTTAGTGAATGAAGTTTATTTTCATTTAATTTCAACACAGGGTGAAATACTCAATAAAAGTTAACCCTTTATTCTATGAATATATTTATTTCAACAAACAACTGAGAATTGTGTTGAAGGATTGGAACACAACGAACAATGAATTCCACATAACAGATTAAGAGGGGAAGGGATGGGAGGGTCTACTATTTGCAGAGAATCTACTTTGATCAGTATACATAATCACAAACCAACAATAAATGTTTATACATAAATAGTTCAAAAAATAAATTTAATACAAATGAAATACCCAAACATAAATACTGTTTATATTGATATTGGTCAAACTTAATTGAATTTGTTGGCTTAACTATCTACATTCTAAGGAAAGCCAGACTAACCATAAGCATACAGGCACGATGACTTTGATTTATCTTGATGGTAGAAGACCCTACCCCCTTCGCATTTCCCTAAAACAGTTGCTCATTATCTTACACAAATAACCACATTTGTCATCCTGAGGGGGATCCCACATTAGTGTCATCAGTGAAGATATTTCAATATTGAAATATAAAATTCTTAAGTCAAATAATGATAATGTTATAAAAACTTAAACACTATTTAAGGTAACTACCCTACAGGAGCTAGGGTACAAAACACTTACACATTTATAAAAATACTTATATACATAGAAAACAGCATTAACAAAACCCTTCATTCGGTTTTTTTCAAGAATTATTTTGATACAGCTTTACTAATATGTTTGTGAACATAGTAAAAATACCATCAGCTCTGTATTCATAAATCAACATAGAAGATTGACTCAAAGTTTCAACTGAGTTTTCAATTCATATCCAGCAGCTGTAGTGGAATTAGTACGAAACAAACTGTTTTTGTTTACAGCACTTTCAAAACTTTACACTTTTGATAATTTGTTGAATTTGCAATTAAGCTCCTTAAGTTCATCCTCCTTAAGTTCAAGTTACTTAATTCAAAATTCAGTTTTTGCATGGGTTAAATGTAAACAACTCTTAAATCAATAAATGATATTTATTTTAATGTAGCTAAAATAAAAAAATTTTTAAACTTGAAAAGCTGAATGAAGGATTTTGAACAGGTGGTTCAATCAAAGATTTGTATTCTGATAACTTGGGTCCTTACTCAACAAATAATAAGGGTATAAGTTAAATTTCCCAGTTTGCATTCTCTATCGCCATAGCATATAATTAAAAAAAATTCAGAAATTATTTCAAAAATCAAAAGTAAGAATGTGCAAATACTGGAAAAATTATATTTTCTAATAACTTATAATTATCTGAGACTGCCAGATCACACTTCCTTAACATGATACAGAAATGATTACAGTGGTTTGATAATGAAAAAACTCTCAAAAAATCTACTCCTTGAAAAATACTAGAAAAACTCCATTTGACTCGACTCTTAAAAAAGTCACTTCTTGCACTCCACTAGTTGACAGAAATATATAGAAAACTGATTTTCAGTTTTTCTATAAATTATATTACTTTCGGCAGCAACAAGTATAATTCAAAAGAATAATATAGGAAGGCTGAATGTAAGATACTTACAAAACTAAATTAATACTAAAGGTATTTTTTAAATAAATACTTTCAAACGTAAAGTAAAATACATAAACATAAGTAGAACTTATGTTTAAAATCTACATTAAGTAGTTCAACACATTAAACAGTGGATAAACAGTCTTTGGTTTCACATATAAAACAACACATTGATCAAATGTAAATCAAATTACGCCCAATCTTTTGCTGTTAGAATTGTTGCTGAAGATTGGAATAGTCGTACAGCCCATGGTCGGAGATCATTGGATTACTGAGAGCTACAGCACATTACTCATCACTCTCCCCCTCCAGAGGTCTCTTGGTGGCTGAGGAAGTCGCGGTGGCGGTGGCGGTGGCGGTGGCGGTGGCAGTGACGGTGGCGGATGCTTCCTCCCTCACGGATCCACTATCTGGAGCAGCCTTTGGTGGTTCTGTAGCGAATTGAATTAATTACAAAATGCCCAACACCAAATCACATCGACAAATCTGGAGCCAGTGCAAAGGCAAGTAAATACTTCTTTTTAGCGAATTTCCCCTATAGGGAAGAAGCTATTACCGTAGGTCTCATGGTAAGACTTAAGCCCGAGACCATGATAACTTTTCATTTTGAGGTCCCCAGATGCCAAAAACACCATTCGTTCAAATTTTTATATATGTATTTATATATATATATTTATATATATATATATATATATATGTGTGTCCGTAAGCACGATAGCTCTCGTAAAAAAGGTCCAATCTTAATGAAATTTGGTACAAATGTGAAAAGTATCATTTATTTGAACGAGTTCGAAAACCAGACGAATCGCTATCCAAAGGGGGGTTTTTGGGGGGTTTTGTACCCCAAAAATGGGTTTTTTGGGGTTTTCACATTTAATTTTAATTTAAATCAAATTTTAATTTATACCATTGAATTCAGCTTAAAAAACAAACAATTTGGTATTTTGATCATTGCTCTACGTCAATTGGTTACCGAGATATTGAAAGTGCTAAACACAGTACGTTGTCTAATGTTATTCTTATGGAGAAAAAGAAAAATTGTATATCTCGCTTATTTATGAACATAAACTGACAAAATTTGGTATAAGGCTTGATCTGGTTGTGGTTTATTGTTGTTTGCACAAAAAAACAATTTTTCGCCTATGGTTCCTGTAGCAGCAAACCTAGGTTCTTGGTCCCCATGTTATTCTTATGGAAAATACTTAAAATGTTATATATCTCTTATGTATATGGATGGAACTTGGTATGTGGCTTCACTAAGATGAGTTCTATTGATATTTGCATAAAAACCCATTATTTTGTGTGCCTTGTTGCAGCAAACCTGAGTACTCATCCCCAATGTTATTCTTAGGGAGAATAATTAATATTTTAACTATCGCTTGTTTGTGAATACATTTCTTATGAATCCTGGTAAGTGTTTTAATGTGTTATGCTATATATTCATTGGAAATTCGCTGAGTATGCAGGTTTGCTGCGACAGGGGTATTTGTCTATATTTAGTGTTGTTAGAGGACAACAGTTCAAACCTCGCAAAATCAAGTATCCAAAGACATTTAAGTTATTCCAGTCTATTGCTTACCAAACTACAGAGCATTATGGAATCACTCACAAATTTGTTGGTCTGCGAAAAAGAACAACTCTAAGCTTACTGCATTGAAAAACAATGGAGGGTATTATTATTTTTTAAATCAGTAAACCATTTTAAAAATTATCGTATGATAATTGTTCTTTTGCATTTATTTACAGATTTATTTATATCATAATTTGTTTCTGTCAAAAAACAAAGATGTGCCCAGTGAAAACAAAAAAAATTTCCTCCACAAACATTAATTTGAAAACTTTTTTTCAATTTATCAAACCATGCCTTGTAATAATTATTCTTATGTCTCCAATCTTTTTCCAATTGTCAATAGGAATCTTCTGCCTTACACTGCTGACAATAGAAAACTCTGCTAGTGAGCAGCTGTCAACCCGATTGGCCCAATTACTAATCTTCCACCAACATGGAGAGGTAATCTATGCCATCAGGCTATGATTAGGCTGACATGGCAGTCACCGTGTTAAAACACGTGTTAATACACCACAAGTTTATCTAAATAAGACACTAGAAATGAGCATTAAGTTCAAAATAGACAGTCAGGTGTTTTCAAAGTCTGTGTCTACCCTTTGACAGGAATAACTGACAAAGCAGATATACGAGGTATTAATCTTTTACTACCAGAAAACTAGAAGACAACTTTTTTTCATAAATAAGGCCATGCTGAGTCAAAATGTCAAATATTTGGTCACAATGAAAATCAGGATTAATACTGTTTGACAAAAACAAAAATTAACATGATTTTATAAGAAGTAAAAAAGTTATCACGCAATGAACCTGAACAAAACCATTAAAGATCTTTCACAAGATTAGAAACTGAGATTATAATTTTGGAACAGAATACTGACACTTGGAACTCAAAATTACTACCTAAAATCAACCAGAATTATTGACTAAAAATTCAATATTTCTTAAACCTGTGTTACAGGTTCATTCCAACGTGCTTTGGAAGAGTTAAATTGATTCTACATAAACAGTCAACAAATTACCTTCTTTGTCACTGCAATCTTTGGAATCGTCAGCTACGACGTCTTCCTCCTCGTCTTCTTCCATTTCTTCCAGAATAACAACAGAGTCATCCCCCTCCTCATCACTGCTAATAAAACAACAGGGGTCATTTTGGGAAGTGTAACAAGACGCCACAAAATGTATTAGTTGATGCTCAAAAAACAGTTGGTATAGTATAATGATAAAAGAAATTGTGACAAAAAATGAAAACATATAACTGGAGGATGCAAATAAAAGTGTTAACTACCATTCCGAACAAATTAATCTAAAGAAGACTTTTTTTAGGAAAAGCAGGAACTAAAACATAAAATGTTTTTAAAAGACTTCAGCAAAATTTACCTTGAATATGACATTCTCCAGAAACAGTCAAGATGGTAGAAATGTGCTTTTGAAGATGTATCAAATCACAGATTGCGACAAGCATCTTTACCTTTTGGGAAATGGTAGCACTAATCGCTGATCGTCTGTACTTCATTTAGGAAATAGCAAGGAGTTACGTGATTGGTCGGTTTGAAACTGTCAGTTACGAAGTATTATTTAGTTGAGGTACAAGGCGGATTCGCTCTCTTTTGGCAACTTATAGGGCTAGGGACAACTGATCTCCTTTAAAAATTAGATTTATGCTCTTCAAAATGGCCTGGCTTGGGGCTCTGTCTGGAAACGATCCCTTCATCGGACCTTGGGTAATGTTGTGATTTAGCCCGTCGCGTCGCAAGATTTTTTGGACATGCTTGAAATCTTAAAATGTTCCCTCTTATCGAAGATCGTATTCGAACAACACTTGACAGGGTTCCCACTCAAACTTAATGATCAAATTCACGGGTTTTTCACGGTTTTCAAGGTCTAAAAATTGTCAATTTCACGGTCGAAATATTAAAAAACATAACCTATACCGGTTGCAAAACAACAACGCAGACACAGCGCAGCGGTCAAATACTAGTTAAAACATTCCAATTAGGATGTCACAGAACCATAAAACCATACCATAATCCCAAGTGAACCTTTTAAAAAATAAAAACTATTTTAGAGTTTCTTACTGTTTTATTGTCGTCGTAAGTCATGTCATCGTCTATCGGTTATCGGTTGCTGGTGATTTCTACTTCGCTCAGTGTTGCCAATCACTTTTTCCCGAATTACCCTCGATCCTCGTCAAAATTACCCTCAAAATCTAAACTCCTGTATTTGAGTAAAGAGTGCTAATGAAATAAAGGAAATGTGCTTGAAATTTGATAGGTTTGAGGAGCCGCCTATAGATGTCACTGACGTATAATTAATTTTAAAGTTTAGAATAAAGAATGAAAATAGAAGTTGCATACGCCAGCCAGTTTTTGTCTCAATTTTTTCATGTGATATATGAAGGATTTTTCTCAGAATTTATTTTACTGCTTAAAAAATCACAGTATATAAATTATTAACAGCTGATGCAATTTTGTTTACAGTCTTAAACGTCAATTATAAAACAGCTAACGCTGTCTATCTTTCAGTCTATCAACTGCTAGGATTAGGTAGGCGGAGACAGGTGACAATTATCCCCATTTTCTATTTTTGTTATTTATTGTCTGGTTGACGTTAAAACTTCCAGACATTACTGCAACTTAACGGACTTCTTGTCGTCCTGGCACTCTTGGCTCTTTCACGTTTTTAACATGAGACAATTACTGTATATGTAATCTTTACTCAAGTTTGATTTCTGTCATGGAGTTCGTTAGTATTCGTCAGAGTCACGAAAATTGGAAGGGTCGAGAAAGTAGAGAAATGTAGTAGGCCTAATTTAATCATAAATAAACATCAATGAATGTATAATAAGTGTATATCAGAGGATAATATAAATTTGTATATTTTTAAAGGCTTTAGTAAAATTACCCCTTTTTACCCTCAAAGTTCAAAATTATCACCGGCAAGGGTAATTTCTCTCGAAGTGGCAACGCTGACTACACACCGTGTAAACGGAATGGGCGAGTTACTGACGCGACAGTTGTATAGTAGTGATGGGCAGTGCGATTCTTCCTAGCGTACCGATTCATTTGAATAACTCGATTCAAAAGAATCAACATTTGAACCGATTCATTTTGTTCGTTTTGATTCATTATCTGTCCTCGCCGTATAATGCAAACGAATTGGTTGTTATAGATTATTTGGCCGTCCTGTTATGTTACGACTCCAATATGCGAACCGATAGTCCAAGTGATGCAGTGAAATTTGACTATCGAACATCAAAAATTATTATTGCGCAGCCGCAAACTCCTTAAAGAACCAATAAGCAAGCGTTTAGACGGATTAGCTGATACTCAAAGTTAGCTGAATGACATAACAACAATCGGTTCGTGAACCGATAGTCCAATTGAATCAGCACCAGCAGATATGATATTGTAAAGAAAGAGAGGTCAAAACAAAATAGATTTGTATGGAATTGTGGGATTTTACAAAACGTTTGCCGCGCATACACAAACCAATGAGACTGCGTTTAGCGATCTCTCCTCTTGTCCGTTTCCCTCCCCTTCTTTCCGCTTCAACTTCCCCCCCTAACCATTTCTCAGCGGAAACGCAATTGAATCGCGAACCACGATGGTCTACACTGATTCGCGAACGAAACCGAGCAACATAACCGAGTCATATTTACCAGAGTTGATTCGCGCCACGAATCGGTTCTTTTAAAAGTTGAATCATGATTCATCTGATTCACTCGATAATTCGTTCGATTTGAACGTTTCGTTCGCGAATCGCCCATCACTATTGTATAGTTAACAGTCTAGATACAGTAGTTGTCTACTGTCACCGAATAATACAAAACAATAGGCAAATGACATACAGTAAAGAAGACACTTAAACGGTCTTACACAAGTGTCAGTCAGCAGTCAGTTGACAGTGAAAAAAACACCAGCAACTTAACAACTGTCGCCCGAGTCGGCCCGAGTTCCTTTGCACCGTGGAAACCAGAACCAATCTTAAATTAGTGATGTGCGATACGTATCGTATCTATCGGAATATCGCGATACGCTAGGGACGATAAGATATTTCGTCACGATATTTTTGAAACGATACATATCGTATCACCTAAAACGATACTCGATTTTGTATTGGCACATAGAGACGATATTTCGATATTATTTTCTTGGCTGTAAAACAATGAGGTTATATTTATATCTGACAAGAATTCTTCAAAAGTCTTCTTTCTGTGGTACTACAATTAAAACCAGTGGAAATACCTCGATGGCCATATTTTTAACTGCAGTGCAATATACGTCGTATCGTTTATGCACAATATGTTAAGCGATACGATACGCGTATCGCGATACACAGCACCGATACGATACGATATCTGGCTCCGATACGTATCGTATCGCCGTATCGCGATACACGGCTGTATCGCACATCACTATCTTAAATCATCTGCACAGCTGCAATCTGCAAGTAGGTAGACGACGCGGTATTCACCATATTTACAACGTACTACAGGGTGGCCACTCTACAATTATATACAAATTCACGGTTTTTTCCCGGTTTTTCCTGGTTATTTTTGGCAAAATCACGGTTCAGTTTTTAGGGGTCTGCGGTGCACCGAAAAAACGGTACCGGTACGGTACACAACTAATTACCGTCATCGGTTCGGTACAGAACATAACCCCGGTACAGATTCGGTACGGTACAGTTTACTGCTTCAAACAATAAACAGAGATAAGCTAAACAATGTTTAACAAAATAAGTGGTTTAAATAAGACCGACTCCTATTTATAACTAGTCATTTCCTTTAAGGAAAACAAGCCCCAAAACTCAGGAAAAGAGACGTTGACAGGTGTTATTTATAGCTGAACAAGAATGGAGATAAGAAAGGTGTGCAAGGGGAGTGGGGTAGGGTCGCAAAAAATGTCCTTGAAAACAAGAAAGGTTTAGACTAGGAAAGCGTGAGGGGTAAGGGGGGAGGGAGGTAATTATCTGTAAATCAGTTGTTTGTCAACAATATTCCTAGGGTGAGTGGCTGTAAATCAGTTGTTTGTCAACATCATTCCTAGAGTGAGAAAAGGAATACTATCTTTTAAATCGCTTTCGTTCTCCATTATGATTTCAAATTAAACTGCTTTTATTTATGTATTATTATTATTGTTATTGAAGTATACTAGTTAAATTTTTAAATTATATTAAAAAAGGTTTAAAAAATGGTTGAAAACTATTTCAAAAATAGCCACTAACTTGATAAATTTCAAATGGTAGCATAAATTTGTTATTTTTTACTGTGCTGTGAAATTTGTACATAAATATATCTGTTATATGTTAGATTATCTTGTGTGGTTTTGGAAAATTCAACTAAAATTTATTATTAACAATAACCTAAATTTATTTTTTGATAAGGTTAATAGCTAATTATTTCAAATATGATATAGATAGGCAAATTAACATTATATAAAACTGTCTTACTTTTATTACTTTATTTATTTATTTTTTCAGTTTTCCATGGTACTTATATGTTTAAATAAATGTACTGTAATATTTGTTATGGACTTCAATTTTGAATTTAGTAATGTAATTAAGTAATTTTAGAATTATTTTGATTTTAATCTTCAGTATTTATTGGTCTAATTTTCTAATTTATAATTTCTTTTAGTTTCACATCATACATAGTTTTATTTAAGTTATCTGATTTTACTTTGTATTAATTATACCGTGTCAACCTCCACGAAAGGTTTTCTTGATTTACAACAGTTAATTTTTCATCTGGACTTTAGATATTTGTAGAATGAAGCATGTAGTTATACAACAAATAAATATTAATCGACGGCCTCAAGGTAGTTGGGGAACATCCACCATTATATTTTAACAACGCAGTGGCAGTAGTGATGAGGTGTGTGACGACACAGTGGGGTATACAGCCTATGATCGGTATCCATGGCAACCTGTTGTGCGCGCGTGCCAAGTGGGCGGGGATAGAAGATATGGGAAAGAAATATAGGATAGGGGAAAGAGAATGAGAGAGAGAGAGAAAGAGAGAGAGAGAGAGGAGAACTTGACAATTATTTATTTTTCCCTGTCTTGGTTTAGGCCAAAGGCCCACTCTTCACTGAGAGATATTTTACTTATTCTCAGATTAAATATTGTCAGAATGCATGGCATGACAGAATACAGAGAAATTAAAATAACCAACGATATATATGTTGAGACACTGTTTTAATAAACAAGGGTCAAAGGCGTTACACGTAATTAATTTATGGTCACCAAAAGAATATTTGTACAAGGAAAAGATAGTTGTGTTGACTTCCAGGAATTTGGAAGGTATTTGCTCACTTACAGACTAGCCGCTCTCTCTGCTCTCTCTCTCTCTGTTTCCCCTCAGTCAGCTCCTTTGGTTATCAATTCGCGAATAGAGCTGTAAATAAATCTCTTACCTGGAATTTCATCGGAGAGTTTGTAAAAAAATATCTTTAAGAATTGTTTTTATATTATTGACTTGCTTCTCTCTTTCTTTGTTTTTCCTGTCAACAAATCTCTCACCGATACTGTTTTTTCTGTACACCGAAACATATTTTTATATCTCAAATTAACTTTCCCGGTAACAATACCGACATTCGAGTCACTAATCATTTTAGAATTTTCACGGTTTTACAGTGAAATTCACGGCTTTTTCACTGTTTTTTCACGGTGTGCCAAATTCACGGCTAATTCACGGTTTCACGGTTTTCACGGTTGGGTGGCCACCCTGTAACAACGGCAATAATTCTGTTGTACATTTCCCTATCTGAAAACAAATGTGATATTTTCTGATAAGATATTTTTTTATTGTTTTTCAAGTTTGATATATTTTTAAGGTTTGATATCGAAATTCACGGCTTATTCCAGGTTTTTTCACGGTATACGAAATTCACGGCTTATTCAAGGTTTCACGGTTTTCACGGTTGGGTGGGGACCCTGCTTGACAGAGTATCATTTATACGAGGTGAGCTCCACCTCACTACCATCTTGCAGTTTGTGTTATGCTCAACCTTCAGTTTCCAAATACTAAGATTGTGACAGAGAAGACCCCATTTTGGGCCTCCAAAAGTCCGCACCTCAACCCTCTAAAATTATTTTTCTGTTTATTTTTAAAAATGTGTAATTTTGTGCATCTTCGGGAGCACAATTCTGTCACCATCTTGACTGTTAATCCAGATACTATCCGATGCGATTGATTACACCAGCCTGTTAGGCACATTCCACTGAGTTAATTAACAACCAAATGTCAGTAAGATTACTAAAGCATTTAAAGTAATATACTTTTTTTAAATCTATAACCATGTACTAGGCGTGTTTTTAAAGCAAGTCTCGTTGTTAACACGTTGAGTGCGGAGGACATCTATTGATGATGTCCGTCACGAGCACTCCTATCGGACGTCAGCTAAAGATGATGTCGTGCCATTCTTTCCATATTAGTTCAGTGTGAGCTCAGCCATTGCCGGGGAACCTTATATCGCTTTGCCGCTTGTTGTGCCAGTTCCCGCGTACATTTTGGCGCGAATCGTTTTCCGCTCCGGGGTTTCTGTTCGGGACCGGACCGTGATAACTTCCGACTTCTGTGTAGTGTGTTTAAATGTGTTTGTGGTGCAATGGAGCCTAACAATGACGATGAATTGTTGGAGAACATGTACTCAGATAATGAAATATAATTGTCTTATCTCTAAGAACAGTGTTTTTTATGAAGTATAATAACTATCTCTTTGAAATTGAGTGAACTAATTTTTAGCATAGACGAAAGTTCTAAATGGCACCTGGAGGGATTTTATATATTTTTTGTGTCTATTATTCAAATAATTAGAAACTGTTGTATCAAAAAACAATTTTGTGGGTCGTTATAAACAATTGAGGCAGTAAACGGACTACTTCAACCACGCGGTGACTCACGCGACCGTCCCCACCGGCGGACGACATCAATAAACGTCCCGGAAGTGATGTCACCCCTAATGACGGAAATTCAGCCCTGGCGATCTTCTAATGACATTTTGGATGCATTCGTCTCATTTAATTGTCGAGTAATCAATTATAATATTTCAGCCACTAGGGTACGTAATTATATACATTTACAGCACTCAACGTGTTAAATGTTACTGTTCCAGTGCTGCGGTTGGCATTCCTGCATGCTGCACTGTGTATCTGCATCTACTGGCAAGCCTGGGACGACAATTCAGCAAAAATCAACCATATTTACTTTTGCTTGTGAGCATTCAAAATGGTGCCGCCATTTGAGAATCTCACCATTTGTGAGGAACGCGCTGTGATTTATTTTTAAATGTTACAGATGTGAACGCGGCTGAAATTCAGCGACAGGTTAGCGAAGTGTTTAGCGAAATTTTTAACACCTCTAGTGTCAAGAATTGTTTCGACGCTTGTGACAAATTGGCTTTATGCACCTCGGTCGACATTTTTGAAGCGTAAGCACAGTTTTCGATAATTTAGTCGTCGTCCAGTCACAACAGCGGGATTTAAAAACGGTACTTGCTTTAAAAACACGCCTCGTACTGTTAATCAACTTCAACTTTATTGACCAAGGAATTCATGAAAGGATACTACAAATTAAACTGTGTTTACTTAAGGTTGAAGAATATAATGATTAAATATAATTTTTGTCTCTTACTTTAGATAAAAAAAATGTAATAACTTGGAAAAAACTAGGAAATGTCAATAACAATACTGAAGAAAATAGCTGGCCAGTATAAAAATAAATCCTTCACCATAAAAAACGTTTTTGGGGTTCCACATATCATTTTAACAACAGGCCATAGGAATCCATTGTCAGCAAAGTTCACACATCAGCTGACTCCACAAGTGGTAGTAGACCTCAAATCCAGTGGCGGTGACCTCAAGCTACCAACATGCGGCAGGGAGATTACCTCTATAAATCAGCAAATCAGCTTATACTCCTGAAGATGAGCAGAGGGCAGAGATAACGATCTCCACTTCTTCATAACTTAGCCACTTCAGGAACACTCATAGAAGGCAAGGGAAATTGTGTGCTTCAAATTCCGTAGAATTTTCAAAGTTCAACATTCAACTTAGGTACATGCCTCCGGCTAGAGTTCAATCGTATTTTTCCTTATGCCTGCAACTTCCAGAGGAAATATGCATGGCATTCATATTTGACGAGGGTTGGCCGTTGCAGTCTCGCTACTGCAAGGTTAAAATATTGCTGGATGACCAGTCCAGCATCCAAATAGAAGCCCTTCAAGACTCAAAATGTTACAGTACTGCATAGTCTGTTTATCTGGTAAGTCGATTCAAGCATTTTATACGAATCAAGAAACTGAATACTGTATGAAATCCTCTCACTGTACTTAAGTTAAAAAGTATCCCTAGCGGACTAAAATATATTATTTTTGCAAAATGGGAATCTAAAGGAAATCATAAATAAATTCTTTATTACCTAGCGTCATCGTCTTCCCCTACATCGTCATCCTCCACTCCGTTTGTATCCACTTCGATATCAGGCGACAAGTAGTACTGTAGAGGATTTGGCCAGAGGTCATCTTTGATCACCTGTTAAATAACAATGAATTAAGATTGGTAAATCAGTTGATTAATCTTGGATGAATGTAAATATTACAAAAAAACTTTCCTTTACAGGTAGGTAAAACACAGGTCAGTGACGAGAAACAGCACCCAAACAGGAAAACACTAGTATCACAGCATAGACTGTAGGGGTGTGTACCATAGGTACTAAAACTTGTAATGAACCATCTTCACCCTTTATACGAGTTAAACATTAGCATTGTACGTTTTTTTATAGAAATTGTTTAAATTCATTAGAAATTATGACAAACTTGTAAAATTTTGAGACATAAGCGCCAGCTACAATGGATGACTATTTCAAACCAATAAATGTGTCACTTACAAGCAAAATTAATGTACAATAATTATTGAATGTTTTATAATTACCTACATTCCCCAATCCAATTAAACCCCCCTCCCAACTATGGTACCCTATAATTCTACTGCATCTCCTAGATTGGCTAAATTACCAATATACAGCTCCTCCACTATGTTCCCGCCATTTAAATTGTTACTTTTATAAATAAAATGAACTTTTTCGACTTTTATTAGCGAATTTCCCAAATAGAGGGAGGACGCTATAACCGTAGTCGGCATGGGAAGAGGACCATGACAACTTATAGTTTTGAGGTCCCCAAATGACTAACATTCAATCAAAGTTTTATTAATATACTTGTATAGTGTCCTTGGTAAAATAACTTTTGTAAAAAAAGGATTGTTCTTGATGAAATTCGGTATACACGTGTAAAGTAGTGCCTATTTGTATCCTAAATGCAGTTTTGTTTACTTTTTAAATCAAATGTTGGTTTGCAGTATTGGATTAAGTTGAAAAACAAAACATTTGGTATTTTTAACCAATGATCTATGTCATTAGGTTCTGCGATATTGAAAGTGCTGCTTATTAACACAGTACATTATCTAATGTTATTCTTGTAGAGAATAAGTACATATATTTTAACTAGAAAGAAAGACATTGATTGTTTATTGATTAAACTTATGAAATTAAATAAAATTAAAATCTGTTTATTTCAATATAATCGTAATTTAATATACAGTAAACCTCGGATTATCCGGACAAATGTGGTGGCATATTGATCCGGATAGCGAAAAACCCGGATAATCTAAAATTACTACAACGCATAAATAAGGATCGCGACACTAACGCCTGCAATATTGATACTGAAAACAGAATAGACACAAATTGTTTTCACTGTCGTAACACACAATCCAATCGTAGCTACAAACACAACATAACCTCACAATTTGTGGTTAGTAATGAACGGTAACCAACGAGGTTATATATGTCTTGAGGTCTGGCCTGGGGTAAAAAGGTGAAGCCTAAAGGTCGACTGCCATTTTCCTCAGGTATCCAATCAAATCCTCTCTTCACAAGTTAAATTGTTGTCAGCTGACTGTTATTATAACTCGTGAAGAGAGGATTGGTTGTCATTTTTTATTAACTCATCATGCATTTTCCTTTTAAGCAGCAAAATAACTCATTGTCTCTACAAAAGAACAGACACTAATCTGTTATATTTGTGTTCAATTATAAATTTGTCAATGTGTTGAATCACCACAATCCACACCATACATACTAATATGCAATCAGTGTTTAAACTACACTAAGTTTCGGGAGGCAAGGAAACTTCTAACTTAGTTTAAGTGTGTACATGTTTGTATTTTAGCGAACTTCCCCTACAGGGAAGAAGCTATTACCGTAGGTCTCATGGTAAGACTTAAGCCCGAGACCATGATAACTTTTCATTTTGAGGTCCCCAGATGCCAAAAACACCATTCGTTCAAATTTTGATATATGTGTGTGTGTGTGTGTGTCCGTAAGCACGATAACTCTCGTAAAAAAGGTCCGATCTTAATGAAATTTGGTACAAATGTCTAAAGTACCATTTTTTTTAACGAGTTCGAAAACCAGACGAATCGCACCATCTGAAGGGGGGTTTTTGTACCCCAAAAATGTTTTTTTTTGTGGTTTTCACATGTAATTTTTTTTAATAAAATTTTAATTTTTACCATTGAATTCAGCATAAAAAACAAACAATGTGGTATTTTGATCATTGCTCTATGTCAATTGGTTACTGAGATATTGAAAGCGCTAAACACAGTATGTTGTCTAATGTTATTCTAATGGAGAAAAAGAAAAATTGTTTATCTCGCTTATTTATGAACATAAACTGACAAAATTTGGATATGGCTTCATCTGGTTATGGTTTATTGTTGTTTGCACAAAAAAAAAAAATTTCGCCTATGGTAACCGTAGCAGCAAACCTAGGTACTTGGTCCCTATGTTATTATGGAAAATAATTGAAATGTTATATATCGCTTATTTATGAATGTATATGGATTAAACTTGGTATGTGACTTCACTAAGATGAATTCTATTGATATTTGCATAAAACCCATTATTTTGTGTTCCTTGTTGCAGCAAACCTGTGAACTCATCCCCAATGTTATTCTTATAGAGAATAATTAATATTTTACATATCGCTTGTTTGTGAATATATTTCTAATCAATCCTGTTAAGTGTTTTATTGTGTTATGTTATATATTGATTGGAAATTCGCTGAGTATGCAGGTTTGCTGTGACGGGGGTATTTAACTTACTAATTTTGTTTTCTAAAAAATTCTACGTAGCACAGAACATAACCAAGGAACATAACCTTGGATGCATGATGTTCATTATGGCCTTGAGCTCAAATTAGTACATCATTAGTAAAACAATTGGATTGACAAAAAATAGTAAGAAATTGCATGACATGTGGCTTGGCAACCTGCTTTATTTTCAGTCAATAACAATCCAGGCTTGAAGCTTTACTTTGAGCCTTAATATACAGGCAACGGTAACCAACTTTATTCCTCCTATCTCATTTGCTATATTGACTTGTTAGATTTTATTTACTGATTTTTTTTATCTTGCTTCCATGCCTGAATGCCAGTACCCCAGCTCCGGTACATATGTACCCTAAGAGTGTTTCTTTTTTCAAAAAACCTCAGCTGCTGTCCCCATAGTCAAATAGATCTGTATAGTGATCGTGAGGCACTACAATGGCATAGGCAAGCCAGTGGTGGTTGCTTATGAAAGTATTTAGGATGTCAGCCAGGATCAAACTTGAACCCATCCTCTGCCTCTGAGCTAACCGTGGCAGTAACTTATATGTACGGAAATTGTCAAGGCCTAAGAAAATATATTAGTAACCACAGTAAAAGCAATGTTCAGTTAAATATGTAACAATCTTAAACACCCCCGTCGCAGCAAACCTGCATCCTCAGCGAATTTCCAATGGAGATATAAATTTCTTAATACTACACTGCATAAAGCCACTTACCAAGTTTCATAAAAATATATTCACAAATAAGCTGGCACTTGGTATGTGACTTCACTAAGATGAATAGTAAGAAATTGCATGACATGTGGCTTGGCAACCTGCTTTATTTTCAGTCAATAACAATCCAGGCTTGAAGCTTTACTTTGAGCCTTAATATACAGGTAACGGTAACCAACTTTATTCCTCCTATCTCATTTGCTATATTGACTTGTTAGATTTTATTTACTGATTGTAAATTAATTGTTAATATTTTACATATCGCTTGTTTGTGAATATATTTCTTATCAATCCGCACGCACGCACGCACCCACACGCGCACACACACACACACACGCACGCACCCGCACGCACTCACGCACGCACGCACGCACGCACACACACACACACACACACACACACACACACACACACACACACACACACACACACACACACACACACACACACACACACACACACACACACACACACATACAGTTTCAAACTAATGGTGTTTTTGGGGCCTGGGGAACTCAAAACGAAAAGTTATCATGGTCCTGGGCCTAGGTATCATCATGCCGACTACGGTGATAGCTTCTTCCCTATAGAGGAAATTCGCTAAAACCACTTTAGTTTGGAAGTACATTGGAACAAACCAGTCAAAAACAACCAAGCTTAACAAAAAATCATACACTAGCTTATTTAAAAACCAAAAAGAAATATCTACATAATCAAACAAATAATAATAAAATAGCAATATACCAAATATTTTACCTCTGCAATTTCATCGGCTGTTGGGTCACAATCCTCTTCGTACCAGATAAAAAACGTTCTACTTTCTGGCTTCCTCTTTTTACCTTGTCTTTGATTCTTTTCATTCCTTTCTTTAATGAGTTGTATAATGTTCTGCCCTTCCTTCCATCGAATAGGACTACTTTTTGAGCACGGTACTGAAAATAAGTGCAAGAGGCCTTAATTAAACTAAGGCAATTTAACTTGTTGGATGAGGGTCATGTCGTTATAGATTATTGTTATTCCTTAAACATTTTAAAAGCTCTCGGATGGTAATCCAGCTTGATGTTGTACCATTAGGCCTATCAAAACTAGATATAATCAAATCAAATCAAAAATATCTTCATTTGTTCTTGTACATAATATACATTAAATGGTGTCAATCTTAAATTTAACTAAACATATGTAGGCCTATACAATATTATAAAAAAAGATAAAATTATATTACATTTTGGTTTTATTATAAAACTAATCATGGGAGTACAAAGTTTGTTCAGTCAAATAGATTTTCAACTTGGATTTTAGTTAATTAAAATTTTTTCTGGTCGTAGTTCACCTGGTAGTGCTTTAAAGAATTTGTTACCAATAAAGGTGTTTTGTTTCTATATATTTAATTATTAAAATTTCTAGTTGTTGAAAAGTTTATAAAAACAATAAATATACTAAACTATAATATAGCCTATTTTTAATTGAATGATAAAAATATTGTTTCAATAACTTTATAATTTCTACTAAATTATTTTCAATAAACTCTAAAATTGATAGTAAATTTGTAATTCATAAAAATATTACCTATTTTTTACGTCGCCTTGACCACAACGACTCACAATCTATAGTTCTGTATCAGTTATTCTAATCATAATGTATCCTATAACTAATGACATAAACTGGGATAGGCTTCATAAATAAATTAAGCACTCCAAAACTTATTAAAGAAAAAGTATCACGTTCTTACACCATTGAGTAGGTACCTACCTGGGGCTCCTAAATGGAACTCTTTTGTGAGGACATCATTTTCAAAGTACTGGTTTGGGTCAAAGTAGAATTTGATTCTGAAAAAATATGTAGTAATCACAAATTTAATACAAGTCATATAACTTGTAAGTAAATAACCAATAAATATTGTCAATATAGTTCAGTCATATTTTATTATCGTATATTATTTTCAAACCACCTCAAAAATCACTTTTTTCAGTACCGGTGTAGTATCTCAAAAATACACAGACAAGTAAAAATGCAGTCATCCTGGTGTAATTTAAACTGTAAGGGTAGGTAGGTACAATGTTCCTGCATTCACTGGGTTAATCGTGTAAATTCATGATAATTGCATTTGTTTCCTTGTTAGGCAACTACCGAAAATCCGGCCCGCTGCGCTGAACGTGTTAAGGGCTTTAGGCTAACTTATTTATGTTGTTGTTAGATAGAAGATTTTCATTTTTTAGGAAAACAATACTCTATTTATCAAAAATATAAAATACAAATGACATTCAAATGGCATTACAAGGCTTGGCACATCTGTAAAATAATAAAACATTGGTGTTTCGGATGAAATTTCACACACTATTAGTATAATCTTATATTAATATATCAATATAATATTATATTAGCATAATCTCTAGTATAATGGGGTCATTTATCACATTTTGTAAAGCAAATTTTCGATTCATAGATCCGAGTTCCAGACTAGGACTGCGTGAATTTTTCACATCGATCAATTCAATGAAAAACTGCCAAATTGAACTTTTTTAACACATTCAATGCGACTGCCCCACCGGCGGACCACAGGAGTCGCCGCTAGGGTGCGGCTTGGTCGCTGGCGGGGCAGCGCGCCATTACGTGTTTATGTACTCAGTGTGGTTGACGTATGTAGTGTAAATAGTTCATTTTTAGTCAATAGGTTATAAAGAATACCCCCATAGCAGCAAACCTGCGTACTAAGCGAATTTCCAATAAATATATTTGTATCTTAATACCACATAAAGCCACATACCAAGTTTCATCAATATACATTCAAAAATAAACAATTTATAACATTTTGATTATTCTCCATAAGAATAACATGGCGGCTGAGTATGCAGGTTTGCTGAAGCAAGGAACACAAAAAAATGGGGATTATACAAATATCAATATAACTCAACTAGGTAAATTAGATTTTTTCAAAAATGATATGTAAAAAACTCAAAAAACCCATTTTTGGGGTACAAAACCCCCCCAAAATACCCCTTCGGATAAGTCGATCTGTCTGGTTTTCAAACTTAGAGTCATAAATGCTGCTTTACGTGTTTATACCAAATTTCGTAAACATCAGACTATTTTTACGAGAGTTATCGTGCTCACGGATATATATATATATATATATATATATATACAGTTTTGAACGTTTGGTGTTTTTGGCATCTGGGGACCTCAAAACAAAAAGTTATCATGGTCCTGGGTCTAAGTCTTACCACGCCGACTACGGTAATAGCTTCTTCCCTTTAGGGGAAATTTGTTAAAACTAAACTGTGTCATTTGCAACATCGCAGGACTGTGGTGCGGCGAAGGTGTTTGATAGTGCGGCGGCAGGCCTATGGAGTTTTCGGTGCGCTGTGCTGAAGCTCCGCCGGCGACCAATAAACTTTTATGCCCAAAAACCATCGATAGGAGTCTTCAATTTGGATTATGACACTTATTCCCGACTTTCGAACATAAGGTAAGATTTAATGAAATAAAAATGTTCAGCACCTAGGTAAGTATTAACCCCTTAACTGCCAATATATTTGACCTTACTGGAAGCCCCACTGCCAGGTTTTTTTCCAAGAAGTCGTTCACAATACCCAGTTCTGAGCTCGGCAGGTCTAAATACCTTATTATCTCCTCCTCATCTTCATTATTACCTGCCATTATATGATTCACAAGCAATAAATATAGTGCAACACAACAGATTCACGTGATACACTAGGCTACAACAAGCGAAAAACGAGAATCGCAGGCGTGACCGCGACTGAGATGCACGCACGTGGTTTAGTAAAAAGTACCAAAAACACCCATCAGGTAGCAGCAGTAGACGCGCAGAAGTGTACTGCATTATCCTAGTTTGAGGAATCACCACCAGAGCTAAGCACAATACCGTACAACGACGTAGCAGACAGATAATCGGCTGACCGGCGCAGAACGTGATATCACGAGCGTGGCAATTATACGGCAACGCACAGTTGCCCGTCATATCACGTTCGCGGCAGTTAAGGGGTTAATATACATTTACTACAGCGAATATGTTAAACAAAATGAGTAATTGATACTTTTCCTTGGAATTTCAGGTGAACCTAGAGGTATAATTTTTACTTATTCTTTCAAACAAATTCATAATGTTGGTAATTATCTGAGCAATAAACCGCATACACAGCTGCCAAAGCCTTGCCAATGATACCGCACAATTCAGAGTTAACTATATAAACATAGCCTGGGTCCAGTTCACCAACAGTTGAATAGAAACGATTTTTATTCAAACTCACCTGTAACCAAATTTGATGTCCTCAAATTCTTCTACTTCCAACTTAGATAAGTGATGCAAACAGTCTTCTTCATCCTCATCGAGCAACGCAGTGATTTGAGGATGGTTAACAAACTGCAAACTGTCAAGGAAAGTAAAACTGATATATCATAGAGCACCATAATTTAGCCAATTTATAGAAAGAATGTGATTTTAACTTGATTATAATTGTTTAACGTGTTCACTGCGTTAATCATGTTTAATCGTAATTGCAATTGTTAAGCAACTGCCGGAAATCCGCGCACCGCACAGAACGTGTTAAAAGTCAATACACATATACAGTAACAATATCCAGATTACACAAAAGATAAAGGTAGCTCAGAGGGCTAATGACATCTTAAACACAAGATGAATACAAATACGGTAGTTATTTTCATTGCCTAGAATGAAAATCAGAAAATCAACAGTTTCCATTTAGCACTTCTGCATTATTCAGCTTATCATGTTTTTTTGGAAGTTTTTTTAGAGCAAACCGCTGAAAATTAAAGTAGATACAGTTCATTGATTGCTACTGGCTGCAAATTACATACAGTTTTAGATGCTTTTTAGTTTGTGGCTCCTTATTGAAACGAGCGAATTGAATTTTCTCTAGGAAACAGCAACTACTATAAGCCAATCGCAACATGTATTCAGTGAGATAGATTATACCAATTTAAACTGTTGTCACTTATCACGAGACATGGCACAATCACAATGTGTCCAGCGAGATGAGACAGTCAGTGATAACAGCCAATGCTGTGCCAGAGCCCTGGTGCATGGAGACCCAATGGGTGTGCAGAAGCCAAGGATACAAATTACTAATGTAAACTTACTCCCTCATGGGAATACCATACAAATTTGTCATGATTCTTTGAGTTCTTTAATTAATGGCAATTTGAAATGTGGTTCTAGGCCTTGTGTTAGTTTTAGTTTGAAAACCTTTTTTTTCATTACAACCATTGAATCTTATAATATTTTGAGCTTGAAAGATTACATCGTTCCACTGGTATATTCTTACAAACGTATCTAACTTTACGCTTCTTATATGTTAATGAAACACTAAATAAAACAGAATTATTAATTAACCCTTAAACGTGGTTTGCCGTACGTGATTCACCGTTAAAACACGTTGGAAATAGTTACTGTATAAGCAACTGTACCATTATGAGCATTGCCTGCGGTCTGGGTCATTGTCATGTGGTGTAGCCTGGTAGACGCAAACGGAACTACCTTAACCTGAGCGAAGGCTTTAATATCACCCGAACCGATATAACTGCTAGCCGATCAGGTTGGCTGAAAGGTCTAAGGTGCTAACTCGCCGGCCAGGGTTAGTGCTTGGATCGAGGGTTCCAATCCCGTCTCGGCACCCCCCCCCCCCCCCGTCCCGCATCCCCCGTCCGTGTTTTTATATGCAACTCACGGAGAGTTCACCTGACTGTGGCAGAGTTGAAGGAGAGGGCGAACCTTAAGCAAATGATGAACAGCTCGGATACAAGCTGATGGGATGGGTGGATTCTTTGTGAGTTGCACATCTGATCAGGTGTTATGCTACTTTTTATCCATCCTTACTATGTGTGTGTCCACCTAAAGCACACACACAGTAAAAAGCACACACACAGTAAATTAAATTGTTCATGTTTAGGCGTTCAATATATTATAAAAAATCAATAAAACAACACAAAGTCAACAACTCTATTAGAAAACCTTCACGTTGAAGGGTTGAACTGCATTAAATTATAACAATAAAATTGGGTGGAGTGGTCAAAGAAAAAGGAGTGATTCGGCTGGCTAACAAGAGACGACTGTAAGTCGGCCAAATCTGACCCATGAAATTTTTTTGTAAGCTGGATTGGAAAGTCGATAAAATATAATTTTTTACTTTTATAGACCAGTTATATGTTTATTGGCTATTTCCTTCAAAGTTAATCTTGTTTTGAGCATTAGGAGACAAATTGATTGCTTTTAAAAATAAATTTCTTGATGATTTTGTAAGTTTTAGTTTTAGGCCTTCAAAGTCGTGGGAATGAATATAAAAAAGTCATGGAATAAATAGAGGCCTACAGTAAAAACAAATCAGAATTTTCTTTTTAGTTCCAACGGCAGTGGACTGTAAGCCTAAATGCTTTTAAGGGAAAACGGTCCAAACCCCTCAAATTCTTGTGGACATCCTGGGATTCAAACCCGTGACCCTTTGGAATTGTTTTTGTTCATAAAATACTAAATCAAAACAGAAACAGATCTACGGACGTTCCGATACTTCCTATACGAGTAGGTATTGATACTTTTTCAATACTAAAGGTATTGATATCGGTATCGGTTAACCGATGTTATCTTGGTACCCCATCGAAAGAAAAGTTGGATTATCGGTATCGAAAAAATAGTTCCTTTTTACTAAGTTGAACATAGAAGTTTTAGTTTAATACACTTGTTAGTAATAAACACAAATAATAACTTAAAAATAGTCTTCTCGTGCCGGAGCGGGGGTGCGCGAAAAGCATTCCCACCTTCTAAAAAAATCTGCTAGTCCGCAATCCCACCATACTCCCTTCCGGACCATGCTTCTTTTTCTTAATATATCTTAATACATAACTATTGCTATTATTATTTTGATTTTTGGTAATATGTCTATCTGTTACTCCATTTTGCCTGATTTAATATTTTGTCTTGTATTCATCTAGTTATTTTTACAACCTCAAATGTATTACTTTGGCCATCTAGGTTGTAGTTGAGCAGTTGTGCAACATGCGGTGTTCATGTTTTGCTCTCGCGTGTCTTCAGTATTCCCTAGCATTGCAGTAGCGCCCCTTTATTCATTAACTCTCCAGGCTGATCGAGATTATGCACCATTGATTACCCTTTTCAGTGAGGTCATGGTGGAAGTATATAGGCTACATAGGGACTGTTTGAAATGTTTTTTTCAACGATTTTATAATACTGTTTATTACTAGCCTGAGAGGGATTTCTGTGCGGATAATCAATATTTTTCCGCAACTCTCAATATACCTTCTACTTGTAACAGCGTGCTGCAGCGGTCAGATTATGTTATGATAGGTTTTGTATCATTCATCAATAAAATAAAGTAATCTAACATAACTGCTGTTACACGCTGTATAAGTTGGTGCTATACCGTAGCCTACATCATAAAATGTTTCGTTACAGGTGTGCATAAATTTCAGACTATATATGGACAGGCTACTTACTGAACAATGATAGAAACCCATTAAAAAAAAAAAAATCAAGCAGTTTCCAGCAGATACCGTAAATGAAACGATTGCCGGAGAAAGAGTGGTAGTTGTAATTAGCCTGATTGAGATGTTCCATGGAAGTCTAGGCTATTTGTAAAGTTCTACATGATTCCCCTAAATATAATTAAAATGTCCCTATTTTATCTCTCTGTTGGGTTATGTAGGCCCCTAACCTATTAAGTATTTTTCAGTCATATCCAAAAATACCAGTAAATAACTTAACCCTAGAACTGCCCTTGCCAGATTAATGCTAAATAGCTCAGTGCTCTAACAATTACTTGTTTTACGAGATTTCGCCGCTCGTGAGTCAAAAAAGTTTTGCACGCTAAATTTAGTTCAAATTATAATAGCAATTTTATTGATCAGTTATTGCTATGAGGTTTGTTTATGTATGAAATGTAAAGTTTAGAATCTCCTCTTTTAAATTATATCAATATTAGTACGTTTCTGGATCATTGTCAATGCGTTATAAGCATTTGAAAAAAATACCCAATTTGAATGATCCAGGCAATAGGCCATCCAGCACACATGCAATTTAGTGATGCATGATTTCGAAAGGTTAAAACGATCAAAATGTTCCTTCTCGAGAGGTTCCGCTTATCGATTGTTTCGATTGCTTAGCGAGAGGTTTGCACAATCGAGATGTTTTCTCTCGATTGTTGCATTTGTTAAGCAAAATCGTCTGCTGCCGGCGCGCGGCGAGAGGATAAACCCGTTATAGATATGGATCGTATTCATATCAGGCACTAAAAACATTTTTTGGAAATAAGCAACCCGTAATTTAATTTTGTTTTTAAATATTTCTTTATTACTTTACCGCACGACAATATAAACATCTATTCACTAAGTATTTTCAGGCCTCACAAATGTACATCAAAAAATAAAAATGAAATGGATTAATTTTGAATAATAGTTTCAATTTATTAAACAGCTGCTATGTCCTTTTAGCTCGATTTTTAATTTTGGTCTCATATTTGTTTTTGTGTACAATATTATTAAACTCTCTATAGGAGTAAATTAACAGAAAAGTGTTTAAATGTTGTAAAATATAGGCTCTTTATACTGGCTTTATTGGGAGTTCAATTTCAATAGGCAATGTTTTCCTTACATCCTATATCGTGTATAAACAAATTAAGCTAATTATCATTAAGTTTAAATAAATTTTTTATTTGATTTTGATTGTGTGTTATAATTTTGGCAACGTCTTGTATTTTATTTCTATGTAATAAATCTAAAAACATCTTTAATGGACAATTTTCGAAGTAATACAAAATTTTGAAATGAGAGTGTATAGTGTAAAGCGTGGGAAAGGAGCGGAATTACTGCTGCCTAAAACGACACACAAATTCTTTGAACATTAAAAGTATAAGTATGCTTGTCTATATTTAATAATAATAAATATTTGTTTCTACTCTCCATTAATAATTTAACGTATTAGATGTTATTTATTTTATTTTTTAATTTTCACGTAATAGATGTTTTTAATTTGCATGCATCGTTTTATAAAAACCTTCCAAATGTTTCAATTTGTTAAAACATCTCGGTAGAAATTTTGATTATTCCATACACAAATATAACAGAAAATAGAATGCAAAAATCTCTTTAAAAATAATTCTATTGATCGGCGACATATTTAGTTAACAAAACATCTCGCTAACAATTTTGAATGCCCAGTGTACGAGAATAGCTGCTTCGTCTAAACAAAACATTCCGCTAAAAACATCTCGGTAAGAACCTCTCGTTGCCACGTCTAAACTAAACATTTCGCTAACAACATCTCGGCACGGACCTCTCGTTGCCGTGTCTAAACGAAACATCTCGGTAAGGACCTCTCGTTAAGGGAATCACAATCGAAACATCTCGAGAGGTTCAAACAATCAAAACGTTTCGATTGTAACATCTCGCAATCGCGCATCACTAATGCAATTGCCTGAAATAAGGTAAAAGGTGCTAGGGTTACTCAAAATCCTATCCCTAATATACTTTACAATGGTATATCATTGCTCGATTACACGAGTTACTGACATAATTTAACCTTCCGAAACGTAATCTAGGTTCTAGTTGAAGTAGGCCTAACAGAATCAAGAGTTGGCACTATGGTGTATCGTTGTATTTTTCGGTTCAACCGACTACGAAATATTATCATAATGTACTTTTCTGTACAGAATATGAACAAGGTTATAGGCCTCTTGTCGCATGGCGGTCAAAGAGTTATATTAGAGTTTTGAATAAGTTAAAGTCCTAATGGTCCTGTTGATATGAACGACAATTATTTAGACATAGGCTACAGATAAGTTTTAACACTTCTGATGTCATACATAAGCTCATGTTATGAGGTTGGTGAGGCCTAGTATCAATCTACAGAGGTCTACAGGAGAAAACAACATCGAGACTAACTATAACAAAGGATACAGCAGTTATCCAAAAGTTCTCAATTTTCTGGATGATACGATTCCTTTTCTCAAAAAAAGGCTTTCTTAACTTGTTGTATTTTTGCTCTACTTTAAGTATGTCTTCACTAGCTTTTTCGTTCAACAAATCAATCTGATTCTGGCAGGAATCTATCTCTTCAAGAGCCTGCTGAGTGTCTTGATCCCAATACCCTTCCTTGTTATTTTCCTCCAATTCAGAATAATATTCCCTTTTCAATCTCTTCGTTGCAGACATTTCTATGACTCTTAAGCTCAATTCAGTAAACAGTTTAATCTATATTCAGAAGAAATGCGTAGAACTAGAAATCTGGTGCAGGTATAGAGAGGTGTTTATACGAAACGAAAACGAAAACTCGCACTTCTCAGGCTCACTCTGTGTCTGTGTGACAGTGTATCCGTATATCCAAACCACCAACCAAAATATACTACGCGTTTGCTCAAGAAATACCAGTTTATCCCTCACTCGTGATAAAGTATCCCTACATGCTGTGTGTCTAAAACCTACTCAGTCTAACCATTGATTATAAATATAAGTTATATTTATAGTCAATGGTCTAACTTTACCAGATCGGTCTTTCTACAGCTACAGGTAAATACAAATATAAATGACCATGTAATGTATTGCTAACTATATGCCTCCAATAATGTATGTAAAACTGGAATAAACAGTTTTGGAAATAGGGTGCCGACTGATATAGTGGTTAGAGCGGGTAACTTTGTTTCGATCCCCACTAATTTTATTAATTTATTTCATTTCCATGGTGCAGGTCAATTCCCTTAAATAAAATAGTGCGTATAGGATATATGTAAGCTCCTAGGCTCAAGCTGTGGTGCGGGCCCTTACAGGCCAAGCCACCTATGGCAATGGTGACATCGCAATGACCTTTTCCAGTATGTCTAAATCCAACCCTGATCAGTAATAGTAACTATTGTAAAATAAATAAATAAATAGATAAACGACCGATGCAACATTTTACGCGCTCGCGTATTTTACATATTTTTAACAATAAAAGACTAGAACTCTCTCCAAAAAATGGGTTTTCTTCACTCTAAATTGTTAGCGAATGTCCTATGAAACTCATTTCCTTACATGAGTTAATGAAAGGTAATTCATTTATTTATTTATTGATCATCGGCTTTATTAAATAACGGTTGTGCCCAGGGCCGGATTTAGGAGCTGTGGGCCCCTAGGCTCAATTCAATTAGTTTATTGTCGTTACATTTTTACAAATGTATGACAAATGTTAAAGAATACAAAACTCATATGTACACATTCAAATACAGGTTCATCTTAAAAATCAAAACCAGTGGTGAGCGCCCTTGTTGCCGCGCGTGCCTATCTAGCACATGCTTAAATCCGGCCCTGGTTGCACCAGTTTTAAATGCTATACATAATTTTACAAATATTAAGATGGCATCAAGTCAAAAATAAAGTTTATTATCAATTGACATTTTTACAATGTATGTGATATGGTCAGATTGTGTTCATACAAACGCAATAATTGTCACTTGAGTCTTTAAAAATTCACCCTAGTTCTTCATGCCCTTGGTTATATCTGTTACTTAGTTGAAGGATTGTTTAACTACAATAAGTATGTAAAACAACTAATTAAAAAGACGTGCACAGTTTACATTTAATATTACATATGTCATAAATATACATGCAGATTGATAATTAAAATGGAAGAATTATGGCACAGTGGGGGGACGACACAGAGGCAGGCAACTATTCTTGTACATTAATAAACTCACAGAGACCTGTTATTGGGAGCTCAAAGAACTCATTTGCACTGTAAATAGGGGGTTTCTGACTAGCCACTGGTAGACTTAGTTCTTAAAACTATTGTATGGGAGTTGTGTGATGCTGTATGGCATTTTGTTGAGAAATTTTCTTGTCCATAACAACATGTTTTCTTTTTCTCTTCTCTAGTCTGACAAAAGGGATGTCAATTTTATTTTTGTTTGGGTGTTAAAATTATGCCATTCACCTCTTAGCTTAAAGGAGTTTTGATTCTTAAAACTAATTAACATTACATTAAAAATATATCAATTAATTAATAACAGTTAAAATGTTCATATCAACAAAGAATGGTTTACAATGTGCATTGGGAGCTGCATATTGGTCATTATTCTTATGACTTGTTTCTGAATGCGCAGAATATCAATAACATGAGAGCTGTTTCCCCAGAAGATCGGTAATGCCATAATTTAGGATGGACTGGAAAATGGCAAAATATACATTTTTAAGGTAAATCAGGGGTAGGTCATCTCTTAATTTTCTAAAAAGAAAGATGAGTCTGCTTAGCCTAGTGCAAGTTTGTTGTACATGGGGACCCATTACAGCTAATGATCAACCCATGACACCTAGGAATTTTACATGCGAGCATACAGTGGTATGTTTTGGGGGATATTATGTTTTAAACTAAAATTACAGTTTGAGTTTTCTCTTTGCAAATGCAAATTCAAAAAACTCTTATGATTACATGCAATATAAAAATCAAATCTTACTTGAATGTAATACTAAGTAAACCTGAAAATTTCGAACACAAATAAGGGCTAACCAATAACATGGATAATTGTTACTGGATATTCCTGTTTTCTGTGGTCGCACACTGACAGTAGAACTTCTTGCTCGATTTGATTTAGCATTATTCTATATCAATTATTTCCCGAGCTATATTAAATAAAACGTAAAATGAATAAGACTAGTACGTTGTCATATGGGAATTTAACAATAAACAACGTTGCTTTTCATTACGTAGTCACATTTTTGCGCCCCCCCCCCAAGTCTTGGACTCCACGAAATTTTATTTTGATTTTTCTTCTTTGTCACCCCACCACCAGTCTTGGGAAGCCCCCCCCCGGGCTGAGGTTTCGTCTGCCACATTTTTGCCCCCCCAAGAGACTTGTAAGCCCCCCAACTTTTACACCTGCTAAACCAAAACACCTTCTAACGACCTTATAATGTACATCATTACCAAACTATCGTTAGATTTAAAAAGACTGCGCATCAGAACAGCTAAACAAATTAAACATTAAATAAATTTCACTAAAACTGACATTGAAGTTTGTTTTAACAGTATTTATAATTTTTAAAGTCTTAAATATGGACATTCACTTCCCCACTCCCATTTTGTCAACGTGCTGCGTGAGAACCCATTTTAAAATTTATTTTCTATTTGTTTTTAGGTGAACAACAACCGAGGTTCGTAGAGTTTTCAGTACAGGCATGATTTATTTATTCAACGGTAGTAAACATTTACAAATTAGCTTACAAAATGCGATGCAAAACAACTAAATAAGCAATTCATACAATTAAGAACATTATTTGAAAATAAATTGCACTATACTATAGGTAAGAGTAAATACTAGATGACACAATTGATTGAAAATACGGTTAAGCTCAATAAATATTCAAACAAATATACAAAATCTCACAACAATGATAAATGCATGACATTAGGTAATAATTAGTAATATAATAATAACATGCAACTGAACTTGTGGCTTAACAGGCAAACGATTAACTACAATAGAAAATAAATAACATGCACACATATACAGGAAACTTATAGATTCAATATATACAGAACAGTAGTATTACCATAGACTATAACTACAGCACCTAACTGTTATAGTCTATGGTATTACGGACATACGCTCAGTACGGGAATATATCCTAATTGTGATTAATTATGCATTACATAAAGTGCAGCATAAATAACTAGATTGTAAAAAAGATAAATTAGCTCTACAAGACATAGGCAGAAGTACTTCATTTAACACAGAAGTACTTAACAACTACAAACACATGACAAGAATATCTAGGAACCTAAGGAGAACTCTACAGCAACTCTCGAATAGTAGCTTTAAATGATCTATGGCTAGAACTATAAAGAAGTCAACATGTGGTGAGATATGGTATTCCCCAGCCGTTGGATGCGGACCATAGTGGAGTCCTGTGCGTAGTTAGTGCTAAAGGCTGTCTACCGAAGAGGTTTCCTTGTATCTAGTGCTTTAGTTACATATGGAAGTTTATCCTCTCAAGCAATTCACTGCAATCCATCAGTCCATTGATAAGTTTGTACAGGAACATGATGTCCTGAATGCTCCGTCTAGTCAGCAAAGTAGGTAGGTTCATCTGATCAGCCAAGACATCCAATGGAACTTCCCGGTAGGCATATCCAAGTCTGAAACCAGCCAGCCGCAAGAATCTATTTTGGATCTTCTGAAGACGATCATCAAGAGTAGATCGATGAGGTGACCAGACTACGGATGATTATTCTAGCAGAGGCCTTATATTTCAGCAGTAGAGTGTTCTGAGTGTTTGAAGTTGGGAGAAATGCCTCGATGAACGCCCTATAGGAGTCCAAACGCTCTGTTAGCCTGTAGGCAAATACTGATAACATGTGCTTCGGTGCTGAGGGATGACATCGACTCCACTCCAAGATCACGAATCGTCAAAGGCCTTTCAAGGGTAGCACAACAAGGGTATATCGTTTATAAAGACACAAAATAAAGTAGGTACCAAGGTAGCCTTGAGGTACTCCGTAATTCCCAAAGAAGGGTTCTGAGAGTGCTGAGCCAAATTTCACCCTCAGACACCTGTCACTTAGATAGCTGGCAAACCACTGAAGTAGGCTTCCGTTTACACCATATGCCGACAGTTTATCTAGCAGACCTGTCACACCCTGTCGAATGCCTTTAAAAAATCGAAGTACAGGACATCGACTTTTGTTCTTTCCTCCCAAAAGCATCTACAACTTAGTTCTGAAGAGAAATTAGATTTGTAGAGTTAGACCGGCCACAGTCAAATCCATTTTGATTTGGAACCAATTGCTTCCACAAGAATGGTCCCATATTCCTCAACACTAACCTTTCAAAAACCTTGGCAAGTCCTGACTGAATTACAATTGGTCTTTAGTTAGTTAAAGTCATCAGCTGAGCCTGATTTGTGAATGGGTACAATGTAGCTATTTTAAAGCTCGGATGGGTAAACACCCAATTTCAGAGATCTGTTGAAGAGGCCAACCAAATGACCAGCCAAGACAGGGCTACAATATCTCAACACTATTCGCAGGATTAAGTCAGGTCCACACCCTTTTGATGCATCTAGAGAGTTGAGGGCGTCTTGTACCTTCTGGAGCATGACTTAGTAAGATGAAAGTGCATCAGAATAGTTGAAACTTAATTCATCTGATATGTAATGAGGATTTTATGGTGTAAACACCGAACTAAAGAAATCCGCAAAGTACTGTCACATAACAGTAGGTTCAGTTGTAGAATTATCTTCGTACATCATTCTCGAAGAGTATGGGCTAGTTCTTCTAGTGTTTTTGACAAAGCTCAAGAAGATCTTCGGATTGTATGGTAGAACGTTCTGTACGTGGGTAACATAGGTCTGAAAGCAGTGTTTAGACATATCTTTATATCTCTTGATAATTTCCATAAGAGTAATGTTTGTAGCCAAGATGTCTTACGATGTCGTCCAGCTGATGATCCACAACATACAATAAATGTTGCCAACCTTACAGGGGATAATAACGGTAAAGCCATTTTTAAATTGTCACTGAAAGGCAGTTTCACTAAAAGGCAGAAATGAAGTTTAAAACATTAATCCATTAATAAAAATTATATCAAAACAATAATTAGTATCATAAAATAACAGCTGATAAATAAATGTAATTAGTTAAACAATGTTTATTTTAATTACAATGATGAGGGAAATATGGTACGATAATATCGTATCTTCAACAACACTGCAGATTGGATCGGCGATCACTTGACCACCAATCACTTGGCTGCTTACGTTGTCTTTTCCGGTTAGCTAGAAAACCAAGATTTAAGATTCAAGATTCAACCTTAATTATATCGACTGCAAAGACCTTACAAAGTACCTATGGACCTTGAACAATAACTGCTTGCCATGATAAATTGTCCCGAAATACCCCTCAACATTATTATATCCCACCATATACCGAAATATCCCTTTAAAGGGATAAAAATCCTTCACAAGGAAACTTTGTGCTGTGACAACCTTCATTTCACAGCAGTTTTGGTTGGTTGTTTCATTTCACTGTTCCACCATTCCAGCCAATCGACATATATCCCGGTCTTTCGCACGCCAATAGAAGGTTTGCTTTAAAATTGCTATAAACTGCAATGTCCATGTTCTTGTTTAGTTTTCTTATCTTAAACCGAGTATCATGGAAACAGAAGCAAGTACAACAATTTTGTCTATATCAGTTGATCATAGTGACGCTATTATTGACATGAATGATGTTAATGAACAGTGTAAAAACATACATACTAATGACGATACCTCTGTGACCAATTCTTCAGTGAAAATGTTGGAGAATGACATTATTGGTTATTCGGGTCTACCCAGTGGAGTCGTGATAAATACTCAAACTTCTCATTCAAAATCCATTCATTCTGATTTATTAAGCGGTGTTATCAGTGGTGTAAACATCGGAAATAAAAGTGTTTGTCTACCAGTGCCCGAAAGTTCTAAAATATTTAGTGATACTTCTTGTGTTGATGCCTCCAAACGTAAAAGAATGCATCATGACTACAAAAAGCTGTCAAAATCAGGCTATGTCGATGACAAAACCAAGTGGTACACGCAGTCTTCATTAAAACCATCTGATCAAGTGATTTTCGCTTCAAAAATTACTAAGCCAGTTGGTGCTGGCCAAACTGACTCTAAGTGTTCTGACCGAGAAGAGAAAAACAGCTCTCAAGGTAGGCCTGTGTTTGGGATTTTTATAGCTACAAAGTTCTTTTGTATGTAATTTTTAAATAGTAGTTTATTGGGCTATCCTAAAAGCTCCTCGCATATCCTTGTCGATTGGTGATTCCTCTTTCAAGAATGTCTGTTTATTTAGGCTAGATCGGCCTATTTGGTTCTAGGCTAGGCTGCATACCACAATGTCGTGAGATCATATTCTTCTTTGCAAGTGTATATAAAATTGATAATAATCAAATTAATTTAGGCATCTACAGGTTATTTACCTACATCTAAATCCTAATTTAGATCTAGGCCTATCAGGCATACAGAGGGGAGGTCATGGGGGTCATAAACCCCCCCCCAAAAAAAACCCTCAGACTGTCACGTATGTTAGCGATTTTTCACTGTAAAGGTTATAGTATTTATACCTATTTGTTTTCACTCATGACCCCCCCCCCCCCCCCTAAAACGAAAGTCTGTATCCGCCATTAGGCCTAAGTTATATGCCCAAATTATAAGGTAGACAGTGCAATTTTTATAGGTAGGTACCAGTTAGCCTATAAATACTGTTTTACCTATTATGGTATCTTGAGATTATTCGCTTTGTTTACTCAAACTAGAAATTGCTCATTAGCCTTCCCTAAAATCCAACTCTAGACTTAAAAGTCAGTTTCCTTATGAGCCGCTGCCTTCATAGTCATAGCTGATAGTGGCCTCGAAGTAAATGAATATTTTTTTATGTTGAAGTTGCTGTTGTGTGTGTCCTTTATAATTTTTAAGTACAGGTGGCTTGCATTTATAGCCATATTGAATATGTTCGAGATTTTTTGTCTGTCAAATGTTAAGTTTAACAGGTGTAAGTTATTCTAGAGATTCACAAGAATAGCCTCAGGAATCAATAAGCTTTGGAGTATTTTAACTCAATTTTAAAATTAGGCCTAAGTTACATTAGCCTTTAACGCTGGGTATGGCGCAAGTCTATCGATAGGTGTTTTTGACTTATTTCCAAGGAAAAATGGTTCAATTGACGATCAAGAGGGGCTATTCTGTGTAGTATAGGGTGTTCTTGGGTAAGAGCCTGCACTGAATCTGGGTGTTACGGTGAATATTCTGTCGGGAGACTAGTGGCGATTGTAAGAGTCGTAATCCGATCCAAATAATTGCTTAACACTGACTGAAATGCTGACAAACGTGTTTAGACATGAAAATCATGTATGTTTCAATGTTAACAAGAATTAATTAACGTACACCGCACCCAATGTGTCAACAGATACTTTTATTATTGTGTGGGTATTAGAGTCATATCAGTCAAATGTAGGCAAGGGGAAAATCTAGTTTAATAGCAAGAACAAGCTATAAAAACACTGTTGTAGTTATGTGTGACTGCACAAAATGAAGTTTAGGTGATAATAAAAATGCATTAGTTAAAAAAAACCTAATCTAACCTATCTGCTGCAGCAGACAAAGAAAACACATGTTTTTTTATGTTGGTAGTACATATGAAACACTTTCGAGTAACTTACCCTTGAGACCAGTTCCAAAACATGTACGAAACTGAAAACAACCTCACAAATTGTCATTTTGAATCCCAGATAACTTATCATACTTTCTTTAGAACCAATAGGGGCCTACCGATAGAATACTTCCTGTGGCAACAAGTAAGAGGACAACTATAAAGGATTTAATTGAACTCAACAGATATTCATAGCTGTAAAGCCAGGTACCTTATTACAGAGCAAATATGACAAGGTAACCAGGTAAGCAGGTACTTATCTAACTACGGCTGACAGTGTAGGGGGCCTACTTTTGTTCTGCCCTGGGCTTCGTCAATTGCTAGCTCATGAATTTCATTCAGTTCCTATGAAACCCCGTATGCTGTGTCAGTTAGGAAAGTTAGGTTGATAACCTAGATTTCGTCATTGGTCAGCAATTTAACCAACCTTAACCTGACCGCCTCGTCACTCTCTTTAAGTTGGTACTCCACAAAAACAAATTGGAGGTTGCTATAATGTATAAGTGCCTTGCAGGAAATGTTTTATACATTTATATATATTTTAACCAGAAAGAACCGGTACCATCATCACTGCTTCCATGATGCCTATCAGAGACAGATGACACAGCGCCGCATGCCAATCCTAATCTACTATCGTAATTAACAATTAAGATTTACAAAGGACAAACATATTGAATGTTATATACGTACCTATAAACTATTTAAAATAATTTCAATACATTTTAAAGCATTTTAACATAGCCTACACAATTTGAGAACAGTACAATAATGGAAATACAACCAACTTAAATTAGTAAGCCGGAATACCTATTATTAAAACCTTAAAGAAAATATAAGTAGAATAAGGGATAAAAATATGTATATTTTGAAGGGTATAACCGGTCTCCAAATCACACCACATCTGCCACTGCTCATCATACACGTTTTTTGACGCTGTATTAGCCTGGAAAAGTAGTTTATAATTTAGTCTGATCGAGAGATAAGGTGATAGATGTTGTAATACTCCACAATTACTAATTAACTTGTACTCTTTGTTTTTGGGAATTTAGCGGATACATCCGAACAAAATTGTTGACCGCCAACCTCAGGGGAAAATATTTTGATTATCGGGAGTCCAATAAATCAGCTTTATAAAGGGTTTTATCATTAACTATACACCTGTAGTAGACAGTAATCACAATGCTGGGATCGGTTAACAAAAAAGCTGCACAATCTATTGGGTGCGGTCGGCAACAGGGGCTATCGCATGAGCTTCCTCCTAGTAGATACTACGCAAACTACTTGGAATCGCATAGGCAGACGAAAAGACAGAGCACGCTTGATTGACGCTGACACCAATTTTATTAGGCCCTTCAAGTTTTTAACAATTATTACAACATTATATTTATTTCACACAACCTTTGTTATTATAGCCTTAGTAAAATTGTATATTAAAACTTCTGAGTTTCAAGGAAAGCGAGACAGTTGTTTTATTAGCAAAATGAGATTTTTTAAACCCGCCACGGCCAAGCTGACCGCGTCAAGCAACATGAGCCAGAGTTACGCCCGCTGTTCGATGCGATGGTGGAGATTTCTATCCAAAACCACGTGGAGAATCCCACCTCTTTTGTTAACAGAACTGCCCATAAGGTTTTCTGTCTACCACAAGTGTATATCTTTGGGCCTACTTATGAAAAACAACATTTTTTAAATTGGGTGTCATCTGAAAGGGTTTAAAGTGGAATAATTCCTTTCCATTACTGATATTGTACGGTGTGTCGGGTAATTCCTCGTAGTTCAAACAAATTAAGGCAACAATGTTTGGCAAAATAGCAGCCATGGGGAACCAGTGATCATCAGCGTATCTCAGTATTTTGATTGGAGGGGAAAAATGGTCATGATTGTGATTATTATGACTTTTCTTCTAGGGTACGGTACAATAATATTTCCTCCAAATTATTGAGGGGGCAACTGCCCCCCTTGCCACCCCCGAATTACGCGTATGCCGGTGATTCTATATTTCCTTGGGATGTTACTCATAATAATATATCTCCGGCTTTGAAGGAAGGAGCTGTATTTGTATGGAAAGTTCAATATGTCTGGGGGTAAGTGTGCGGTCACGTGAGTCTTGAGAATAACCACCTTGAAAACCCATGATTGTTATACGAATGTGAAAAGTAACCAGATTGAAGGTCTTCGTTTTTAACACAATGCTAAACCTGGAATTGTAAAATTTAAAGGTAAAATATCTTTATGAAATATAATATGTTATACTGCAAATACAGAAAATTCTTGTCAAATATAGGGAGTAAGGATGGAAAAACTGTTTATGGTCCATTCTGAACACTTACTATCTCTGTATGAGATTAATTTTGGTTTGGGAATGTATTTTTTTGTAGTATCTCTTGTGAAATTAAACTTTGCTTACAGTATATACGTTACAATTACAATTTGTTACAATTTACAATGTTTTATTTATTGAATTGTAGCACTCAAATGATATCTTTAAGACAAAAATATAATTATTTCTAAGCCTACATTAAATTCAAAATTATCTAGGGGCCTACTATCTTTCTGTAAAACCTTATAAAGTGTTAAAATATTTTCTTTTTTAGCTTAGGAAAACTTAGACCTTTAATTTTTTTCCCAATGCTTGAGTTGTGCAATTAGTTCCACAAACTAATCAAAAATGTCTCATAATATTATGGTCTTACTAGTTTGAGTATGAATACCGGTATGTTGTTTATCAGAGTTTTGTAACAGTTTCAAGTTCTCATAGCCCATCTAAAACATAATTGTTTGGGCGTTAGGTGAGCCATTAGCATGGTATTGAAAAACTGATTCCAAATCCATGATATTGGTCTTGACGTTGGTTTGTACGTTAGTTTTGGCAGCAGGGTTATCCTGTGTGTCAAGCAAGCAGTAAACCCAAGTACTTCAAACTGACAGGTCCTTTATTAGGCCTACCGGTATTTCTAAACTACAACTCCCACCCAACTGAAATATTACTAAATGTATAATCATCAGCAACCAGCATGTCATCTGTGTTTAATCAAATGTCAGAAGTACTAATAGCCAATTGCATAATCAATTACATCAAAATGTTGAAAAGCAGAGGGCCCAGATTTTAACCGTAGGAGCCCAAACGTTACTAAATATTTATTTGAACGACATTCGTCAAAGGAAACATAACGACAACTTTTGGTAAAATTAAATTTAAAAAGGGTACCGTATTTAAAGGCTTCAGATTTGAGGAAAACCCTATAGTATGCATTTAAAAAAATATTAACTAGTGTTCTGAACTACTTTAAATGCACTTCCTCCCCTCGTTCCTCTAGCGCTACTCTTATTAATCCAATAGCAGTGTTCTTAAAGACTAGCGGTACTTAGTAAAATACTTGTTATGTCTGCTTCAGGAATCATTCTTTAAAGTTGGATCAGCAACCATGTGGATCGTTAGGTGACATGACAATAGGCCAACACTAATTTTGTGAAATCATTTTTTTAACAAATATTTGGGGTTATTTAGTTCTATAGGCCTAACTGTTTCATGGTTGAACATTCTTTTCATAAAATAAATATTTCCTCACTTTGCATTTATGACAAAACAAATAATAGAAGGTCTAGTGAATTAAGTCCTTGTAAATCAAAGCTTAAGCACAGGGACTGAGACACAAAGACTGCTGTCGATCTTATACATATATAGGTACCTTTTTTCTCTTGACGGAGACTTTCAGTGTCCATTCAGTTTGCAATCACAAAACACTTAATAATACATTTTTTAATAATACATTTTTAACTCTTTAGTATGTAGTAAATTCACATCAAAGTGTATACAATACCCCCGTAGCAGCAAACCTGCGTACTCAGCGAATTTCCAACGCATATATATGTATCTTAATACCACATAAAGCCACATGAAGTTCCATCAATATACATTCATAAATAAACGATTTATGACATTTTATTTATTCTCGCTAAGAATAACATGGGGGCTGGGTACGACGGTTTGCTGCTACGGGAAGTATCAGTAAAAAATTGTTTTTCGTGCAAATATCAATAGAACACATCGGTATGAAGCAATATACCATGTTTCGTCAGGATAAGTTGATAAATAAGCAAGATGTACAATTTTTCTTATCCTCCATAAGAATAACATTAGACAACATACTGTGTTTAGCACGTTCAATATCTCGGTAACCAATTGACTTAGAGCAATTATCAAAATACCAAATTGTTTGTTTTTTAAGCTGAATTCAATGGTATAACTAAATATTTGGTTAAAATAACTATTACATGTTAAAACCAATTCAACATTCAATTTAAAAGACCCTTCGCTTGTAACTTGGTATGTCGCTTGGTAGCTACATACCAAGTTCTCTTAATGTAGGTTCATAATTAAGGGAGATATACCTACAACTTTACTTATTCTCCATATGAATAACATGGGGGCTGAATACCCCCATAAAACCCCCTTCCCGTAGTGCGATCGATCTGGTTTTCAAACTTAAAGTCATAAATGCTACTCTCCATATTTGTGCCAAATTTCATCAAAATCGGGTGTTTCTTTCAAAAGTTATCGCGGTAACGGACACACATATACACAATGATTGTGATTAATCAAGCTATATAAGCTATATAAGCTATATATTAATCAGTTTCATATAAGTGTATATATATATATATATATATACATACATATACAGTATTAGCTTCTTCCTTATAGGGTAAATTCGCTAATAAAAAGAAAAGGGGACCTAAAATATACTCTTAACGCACACCAACTGATATATCTTTCCATGATGAGAGATGAGGCATATTTAAAAACCCATTTTCGGGGTACAAAACCCCTCTTCGGATGGTGCGATTTGTCTGATTTTCGAACTTGTACAAATAAATGCTACTTTACACGTCTAAACCACATTTCATAAAGATCAGACCTTTTTTACGAGAGTTACGTGCTTACGGACACATAAATAAATATATAAATATATATAAATATTATTTTTTTAAACATTAACAAGTACCCTTTTTTGAAACATTTTTATTTTAGTCAAAATAAAAATGTTTCAAAAAAGGGTACTTGTTAATAATGTTTTTAAAAATAATAATATTAGTAGCCCTAATATACAAGTCAAGCAATATATATATATATATACATATACATATGTACAAAGTTGAACGAATGGTGTTTTTGGCATCTGGGGGCCTCAAAATGAAAAGTTATCATGGTCTCGGGCTTAAGTGTTACCATGGCACCTACGGTAATAGCTTCTTCCGTATAGGGGAAATTCGCTAATAAGCATTTACAGAATAATAGGCTGTTTTTATTACAAATTTAGAATTTTAGTAGTATGTGTCATTGTTTACAATTAGCCTTTCATGTAGGGCCTAGCTTTTACATTTAGCCCTTTTTTGGTTGAAGTTTCTGCACTGTTTTTTGTTTCGGCTAGCTTCAAATATCAAACCTAGGCTGACATCTTGGCATAGACCTACTTTATTGCACAAGATTCTTTTCCCATATGAGTATATACAGAACAGGTGCATGAACATAAACTGAAGATAAAAATTAACAACAGCAAAAATTGAAATAGCTAATAACGTCTGGCTAAAAAATTTTAATTTTTCTATTAAATCGGTTCGTAACCATGTTTTTTAGCCAGGACAGGCAATCTGTTCTACAACCTCAACCCAGCATATAGCCTAAAGGATTTTTCTCAAAAAGGTTTAAGCAGTGTGTAGGCAGTCTAAAAACTGTTTTATTTCTGGTTTTGTACTCATATTTAAATTTAAATGATTCTGGACGATATTTTTTATATACCGTAGTGTACATAATTTAAAATTGTTTGATTGTACAACCCTGAATGTGTTTGAATTTTTAATTTTTAAAATGAGATTTAAATGAAGTTCTTGGGTGGGAGTTAGTCGTGGTACAGTTACAGTGGAACCTCGATAACCCGAACCTCAGTCAAATTCCTTGATTACTCAAATTTTTGTCATTCCCCTTGAACTTGCCTTCTTAATGCTATGTTGTTTTACCTCTATAAGTTGAAGGGTTATCAGGAAACACCTCGTAATATCAAATTTTTGCAGTATTCTTAGCCTCTTGCCACACCTCTACAACTCAAAGTTTTAGCTGTAGAACCTCTATAACTCGAATATGTACAATCGCCGTAAAAGTCAAATTTGTTTAACCAAACCTCCAGTGACTTTGCATCGGAAATTCCAACCGTCCCTCCCCACTACATCTCTTTCCCTGGTGCTCCTGGTGTCTGTAAAACTACCGACAAATTAATATTGATCAGCAACACGCATATCAAACACACTCATCCTCACGCACGGGATTCACCTATGTGAGGATTTCATTTCATAAATAAGGAACAGTCTCATATTGTAAACTATGTATTTTTTTCAAATAAAATTATTTTGATTTAATTAGATTTGTGTCTGGTGTCGTTAATTAGTGTGAGTTTAGAGGTTCTGGATGTAATGTGTGAAACCTAGATTTTAGGTTGTGTCTTTACTAAGTGTTTGCAAAACTCTATCTAATGAGAAGTTGACGATTTTTAAAAAAAGAAAAAGGAAAAAAGAAAAAAGGGACATCGGGAAGCAGTTTGGAACACCAGTGAACACTCAGTTGACAATGTAAAAAAAGTGTCGTACTGCTTCACCGTAATTCCATTAATGCTCTGCAATTTCAATTGTTATCATGTTTTGTTCCCTTTTAGTTTTGCAAATTATTTTAATAGCCTACTGTACATTGATGTTTAGCTAAATTTAAATTGATGCATAGTTGGCCAGAACTGACTTTCGTAAGGGGGAGTGATTTGTTTGGAGCAGGTGATCAGAAGTGAGCAAAAAAGTCTAGAAAATAGGTAGGAAGTGGTCGACGTTCAAAACATCACCAAAATACCGAACTGTGAGTCATTATTTGTTTACTTTCCTACTCTACAATTTTTTCACTGAGGGAAGTGTTTCATCCTCTATTCCGTTAACCAAAGAAGCTTTACAAAATATTTCCGGGCTTATTTCAGACATTAAAATTGTTAAAATCCTTTTTAATTTCAGTAATAATTATTATACGGTATGATTATTTATGATACAAAGCAAGAAATTATGTAAGGATTCTACCCTTCTATGATCCATCTATTGTGTTACCGTGACCTTCAATAAGTGGAAGTCTGTGGAAAATCACCTTGATAAGTCGGACCTCGATATTTTGAAATATTCGATAACTCGAACTTTTCCCGTTCCCCGAGGTTCGAGTTATCGAGGTTTCACTGTAGTTATTTTTTGTAGCCTGCAAATAGGCTTTATACACAACTTGTCTCCAAAAAATCAAGCCATAACTTCATAATGATTCTACATAGACATGATAAATTAGGTACATTAAGAGTATCAAGAGGGATGCAATCCCTTAAGTTAACACGTTGGATGCGAATGACGATAATTCCCGCCCTCTAACATTGAAACTTATGTGATTTTCATATTTAAACATGTTTGTCAGCATTGAACGTGTTAATAAAGACAAATGGTTCACACCTAATTTTTTTCTGAATAAAGTGCATTTTACATTTTTATAAAAATAAACACCTACAAATTTATGGGACTGAATTAAATTAGAAATGTTATATTACTTCATTTTCTTCTAGTTGAAAATTTGACTATTTGAGTTTTTTGTTAGCCTTATATTAAGTTTTAGACCCTTTATTTGGAACCAGTTCTCCATATCTTTCATTACTTTTGTGTGAGAAGTAAATAAGCTCTACTCTTATTTTTTATTTGCCAGTGGTGTCATCAGTATACATTATTAGATCTCTATTAATTGCTTTAGGAAGGCCATTAATATAAAATACCCCCGTCGCAGCAAACCTGCGTAATCAGCGAATTTCCAATGCATATGTGACTCACTACTACATAGAGCTAATTACCAAGTTTCACAAAAATAAATCCTTAAATAAGTGATATATAGCATTTTATTTATTCTCCATAAGAATAAAATTAGGGTTGAGGACGCAGGTTTGCTGCAACGAGGAAGATAAGTAATGTGTTTTTTTGCAATTATCAATACAAATGAACCAGGTGAAGCTACATACCTAGTTCTCTTAATTTAGGTTCATAATTAAGGGAGATATACCTACAACTTTACTTATTCTCCATATGAATAACATGGGGGCCGAATATGCAGGTTTGCTGCTACGGGGACTATCAACAAAAAAATTGTTTTTTGTGCTAATATCAATTACCACAACTAATTGAAGCCACATACCAAGTGTCATCAATATACATTCATGAATAATCGAGATATAGAATTTTATTTATTCTCCATAAGGATAACATTGGACAACGTACTGTGTTTAGCACTTTGAATATCTCTGCAACGGTTGGACGTAGAACAACGATTAAAATACCAAAATGTTTGTTTTGTTGAGCTAAACACATTAATAAACAGAAATGTGAAGTTTTTAGTAAAAATTTCTGAGAAAAATCTAAAAACCTTTTTCCCATAAGATTAACATGGGACACGTTTTTTTGGATTTTCTCCGCAACCACTTAACCTAGGTTAATGATTCAAAATACTAAATTATTTGTTTTTTTAAGCTCTATAAAATGGCTATAACCAAAATTGAGTGTTTTTAACATTTTGGGGTCAAATTTGCAAAAAACCGATTTTTGGAAAATTGTAAACCCCCATAAAACCCCCTTCCCGTAGTGCGATCGATCTGGTTTTCAAACTTAGTCATAAATGCTACTGTCCACATTTGTGCCAAATTTCATCAAAATCGGGTGTTTCTTTCAAAAGTTATCGCGATAACGGACACACACATATATATATATATATATATATATATATATATATATATATATATATATATATATATATATACATACATACTAGTGATGTGTCAAAACCAAAACTTTAATCTCAAAACCACCAAAACTTTGGAAAAGTTTCGGTTTCGAGATTCGATCGGTGAGTTTCGAGAATCAAAACTCAAAACTGCTGAGATTTTTTGTGTCTTTATTGTTGTTTTTTTAACAGAAATCACGCCCGTGTTTCGATCAATAATGCAAAGGTCAAAAGCCTACTGTCATCGGTCGTCTACCTTCACCTTTTTTGGATTTTTGATTTTTTATTTCTGAAAAAACAACTCTAACCAAAATATATAATTAGTTTTAATTCATTTTTCTGGATTTATTTTTCATAACCATACCCAGGCAAGTAAATAGGGTTTCGCGATTTGAGTTTCGAGATTCGAGATTCGATTTTGTAAGTTTCGGTTTCGGTTTCGAGATTCGAAATTTCTGGTTTTGACCATCACTAATACATACATACATATACAGTATTAGCTTCTTCCCTATAGGGTAAATTCGCTAATAAAAAGAAAAGGGGACCTAAAATATACTCTTGACGCACACCAACTGATATATCTTTCCATGATGAGAGATGTTTGGTTCCATATACGGAAATAATAGTTGTTTTCTCTCTGAGAGGTATGATCTTATTAAAGAAATAGGTACATCTTCCTCCAGTCATTTGGCTTTAGTATCAGTACAGAATGACCCACACAATAAAAGGCCTTGGACAAATCACAGAGTACATTGGGTGTAGATGTTAAAGAATACTTTGAGCAAGTAGTCAGTAGCTCCTGAGTAGGCTGTCCTTTACTTACGTACTATAAGAATCAGGAGCATTATTAGCATGTTAATAAATTTCTTGTATTGAAACAATTTTAAAGATACAGAAAACTCTCTCGTATCCAGCCTAACATTGCGGACGGCCGCGCTAGATGGCAAAAAAGCCAAATGTGCCAGAGTACGGCGCAAGTAATCACTTTTGTCTTTCTGAGAAACAATTATCACAGTACACATTTATGTTTATATGCTAATACAAGATTAAGCATCTGCAAGATACTTTATAGATACTTTTATATAGAACAGTATATTAATTTTCTCGTTCAAAATGTGTCTGATCCCACCTTTGCCACCTCAATAGAATAGAACAGTACAGTAGAACTTCAATCATCCGAATTAATTGGGGATCGGGCCAATTCGGATATGCAGAAATTCGGATAATCAGGTATACCTTGGGAATTAAGCAAAAAACATCACCATACATAAAAAATCAGAATTTTATCGACAAAGTTATTATAAATGTAGTGAACAGAAAGTGAGCGAACTGTATCAAGAATATACATCATAAAAATTAAATTACAGGAGTTAAATTGAATATAGTATATACAGTTGCTCTTTTCAATAGGCCTACATACTGTACGTATTTCACTGTTCAATGTTGGTTATTTCACTTGAACATCTCGAGCAAAGTGAGTTTATCACTTAGCGAAAGGACAACACGTTTACGTTTTGTACTCATTTCGAACGATAATCTCGGTGAAAGAACAGTAGCGACTGATGATGAGCAGGGCGGGAAGGGGGTATGACTCATTGTTCCATGCGAAAATATCGTCCGGAAGGTAACAGCGCAGGCTTTTATTTTAGCGCTCACGGCGCATTATCGGTACACGCGCTCCCGCTGTTATTTTCTTGATTTTTATATTTCTATTATTTCACTCAAAATCGATTCGGATAATTGGATATTCGGATAATTGGGGTTCGGATAATTGAATTTCTACTGTATATTAATTTTCTCGTTCAAAACATGTCTGATCCCACCTTTGCCACCTCAATATCCAATAGTACTGAGAACAATCTTTCTTTTGAAGAGAAAAAGGCCATCAAGTCCCTGAAAAACAATGACTCCATCATGGTTCTTCCGGCCGACAAAGGTTCAACGACTGTTGTTATGGACAAAGCTGATTATGTCACAGAAATTTATAAACAGTTATCTGACACCAGCACCTACCGAAAACTAGGCAGTGACCCCACCCAAGCTTACAAAACTGAACTGACTGTACTTATTAACAACCAAGCCAAAGCCAACCAAATTTCTCCTGAAACTATCAAACTTATGATCCCAGAAAATCCCGCTACACCCAAAATCTACATACTACCTAAGATCCACAAAGCTATAATCCCTCCACCTGGTAGGCCAATCGTAGCCGGCTGCGACTCCCTAACTGAAAGAACTTCAGCCTACGTTGACTCGTTCCTCCAACCAATAGTACAGAACCTACCATCCTACATAAAGGATACTAGTGACTTCTTATTGAAGGTTTCCCAAATAGAACAACCTCTACCCAAACACACCATTTTAGCCACAGTAGATGTCACCTCATTATATACAAACATTCCCCACGTTCATGGCCTAACAGCAACTGAAGACGCGCTCAACAAACAAAGGACCAAAGGTTCATTACCCACAACATCTTGTATCATTTCCCTAATAAGATTTATACTAGAGAAGAATTATTTCCAGTTTTTAGACAAGTACTATCTCCAGATCAAGGGCACAGCAATGGGGACGAAAATGGCGCCATCGTACGCTAACATATACATGGGCAAACTTGAAGAATCTTTTCTCAAGACACAAGACCAGAAGCTCCTTTGCTGGCTAAGATATATTGATGATATATTTATCATCTGGACCCATGGACACGATAGCCTTGAATCCTTTTTACATAACCTCAACCAATTCAGCCCTCTAAAATTCACATGGAACTACTCGGAACACACCATAGACTTCCTGGATGTCTCACTCAGACTTTCAGAATGAAAAATAAACACTTCAGTCCACATCAAACCAACGAACCATCAACAATATCTTCACTTCAATAGCTGTCACCCCAATAACACCAAACGCTCCCTTCCACACAGCTTGGCCCTGAGAGGCAAACGCATTATATCGGACCAAAAAGATTTACAGGAATACAACAAAACAAAGTGGCTTTTGAAAACAGAGGCTATCCTCCTCAGCTGGTGAAATCCCAGATTGCTGCAGCTCAGCACCCCAAAACTCAACCTACTAAATCCCAAAACTGCTTTGAATCGACCAACCTCATCACCACCTTTCATTCTGGCCTACATAAACTTAACAGCCTATTGAAAACCGGCTACAAAATCTTGGACTGCTCCAGCCAAACCAAAGGCCTTTTGAAGAAACCACCATCAGTAGTATACAGACAACCACCCAACCTGAAAAACCTATTAGTTCATCCCAAACTTCCAGACCCCACTGTAACAAAACCAGATAAACTACCACCTGGCTCATACCCTTGTGAAGAAACCAAATGCAAAACCTGTAAGTTGAATCCTCCTACCAAGACATTCACTAGTAATTTTCATAAGACCCAATACCAAATCAGAGGACACCTTACCTGCAATACAGAGAATCTAATTTACCAATTAGAATGTAAGCAGTGTTAGGCACAATATATAGGCCTAGCTACAGAAACTCTCCGGAAAAGGGTGAATGGCTATAGACATGATGTCAAGTCGGAAAAAGAAAAACCTGTAGCACAACATGCCAACAGCCACAATCTTTGCTTCAATGACTGTTTCACCACCAGAGTATTAAAATCGATTCCCAAAAATCAGTGCAATAGCTCCATGCTCAGAAGATGGGAGTTAGCCTATCAATTTGTCACTAACTCCAGGTCACCCCCTAACCTCAGTATCAGATAATCCTCCTCTCCCAAAAAAAACCCTAACCTAACCTTACCTTACACAGCTAGCTTAGTATAACATATGAACAGTTTCAAAAGACAAAATAGTTTTCTCCATCTTTCTAGTGTTTTATTTATTTATTTATTTTTGTCTTTTTACATAAACAATCAAAGTAAGATTTGGTGTGTACCAAAATCCAGTATTAATGTACAACAGGTTAATTTTAGTGGTGTTTGTGTGTTGTGGCAACACTGACTTAAGGACCTGTTTACAAGCAGCCATTTTATACTTCATTCTCTTCTCTTCTGATGAAGTCCCCAAGAGGGATGAAATAAGTGTTTTTTTTGTGTGTTTGTTATGTGTCTCCTGTGCTACACCTGTTTTATTCTCTTCAGGTAAGCTAGCTGTCTATCCTTTTCCCAACTTACCAAATTCTCACAGCCTAGAGCTTTTCCAAATGAACCAAAATACTTTATAGTAATATGACGGCACAAAGCGCAAATAGTATGGTCTGCGAGCTTGATTGTAACACTGTTAACTGCACAAATAAAGCTGGCTCCTGACATGTATCATTTGCCGTGCGCTGAGTATTTGCCGAGTGGCGAGCTACTTGAATTGGTCTTCGCTCACTAACGAGCAGATGTATACACACATTCAAACTTTTCCAAGCACCCTGTTTGTTTTGGGAATACTAAATATTCGTGCCTTTAGATTTGTGCAAAACACCGACACCGTGGTAAACGACAAGCACTAATGCTAGTTGCTCGTGATGTAGACCAGCGGTTCCCAAATGGTGGTACGCGTACCACTGGTGGTACGTGTACCACTGGTGGTACGCAGGGACGTCTAGGGTGGTACGCGTTCAAGTATACAAAGCTTCTACCGATATAAATACAGTAAAATTATTCTTTCGTTTTATAAAAATTAGTTTTTAGACTAAAAATATCAATATTCAAAAAACTATAATTAATATTATCTTATTACGTTTAAGAAATCACATTTTCAACAGGAATTTTGGATTGGACAGTACACTCCCCGCGCCATCCCTCATGTCAGCCGCCTCCGTCTCGAGTCTCGGCGGATGTGACTTATGTCTCGACGTTCCTCCCTCCCTCCTTCTCCCTCGCTCTATCTCTCTCTCTGTTTTGATGTTTTGAGGTTATTTACGTCGTTTTGACACTGGCGATATCAGTTTGTGTTTGCTCATTGAACTGAACGGAACGTGCGTGTTGTTTCTTCATTGCTACTAAAGTAATAGTTTTAATAACTTGTTTGTGAGTCTTGTTATGTTCCGTATTGGTGTTTTACGTAACTATGAAGCGATTTTTAAGCCAGGAGTCTCCTTCTACCTCTAAGGATGCGATTAAAAAACCTAAACCTCAACCTAACCGCAAGTACGATGAAACTTATTTACAATTTGGATTTATAATTAAGCCTGGTACAGAGAACAGCGATAACCCAATCCCGCAATGCGTTATATGTCTAGAAACCCTTTCAAACCAAAGCATGAAGCCTTCTTTATTAAAACGCCATCAAAGTACTAAGCACACAGAGTTAGTTGGTAAACCTATTGAGTTTTTTCAAAGAAAATCTACGATTTGTAAGAAAGGGTCTACATGCATGACAAACTTTGTTAACACTGATACCAATTTGATAAAAGCTTCATATTTAGCCAGTTTTAGAATTGCAAAAGAAGGAAAACCTCACACACAATTGGCGAGACCCTCTTATTACCGGCTGCTAGGGATATGGTCCAAGCAGTTTTGGGGGAAAAATCTGCCAAAGAAATACAAAAAGTTCCGTTATCTAATAATACCGTAAAAATGCGAATCGATGACATGTCTTCAAACATTGAAGAAACGTTGGCATTACAGCTGCAAGAGTGCACGTATTTTGCTTTGCAAATAGATGAGAGTACAGATGTGACAAATATGGCACAGTTGCTCGTTTTCGTGCGTTATGATTATCATGAGGAGATCAAAGAAGAGTTTCTATTTTGCAAACCCCTTGAGTCAAATACTAAAGCTGAAAACATTTTCAGCGTTATTGACAATTATTTGTCAAAGAGGTGTTCCTTGGAAAATGTGTGTTGGTATTTGTACAGACGGGGCAAAAGCAATGTATGGCCACTTAACAGGACTAGCAGCAAAAGTGAAGAAAGTTGCACCTGAATGTAAAAGCACGCATTGTGTCATACACAGAGAGGCATTGGCTTCTAAAGACTTGCCTGAAAGTCTTCATAATGTCTTGAAAGACGCTGTGAAGGTTATAAACTTTATTAAGGCAAGGGCTCTTAACTCAAGGATATTCACGTTGTTGTGTGAAGATATGGGAGGCAAATTTAAAACTTTGCTTCTCCACACTGAAGTTAGATGGCTGTCTCGAGGCAAGATATTAACTCGAATATTTGAACTAAGGTCAGAGGTTTTTATGTTTCTCAGTGAAAAAAACAACGACATGAAGAATTTTTTCAGTGACGATAAATGGTTATCGAGATTGGCCTATTTAGCTGATATCTTTGATAGGCTTAACATTTTGAACATGGGCCTACAAGGACCAAGTACAACAGCTTTCTCAGCAAATGACAAGATATTATCTTTTAAAAGGAAATTGACTCTTTTTAGTTCCCAAGCTGTGAACAACGACTTTTCTTCATTTCCTACTCTTGCATCATTTTTGGAAGACAACGAACTAACCCCGATGGAAGATTTAGTTCCTGACATCATTGAACATTTGGAGCTGCTTAAAAACAGTTTTGAGAAGTACTTCCCTGATGATTTTACAAAATATGACTGGATAAGAAATCCCTTCTCCGAAAAGGTAGCACAAGCACAAGAGGTAACTGCAAAAGAAGCTTTTATCGAAATGACAAGTGACAGCTCAATGAAGGATGCTTTCAGAATAAACCTTTGCATTCTTTCTGGATGGGAACAAAATCAGAATACCCCTCTCTTTTCCAACAAGCAGTACGATTTCTTATACCGTTTGTAACTACTTACATGTGCGAAAGTGGGTTTTCTGAGTTATTATATACTAAAAATAAATATAGAAACAGACTTAGTGTCGAAGAAGATTTACGAGTTAAGTTGAGCACAATCCAGCCAGACTTTGAAGCTCTGATTAAAAATAAACAACAACATGTTTTCAACTGAAAAACTGCCGTCTTTAAACTAATATTAATTTACTGATTTATTAGTTTGGACTTTAGTTTTACGTTTTATTTGTCAAATTTAGAGTCAATACTGTTTTTTTATAATTCTGGAAACAAATGTTTTTGCTTTATTTTTAATTATACTATCTTTACATTGGTTTGCATTATTTGTTCAAAATAAACATACGGTACTTGATGTAAATTTGTATTTTTTATAAACACCACCTTATTTATTAATTGAGGTAGTGGTACTCCAAAAATTAAAAAAATATCAAGTGGTACGCGCAGACAAAAAGTCTGGGAACCCCTGATGTAGACGAATACCCATCCACACTACTTGTAATTCGGTGAGTCGCTGCTTGACGCATGGCGAATGACGCTTGTCTGAAGCTGGCTTAAAGCGACTAAGCAAGAGCAGTAGCAGATGAGACTAGTGAACAAATGGCAGCACGATGCCCGATGTTCAGTCTAATCACAGTTTCAGTTGTCAGTAGACTAAGGTGACCATATCTGTATAAGCCTAAAGCGTAACATAGCTTAATTAACTGGAAATACCGGGAGTGGGGGAGTATGGAGTACTGTACCACCTGAAAATTGGGGGGTCCGGGGGCTCTCTCTGGAATATTTTAGAAAACTGTGAGTGAATTTTGGGCAGTTTTTGCCCAAATATTACTTATTATTATAACAACAGGTTTTGTAATGATATTCATAAAATCATAATACAATACAGTACAGATTTATTAAATAGGTATAAAATACAAGTTAATGAAGTAGGCAGCTTGTTTTCTTAAAAGTTAGCAACTAAATAACATATTATAACAGTTTTAAGTCACTGTGATGTGAAAAACGTAAACCCAATGGTATAACTAATAAAAGGAAATATCTTAAAAAATTACTAATACTTGTCAGAGGAGTAACTAGCTTTCATTGACTTTGAATTGACTTTAATCTTATCATGAAATTGTTTCTACTTTTAATTATAACTTGTTCTCAGTCCGTAATTGTTCATGAGAGTGAAAACTCTCTCCACTGGTGTCAGGCATAAAGTGCAATAGTTCAGCTTTTAAAAGCTATGAAAGACATTTTAGAATACGGTACTTTTTCCTTCAAGTGTTTGATTAATTCAACCTGATGTTGGTTGACGGAAATCTTGTACTTGTTAACAAAATATGTCGGCTTTATAAATCACAGAGTATTTTCATGTCAAACTACTAAAGCGGGACATTTGGCTGTCCCCACAGGAATCGTGGGGGTGCCGGGACATACCTCGCTAAAGCGGGACTGTCCCGCCGAAATCGGGACGTCTGGTCACCTTACAGTAGACACAGGTCTGTACATGCAGTTTTAAAGCAATATTAATTTTACTGCATCCCAGAGTGCCGGAATAGTAATGAACCCCATGACAGTTTTGTACTGCAGTTTGAAGGCATGATTATTAGTGAATTTCCTATGGAAAAGTGAACTACTAGCATGACCCGCATGGTGAAACTTAAGCTTGGGACCACCATAGAAGTTCCTAACGTGACCCCCTGAACACGTTTTGGGGGTCGTTAAAAATTATATATATATGTGTGTGTGTATGCACTCTAGCGGTCACATTTTTTGTCCGATTTACTTCAAATTTGGTAGGGATGTTCCTTTCTATAATCAGTTGGACAAGTTCCTTGGGCAAAACAATCGGAAACCCCTAACCCCCTTTTTTGGGGATTATTCTTTTAAATTTCGAGTTTTTGGGCCCAAATAGGGTCAGAAAAGCCCTGGACGTAAAATTAATGCTTAAATTAAGATGGGAATTAGCGAAGCAAAAGTTTTAAGCCCTCTCTCGTCATTTTAGCGTAAATATTTACCGAGTTATTAAAGAAAATGTATATCGGCTAAACACAGTTTGTTGTCTTATAAGGTTTTTACATTAGAAAAGCATGTTATTAATTTGTTGGTGTATTTGTATCATCCCCAGCAACCTCGTGCCTACTTTCAAGCCTGACAGGACCTTCTCCTAACCTTATAATGCGCAAAATTGTATTCCTAGCATTGCAGGTAAATGAAACCAAGAGCATCAGAACAGCCAAAAAAAATCAATGTTTTCAGATTTCAATAAAATTGGAATAAATGTACGTTTTTACACTGGTTTTGAGTTTTACAAGTTTTGTATGTGGAAATTCACTTCCCTCACATCAGCGTGCTGCGTGCGAACTTGTTGAAGTTGCAAAAACGTAAAGATTCATTTTTGTTTGATTTAAAATTCAAGATACTGGGCTGTATATGTGAGAGTCTACTGTGCTTCCATAAACACAAGGGTCGTCCAGAAAGTAAAGAACTTTTGCGCACTGCACCAAGCATAGCTCCACCACCACGCGACTGCATGTACGGCAGGCCACTCACCTCCCCACCAATTATGTTTCTACAGCGATTGAAAATGGCGGTGTCAGTCGAAAATCCCGCTGAATGTGAGACCCTCAGTGTTATTCTGTTTCTGAATGTACAAAATGCTTGGCCTATTGTGAAGTGTAGACATATACACCAAAGTAACTGTACGGTATTATCCTTTTAAATGAAGGAGATCCAAGAGTGAGGAGAGAGAAGCGAGGAACGTAGTGGCAGGCCATCGCTCTTTACAGATGGTTTGAAAGAAAGAATTGAGGAAAGTAGGCACTTTACCATTAGCACAATTACATGAATCTTTTACTCCCGCAGCTTTTTGAGAGAACTGACTTGACCTACTTACTGGGAAGGGGGTGGATAGGACGGGGTAGGTCGTAGGAAGGATGAGTTATTTATAGAAAAGGATGTAGCACACGTTTGCAAAAACAATAAGCGGGCTCCCATCACTGACCGGCGAACCCGTCAAGGACACTATCGATCGCCGCTACTGTCATGTCGTCACCGCCCCTGTCGATGTATACAGACTGTCGAACTATCGAGTGTCGAACTATCGAAGTTCTACTGTATTTTTCATTGCACTTTTACCATAAACCTTTTTGTCCACAAATTTCAAAAGCCGAACATTCTGCGCATTCAGGAATCGAATAACCCTGCAAATTTTACATTTGGCAAGATTGATGTTGCCATTTTGAATCGCTGTAGAAACAAGAGGTGTGACTGCTCAGCAACGAGACTCGGCTCACACTTGGCGGGAGGTGAGAAGACTACCAAACACGCAGTTGCAATGGTGGGGGAGCTGTGTTTGGCGCAGTGCACACACAAACGTTCTTTACTTTCAGGACAATTCTTATATTACATTAAAAACCTTCAAATAATCCAATACTTATTAGCAAATTTCCTCTATAGGGAAGAAGCTATTACCCTCGTCGGCATTGTAAGACCTATGCCCGGGACCATGATAACTTTTCGTTTTGAGGTCCCCAGATGTCAAAAACACTATTCGTTCAATACTGTATATATATACATATACATACATACATATATATATATATATACATGTATCTATGTATGTGTCCGTGGGTGCGATAACTCTCGTAAAAATGGTCTGATGAAATTTGGTAAAACATTTAAAGCAACATTTATGACTTAAGTTCGAAAACCAGCCAGATCGCTCTATCCAAAGGGGTATTTTGGGGGGGGTTTTGTACCCCAAAAATGGGTTTTTTGAGTTTTTACATGTAATATTTTAGTAAATCAAATTTTACTTTTCACCATTGGATTCGGCTTAAAATAACGAACATTTTGGTGTTTTTATCATTTCTGTACGTCTATTGGTTACAGAGATATTGAAAGTGCTAAACACAGTACGTTGTCCTATGTTATTCTTATGGAGAATAATAAAAATTGTATATCTCGCTTATTTATCAACTTATCCTGACGAAACGTGGTATATTGCTTTATATAGTTGTCTATTGATATTTGCACAAACAAATATTTGTTTGCTGATAGTTCCCGTAGCAGCAAATTTGCGTACTCAGCCCCCATGTTATTCTTATGGAGAATAAGAAAAATGTCATCTCCCTTAATTATGAACATATATTAATAAAACTTGGTATGTGGCTACCTAGTTGAATTATATAGATATGTGTATAAAAACCTATTTGTTATGTTCCTTTTTTCAGCAAACCTGCTTACTCAGCCGCCATGTTATTCTTATGGAGAAAAATTTAAAATATCATAAATAGTTTATTTATGGATTTATATTGATGACACTTAGTATGTGGCTTTATGTGGCATTAAGATACATATATAAACATTGGAAATCGCTGAGTACGCAGGTTTGCTGTTACGGGGTATTTTTAAATTATTGTGTGTATTGAGTTTTTTATCATCATTATTTTACGAGGGTCATCTAGAAAGTAAAGAAGAATTGCTTACTGCACGTAGCACAGCACGTAGCATCACCGCGATTGCGAGTATGGCGGTCTACTTAACTCCCCACCAAAGTATGAACTAAGTCTCGTTGCTGTTCGGTCATCCGTCTTATTTCTACAGCGATACAAAATGGCGGTGTAAAGAAAAAATCCCGCCTTATTCGCTGTGTTATTCGGTTTATGAATTTGTGTTTCGGACACTTAAAATTTGTAGACAAACGCCAAAGAAAGTTTAAGGTGAAAGTGCAAACAAGGCTTCAAGTCAGGAGAAAAAATTGTGCCTCAGGATTTAATGCAATCCATTGTGCACGACGAGGATCGGAGTGGCAGGTCATTGCCGTGGTAACGGGTCTACACACCCTGCCATGCCGCTGCCTTGCTGTTTTTACACAGAATCGTGACTACTCTTATATATTTTGTACTGTTTTTCCAAACTGCCTACCTGCAGTTCCAGTCCTCTGGAGAGCAGGATACGGCACCGGCAAGCCAGGAGCTGGAGTCTGGTACAAAAACAACCAGTTAGGCGCCCCCCAGTGTATGAGCTCTCTAACAGATGTTATATTTTCATTGTAAAAAATAGAGTAATTTTCTTAATCTAGAAACTTAGAGCAAGCCATCAGTATTTAAGTTATTTTATAATTCTTAGGGCTATTTCTTCTTGTCAAAAACAGGTTTTATTTTAAAAAGGAGCACTTTCTAACATTCTCGGATTAAATCAATTTACCTCTTATTAGAAATATTTTGTTTAACTGGCAATGTTCAACAGCCTTAGTTACATATATTTTTCTTTTACTCCATGCCAAGGACAATATAAGTAATTCTATGACCAGGGGTCGTATTTACTTTCGTAACACAAGAAATTGCTGAAATATGAATATTCCCTAGCCTGTGTAATACAAGGTCAACCTCAGCATAGTTTATTATAGATTAGGCTAGTTACTTAATTACTTACTTACTGTCCTCTTCTCACCGACTCCTGTAGAAGAGCACTGGAGGCGTCAAAATGGCTACGGTTGTAGTCATTTATAGGGTTAGGTTAAATTAGTTTCTGAGGGCAGGTGTGGGTTCCAAGAAATGGTTAGTGGGGTTCATGAAATCTTCAAGGTCATAGAAGCCCTCGTTGATCAAAAACAGTTTCAGTTTCTTTTTGAAAATGTGTAATTTGCTAATTTCCTTTATGCTGATAGGTAGTTTTTGAACAATTTTTAGGCCTGCATAATTTGGTTTTCTTTCAAAAAGAGTGAGTTTGTGTTGTTCAGCATAAAGGTGTCGGTGTCTGGTGTTGTAATTGTGAATATGTAGTTTTGGAAGTGTTGTTTTGTTTTATGTATGTAGCTGTTTCGAATATGTTACCTAAGTCAAAAGCAAACCCAGAGACAATTTTTAAAATATTTTGCAGGGCTGGCTGTTGGCTCAAGCTTTCTATAAAGAAAATGACTTTGAGACTTGTACTATACATTTTTAAGACTTGCAAACCGTTTTTCCGTATGTTGTCAAAGTTTTTATTCATTAATCTAGCCAATTATAGATTTAGTTTTAGAATGTAAATTGTAATTGTTTAAAGACAATAAAGTTATTTTAATTTGTCTCATGTTATTCCTTAAAGGTTACTAAAAGTGTGGATTTCTTTTAGATTAAAAACTAACAAATTTTCCTCTTGCTTTTATTTTTCAGAATCAAAAAAGGTCATAAAAATCATCAAAGTGAAAAAAGGACACAAGGAGAGGGACAAAGAGTGGCAGGATACTGTTGTAACTGATGGCAACGAGAAATACGTAAGTTGATGATTGTTGTTAATCAGTACAATCAATTTCAAAGGTATATAATCATTTTATTTTACTAAACCATTTGTCATAAAAAAGTGAAGCTAAAGAAGTTTTGACTGAGATGTGGAAGTTAATTGTGAGACCTTTAACTTTATACAGGAAAATGTTTCATAAAATATTGGTATTTGGCTAGCATTTAAACAATGTCATGTAATTATTGAAATTTACTTTGTATTACTCTTTTTTGAAGATGCAATGATGTTTCCTAACTAATTAGACAACTTAATGAGGAAACTTGGCAGTTGAAGTTATATTACTTAAAGCAAAGGAAAGCTTATCAGTTAACTTATTGAGTGATTTGGAATGAGCTCTATAGTTGTTAATTCCTGTGAAAAAATATAGTAAACCATGATATCACGGAATGTTCAAACAATTTACCTGTGTCGAGCTGTGTCTGTTAATTAAATGATTATTATGATCAATTTAATTAGTCTATCTAACATTTTTAGAGTTCAATGATTGTTGTTTGTGTTCTTTCGAAAAAAATCTTTATTTATATTGCTGCAATACACTTATGTTTTAATTAGGGGTGTGCGAGTAGTGATTTTTTTAATCGAGTCGAGTAGTGCCAATTATTTTCGAGTATTTTCGAGCGAGTATTTGCCATCAGTTGGATAGTGTTATGGGATTTGGATACCACCCTAGATTTGATTATCTAAACATGGTTTCTAACTAATACATGAGTAGCAATATAAAGTTTTTGCCAGTACAATCAAACTGGATTACGTATTGACAAACAAAACACGGTTTGACATTCGTTTCCGGCAATGAAACAGGGCCCGGTTGTCATTTGGCCAATTTCACCTGTTCCAGACATCGCTTATAATCAATATTAAATTACGTAATCGTTAGTCACGGCTGAAATTACGCGGTCCAATCTCATTTTCGGCCGATTTTACGTGATGCGATTACCTTTTGCGGCCGTTACTATGCGTTTTGGCCGGTCGCAATTGTTAGTGATTCTCCGGAAATCAGCGGGAAATACTCGCTCGAACTTTCAAGTAGTTTTACAAACTTCGAGTCGAGTTCGAGTATTAAAATACTCGGCCGAAAACTCAAAGTTTCGAGTACTCGCACACCCCTAGTTTTGATAGTATCATCACAAAGAGCCAAGCAGAGAGTGGATTGACTATAGTTAAATCAGTAAAACAAACTCGAGTGTATTAGTTATATATATATATATATGTTTTCTAGGTAAAGGTGGCTGAAACACTTTTTAGACATAATGAAGAAATCAAGGCTAAAACAAAGGTCGATCAGGTTGTCAGTGTCTGGGTAAGCTCGGACAGTGGTGAATGTATTCGATCCTATGACAGTACCCCTTCTGCTCACCAAACAAAGTCAGGTGAAGCTAAAGAAAAAACTGGAGATAAAGAAAAATTATGGGACGTGAAAGAAAAGAATCACGAGGAAAGAGAGAGAAGTATCGAGAGTAGGGACAAGGTAAATAATTTTAAAGATAAATGCGTAGAAACAAAGCAGAATGAAAATTGTGAGAAATTTGTGGAAAGCAGTAATAAATCTAATGAAAATAGAGATAAGAAAACTGAAAGCAGGGATAGAAAAAATGAAAACAGGGAAAAACAAGGCGAAAACAGGGATAGGTTAAAAGAATCGAAAGAGAAGGACAACGAATTAACAGTAACAAATAAATTAGAAGGATCAAACTCTATCGGTTATAATAGTTCTTCGATGGAAACCTCAAAGGGGGAGGGTAAAAATGTACCTATAAAAACACCGAAGGAACAGTCTAATGCAGACAAATCGCATGTTAATCCGAAAACTGAAACTTCAGAAACAACCAAATCCATACCTGAAACCCCCATCACTCCCAAGAGTAAAAAATCTACGAACGAACCCTCCTCAAACAAACCGGATAAACTACAACCGTCTATTCCTAGCGCCTTCGAATCAAATTTGATGCAGATGTACAGTTCAGTCCGAGCGCTAAAGGAAGCAGGAAGACCGATCGCTAATACAGTCAATGGAACTAGAGAGGAGAAGGAGCCAAAACACCACTGTTCAGAATCCGTGAATAGCTCTAGTTCTAGCCAGCGGCGAAGTGAGAATTCCGACAAACATCACAGCAGCAGTAGGAGCAAGAGTGAGTCGAGCCACAGGTCCAAGCATCACGACCACAGACGTGACCGGGACCGCGACCGTGACCGGGACCGCGATCGCGACCGCGACAGTAAAAACAGGTCACACAGAGACTCTTCCTCTTCTCACAAATACTCATGTTCTCGCTGTCACAAGAGAAGTAAAATCAAGAGAGCGAGCATAGGTGTTCAGTGTCGCAGAGACAAGACATTTGACAAGTTCATCTCGCGGGGCGGGAGGCCAGAGAGTTGTGCACCCATGCCGAGGCCGGTCCCTCTCTCTCACATCAAAGGAGAACCTCTCAAGTACGGCCACTTGATCCGAGTCGAAACGTACCCCAATGGCGGAGCATCTGTCGTTCATCTGTATCAAGATGAAATCCAAAATCTGTCTCCTCTAGAAATGGATGAATTAGTGGATGAGTACTTCAAGGTTAGTGCAACCAATTCGATTTATGTCTAATAGTAATGCTCAGTGTTATGTTTTACGTAGCAGGAACTTAAATTTCCAATGTAAGTTCCAATATAAGTTGTTGAGCACAGATCATTTCAGGGTGCCTGGCGTGTAAGGGTAGTGCAAGAGAGATGGCGAATAACTCCAGTCCCCTATTTATCTTATATTGGCTGCGTATTTTTCCCTAAATATTGTGTGGACTGAGAAATAATGTAAGATATCTATTCTAGTTTCCATACTGTGTTCTTTTTTTGAGGAGGATAATTGTGTCTGCTTAATCCTTCTGCTTCATCAAACTCATAATGTTCGTTATCACTGTTGTGTCAGCCTGTGTAGCACTTTGCCATTAAGGTCAGACTTAAATTGTTATTTTCCTGTCCAATATCAAAGAGAATTCTAAACAACGGGATTTGACAACTGACTGTAAGCCTGTGAAGCGATTAATAAATAGTTCATTTATTGAAGCGATAAACTCATAAGCGTAATTTCCGTATTTTGATTGGAGGGGCAAACCTGGTCGTGATCCTGATTATTATGTTTTTTGTATATATTACAATAACATTTTCTCCGAATTATTGGAGGGGCAACTGCCCCCCCCCCCTTGCCACCCCTGAATTACGCCTATGGATAAACTTATTTAATTTAAATGATTTAAACAAGATAAGGAACTACATTAAATTTGCTTACTTTGAACAAGAGCAACATGTTAATCCAAACAAGACATATGTTTCAACTAAAACCTACAGCATATGTTTTCTTTTCCTTAGACAAATATAGATCGGCAAAAATAACTGCATGATATGCTGCCGAGAGGTAAAGTCATTTCTGTTCAGACGCCATCTACGGTGAAACGACCTGCAATGTGTTATATGAAAATAGATAATATAACCTTATTCTTTGTAATAAATATTAAGTTGGATTTTTTTACAGATTGTTTTCGGAGAAGACTCAAATGGAAGTGCATATCATGTGATGGGAATAGTGCATGATGCTGCTAGGTATTTACCAGACTTACTGGACTACATGGCAGAGCACTACCCTTCTCTCACCGTCAAGAATGGAGTGTTGGGCCGAAGTTCAGACATTGAGACTACCACCATGACTCAGTATAAGGATCAGGTGATTGAAGACTTACCAACATTATTCTCAGCATGATAAGAAACTATCTGGAATCTTCTTGATTTAAAACATTTGGGTTTCTTACACTTATTCAGCAAACAATTAGAATTTTTTATCCCGTTCGAAAAAATTCAGTATTCTGCATTGTATCGGATGTATAAAATAAATTAAAAATCAAAAGGCTTATTGCCAAAACGTGGTATAAAAAATAGTTTGTTTGTTTGTCATATAATACGACATTTAGGTCATATTCATATTCTAATTTTAGATTAAACTATTAATATTCATTGTTTCAGCTTTAACAGAGAAAAAATGGGTTTCAACCACATTGCTGTCAAAATACAAAGCTTAGCTATAAAAATATAGCAAATCTAGTAGCTTAAATGCTTAAACATTTGTATTTATTTTGTTGTACTGGTAATTAAAATCATTTTTATCATCAGGTCTTGAAGTTTTATAATTTTATGTTTCCTTAAATAATTGTTTGTAAATTGTATAAAACATTTCCTCCCAAGAGTGGCTCACTGTAAATCCACTATTTAGCCTTAAAAATACAGTAGCCTTAAAAGCGAGGCACAAAGCGATTATTTTTGTGTTAGCAGACATAGTCAAAGGTGGCTTACCTTTGGACCAAAACTTGGGAAAAGTTGCCATACAAATCAGAGAACTTCCTCTTACAACAGTTTAAAGTACTGTATGCTAAAAAATATCGTAATTGACAGTCCATTGTATGACATTAAAGAGTCTTGGGAGATAGGTACTGTGTTGAATGACTGTTGTTAACTTGTGTGCAGTACACAAATGTTAGATATTTCAGTTTTGATTTGTTAGGTGTTTCGTTTTAAGATTGACAAATTGGAGGATACTACTTATAATAAATTGTATCTTTTTTGATGATAAAGATCTTGTATCTTGTAAATGATGTTGAATTGTCATGCAGTTGTCCAATGAGGTTCTTGGGTTTATTATTCAACAGTAACTACTAATTTAGGTACTTATGCACTATACCGACCGTACCTACTAATTTAGGTACTTATGCACTATACCGACCGTACCTACTAATTTAGGTACTTATGCACTATACCGACCGTACCTACTAATTTAGGTACTTATGCACTATACCGACCGTACCTACTAATTTAGGTGCTTATGCACTATACCGACTGTAACTACTAATTTAGGTATTTATGCACTATACCAACCGTAACTACTAATTTAGGTACTTATGCACTATACCGACCGTACCTACTAATTTAGGTGCTTATGCACTATACCGACTGTAACTACTAATTTAGGTATTTATGCACTATACCAACCGTAACTACTAATTTAGGTACTTATGCACTATACCGACTGTAACTACTAATTTAGGTACTTATGCACTATACCGACCGTAACTACTAATTTAGGTACTGATGCACTATACCGACCGTAACTACTAATTTAGGTACTTATGCACTATACCGACTGTAACTACGAATTTAAGTACTTATGCACTATACCGACCATAACTACTAATTTAGGTATTTATGCACTATACCGACCGTAACTACTAATTTAGGTACTTATGCACTACACCGACCGTAACTAATAATTTAGGTACTTATGCACTATACCAACCACCACCTTTTAGGTTGTTTTTTTTAGTTGGACAAACCAAACAAACTACATGGACAAAAAGTAGAGACAATTATTATTTAGCCTTCAGCTTACAAGCATTTAAAATGACTTTTAACATTTTTGAGAATCCCAGAACGACAAAAATATTGGCGTTATGTAATCTCATTCCCTTAACACAGAGCGCTGCGGCGGTTAGGTTAGGTTAGTCATCATGCATTTTGTGGTTAGTTAATACCTTAATATAACATAAACTAACCGCCGCAGCACGATGTATAAGTAGATTCTCTACATGAAACAATATTTCTTGAAAAAATAGATGTGGCTATGGACCAAGTGAGGGGGGAAAGGAGAGGTTTTGCGGCATGACATTTGATAAATTCTGACAAAAAATAGTACTCTGCACAATTACAGTAACCTAACCTATCATAAAAGCCGCAGTGCGTCATTACAGGTGGTGGTCGGTTTAATGCATAAATACCCTAATTTAAAAAACGACAACATTTTTATAGCATCCAACGTTTTAAAGACCCTTATAACCACAGGTTGGATTTTCATGCACACAGTTTTGTACAGTAATAGTCCAATAAGCCATTTATTGTTATTTCCAGGAACAATATATCATTGAAGGAAACACAAAATAAGTTGTTATTTTACGTTTTAACAAGAAATTTAAAGATATCCAGACATATACCTACCGATAGGCTAATTTATATTTCATGGGACGAAGAAGGTGATTTGCCTCACAAGAACAAAACAAGTGTGGACATTTACATACTTATGGCCATAGTAATAATTAGCAGAGATTTTTAGAGGGAGATAATGTGTGTCAGTTTTGTGATACTGTTTGTTATTTGTGATGCAGGTTTTCCGACACTATGCCAACGGCACAGTCAGACATGGACCGCTGCATCAAATCAGTCTAGTGGGCACTGTGCATGAGGAAGTTGGAGGATTTTTTCCTGATCTTTTGGCTCGACTCGAAGCGAACCCTTTTCTCAAAGAGGTTAATATTTGTTTAAACTCTGATGTTTACAAATTGTTGTTTTTAACTATATTCTGTTTTGATTTCTCACCTCAAAGGTTTCCCTTGATAATGTTATTAATCTAATTTTGTTATTCTGCCATCTTGAATTTTGCCCAAGATGAAAACATGTTATTGTAATTGGTATTGACTGTTGTACTAAATCAATTAATCATTGAAATAGAAATGTTTTTGATCTATTTAAACGAAACAGTGTCCAGTTTTCATTAAGTGTTGGGCTTTATGCTCTGAGACAAATGTCAAAAACATGTAGCTTAGAAACATTAAGGATGAAGGATATTTCTCCTCGTTACATTCCCACGTATTCGGAATCATTCTCCGTGGGGCAACATCACTCTAAAATATGAATGACATCCTTGTTTTGCAAAAAGATGCATTAAGAATTATAAAAAAAAAAACTAAATTGTTTACAGTCTGCAAAAGATTATTTTCAGGAATTAGAGATTTTAACTGTTTTTGGTCATTATATTTATGAAACAGTACTTCATGTACAAAAGGCTGGCAAACATCTACCTACTCCTGGTTCAACTCACCAGTATAACACCAGAAGTCGTGATGAGCCAGCTTTCCCCTGTCACAGGTTGGAACTATTTACAAAGAACCCAATTTATGCGGGAATAAGATTTCTTAGTCAACTCCCTAATACCATTAAATAGGAAAAAATATAAATGTTTTTAAAACCAAACTAAATGAGTACCTGGTAAATATAACACTGTATTCTTTTCAAGAATTTTTTAAAGACAATTGAACCTAAAAGTTATAAATTAGGTTTTGTTCTTAGAATTTGCTGTGGAAATGCAAAAGAAAGTATGTGGTTATGATTTTAATTTAACTGTTTTATGAGCTACCATACTTTTAGTTAAACTTAAATCAGGCTTTTAATGCTAAATCAATGTACTCTGACGCCATTCAAACTGTACACTGTACTTTTAATGAATAAAGATTTGATTGATTGATTGATTGGTAGGAGTTATAATACTTATATTATGTATTAACGTATATTCAAAGTAGGGATGAGTCTATTCTCGATACCGATTCTCGATACCACCGATTCTTGGACATTGGTATCGGTATCGAGATTCATTTGTTCAATGTCGATACCGATACCATCGATACCCCCGCCGTTTACCCGCGCTACGAAGTGCGCGGGAAGATATACTCCCGCCGTTTACCCGCTACAAAAGGCACGGGGAGTGTTTGGGTCGGCGGCAAATAATTTTACCTTGGAGATAAGGAAGAAAGAGGAGTGGGGTCCGGTTGAAAGCAATAAATCAGTCGGCTGACTAAAATTATTTCTTTGAGTCATTATCTTACAACCAAGTTTTTCCCCATTATGAATTTATAATAAATATAGTTTTTGTTTGTCTACATTACTATAGCAAACTGGTGAAATTAATCTTAAATTAAGTAACAAATTGCATTAAAAAATTTGTTTTATAATTAACTACAGAATTCTACTAAATAATTTTAAATGGTAACATAAATTTGTTTTTATTAATAACTGTTTTTAATAATAGTTTTAACAACTATAGGTACTGAAAAATCATAGATATCGATGGAATCGGTATCGAGAATCGATTTTCGTGGTATCGGTATCGATAAATTTCAGTATCGTCTCATCCCTAATTCAAAGTAATTTATTCAAATAAAAATACTTGGTAAGGAGAAAATTCTTCAACCCGAAATAAAACATGCAATATTGGAAGAAGATGTGATCAGGTATCTTTTTAATATAAAATAAGTAGGCTAATTTATAGGCACACTGACTTTATGTTAAACTAAGTCAAACTTTTACTACAGGTGCAGTTTAAATTTGAAAGTTCCATACACTAGTGTAAATTTTAATTTTAATTTCCTTAAAAGTGTAGCTATTGCCTAAGAGGTCTTTTGAGTACTAAGAAAGAAGCATTTTAAAAACTGTAGGGGTGTGCGAATAGTGATTTTTTGAATCGAGTCGAGTCAAGTAGTGCCAATTATTTTTGAGTTTCGAGTATTTTCGAGTGAGTATTTGCCATCAGTTGGTAGTTTAAAATAGAGTAATGGGACTTGAAAACCACCCTAGTTTTGATAACCTAAACATGGTTTCTAACTAAAACATGAGTAGCAATACAAAGTTTTAGCCAGTACAATCAAACTGGATTACGTATTAACAAACAAAACGCGGTTTGACATTCGTTTCCGGCCGATAAAACATGGTCCGGTTGTAATTTGGCCAAAATCACCTGGTCCATACATCTCCTATAATCAGTATTAGATGACGAAATCGTTAGTTACGGCCGATACTAAGTGGCCCGGTCGCCACTTTTGCCGATATTATGTTTTCCGTCTCATTTATGGCTGAAATTACGCGGTCCGATCGTAATATTCGGCCGATTTTACGTGATGCGATCACCTTTTGCGGCCATTACTACACGTTTTGGCCGGTCGCAATCGTTAACGATCGTCATTTTCGGCCGATTTCACGTGATGCGATCGCTTTTTTCGGCTGTTACTACGCGTTTTGGCCGGTCGCAATTGTTAGCGATCATCCGGAAATCAGCGGGAAGTACTCGCTCGAACTTTGGAGTATTTATTAAAACTTCGAGTCGAGTTCGAGCATTAAAATACTCGGCCGAAAACTCGAAGATTCAAGTACTCGCACACCCCTAAAAAACTGTAGTAGTTATTAATTATTAGACTTACAATGACACATTTTTATGATTCGTAGACAATGCCTTGGGGTCCTCTCTCAGTTGTTCAGATGGAAACACCGCAAGAATCCAATGATGGCCCGATTCTGTGGATAAGACCCGGGGAGCAGCTGGTGCCTACTGCAGAAATTGGGAAATCACCAATGAAACGGAAAAGGTAAAAGTTTATCGACAGCATTAGATATTCCGATCAACATTTTTCATTTAGAAGAAATGGTTCTTTTGAAACTCATGATAGCGATGAATTAGTCACTATTTACAGCTAGTTCGATCCAGCAGTTTCACCCTTTCATGAGGATGAACGTTCATAAACGTCAAAATTTGTTGACCGTTAAAGAGTAAATCTTCAGACACAAATCCCGGCCTAAAGAAGTAAGAGAAAAATAAATTCCAAATCATAAAACAATTGTCGGTATGTATTTCAAATGCTAATATTGCTTAAAACATGAAAAAATTTATATATAAATTAAGAAAAACGTCCAAAAAACCCGCTACAAACAGAATAAATGTCTTGTTCGTTACTCATTTTTCTGGCAGAATAATTCAAATTTATTGAAAAAGCCTCAAAACTACAATAAAAGACTCAGCATGTGTTTCTAAAACAATAAGATGGCCCATTAACATTCAGAGTGCATTAACACGTTCAGTGCTGCCAAACATGTTTAAACATGAAAATCACATATGTTTCAAGGTTAATTAGAATACGTTAATTAACGTACTCCGCACCCAAAGTGTTAACTGGTAACACTGTGTGGTTGGTCAAGCAGACGGCTTTTCCACGTTATTTTATATTCTGTGGCCAATCGTAGGCTTTGAGTAGCTGTCGGGGACCGTGAACGACTTGTATTTAGAACCTTATCAGTCGTAATCTGAAGTTTGTAAATGAAAATGATTAACACGTTCAGTGTGGCGCCGGATTTCCGGCGGTTGTGTACCAAGGAAACAAATGCAATTATCCCGAATATACACAATTAACGCAGTGAATGCGTTAAATGGTTAAATAAAATAAAAAGATAGGCCTAGATACATTAAAACCCAGGTTCAGTGCATTTTATTTTATTTTTTCTTGATCTATCTTACTGGGACTGAAATTGTCCCGTTTTGTGAAATCTACCCAGTATGCAATCACACTTAACCAAACATTGGCCTATGTTGTAGTTTGGTTTCTTGCCTTTCCTGAATCCAGTTGCAAATTAATGCAACTTAGCCCATTTACCACTCTTAATGACAAATTAAAAGTTTAAATAAAACAATAATGTTGCTTGTAAAATTAGACTTCATAAGAAAGATTATCATATTAAACCGCTCGAGAATGTCCTTAAGTGTTTGAATGTTTTTTAAAATGCCATTTTGAAACGTCCATAATTTTCTTAACTCGTCAGAGGCTCAAATATTTACTTTAACTTTTGATATTAAAATTTTTAAATGATAGCTGGCTAGCAGGGGGCCTATTTTTGAATTGGGTGAGTGGTGAGTAGGTGAGTGAGTCACTCAAACCACTATTTTTAGTGAATTTCCTGTGGAAAAGTGAACTATTAGCTTGACCCGCACGGTGAAACTTAAGCCCGGGACCACCATAGAAGTTCCTAACGTGACTCCCTGAACACGTTTTGGGGGGTTGCTAAAAACTTTATATATATATATGTATTCACACTCTAGCGGTCGCAATTTTTGTCCGATTTACTTCAAATTTGGTAGAGACATTCCTTTTTATAATCAGTTGGACAAGTTCGTTGAGGAAAACAATCGGAAAACTCTAACCCCCTTTTTTGGGGATTTTAAGTTTTCTAATTTTGAGTTTTTAAATTTTTTCGTCAGCGTGCTGTGTGCGATCTCGTTTATTTTCAGATCAACAGATAAAAGTACAGGCAGTATTTAGGTAACCGTTCCGTTAATTACATCCAACCACACACAATTTATATTAGTATTTTCAATGAACGTTTATATTTAACATTGATAGATTTACTATAGATAGATATTTTTATTGAATCAGTCACCAACTCAACTATTTCTACTCACCAGGCAAAACGCTGGTGACTGAAAATGGGTGAGTTGACCGGAAATAACCTTCTTCTTCTTCATGTTAGAAGGAAATGGCAGAAAGAATCACTAGTAAACTGCCTAACTAGGTTATGTTTACTTTCCAATACAAAATGTGTAAATACAGTTGAATAACGTATGATTTATTATTAAAATGCTCAAAAAGTAAGTAAATGTTTAAAAATATACCAACTGATTTAGCTAAACCAACAGAAGGTTTATACATTTGTATATCGGGCAATGTTTACATTTCGCTTTTTGATTTGACAATAAATCATTCAGGGGCGGATCCAAGGGGCGACCGCCGGTAGGGGCGGTCGCCCCCCCAAACTTAAGAATTTTCGTGTTTTATTTTATTATTCAGGCATATGATGAATGTTTGAATAAATCCGAATGAATATGTAAGCATCAAAAGCCTCCCGAAACCCCGTTTTTCGGTTCCGAGAGTCAAATTTTGTCGCTCCCGTCTACAAGGTTACATTAAAAATAAAATGAACGAACCTAAACGTTTCTTTAAATGAAATAAAATACACACCATTAGACAGGTGAAATTTTAAATTTCCAATTTAGTATATAACACATTACTTAGATCCATGTATTTAACCTAAAAGCGTCTTACAAAATCATGGATATTCCCAAGTATCGCGAAGTTGCAGTTTTGCCAGTTGACAGACAGAACATGCAGTGTTTTCAACATGGTCTTGGAGGTAAATTTTAGCAGCAAAGGTTGCTACAATTGTATTCGGTGATTATTTTTTACTGGATTTCGCCTGCCTAGTAGGCGCCTACCGTCGTCTGCTATCAGCGGTGTTTTGTTAATAGGTTAGGTTTAAATTTTGTTTAAAACCGCGTAATCCGTTGCTAGGCAATAAAAAGCTCATACGCCAAGTATTTTATTTCAAAAAAATGTGGTACGACATTTTCATTTTTCGAGTGGTTGACCTTGGCTGTCAGCCTCATTCCTAATTGTATCTTCGTGTAGTATAGTTCAGTATTGCAGATTTCAAATACGTTTTGTAAATAGTTTTTCGAATGGGTAAATATTAAAATAAATTGTTTATTTAGGCATCTCACTTGTTCTTAGACGCCTACAGACGACGTAGAAAAAAGTGTAATGCCTAAATATTTAATTTTTATTTACGGTCGGGCACAGTAGAACTAAAGTTAATTTTTGTTTAGCTTGTTTATAACGTTAAGATTGTTTTTTTCTTGAGTACAAGGTCATTGATATATTATGTTAACTTACTTTCATTCGTTGTATAATTTCATATAGTTAAAAACAATAATGGGGTGCCAGGGACCATCCACAGGGAAGGGGGAGGGGTAACTTGGTGACCGCCCCCCCAAACATGACCTCTGGATCCACCTCTGAAATCATGATGAATTTAAACAATGCTAAAATCAGCTGGTAAGTGAGTTGACTGACTCACACTCACCCGTTTCAAAAATAGGCCCCAGATGGTTCAGGTGCTATTTTATCTATAAGCAGCAGGGCATTTGGATAAAATTAAAGACCTGTATTTTCAAAAATAAAACTTACTAAATTAGACTCCTAATTAAGTGTTTGAGACATTTTTAGAACTATATTTTATGCATAACTTTCCTTGCTAAATTTGAGTCCTAGCATGCAGGAACACCATTTTTTTTTTTTTTTTTTTTTTTTTTTCAGTAAATGTGTTTACAGACAATTTTTTGAAATACTATATTATCTGGAATCATTACTTAATGTTCCCTCTTCCATCCAGATGGATATTTTAACAACTTCTTCATAACTATTTATTAGATCTATTATTATCCGACTTTCTAATATGCATACATGAAAAATAAATACACTGTTGATGACAAGGGCGTAGCCAGGATTTTATTTTGGGGGTTGCTGAACCAGGGGGATAGGTTTATAAGGATGTAACAGATAGTTACTAAATTCAAATTTATTAGGATAAAAAAACACGCAATGTCTCACTCGTTCGATAAACTAACCAGCGAGGCAGCAACACTGAGATTTATTAAGGAGGTTAAAGAAGCCTCTGTTAGTCATTGTTAAAAACGTAATTTGATGAGAATGTCGGGAGGTGGTGGAGCCCCTTCAGCACACCCCCTGGCTATGCCCTTGGTTGATGAATACAAAATCGACCTTTAAAAATATTGTTACTGAGAGACCAGGATTTTTTTATAACTCTTAGATTATTACATGTTCATGAACTTTGTATTTATGAGGTTTTATATGAATTACAGGACAGGGATAAATGAGTTGCGGAACTTGCAATACCTGCCGAGACTGTCTGAGGCGCGCGAGTACATGTTCGAGGACCGAACCAAGGCTCATGCAGACCACGTAGGCCACGGGCTCGACCGCATGACCACAGCTGCCGTTGGTATGTCAAGTTTCCATTGCTTTCTGTCTGCAATACAGTTTTGCTCCCTGCTTTATTTTGTACGGTATGTTTTATTTCAGCTTTTCTCCCTCTTTGAGTCTCAGCTAAGATATGGGCTTGCGGTATGGGTTGGTACAACAAAACATCAAAAGAATTCTGATCCTTCAGAAAAAATCCATGTAAGACGGTAACAAGCACTCATCACTTGGAAAGCTGTAGGGATGCATACAGGTCCCTAAGAGCTATGGCAGTAGTTTCACTGTACGTTCAAGAAGTAGTGATGTATGTGGATAGAAAAGATATGCAAAGAAACAGGTTCACCAACACAATACCAGAAATGGTGAATTATATATATATCCTCCCAGTACTCCACCTGAAGCTGTACGAAACTAAACCATCCTTCATCGGTAGGAAACTCTACAACTGACTACCACAAAAAACGTCATCACAAGAGAGGGAACTCACTAAAATCAGCACTGAAAGAATGGCTTCTGGACTGACTTTTCTACTCACTTGAGGAATTTCTACAAGGAAACTTCCAGAACTAACCTCTCTTAACAAATTAAATTTACATTAATATATCAATTCTTGGCACTTTTTTGTAATCTTAATGATTGAAAATAAAGATAATTCTGATTCTGATATTATTTTTTATCTGTTGATTTAATTATAATTTTGCCAATGATTATTTCAACAAATGACAAATATGACGTAGCACTTGGTGAAATCAATATTGTAGTAAGAACATAAAACACGTACATGAAACAAGTAAAATTTCTGCTATATGTGTAGCAGAATGGCTACATACTTTCAGTTTTGAAGAGTATGTCAGTTAAACTACAAATTTAAACAAAATTGGACATTCAATGTTTTTCTTGGCACCCTCGTGGAATTCCAATCGTTTCGCCTTGTTTTCAAAGTGATTTCTTCTTTCTAACATCATCGCTGATTTCTTATTTCAATCGACTATTAAGATAAGTGTGAAGGGACAAACAAGTACGGTATAAAAAAACCTTACATACTATCATAAACTTGTCTTTTTCAAGTTGGTTTTGAGCTGAGATTGTATACCCTAGTATCAAAAAGGAGCGATAGCCACCACAACAACGCCAGAAATAAATGGCAGCCAATAGGCTAAGTCTGTCTCAAAGTTTGTTTGTCAGCACTATTATAAAAACGCTTGATAGGCTACCACTATGTGCTCATCACCTATGTAGTCTATATGTTATTTATTTATAAGAACTTAATGTAGCCTATTGCCTATAATAGTTTTATGACTAAATAAAGCATCTTGAAAAAAACTATTGCTCTTAGTTGAAGTTTTAGTACCTAATGCTTCATTGTATTTTAAATTATAATAGTCATATTTGCTGTTTCCAGGGGTATTGAAGGCTGTTAATGGAGGTGAGGAATACGATTACAACAGGATAACCAAGGATGTGGTCGCTTTTCATGCTGCCGACTTCCATGAACTTGTTGAAAAACTACAGTTAGACTTGCATGAACCACCCATTTCACAGGTAATTGATATTATCAAAATACACAGGTTGAGTTTTAAGTGAGTCCCCCCCCCCCTACTTTTTTCTACATTTTCTTAAGATATCGACTTCGAACCACCGCCGATCATTGTTGACCAACTTATACTTGATTTTAACTTGGTTTATGTTTTTGGCCGCCATCTTGGATCCGCCATATTGGATTCAACTATTTTTTTTTTTCAAATGTCAAATGTGGGGTTGTGACCCATCATATAGAAGTACTTTTTTGCGGTGAACACAATGCCACAATCCGTTTTTGTAAATCATTATTCGTTCTCAAGATATTGGTGGTTTAAGCAAAATTAATTTTAGGGAGAATTTTAAATGTCCCAACTTTAAAACATGCCCATATTCTCATAATTACATCAAATAATGACCATAAACTACTACCAATCATTGTTGAGGGGCATTTGCTTAATTTTGACAAAATATGAAGTCAACAATGACCAAGAGTGGTTTGAAGTCGTTATTGTAAGAATTGTAGAAAAAAGTAGGGGGTACTCTTTTAAAACTCACCCTGTATACATGACGCTAAATTGTTTATTAATGTTACCTTCATTTTGTTGTAAAATTTGATGTAGGATTGCATAAATTTAAACAATGTAAAATTCAAAAATTAAAAACTAAAAACAATGTTTGGGAATCTTGCTAGCTTTTTTATTGAATCGGGCTTCGGTTCACGGTACCATGGTTATCACGGTTCCAGCCCTTAACCACTACTGGTTCAGGAAATACCTAAAAAGAGTTATAATACCATTTGTCTCATCCAAATGATATAGTATTTTATTTATAAAGGGCGGTAAACCTTTCTTACGGTCCTTTTTACAATTCGATTGGTTTACATTAGAAGTCTGAAACTCACAGCATATGTCAATATGTTTAAAAAAATAACTATGTCTTGTAGTAATCAACTTTCAGTCAAGCCTACTTTTCTCACTCTAAAATCCTTTTTGTAGAAGTATTAACTTCAACCTGAACTTTGACATTTTAAACAGAATTTAATTACTTAATTAGTAAATATCACAATAGTGAAACGCAATCAGAAATTGTTGTGTTGTACAGTGTGTGCAATGGATCGAGGATGCTAAACTAAATCAACTCCGCAGAGAAGGCATCAGGTACGCTCGCATTCAGCTTTGTGACAATGACATCTATTTCCTCCCCCGCAACATCATCCATCAGTTCCGCACAGTGTCTGCTGTCACCAGTATTGGTGAGTTCAATAATCTTATCACCTCTGTTGTTAGAGTTATCTTTTTAAGGGGATAGTTTATTTCCTTATCTTTAGTGCCACCATCCCAATACATGGTTGATTGCAGGGGTTTAGTCGATCCACAAGTTCAAGTAAGCAGAGCTTGTGTGAGCGCTTCTATAAAAAATATTTACTTGAAATTTAGATTTAGATAGACGAAAAAAGTACTGAGCTCAGTTTGGTACAAGTAACAACTTTTCATGTACGGATTCAAATTTCGCAAGAATTATTATTCCCCGGAAAATCATTCTTGATTTTATAGGTATAATCTTTATTTTTGTCAATATTGATGAAAATGCAAAATGCACCAGACAGACCTGATTACACACAACATCAGTATTCAAACTAAAGTAAAAATCGCTGACAGAAATTTGAAACTCAAATAAAAATATGATGTCTCGATTTTACAAACCCTACTGGCATCCGAGCCAAAAACATAAATATGGAAATGTAACATAAAAAAAACAACAAAAAAGTAACATAAACATAAAAATAATTTTAATTTTTGTCAGTATTGATGAAAATGCAAAATGCACCAGGCAGACCTGATTACGTACCGAAACCGAGTGACAATAGAAATCAAACTAGGCCTAATAGTAAAAATTGCTGACAGAAATTTGAAACTAGAAGAAAGAAAAAAAATTATGTCTTGATTTTAAAAACCCTACTGGCACCCAAACTAAAACATAAATATGGAAATGGCTACATGGCAAATCTCATGCAGGCATATCTTTGTTTATAGTTCAACTTCCTATTATACGTGAGGATTCGCCTATGAGTTATGAATAGCTGCCTTATGTTTTTATTTAAAATAATTGTTATAATTTCCTTATAAAATATTTGATCCCAGTGGATTCGTTTTCCTGTTATTTCCTAAGCTACTTTTGCAAACCACATGCCACATGAAAATTGATTGGGACACTGAAGTTAGTGTGGATTTTAGGCAGAAGTTCAGAGATTTATGAGCTGATTACTTTCCAGGCAGTAAAACACCACAGAAGATAAGCAAAACTATTGATAGTTCAGCTGGTTTCGGCACCAATATATTTTGTGATGCAAGTAAGGTGCCTATGCAGTAGGGGTGTGCGATGCATCGAAAAGCATTGAAATTTCTATTCGATGCTGTAGTAATCGAAATAGCGATGCATCGAAAGTGTTTGATGCCTTATTATACTCCCGCCGTTTACCCACGCTACAAAGGCCACTGGGAGTGTTTAGGTCGGCGGCAAAAAATCTTAACTTGGAGATAAGGAAGGAAGAGGGACGGGAGGGGAGGGTTGTGTTCCTGTTGAAAGCAATAAATCAGTCGGCTGAGTAACATTATATCTTTGAGTCATTATCTTACAACCACGTTTTTCCCCATTATGAATTTATAATAAACAGTGAGTTATTTGAATAACGTTATACCTTCACAAAACTATTCCTAGGGTGGGTAAATTATTATTTTGTCAAAAATACGCTAGTTTTATTGGCATGGTACGAGTGTGGTATTTTACAATCTGGCAAAACTGTCTATATCGTCACTCGTTATCTAACTTTGGCGCTCGTTTGTTTTCGTCCGTCCTTTGAAACTTAAGTAAATACAATTAAGTTTAGGTTTTGCGTTTTTTATTGCAATAGTTTTTGAAATGATGGATCGAGATAGGATGGAAGAAGAATTAATTGATTAAATCAGAAAATTATAACTAGACTTTGGCCAAGATGGTAGATCATCCATGTTGGTCATAAAAGTTGGTGTATGGACTGAGTTTTAATCATTGAAACATGTCACATTGCATCGATTCAAATCAAAATTCTGTGAATCGCATCGTTGCATCGAATTGAAATAAAATCGCTGCATCGCACACCCCTAATATGCAGCACCAATACTTCTGGAGGTTGAAAATGAAAATAGAATCGTACAACCAGTTTCTGCCGAATCAAAGATTGTTCACTAAAGAAATCATCAATACTAAGGTCGGTGTTATTGGCTGCAGTGGTGCGAGCATAAAACACTGTACAAGAAGTAATGAATTGGAAGAGAATACCAGTGTATTAATTGACAGACTCGATTACAGTATTAGCATGGATAAAAGAGGACAACCGGAAAATCTTTGGATGGAATCAAGTTTTTGAAAGACGAAAGTTAATGAACGTAAATTCGTGTAATCATAACGGTGAAAGGAATCCTGCAGGTCTTCCATCTAAAGGATGCAGCGGAAAATACTTGTCGGAATCTAGTTGATGGAGGGTGTCCGAATGGTTGAAGATGTCTAGTAAATGGCCTGAGAGTTGACAAATTCAGCATGACATCAATGCAATTGTTATCAAAAATAGAAGACTAGGTAAATTTTGATAGAAACCTGTTTAGTAAGTAAATAAATAGTTTAAGGTTAGTTTTGGATTGGGCTTTTTGCCTGTTTAGCAGGATTATATGGATAGGACAACCAGGCTTGCCTTGGAAAGTACAGGCATCCTAATTACAGCACACTAATAACCACTACATAAAACACATAATATTAAGGCCACTAGCCTCTTAGTCAACTTGGAGAAGAGGTATTAAAAGAAGTAAGTATAAACTGAGAAGTTCTTTTCTTCAAGTTGACTAAGAGGCCAGTGGTCTTAATATTCTTTTATGTGTTTCATGTAGTGGCTATTAGTGTGCTATAATTAGGATGCCTGTACTTTCCAAGGCAAGCCTGCTTGTCCTATTCATATATTCCTGACAAAAAAATAGTTTGTTACGGCTGTGGAATAATCAGTAAATGCTTTTACAGTAAATGGCTTTTGTTTTTATTTTAAACCATTGATGTTTTGCCTTTGCTAGTAATGGTAACTGTAAAAATAAAGAATAACGTTAAATTTATATTTCACACATTATAATTTTAGATAGGTTTTCAGGTAGGGTAAGAATGTAAAAGTTAAGAAGGTTTTTGTTAAATTTCTTAACACTATGTGTCAACTGCTTATTCCTAACTAACATGTTTGGTTTTGTTTTCTAACTAACCTTGTATAGAGGTACATAGAGGTGTGCGAGTACTCAAAACTTCGAGTTTTCGGCCGAGTATTTTAATACTCGAACTCGACTCGAAGTTTTGAAAAATACTCGAAAGTTCGAGCGAATATTTCCAGACGACCGCTAACGATTGCGACCGGCCAAAACGCGTAGTATCGGCTGCAAAAGGCGATCGCATCACATAAAATTGGCCGAAAATGACGATCGCAACCGATTGTGACTGGCCAAAACGCGTAGGAATGGCCGCAAATGGCAATCTCATCACGTAAAATCGGAGGATCGGACTGCGTAATTTCGGCCGTAACTAACGATTTCGTCATCTAATATTGATTATAAGCGATGTCTGGACCAGGTGATATTGGCCAAATGATAACCGGACCGTTTTTTATCGGCCGGAAATGAATGTCAAATCGCATTTTGTTTGTCAATACGTAATCCAGTTCGATTGTGCCGGCCAAAACTAAGTATTGCTATTCATGTATTAGTTAGAAACCATGTTTAGATTATTAAATCTAGGCTGGTATGCAAATCCCATTACACTATTTTAAACTACCAACTAATGGCAAATACTCAATCGAAAATACTCTAAACTCGAAAATAATTGGCACTACTCGACTCGATCAAAAAAATCACTACTCGCACACCCCTAATTTAGCATAATTGGTTTGCATCTTTCCAACTGGTAATGTCAGACGAGTAATTGTAATCATGTTTTAAAGCTTGGCACGTTCGTCTCAAGCAGTACTACTCATCTGGCTTAGAGGGCATCAAGCATTCGAGAGTCGTCTCGGGCCTTACTACTCAGCAGCTTTATAAAGAGAAGAAGGCAGTGACCAACAGTGGTTTGCCAGGAGCTGTGGTGTCGTCCCACACTCCTCGCAAACACGACGTTCACAAACGCAAGAACAGCAAGAGCGACAAGAGTGACAAGGACAGAGATAGAAAAAGGATCAAGGTAGAGTTGGACCATGAAGATGTAGATAAAGAAACTGTGATAAAACAGGAGCAAGAGCAACTTGACGAGTTGAAACATGAGGAAATAGATAACTTAGTGAAAGAGATTGAGCCATCACCACAACTGATGAAAGCTGTTGTTAATTTAAACAAACAGTTTTCTGAGGAGAGTTCTGAAATGAATCGATACGAAGAAAACTCTAATGTCGAAGAAGATATAATTGTGGGAGCTGATCTTAACAAAACTGTTGACAATTCTCAAGTTGTGAATGTTACAGAAACAACAGAAATCAAAGAAGAGACTCTATAAATTGTAATACTGTTTGAATGTTATCGTGTTTCAATTGTAGCTCTCTATCTCGTGATGTTCAGGTACGGAAATCCAAGAATCTGACAAAACACCTCTGACAGGATTTCTTCGTGTTATATTTCTTAGTATTATGTTTTGTATACGCTGTTAAGAAAATAATTTTATAAATTTTTGTTTATCGATTGTTTATTCAAATTGTTATAACAGTTGTTTATGTGTTAATTTATGATTATTGTAAATTAATGTAAATATTTATTTAATAGTTATTTTATATAATCTTAATTTTAATTTGATTATTATTTATCTATTATTAATTACAGCCCATATGCATGTCCTGTTAATCATATTACGTGTCGAGAACTCCCAACTATCTGAATTATTAACGGTTTTTAAGGATTTGGTCGTACAGAAGTTAGGTTTCTTTGTCACCACCCAGTACTACACAGAAAAGAGGAGACAAAAGAATAAAACACAAGTTAAGTTTATGAGCAAACAAAGACACAATTAATCGAGCTATAACATTACAAACATATAATACTTAAAATATTCAGGTATAGATTTCATAATGTTCTGCCTACGGTCTTAATGAACACTTATAGACTCCAAATTTATTTTAACTTCCTCTGAAATCAATTTCTTTAACTTTAAATTCAGATAGTTAGGATTTGGTTCGTTGAATGACTACTGTAACTCAGTCTGTATATTCCGATTGATAAATTTTATTTTAATTTAGATCAGGCTTTATTAGTTTGTTCCTTATTTTTGATATGTAATTTTACAAAGATTAGTTATTTCTTCTGTTATTCATTAGATATATTTTCAATGTTTTAAAATATTATCGGTGAGCATGTATTTTCGTTCTAAAAATTGTATTTATAGTTCTGTTTAATAATTATGTTATCGGTTGGATATATTTACAACCGTTAAAACATTTTAATTGCATGAGATTTTGTTCTAAAAGTTGTATGTATAGTTATATTTAATAATTTACTTATATTATTCGTTAGTTTTATTTTTAATTTTTTGACCGATTTTAATCGAGCATGAAGTTTTGTTTTGAATCCGTTTATAGTTCTGTTTGATAATTTATTTGCCATAATTCATGTTTTTTACTAGACTTTTTGTACCTCAGAATGATAAATTCTATTGTGGTGATCATGGTGTGATAGATGGTAGTTGTAAGGCATGTAGATAACTAATATTCTTGATGAGAAATATCATTCAAGTAAAATTTGAATTTTCTATAACTCTATATATGTTATAGAGCGATGTGAATTATTTTTCTTAGAACACTGTAGACTAAATGAAGAGTGATCTAACTACACCTTGACTCATGTAATTGATAATTTGTGTACGCTACCCGTTCTAGAAGCAACTACAACCCCACAATGAACCAATATTGATGTGTGTGTATTGTTCGAGTCCAAACATCGATTATATTGTTCCCTTGTATTCTGTTTTTCTTTAAAGATATGCATTGCTGATAATTTTATTGTACATTTTTTTCACATTTACTTAACTAAGGACCTATTTGAGTTTTTTTTATATGTACAGGATGAAACTTTCATACAAATTTTCAAAGAACTCAAATTTAAAGAAGTGTTTCCTTTTGTTTGAGAATGATCAAATGTTCAGGAAAATATATATAGAAATATAGAACTGGGAATGTGTTCTCAGATATAATAATTATGTGTTAAATTAGCTTAGTTACTCCCAAAATAAATAAACCATTGTTTTTACTTTTAATCTTTTTCACAATTTGGGGGATAATGATATGCTGATAGGGTTCTATAGTGATTTATTCTTACTAGTGCCTGGTGCATAATCAAACTGCATGCTATCGACTGGTGCACTAGGCTCAACTAAGAAGAAATCAACTGTAGTAGTTACAGACATTGAAAGTGGTAATGCTTTGCTCAACTTCATCCTCAGTATGTTAATATTATGCTTATTGTTCCTGGACATAGAGATGTTTTCTCATCACACCTTTCAATTTAAAGAGTTAACATAAGTCATACTTTGTCAGTTTAAAAGGCTATATTTTAGTATAAACAAATATGAAGATCATATTTTTGCTTTATGAATTGATTGAGACAGTTGCACAATATTACTTGTATTTACATTAATGTTTGTTATTGCATGATATGATATTTGTTTTTATACCTTAATACCAGTTATGTTTTTTTGTCAAACTTATCTACAGTAGAACCCCGCTAATCCGTCACTAACCAGACCGAGAGCATGGTTGGAACACAAAAAAGATCAGATTGTCAAGAGGAACACATTTATTTACTTAAAAATCGTGATCAAACTGCGGTTTAAACTGAAAATATTTAAATGTATGTACCGTTTTACAGATCTATTATTATTGTAAATCATAAATAAAGTATGCTGTGATAAAAACACCAGTCACCGGTCTACTGATTTACCTCATCAATGATGAGTCATCGACAGGAGAAGACCAGAACAGAGCGACACCGATATTTAAACTAAAACAAACACCGAAGACGGCATAGTCGGGCTAAGTTGGTAATCGAACCTTCCGAGGTCGGATTAGAGGGGTTTTACTGTAATAAGTTTGTGAATAACTGTAAAGAGTCAGCAGCACTATCACACCTTTTAGAAATTTGTTCCCCCAGTGATGATGTTTATGGTTTAAGCTATTAAATGGTAAAAGTACTAGCCATTTTTCTTTTGACACTTATAATCTTAATTAAAATACATAAATACAGGAAAGAGTCAGCAGCACTATCACACCTTTTAGAAATTTGTTCCCCCAGTGATGATGTTTATGGTTTAAGCTATTAAATGGTAAAAGTACTAGCCATTTTTCTTTTGACACTTATAATCTTAATTAAAATACATAAATACAGGATGTCCTATAATAATAGCCCCAAACTTATCACTTGACTGCCATAGGTTATTTGGAAATAGAAAAAATTGGACAAAAAACGTGTCATTAGAACAGAAAAACTACTTCTTATAACTTGCTCAGAAACAAAAAAAAGGTAATAAATAAATATTAACTTTTCTGTTATTTTCAGTCAGCCATTTTGAAATGGTGAAACTGTAAACTTGAAACCGGATAGCTAAATATAACTTAGTATCAGTCATATCTGTCTGTTCCAAATAAGACTACTTAAAATACAATATGATCATTTATTCTAATCAAGCACGGCACAAAAATTACAATCAGTCAAAAAACTATAGTAAATAATTAACATCAGATAATTAGTTGTAAAACATTGTTACATATCTTCTCCCTCTTGAATTTGTGTCCTTTACAAAAAATATATCATTCCTTCGTTCTTTTATTGTATATTCTTTATCAATTGTTCCATATTCCCTTTTTTTTGTTCAGTTCATTTTGTATTTTTTTGTTCAGTTCATTTTGTATATTTACCTTCTCTCCAGACAGAAACTCTTCTTCATGATTAGTTCCCGTTTTGTCAAAGTAGGACTTTGGTCCTTATTGTGTTTGATAATTATTTTCATAAATAGTCTCTTTATGAATCTTTGGTTTGAATACTTCTTCCCTTACAGGAATTTTACTCCTTAAATTACTACTAATACGATCTGCGCTAGTGATACCTCAAGCTTGAATATGGGACTGGTCTAATAGTTTAGTAAACATCCTAACCAAGCAGATTTTGTTTTGTCTCTAGAAGTTTTTTTAACATTTCCTTGATCATCCTTTTGAGAATGTTGATAATATGGATCTATAATTGCTAGCTTACGTAATTAATCCACTAGCATCCACTTTTTAATTTAGGATAAAAGACACTCTCATTGCAGAGGGAAATCAAAGGATTGGTTAATTAGTAGTTGAGTAAGCTTGTCACAACAGTATCTGAGTACCTTTGAGGTTATTATTATTACTTATTCCTATGGCCATTTATACCCAAGGTGGTATTTGGCCTCGCCAACAATCTGCCTCCACTTCTTCCGGTCTTCTGTATCTTCCTCTTTGACCCTCATCTTATTCATGTCCTTGATTACTTCATCTTTCCATCTCTTCTTTGGGTGCCCAGGAGGTCTTCTTCCATCCGGGTTATCCTTCCATAATTGTTTTATGAAAGCATCATCTTCTCTTCTCATCAAAATTCATGTTGATGCCCCTGGACTAAATCCAAGACTTAAATAGGTTCTTACCTCTGTCAATAGTCTAAATGTGTCAAACAAATTATTGTGTTATATTAAATGTGTCTCTTATTTATTATAATGTGCCCAGCGTACCGCAATCGTCAACTCTTGGCTTCGGCTACAGTGTCTTGTGCTTTGAAAAGATCCTTTATTTCTTTGTTATGTTTTCTCCACGTTCCATCTTCCCTTGTGGATCCAAAGATTTTCTAAGGTAACCAGCCTCTCTTCAGTATGTTTATCAATAATCCATGAGTCAGCTCCAAACAGAAGAATTGGTCCAATAATACTTTTGTACATTTTAAGTTTTGTATGGGTAGATAAAATCTTTGATGACATAAGTCTGTTTACGGCAAACATACTTCTACTGGCAGAATTTACTCTGCATTGTATTTCAAATTTTTCAAAGTTTTGATCTTTAAAACTGTATAATTTCTGGAGTTGTCATGATTGCGACCAAAATACGTATATTCTGTCTGTTGCTGATTTTCAGGCCTACCGCTTTGGTTTCTTTGATTACAATTTTTGCCATGACTTCAAGATCTTCTTTGCTTTCTGCCAACAAAACTGTCATCTGTAAAGGCGAGCAGTGATATATTTTTTTCCAATCTTGATCCCTAAATCAATTTTCTTAATTTCCTTTAGTGCTCCTTTCAAAGCAATGTTAAAGAGTATGGGGGATAGGCCATCTGACATACTATACTATAATGCAAGCTTCCAGCTCTGCAAATTTTGGGGATTTCCATAAACAACCCCCACCCTCAGCTGTGGGCGTCAGCGTCTCCTTGCCTTACCCTAGTCTTCACTTCAAAGGTTGCAGAAAAATCGTTTTTAACTTTCACTTTTCACTTGCTATTTCTGACACCAAGCCCTCCCTACTTGATAAGTTTCTCGGGATGCCAAAGCTTTCAATTTTTCCCAAATCTTTTCTCTACATAAATTGTCATAGGCTTTGCTAAAATTAATAAATAATCCTTATAAATCTTTGTTGAATTGCCAATATTTTTATAAAGCCTGTTTAAGAATAAACATTTGGTCTGTGGTAGATATGCCTTTTATGAAACCTGCTTGATGGTCTTCTACAATTTCGTTGGTGTAAACTTCTATTATTTTGAGCAAACTCTTTGAAAAAATTGTGTAAGTGGTGTTTAAAAGAGATATTCCACGATAGTTGGTCGGATCCTGTTTATCACCTTTTTTTTTTAAATAGGACAATTATTGCGTCTCCCCACTCCTTTAGGATATATTCCTCTTTCCAGATTTGTAGCAAGAGCTTATATATTTGTATGTCCAAACCCTTCCTCCCTGCTTGAATTATTTCTGTATTTATACTATCTGTCCCTAGGGCTTTATTATTTTTCATCTCCTTTATTTTTTTCCGCTTTTTCCACTTCTTCTATTATTGGTTCTTCTTCTTCTGGTTGCACATTTTCTAATATATTGTCCGGCAACGAGAAGAAAGGGATCCCCCGCTTCCTCACCTGGCCCATATTGCTGCCGATATCGCAACGTCCTAACATTGATGCTTCGACAGAGTATTTCCGGCGGGTACTACATGGCGCACAGTTTGGCCGATGTTAGTTGGCTAGTAGCCGCTCGACCGATCCCTTTCTCCTTTTTGCCGGACTACAGGCTTCGGAACTGCCTGAAAGTTCATCTTCCACATTTAATAGAATATCAAAATATTTTCCCCGTACTTAAAGCACTTTTGATTTTTCTAAAATAACTTTTGCATCTTGTTTCACACCAAATGAGTTTGGTTTGAACCCTTTCTTGAAGAGTTCCACTGTGTCATAAAATACTTTGGGGATTTTCACATGTTCAGCTTCAGCTTTTTCAAAAAGACTGTTTATGTATTATCTTTTCTTCTTTCTAAGTAGTTTATTTGTTTCATTTTGAAGTTGCCTATACAGTTGTTTAGACACCTCAGATTGCTCTTGTAGCCATCTCTCCCTTAGATTTCTTCTCTCTTCTACTTTTGTCTCACATTCTCCATTAAACCATATTTTTTCCTCTTCTTTCTTCCTCCACAGGTCCATTTAATTGTTTCCAGAACAATATTTTTCAGGAAGGTCCATCAATCATCTATGATTGTTTCAGTCTCAGTTTCTTCTAGGTCAGCTAGCGCTTGAAATCTATTCTTGAGCTTTAATCTGAAATCTTCTGCCACTCGTAATTCTTAGGTTCTCCACTTCATAATGATCAACCGGCCTTGACCCTTTTTTTCTTTTCGACTGCTATTCTTTGAAACACTTTCACAAGAACTAGGTGGTGGTCTGAGCCACACTCTGCTCCTCTCAAGCTGTGTACATAAAGGATGCTCGTCTTGTGCCTTTGGTCAATTAGGACAAAATCAATCTGATTATGTATATTTCCACTAGGCGACACCCAAGTTTCCTTGTGGATGTTCTTATGAGGTAACATTACCCTACCAATAACTAAGCTACTGCCAGCATAGCTCTCAAGGCTGTCCGCCAGGAGCAACCAAGCCCCTCCGCCACGTCAAGGCAAGGACACCTTCAATGGGGTATTTCGATATTGTTTTAGGATATATATTATTACTATTATTATTTCATCCATCCCAGCAGGGTTTAAAAAAAATTCTGTTTGCTTATCTAAGTAAGGGAGTTTGTGCATGCAGGGTTGATTTTGAATGTGAATTGGTTTTATACCTGGGTTTGTTGACAACGTTTGTTCAGCAATGCTGACAAAGAATGTATTGTGGTGCTCCGTGATATCCTGAGGTTGCTTAATTTATGTTAATTTGTAATTTATTGTTCTTCGTATTTTTTTAATTCATTCATTGTTGAAGACTTCCCATGTTGCCTTTGGTTTGTTATCTGAAGTTTTTAAATGTTGTATGGATGCTTCTATCTGTAGAGTTTTTAACCTTATATCATATGTTTTCGTTTTTTTCTTTCAATTTATGCTGCTTTTACTTTGTTAAGAATGCTGCCAGTCAGTTCAGCAGTAATTTTATGTGAGCTTCTCGGTCTGCAAATTGTTTAGATTTTTGTTTTTTCCTGGGTCTTGTTTTCTTTTGAGGGCAGGCTTTGTCCAGTACTAGTTTTTAAGTGTTGACAAAGTTGTTGTATGCTTTTCGGTTGATGCAGCTAATCCTGCTCTCTTTTTTAAGCTTGAATTTCAGGTCCAGCAGCAGAGTTTGAGCTGTGTGGTCTGTCAGGCCTGCGTGTATATGGTTAACAGTTGTCCGGGTTTTGAGGCTCTGCCCTGTGTCTGGTCCAGGGTTGCTACTTGTCCATGTTTTCAATTTTTTATAGTAAATAAATGTTATCTCGAAAAAAATACAAGGGTTTAGCAATATTACATCCAGAATCACTGTTTCATCTTTAAGTTTTTCTGATGAGTGACGAGGTAGATTAAAAATAATAAGACAACAAGTTAGCAAACCTGCAGTTAGCAGACAATTTGTCTGTAGTAAACTACGAGATACCAAAATACGTGACACCAAAATATAGCTTAATATAAGCTAAAGTTAAACTTTTATTAATTTATTTACTTTTTTCTTTTAGTATTTATTTTGCTTTACTATGGAGCGACTGGGGATATGTTGTTTGGCCGTACCTCCAACTGTCCTGGGTGGCTTCAAATATCTGGTAACCCTATGCATGTAGGTCCTCTGTCACAAGAACTTTGAGGTTTCCATTTATACAGATTCAGTCGATGGATGAGGTGGTGTCATCGGTGGTTCTTGTTGGTGGTAATACAATCCCCTTTATGTTGTGGGAAGATAACGTTCACTTAGGCACTTTTCCTATCCGTTTCTAGGTGGTCAACATTAATGTCACCATTATGATTAGCAGAGTTTTATCTAGTTCCTTGTCCTCTGATCCTGATGAGTGCTTCATTAAGATTTTGTTATGATCTGGCCGTGCAAATTATGTGCAAACGTTTGTTTATTAAAGTTCAGATTTTTAAAAGGGCTATTACATTAAAGTTCTGATTTTTAAAAGGGCTATTTCATTAAGGTTCTGATTTTTAAAAGGGCTATTTCATTAAGGTTCTGATTTTTAAAAGGACTATTTCATTAAAGTTCTGATTTTTAAAAGGGCTATTTCATTAATATTCTGATTTTTAAAAGGGCTATTTCATTAAGGTTCTGATTTTTAAAAGGACTATTTCATTAAAGTTCTGATTTTTAAAAGGGCTATTTCATACAAACTCTTGGGAGTACTGGACTACTTCAACTGTGTCTTTAATATTTTCATGGTTTTCTGACTATTACGGATTGATAGAAGTTGTTCTGTTCACAGGCTTATTCATTCTGTTTTGTTGTGCAGTGCTTTTCCAATGTTTCATAAGCTAAATTTTCTATTACAGATCACGTTTATTGAGTTGGACAATTGTAACCCATCTGAACCTAACAAATTCTTAGTCTTGCAAATCGGACCTTTTGAAATTCCTTTGGAGTTTTTGAGGCAATGAAATATATGAAAATCTATTCCTTAAATTGCTTGAAATTATCTGCCATGAAACATTGCCACTTAGGTTGTGGTACTTGTTTGTTATATTCCATATTTCAGAAAAGAAGAGGATTAATTGTAACATCACATTAGTTAGTTTTTTACTGTTTCTTTTCTACTATTTGGAAATTTTTATTTCCGAACTGCGCCAATCTATTTTGAATAAAACCATTTATATACAGCATGATCTTTTACTCTAGTCATGCACATCACAAACATTACAAACAAAACGAAAAATAAACAATTAGCAACTGATGATAACTAGTGGTAAAACATATGATACATGTGTGTTAAGTTTGGAGTTAAGATCAAAAGAGGTTCTTAAGATATGATTTATTCAGTCAAAACTACATAGAGAGAGAAAACAGCAAGACACCACAAGTTTACGTTAACACTTTTTCTTGTTTTGATCTACCAAAAACTATAGTAAACTTAGGGGCCATACACATATTACGTAACGCACTTAAGGGGGGGAGGGGGTATGGCGTAGCGTTATGCTGCGTTATATGGTTATATGGGGGGGTTTGGATCAGCGTTATGCTGCGTTATATGGTTATATGGGGGGGTTTGGATCAGCGTTATGCTGCGTTATATGGTTATATGGGGGGGTTTGGATCAGCGTTATGCTGCGTTATATGGTTATATGGGGGGGTTTGGATCAGCGTTATGTAACTCACACGTATTAACCCTAAGTGCTGGCGCACTCCCGTATCTTTTGATACTGTTGTAAATCGTTAATAATTGAAAATTAATCAAATTTATATCTTAATTAAAGTTACAGTTTGTTATATAAAAATACTTCTGTCAATATTATTTTAATAACAGTTAAGCTAAAAAATAAATACATAACTTGTTTTGAGTAAGTTTTGCATTGCTTTTATGTTTTGTGTTGTTTTAGAGTGTAAAATCATGACTGGATACAGCAATGCCGTGCACATCTTAAGTTTTTTTAAGGTGATTTGTATTAGTTATAAATTAAATTTGTAACATTTCAGCTGAGATAGTTTATTTTGTTGCTTATATTATTAGTAACAGCCTTGTTTGTTTGTGTACATTTTGCTTTAAAATAAGTTATAAAAAATGTTGTTAAAAGCAAGTCATTTAAAGTTTAATGATTCATTGAAATGCATTCTCCAAATTGCTAATATAACGATATTTAAAAGGTTTAAGCTGTTTTAAAGCCTACTAAGATGAGTTACGTAACACATAGGGGGTGGGGGGGTATGCTCAACCGTTATGGTGCATTACATGGGGGAGGGGGGGTCTGAAATGACGAAAAAATGTTACGTAATATGTGTATGGCCCCTTAGGTGCTTTTGTCGTGGGACGCCCTGTACTTCGACGGATGCCTTGTCAAGACTCAGTTTAAGAGAATAAAATAATAGGTAAGAATGTTTATATCAGAGGATATTCAGCATTCATTTAAAGGGGAATTCAGCTTTCATTATGTGTGTGATGCATTTCAGTGTGAATGATTGCCTGGCGCCAGTCAACATGGGTTCTTTTCAACCCTGGATGATTTAGCCTCTATATTACCATCCACTTCTGCTGACTCTGAATGCTAATGTTAAACAAAACATTGATATTTGGGTCACCAGCAAATAAAAAAATTGCACACACAGCAAACTTGTGTGACGAGTTCCCTATTAATTTACTATATACAACTCATGATTTCCATCTGCTTTGGCTGCCTTAATTACTTGTTTTATCAGTAATTCATAAAACTAATTATGGGATGCAGTTAAAAACATGGTACAAGACTTCAAAATATATTTATACTGTGCTGAACTCTCTCACGAGATGGTAAATGTATGTATAAGATGGTACAAGGTTGTCAGTTTCGATTGTACTATAAAACATGTTTGTTTGAAATGTAAGAATATTAAAATAAATATGGCAATATTTTATCAACAATCGAAATAATATACTACCATTCCTATGTTTAAATTTATTTGTAAACCTGTTATTTCTATAGGGAATATCTCAATTTACATCATACTATTTCATACTATGTATCGACATTTTTATACATGAGACAAAGTGGGCAGAGAAATAAATATTATTTACCGACTTCAGCTGTCGATTAAGTTAAATATGTTTTCATGATTTCTTTGCTTAAATTAAAATATTTTTTACATGCGATAAACATGCTATATGTGGTTGTAATGTACATATACCTTATGGATAAAAATGTTTGTAATGCGACTAGTGACCAAACAGTGGTTGAAACGAATACCAACTTCATCATTCTGCCAACTTTCTCATGCTCTAAAACTGAAACAAAATATTTGTGTTATTTGACGTATTGTATAATCGAGGTCATTTTTAGTGAGGCAAAAACCTGTAGAGGATACTAAAGCGTTCAGGCCAGTTGTCTGTCGTTGAGTCCACCGCTTGTGATTTGATCTCCCGCCACATGTCTCTGGGGTGACACCAAAACCTGTAGAGGATAGTAAAGCGTTCAGGCCAGTTGTCTGTCGTTGAGTCCACCGCTTGTGATTTGATCTCCCGCCACATGTCTCTGGGGTGACACCAAAACCTGTAGAGGATACTAAAGCGTTCAGGCCAGTTGTCTGTCGTTGAGTCCACCGCTTGTGATTTGATCTCCCGCCACATGTCTCTGGGGTGACACCAAAACCTGTAGAGGATACTAAAGCGTTCAGGCCAGTTGTCTGTCGTTGAGTCCACCGCTTGTGATTTGATCTCCCGCCACATGTCTCTGGGGTGACACCAAAACCTGTAGAGGATAGTAAAGCGTTCAGGCCAGTTGTCTGTCGTTGAGTCCACTGCTTGTGATTTGATCTCCCGCCACATGTCTCTGGGGTGACACCAAAACCTGTAGAGGATAGTAAAGCGTTCAGGCCAGTTGTCTGTCGTTGAGTCCACCGCTTGTGATTTGATCTCCCGCCACATGTCTCTGGGGTGACACCAAAACCTGTAGAGGATAGTAAAGCGTTCAGGCCAGTTGTCTGTCGTTGAGTCCACCGCTTGTGATTTGATCTCCCGCCACATGTCTCTGGGGTGACACCAAAACCTGTAGTGGATAGTAAAGCGTTCAGGCCAGTTGTCTGTCGTTGAGTCCACCGCTTGTGATTTGATCTCCCGCCACATGTCTCTGGGGTGACACCAAAACCTCTAGAGGATACTAAAGCGTTCAGGCCAGTTGTCTGTCGTTGAGTCCACCGCTTGTGATTTGATCTCCCGCCACATGTCTCTGGGGTGACACCAAAACCTGTAGAGGATAGTAAAGCGTTCAGGCCAGTTGTCTGTCGTTGAGTCCACCGCTTGTGATTTGATCTCCCACCACATGTCTCTGGGGTGACACCAAAACCTGTAGAGGATACTAAAGCGTTCAGGCCAGTTGTCTGTCGTTGAGTCCACCGCTTGTGATTTGATCTCCCGCCACATGTCTCTGGGGTGACACCAAAACCTGTAGAGGATACTAAAGCGTTCAGGCCAGTTGTCTGTCGTTGAGTCCACCGCTTGTGATTTGATCTCCCGCCACATGTCTCTGGGGTGACACCAAAACCTGTAGAGGATAGTAAAGCGTTCAGGCCAGTTGTCTGTCGTTGAGTCCACCGCTTGTGATTTGATCTCCCGCCACATGTCTCTGGGGTGACACCAAAACCTGTAGAGGATAGTAAAGCGTTCAGGCCAGTTGTCTGTCGTTGAGTCCACCGCTTGTGATTTGATCTCCCGCCACATGTCTCTGGGGTGACACCAAAACCTGTAGAGGATACTAAAGCGTTCAGGCCAGTTGTCTGTCGTTGAGTCCACCGCTTGTGATTTGATCTCCCGCCACATGTCTCTGGGGTGACACCACTCAATTGTGAAACTTAACCAAACATAAAAATAAATTAACACCTGCTTCATCCTTATTGTTTTGATACAGCATTAAAAATAATCTACCCAAATTTGTCTATAAAACCAGACGAACACTTAAATTTTGTATGTGGACAGATTTTTTTACGAATCTTGGGTGTTTGATAAAGTTGTTTATTTATAAAGTTTTGTTTTATTTGTAAAGTTGTATATTTATTTGCAATCTTAGTAATCTATTTATTACTCGATTCTATCGTGGTTATAGTGCTCCATAATCTGAGGATTGTCAGATCGATAGGGAGTAAAATCTGAGACGGTTATCAAGGTTTGATACTGGACCCAGGTATCATTTGTCATTGGGCTATTATATTAATTATGCTTTCCAAAAAAAGGTTGATCGAAGATAGTAACAACAGGGTTTGGACCACTTATTTCCAAACGTTTAAAATGGCAGTGGCGTCATTTACAACAAAACCAGAGGCAGGTATGGCATGAGTCATGTTATTTAAGAAATGACTGCGGAAATTTCCCATCACTGATTGAGAAAAAGAAGTTTCACAACATTTCGGGATCTGATCCTGATCCTGTCATCAGCTGAGGACAATACCTAGGATATATTAAAAATTAGTGGCATAATCCAGGCGAAGTTGAAAAAGAAAACAACAGCTAAAACAGAGAACTGTAAAACAGGTGTCCTACACTATGAGTAACGCCTGGACTCTACAAACTCCAGGGAGATTATTCCGCTCACTAAAATTTGCCTCAGATTATTGTTTGTAACTTTTATCGATTTTAATTGTTTCATCATTTATTTATGGAACCGAGTAAGTTTTTGATGGGTAATGTGGTGAAGTGAATTGTACTATAGTGTAAATATTTGTAAAAAAGATCAAATTAAAACCCCAATTTGATGTACACACCTCTGTGCTCTCTTCAAGGGACCATTTGTCACAAAAATTAATTAACAGTTACTAAAATATATACTAAAATTATCGACTACCTGGACTGACAGTTACATAATAGTTTCTAAATTCTTTGAAAAGTAAAATTTCAATTTCTGCTTTTAATTTAAGAGTATTAATAACTCTATGAATTTATAATTTAAAATTTTACTATCAGTTTAATTTGTGAATATGTGATGTGAAAAATAAACCGCTCTCATTGAAGCAATCTAAGATTCTAATTTACAAGATGTAAATAAAATGTTGAGCACCTCGCTAGCCTAACAGTTAGCGTCTTGGGCTTTGGTTCAAGGGTCACGGGTTCAAATCTCGGGGTGTCCACACAAAAATTTGAGGGGTTTAGACTACTTTCCCTAAAAGCGTTTGTGTGCTCTACTAACTAAAATGCTGTTTGCGTAGAAATAAAAGCCCAATTCCTTAACATTACAAATTATTTAGCATATCAACAGTTAATGTTTTCATGCCATCTTCTTACACACAAAATTTACTTCTCGTACCAAAATTTCAGATTAAATTTGGTTCCATAAATTGATAAATGTCAACCCTGTGTTTATTAAAAAGTATTTGCCAAAGTCTGGGCTTGATAGTTTAAAAATGATCATTTGTTGTAAAACTTTGTTGCTGATGAAGGTAAATTACTCTATTATATTAAATTAATGGTTCCACTGTAATATGAGACAATTGTTGTAATCTAGAAACTTGGTTCCTGGAACTGAGGGTATCCATTTATCACGTATTACAATTTTTGGTGATATTTGTTGAAGATCTTTATTTTTTATTACAAATATTCAAATTAGTTTAACTTTTTGTGTAAATTTCTCTTGCGTTGATGTAATGACTCATGACAGATTGTTTACATATGTAAGTATAAATTTCCCTAGTTCATAATTGTTATATTTTGTGACAGAAAGTTATTAGTATTTATTTAGTTTCAATACTGCTTCTATTGTTAAAAAAAGTGTTAACCGCTAGTTCTGATAAATAGTGTTAATTCCTGAAGTAGTAGCTGAAATCCAATGAAAAATTAATAATAATAATACTGTTGCTATAAAAAAGTAAAGTAATTTAACTATAATGGCTTGAAAAACAAATGAATGCGATTTTCTACATTTGGAAAATCTGTATCATGTTTTGATTTTGTCTTTAGTTAGTTATGTTTTTATTTTAGAAACTCACATCACAAAAATGAAGAGACATAGGAAGTGCTATTTAAAATAATTATGAGTTTTCCAAAATTACACAAAAAAAATTATACCTCAATTTGAGAAGAAAACCCTAATAAGAGAGCCTAGGGGTTTTAAATAGTTGTAAACTAAACTGATTGTTTTTGTGGATGTTATAAAATGCTTTGGAATGTTTTATTTGTTCAGCAAAACACAGAAAACATGTAAACGTTAAAATATTAGCAACATAAAGGCCATCCAGATCATATTAATACATTTTCAGTTAATTATTCACAATGATTAATCTACATACATTTTTTTATATTCAGGTTACACTGTTGCCTGACTCAGACCGTTGTCTACAATGGTAGTTTGATACGTTTTTATTTGTATTGTAGTAGTGCCTAGGCCTACTTTGTTACAGAATATTTTGAAAATTAGTGTGCAAAATACCCTGCATGAAACAATACAGTGTCATAATGCAGCCATAGCGTACTTCAATGAATTAATAAGTTTAATTTAGCTTTACAGAGATGTTTAAAAAAATAATGCATGAGGAGCCTTGAAAACAATGTGTTTTCTAACAGAACTAGAATCTTTGTTTGAAACATGATGAGTTTTAAGTTGTCAGTGTGTACATTTGCCACCACGGGTGAAAAGAAAAACAAGTTCTCAATATTTTGAAATTTGATCCTGCCTCCAGGTTCGCGCCTAAAAAGAAGTACCTAATAACAAAAGGTTAGAAGCAACCATCCGGGCTTGGCTGGTGACTCTTGTTCTTATTTTCAAAATGTATGGCGAATGTCCGCACTAACCTCTTTGGCAAAATTAGAACCTTGCTGCGTCCTAACCGTGTTAGGAACTATGATGGTCCTTGTTAGGAACTATGATGGTCCTTGTTAGGAACTATGATGGTCCTTGTTAGGAACTATGATGGTCCTTGTTAGGAACTATGATGGTCCTTGTTAGGAACTATGATGGTCCTTGTTAGGAACTATGATGGTCCTTGTTAGGAACTATGATGGTCCTATGTTTTGTTAAACCAGCAGTGTCTTTTGGTTGTTCTACCACCACAAGTGGTTGGTTGATCTCATGTGACTTGCTGTTAAAACAAGAGTGTGTTGAAGCTGGAGTTTTACCTAATTTTTTCTTGTACATAGTTTTAATTTGTATTTAATTAGTATATACTTAGTGCAGCAGTTGTAATTCAGATAATGATTTTACATAGTGAACCTCTTGCCATCAGTAGTTCACCAATCACACCATCGGTAGGAATATCAGCTACAAGAATGATTGTTTAAATTTTTGGATTGTAATCTTGTTATTTTTTTAGTTAGTAGGCAATGTCAGAGACCCCTGTAAAACAATTATCTACTGTATTTGTTCATCCATCTCCTAGTTTACCTACAGCGATTTTATTCTCATTTAGGAAATCCTATCCTTGTTAGGTTATATAGGTGTTCTCGAAAATGGATATGGGGGGACCTCAAAAACTTGTGTTGTTTCAACAACGTTTTAAAAGTTATCAAATATTTAGTAGGGAATTAAAAGGGTTTCAGAGTCAGCACCTTTTCCTTATGTTTTCCGTCCCTTTTTCAAATTGAACGGTTGGAAAATTCACAAAATTATTAGATAATTTGAAAACTCAAATTCACCACCTTGCAAATTTGAAAATGCTCAAACTGCTCCAGTTGCTATAGAGTTGAAACGAAAATGGTTAATACATTGGTAAAATCTCAAGAAAAAATTTGATCATTTGCTTAGGAAGTTACTATTCCATCGGATTACTTTAGCACACAATTTTAAAGTTATGTTTTATTTTTAGCATGTGCAATTTTTATTTACATTAATTTTCTTACTTCGAGTAGCTATTTAAAGCAAAATATGGTAATGAACGTTCTTCCAGAAAATGATTTTTCTACAAATATTGTTCACGGTAATCAAGGCCCGATGGCATGAGTTTAAAACAATATAACCTTATAGGACAAAACCTCAACTAAAAGGGTCTTTTGATGACAAAACTGTTCATCCCACAAAAATCCAATACCTTTAAGATTCTGTTATCGAGGTTCTGCTAAAAACTCAGAAAATGGCTCCTTTAACAGGCAATTTAAGAGTCAATGGGGAAAATTACACAAGTCAATTCTGTATGTTAGAAGAAAATAATGTATTGGAAACAGTTTCTATAGAAACAAATACCCCCGTAGCAGCAAACCTGCATACTCAGCGAATTTCAAATGGTACTTCACTAAGTCATGAAGCCACTTACCAACTTTGATTCAAGCATATTAATAAATAAGCGAGATATGACATTTTATTTATTCCCCATAAGAAAAACACTAGGACTGAGTATGTAGGTTTGCTGCATCAAGGACTACAAAATCTGGTTTTGATGCAAATACCGATGGATCACCTCCAGATGAAGCAGCATACCAAGTTTGATCAATTTATGTTCATAAACAAGCAAGATATCACATGTTTATTATTCTTCATAAGAATAACATTATAGCTGCTGAGTACGCAGGTTTGCTGCCATGGGGACTACAAAAAATGAGTTTTGTATGCAAATAGCATTAAAACCCAACCATATAAAGCCACATACCAAGTTTCATTAATATATGTTCATTAATAAGCAATATATACAATTTTACTTATTCTCCATAAGATTAACATTGGACAGCGTACTGTGTTTTGCACTCTCAATATCTCGGTAACCAATTGACTTAGAGCGATTATCAAAACACCAAATTGTTTGTTTTTTTAAACTGAATTTAATGGTGTAAACCAAAATTTGGGTTTAAAAAGAATTGTATGTAAAAAGTTCAAAAAACCCATTTTTGGGGTGCAAAACCCCCCTTAGAGTAGAGCGACCTGTCTGGTTCGTGTACTCGTGAAAATAGATGCTGCCTTACACGTTTATACCAAATTTCATCAAGATCGGACCATTTTTACCAAAGTTATCGTGCCTACGGACACATTTATATATACCTATATATAAATATATACATATATATTAATTTGAACGAATGGTGTTTTTGGCATCTGGGGGCCTCAAAACTAAAAGTTATCATGGTCCCGGGCTTAAGTCTTACCTTGAGACCTACGGTAATAGCTTCTTCCCTAAAGGGAGAATTCGCTAAAAAGGATATAGAAAAGTGCAGAATAAATGTAAAATCACGTAAATATCAGATAGCCTAAAAATAAATTCAAAATCAAAATGAAAATATTGTTTTCTGTCTACAAATTGCAATTTATCTTTTTACCTCTCACAGTTCAAGAACTACTTTTGATAGAAGTTTGTAGCAGACTCTTAGTGATATCTATAGAACGTTTTTATCGTAAATTATATGCACATTTGTTATTGGAAAAATATCTTGAAATTAAAGTTTAGTTTTTTTATCAAACAAACAGAGTTTTTCTGGGTATTATCAACATTTGAAGGGAATTGCCAAACCAGAACATTTTACTCATTTATTTTATTTTCACTAAAAAAAAGTTTTGACCTCCAGTTGTGTTCTAGCTGGTTTTTTAAATAAATATTTAAAAAGTATTTTTCAGAACATTAGATCTGTTAGAGCATTATCACAGCACTTATTAAATAATTAGTTACCAAAACAAAGAGGTTGGACAGTTTTTGGTTAAAACACAAAAAATAGCAAAACGGAAGTTTATAACAAAAGAATGAAATCAATTTATCTTTACCTATTACCATTGTGAACTGGTCCTCGGGACCACCCTATTTTTATTGGTGTTACCAGATAGTAATAACCCAATTTTTGCTGTATGTATACAAATGTGTCTCCCTTACAATAAAAACCTGAGTATAAAATTATCTATTTTCATGATGTAATTTGGCAATTTGGACATAGACAGAAGCATTACTTAGATAACTTGAAAACCAGGAAGCTTTCGCCATTCAAATGGTGTTTTGAGAAACTTTCCTGTTTTAAAATGGGATTTTCAGTTTTATCACAATATTCTCTATAACAAAATATTTTTATCACTGATGACGAAAGTTAAAGCGATGCAGGATCTTGAATCTCTTGCATAGAAAGTGGTAAACCCATTATGTTTTATAATATTTTTCTTATGGAATATAAGTCAATTTTATCTGTCACTTTTTTATGACTGTGTTTTTATTAAATTTGCCGAGTGACTTCATTTGGTTGTGGTTTATTGATATTTGAATAAACTACCCCTGTTGAAGCAAACCTGCATACTCAATCCAATGATCATAAGCACAACAAGTGATGTTATATCACTTATTCATGAAAATATATTTCGAGAAATATTGTAAGGTTAATAGTTATTTGCTTGAAAAACAGTTTACACAAAAGATAATTAGATATTTTTTCAAAATCGTAACTTTTCTTCCCCTCTTGGTGGCGGGAAATTCTTGAAACATTTGCACTATGTTTCAATTTCAAACACGTTTTTAGTAATTAGGTAATAAATTTCAGTAAGGGATTTCTTTCCCTCCCTGATTCTATAAAAACCTTGCTGAGTATAGAGGTTTTATTTTATCTCAGAACTGTTGGAATTTCCATTTAAAGCGGTTTTGCAACAATTTTGAACTAAAACAAATGGTTAAGCCACTATAGTTTGCCTGATATCCCATTTACCAGATGGCAATAGGGCAAACAATATTATCTATCTTTAGTATATATATCTATATATAATTCTGTAAGCAAAATTTTTAAGTCAAAATTGTGAGAGTGGCAAATCGCAGGATGATGGAAGACGGCTCAAATTAAAGATCTTGATCCCAGGGACTCAGGAAAAATAGCAGAATTTCTTAAAAGTTACCAACAAACGAGAAACTACGTAAAACATCCCCCATAAGAAAAGCATGGGGATTTAAAAACATCTGCTTTGTTTACATTAAAACACATGATAACACTTTGTTTACAAACTGACACATGTTCTTTTACTTATATTATTTTATTTTCCTCAGCATGTAGTAAAGAGTAAAAAATTCAGATAAGGCAGAGTATTGTAGCAAGGTTAGGGGCTATGGCCCCTTGAAGCCACTAGTATATATATATATATATATATATATATATATATATATATATATATTTTGCAACATTATACTTTTATATTTTATTTGCTTTTGTTTTATGAAAATAAAATAAATGGAATTTATTTTCATATACTTACTCCATTGATTTGATCTGTATTTGAGATATATCTAGAAATTATTCATATGAATTTTGGGCTATTATAGTAATATAAAAGTTATTGTCAAAATAATAAAGACTGTCATGTATCTTATTTAATCAATAATGTTATGACTACTGATTTACAAAACAGATATTACTTAATCAAAGACATCATTGGTAAATAACTACAAAAAGCTCCTTTACTTTGTTAATGGTCTCTTAGTGATGTTCGGTAGTAAAGAGTGGTCTCTTTTAGTGTATTTATTTTAGAATAATTTATTTGAAGTGGCCAAACGTTATATTAAACAATTACTTAATGAGGTCTCTTCAATAATGTCAGAAAAATATCTAGCTTTAAGATGATGATGTGTATTTATATGTAAATATTGTATATATATATATGTAATATACTGAGGATTGTGCTGGAACAGTTTTAAGTGTGGATAAGAAGCGGAGGCCAAGAACAGATTGCAAATATTTATCTTTTTTTTCCTACAACTATGACACATTTTATGTATTAGCTATTGTTTGTGTAAGTTTTTATCATGAATTCAAATGTGTCTTATATCACATAGATAAAAATAAACCATGCTTGTAGTTGCACAAAATTTGGATCAAGGTGTTATTTTTCCCTTTTATGTGAAATAAATATATTAAAGTAAACTGTCTTAATTATTATCATCCTTCAAATTCTCGACAGTTACCTGTGAAACTGAGGATGCCAATATAGAGAACCTGAGGATTAGAGAAAGTTGTTTACGTTAGTCAATCAAAGCTACTACCTGAAAGTTATATATTTTTTATTTTAATGTAATACTTGTGAGGATATGGAGTTTGCAAATCACAGTCTACATGGAAAACAAAATTTCATTCATAACATTGTTTTAATACACCAGAAAATTCTAAAAGATGACAATCACAAAAAAATTGTTCAATAGGGATTTTGAAGAGAAATCTCAAGACAGGTAAATTCTTCACAAAATCATGGAATTAGGATTTTTTTTAATTCTCGATAGACTTTGTTGATTGTTGATGTTTAAAATGTGAATATGTAATGCGAGGGCTGTTGAGAACGTAACCACTAATGCTCACAGTACTTGTAGTACAAATGAATGAATAAAGTTAATCTGAATCTGAGGTATCACCATAATTCTTGCAAAGAGATACTTGTTAGGTCAGTCAGCTATACCCATAGCTCAGCTTCCAGCAATGGCAGCTGGGTGATCGTGCGATTGCTAGATTTTGTTTTGTAGCTCGACAAAGAAATTACTGCTCATTGCATTCTGTTATCAGATTTTCACAGCCAAACAAAATTAGAGAGACAGCAATCACCCAGCAATTGTACTTTGAATTTAATTTTTCTGAGTTTTGTAAATACTAAAAATTGGATTTGTTTGTTAAAAAGTACCCAAAAGAGCAGTGACTCCTGTAATTTCTGGATGATTCACTATCTCAGAAATATTGTTTAGTTTTTTGATAATCCAATAATAAAATACATTCTGAACTTTTTGGAAATTGACCTACAGAAAAAGATCAACGATCTCACAATCATCCCGCTGCCCAGAACTGGATGCTGACTGACCTTGCATACAAACAGTGCAGTGAGCATACGGAAGTCACTTCTCGATCAGCCCTAGTATGTTTTATGAATATGTATACATTGGAGCTCATATAATGAAATTTGTTTGATAAGATTGTTGATTATTTTAAGTTAGTGCACTTTTTCAGGGAGTGGGAGGGAAATTCAGTAATGCACAAAGGTGGCCAGAATGTAATAGAGACTCCTACTTGCCAAAAACCATGGCCGTCTCTAGTATAAGACTACGGTGAGTGGCAATAGCAAAGTCACACGCTAGGGTTTGTCGGGTGGCGCCGCACAGTGTTACGTCACACGCTAGGGCCTGTCGGGTGGCGCCACACAGTGTTACGTCACACGCTAGGGCTTGTCGGGTGGCGCCGCACAGTGCTACGTCACACGCTAGGGTTTGTCGGGTGGCGCCGCATAGTGTTACGTCACACGCTAGGGCTTGTCGGGTGGCGCCGCACAATGCTACGTCACCGGCTAGGGCTTGTCGGGTGGTACCGCACAGTGTTACATCACACGCTAGGGCTTGTCGGGTGGCACCGCACAGTGTTACATCAGACGTTAGGGCTTGTGGGTGGCGCCGCACAGTGCTACGTCACCCGCTAGGGCTTGTCGGGTGGCGCCGCACAGTGCTACGTCACACGCTAGGGCTTGTCGGGTGGCGCCGCACAGTGCTACGTCATGCGCTAGGGCTTGTCGGGTGGCGCCGCACAGTGCTACGTCACACGCTAGGGCTTGTCGGGTGGCGCCGCACAGTGCTACGTCACACACTAGGGCTTGACGGGTGGCGCCGCACAGTGCTACGTCACACGCGAGGGCTTGTCGGGTGGTGCCGCACAGTGCTACGTCACACGCGAGGGCTTGTCGGGTGGCGGCGCACAGTGCTACGTCACACGCTAGGGCATGTCGGGTGGCGCCGCACAGTGCTACGTCACACGCTAGGGCTTGTAGGGTGGTGCCGCACAGTGCTACGTGACACGCGAGGGCTTGTCGGGTGGCGCCGCACAGTGCTACGTCACGCGCTAGGGCTTGTCGGGTGGCGCCGCACAGTGCTACGTCATGCGCTAGGGCTTGTCGGGTGGCGCCGCACAGTGCTACGTCACACGCTAGGGCTTGACGGGTGGCGCCGCACAGTGCTACGTCACACACGAGGGCTTTTCAGGTGGCGCCGCACAGTGTTACGTCAGACGCTAGGGCTTGTCGGGTGGCGCCGCATAGTGCTACGTCACCTGCTAGGGTTTGTCGGGTGGCGCCGCACAGTGCTACGTCACATGCTAGGGCTTGTCGGGTGGCGCCGCACAGTGCTATGTCATGCGCTAGGGCTTGTCGGGTGGTGCCGCACAGTGCTACGTCACGTGCTAGGGCTTGTCGGGTGGCGCCGCACAGTGCTACGTCACACACTAGGGCTTGACGGGTGGCGCCGCACAGTGCTACGTCACACGCGAGGGCTTGTCGGGTGGCGCCGCACAGTGCTACGTTACACGCGAGGGCTTGTCGGGTGGCGCCGCACAGTGCTACGTCATGCGCTAGGGCTTGTCGGGTGGCGCCGCACAGTGCTACGTCACACGCTAGGGCTTGACGGGTGGCGCCGCACAGTGCTACGTCACACGCTAGGGCTTGACGGGTGGCGCCGCACAGTGCTACGTCACACACGAGGGCTTGTCGGGTGGCGCCGCACACTGCTACGTCACACACTAGGGCCTGTCGGGTGGCGCCACACAATGCTACGTCACACGCGAGGGCTTGTAGGGTGGCGCTGCACAGTGCTAAGTCACACGCTAGGGCCTGTGGGGTGGTGCCACACAGTGCTACGTCACACGCTAGGCTTGTCGGGTGGCGCCGCACAGTGCTACGTCACACACGAGGGCTTGTCGGGTGGCGCCGCACAGTGCTACGTCACACACTAGGGCCTGTCGGGTGGCGCCACACAGTGCTACGTCACACGCGAGGGCTTGTAGGGTGGCGCTGCACAGTGCTAAGTCACTCGCTAGGGTCTGTCGGGTGGCGCCACACAGTGCTACGTCACACGCTAGGCTTGTCGGGTGGCGCCGCACAGTGCTACGTCACACGCGAGGGCTTGTCGGGTGGCGCCGCACAGTGTTACGTCACACGCTAGGGCTTGTCGGGTGGCGCCTCACAGTGCTACGTCACACGCTAGGGCTTGTCGGGTGGTACCGCACAGTGTTACATCACACGCTAGGGCTTGTCGGGTGGCACCGCTTAGTGTTACGTCACACGCTAGGGCTTTTCAGGTGGCGCCGCACAGTGTTACATCAGACGTTAGGGCTTGTCGGGTGGCGCCGCACAGTGCTACGTCACCCGCTAGGGCTTGTCGGGTGGCGCCGCACAGTGCTACGTCACCCGCTAGGGCTTGTCGGGTGGCGCCGCACAGTGCTACGTCACCCGCTAGGGCTTGTCGGGTGGCGCCGCACAGTGCTACGTCACATGCTAGGGCTTGTCGGGTGGTACCGCACAGTGTTACATCACACGCTAGGGCTTGTCGGGTGGCACCGCTTAGTGTTACGTCACACGCTAGGGCTTTTCAGGTGGCGCCGCACAGTGTTACATCAGACGTTAGGGCTTGTCGGGTGGCGCCGCACAGTGCTACGTCACCCGCTAGGGCTTGTCGGGTGGCGCCGCACAGTGCTACGTCACCCGCTAGGGCTTGTCGGGTGGCGCCGCACAGTGCTACGTCACATGCTAGGGCTTGTCGGGTGGCGCCGCACAGTGCTATGTCATGCGCTAGGGCTTGTCGGGTGGTGCCACACAGTGCTACGTCACGCGCTAGGGCTTGTCGGGTGGCGCCGCACAGTGCTACGTCACACACTAGGGCTTGACGGGTGGCGCCGCACAGTGCTACGTCACACGCGAGGGCTTGTCGGGTGGCGCCGCACAGTGCTACGTTACACGCGAGGGCTTGTCGGGTGGTGGCGCACAGTGCTACGTCACACTCTAGGGCTTGTCGGGTAGCGCCGCACAGTGCTACGTCACACGCTAGGGCTTGTAGGGTTGCGCCGCACAGTGCTACGTGACACGAGAGGGCTTGTCAGGTGGCGCCGCACAGTGCTACGTCACGCGCTAAGGCTTGTCGGGTGGCGCCGCACAGTGCTACGTCATGCGCTAGGGCTTGTCGGGTGGCGCCGCACAGTGCTACGTCACACGCTAGGGCTTGACGGGTGGCGCCGCACAGTGCTACGTCACACGCTAGGGCTTGACGGGTGGCGCCGCACAGTGCTACGTCACACACGAGGGCTTGTCGGGTGGCGCCGCACAGTGCTACGTCACACACTAGGGCCTGTCGGGTGGCGCCACACAGTGCTACGTCACACGCGAGGGCTTGTAGGGTGGCGCTGCACAGTGCTAAGTCACACGCTAGGGCCTGTCGGGTGGCGCCACACAGTGCTACGTCACACGCTAGGCTTGTCGGGTGGCGCCGCACAGTGCTACGTCACACGCGAGAGCTTGTCGGGTGGTGCCGCACAGTGCTACGTCACACGCTGATAAAATTACTGCACAACTTCAAAACCAATCAAATAAAATAATTTGTTATTATTTACATTAAATTAATAATCATACAACGATTGCAAATTGCAAATAAACTATTACTATGAAAACAACATACTTACAATTAAAAAATATATATAAAAAACACTTTGGTTTAGAATTTAGTGGAAAACCATATAAAATATTTATATTTCTGAACATAGACAGAGACAATTGAGGTAATGACAAGTTAAACAAATCTGTTAGAGATGAAAAAATACAAATAAAATGACATTGCACTATTTAGAGATTTGACTATATTTATATAAACTTAAAAATTTGTATTTAATGCTTAAAAACATGTTTGCGTATTATTTAGTTAAGTTGAAATTTTCAACGATGAAGGTTTTTGACAGTAGACCAGTTTAAAGCAGTGTATGCCAAGGCGCGCCGTATGTTTCGTACGGGAGTCGCCGCCGCGTAGCACTCAGACCGTGACGTCACGAATTGAGTGCCGGCCTGTAGTAGAGTCGGCCATGGCCTAGCCTTCAGTTCACAACAGATGGGTCTCTAGGTCATTCGATTAAATATCGACTATAAAATAATAGACTACCGATCATCGTAGTCGACTAATCAACTAGCATCTAGAGGATCACAGCTTTTAAGTCGACTACTCAACTAGCATCTAGAGGATCACAGCTTGTAAGTCAACTTCTCAACTAGCATCTAGAGGATCACAGCTTTTAAGTCAACTAGCATCTAGAGGATCACAGCTTGTAAGTCAACTTCTCAACTAGCATCTAGAGGATCACAGCTTGTAAGTCGACTTCTCAACTAGCATCTAGAGGATCACAGCTTGTAAGTCAACTTCTCAACTAGCATCTAGAGGATCACAGCTTGTAAGTCAACTACTCAACTAGCATCTAGAGGATCACAGCTTGTAAGTCAACGACTCAACTAGCATCTAGAGGATCACAGCTTGTATGTCAACTTCTCAACTAGCATCTAGAGGATCACAGCTTGTAAGTCAACTTCTCAACTAGCATCTAGAGGATCACAGCTTGTAAGTCAACTTCTCAACTAGCATCTAGAGGATCACAGCTTGTAAGTCAACTACTCAACTAGCATCTAGAGGATCACAGCTTGTAAGTCGACTACTCAACTAGCATCTAGAGGATCACAGCTTGTAAGTCAACGACTCAACTAGCATCTAGAGGATCACAGCTTGTATGTCAACTTCTCAACTAGCATCTAGAGGATCACAGCTTGTAAGTCAACTTCTCAACTAGCATCTAGAGGACCACAGCTTGTTAGTCGACTACTCAACTAGCATCTAGAGGATCGATCACAGTTTGTAAAATTGTAACTTTCCCAATGTTCGAAATGCTATGGTGGGCCAATGGATACAGCATCGGACTCACGATCATTCGGTCCCGGGTTTGAATCCTACTTTTGCTGATTTCTTTTTGAGGTCTGCATTTTTTTAAATTTTACTTTATTTTGTTCGGGTTCAAGTCTTATTTTTGTTGTTTACCTTTTAAGGTCTAGATTTTTTGTTAAAGTTTACGTTATATTTTTTAGATCAAAATTAATTTATTTGTAATATGTTGCACAACGAAGAGTCATCATACAGCGCTCTGCGAATTAGTTATATTTTTTAGATCAAAATTAATTTATTTGTAATATGTTGCACAACGAAGAGTCATCATACAGCGCTCTGCGAATTAGGTTAGGTTACTATAATTTTGTCGTGAACTGCAGCAAAAGTAGTTATTTTTTATACGAAAATCGATTTTTATTATGTTTATCAAATGACCTACCCATCTGTTGTGAACTGAAGGTTATCCCCCAAACTACAGCCCGCCGGCCGCCAACGCCAAACGTAAACTGGCACTTGGCTGCTAGGTAGAAAACCTTTATTCGTCGTTCTGAAAACATCAACTACTGGGGTGGGAACAGTGGTCTTGTGGCCATCATCCCTGTGAGTCACCGGACATGCGAGGGTCAATGTATTCTGAAAGAATTTATACCTCCACCTCCACCCGTGTCCACCGAGATCGTCATGTCCGAGTTCGTCACATCTACGAAAATCAGTGAGCCGTACTAATTAGGGTCGGCCGTCTACCTGCCCCGCCGGGTATGTCATGCCTCCTCCGCCCGAACGGGAACAACCTATCCTAGTCACAGATCACAAGAGAACGGTCAAATACCGTTCTGAATCTCGGTGGTGACCCCTCCACCCTCCGGTCACCACCGAGATCGTCATGTCCGAGTTCGTCACATCTATGAAAATCAATGAGCCGTACTAATTAGGCCCGGTGCACACCAGCGGTTTGCGGCGGCGGCGCGGCAGCGGCGCGTTCTTAGATACATGGGAGCAAATGGAGAATTGCCGAGCAGTGCACACCAACGGTTAGCGGCGGCGGCGCGGCGACGGCGAAATCTTCGCCGCAGTTTTGTCCTGCCGCAGCCCCGCCGCAAGGTCTGTCGGGGCATAGAATCAAATGGAGCAGTGCACACTCGCGGCGGCGGCGAGTTCGCCGCAGGCTTCGGACCACTCCAGTAGTGATGGAAAACGTCTTCAACTCAGATGTTTTTATTAGTAAAATTTGGGAGCCCCGTTATTTTTACATAACAACTGGTTTATTAAACTATAATAATATTCTTAAACTAACTTTAACTATGTACAGGGTGTTTCAAAAAGAATCATCCGATTTAGAAAAATCATAGCTATTCATCTGTGAATCCGATGTGCTCGAACAATGTACTGTTAGAAAGAGGAAGCTCTGGAGTTTAACGTCGTTTCCGCCAGGTAGCAGTAGCGCGCTTCTGTCAACGCCCAGCTCAGTAGTTGTCAAAATGGCGTCTGCACAACAGAAAGCGTTTTGTGTTATACGGTTTGCTAGATGCGAGTCTGTGATTTCCGTGCAACGTGAATTTCGTACCACATATGGTGTTGATCCTCCTACAGCCCAGAGCATAAGAAGATGGTATAAGCAATTTAGTGATACAGGCTGTCTCTGTAAAGGCAAATCATCAGGTCGTCCCCGTGTGTCCAATGAAGACGTGGAGCGCATCCGCCAGAGTTTCACCCGTAGCCCGCAAAAATCCACTCGCCGTGCTGGTAGGGAACTTAACATTCCTTCGACATCTTTATGGCGTGTTTTGCGCCGCCGTTTGCGTTTTAAACCGTACAGGATTCAATTACTACAAGCTTTGCATGAAGGTGACAAAGTACGACGTGTTCAGTTTTGTGAGTTTATCCAAAGCCAGATGGCAGTAGATGATGAGGAAAATGATGATCGAGATTTGGTATCACGCATAGTGTTTAGTGACGAGGCAACTTTCCATTTGAGTGGAAAAGTTAACCGCCACAATGTGAGAATATGGGGGACCGAGCAACCACACCAAATTGTACAGTATGAGCGAGATTCCCCAAAAGTTAATGTTTTTTGTGCAATCTCACGGAATAAAGTGTATGGTCCCTTTTTCTTTGCTGAGAACACTGTTACGGGAATAACATATCTCGATATGTTAGAAAACTATCTCTTCCCTCAATTGGAAACAGATTCTGATGACTTCATATACCAACAGGACGGTGCCCCACCACACTGGAATCTTCATGTGAGAGAGTTTTTAAATGGTAGGCTTCCTCAAAGATGGATCGGCCGTACTGGACCTAATGATTCCGCGTTAAGTCACTGGCCTCCAAGGTCACCGGACCTTACTGTTTGTGATTTATTTTTGTGGGGGTTTGTAAAAGACAATGTTTATATCCCTCCCCTTCCAACAACATTGGTTGAACTGAAGAACCGCATTAGAGCAGCCATCGAATCTATCACTCAAGATATGCTAGCTAAGGTGTGGGACGAATTTGAATATCGTATAGACATATGCTGTGCATCTAAAGGGGGCCATATTGAGCACCTGTAAATGGTATGTAAAAAAACTTTATTAGTTGTCCTTTAATATTAAATTAACCTCATGTCCATATGATCATTAGTTTTGAAATTATAAACCTTTAAAATCGGATGATTCTTTTTGAAACACCCTGTATTATCGTACAAAACTAAATTGTGTTATGGAATTTATAAAATAATCCATTCAATAATAATAATTCAAATTCTCTTTATTTTCTTGCATGCCCATTCAGTTCTTATACTGCATTGCATAATCATCTCTGTAGCTAAAGCTTTTTGAGAGAAAACACAAGCGTAGTTTGCATGCATATTACATACCGTTTGTTTTACATTATTAATATTTTTGTAGAATTAAAGAACTTTTCTTGATCTTACTTATTTAAATTATTTTATTCTGACGGGCATAAACTAGAATTTTACATCCGGAGTAGCCTATCTATTGTACTGGGAGGAAGTGACGTTACCCGGAAATAACCGTGGGCCGACTGGTCTAGCCATCTATTATTGCAGATACAACATTTATCATTAGATAAAACATAAAACACATGTTATAGTATATTTTAAGTTAATCTATATAATAATAGGTTAAAGACTTTTTGTGGTACCGATTTCTCGGATGTGCGGCATCGTAGGATTATGAAACTTGGCACACTTATTTAGTACTATTAGGGGATATGTCGAAATGAAAATACAGTAGAACCTCGATAACACGACTTTCAAGGGGATCTCTAAAATAGTCTTCTTATCGAGGTGCACTTGTAATTGAGGGTCGTGCTATCAAGATTGTTTTCACAACAAGACGTGCTATCGAGGTCACAGACTTTTTGCTATACCAAGCAAATTTTTTATGAAACATTTCTAATTTTGTTTTAAGCAGAAAATTACCGTATAAATCAGTCATAAATAAAAGAACACACGTACAAGTAAAACAAACTTCTTTATGATTGCCATATAACAATAGGTACAATTACAGTATTAAAATTGATTGAAAAATAATAGGCCTAGTAAAGTTTATAATTAGGCTGTAATATTCATTTTAGAAAATTAATATTACCGTAAATTGTTCATTGTAGGCCTACTACTGTGATAAGTTGTCTTATTCAATAAAATACTATGCAGAACTTACGGCAGTAAAATCAACCGACTCAGTTCACTAAAGTATAGAGTTAATAAGCTCAAAATTACAGTACCTTAACCTATTGTAAAATACTGATTTGACCCGTAATAGATAAGGAAAGGCCGGTAGGGGAGGGGGATAGGGAAGCAGAGGGGTTTTCCGGTTGAGACCTGAGCTCAAGACGTTGTTTACTTCAAAACATCCGATCTAACCGTGGGAACTATGCGTGAGAAAGGTTGAGTCGTGCTATAAAGGTTCCGTAACGCAAAACGGCGCAGTATTGAGGTTAGAGTCGTGAAATAAAGGTTCACTTACCCAAAAAAGCGTGTTATTGAGGTGGGAGTCATGCTATAGAGGTTCAGTTATTTAAAAAGACGCGCTATAGAGGTTTATTTATTAGTAATATGAAATGACAAAAAGACGTGCTATCGAGGTATTTATTTTAAAATGAGTCGTGTTATAGAGGTATTTATAACATTGAGTGTTATGGGAGATTCACGGGGATTAGAAAATCAGACTCATTATCGAGGTTTTCGTCTTATCGAGGGTCGCCTTAGCGAGTTTCTACTGTAATGTTGTTTTTGGGTGTGTTTTTGGCTTTAAAAGTTTACATGTTATCCTTATGGGAACTTGCGTTCTGCTTTTTGTTGTTTTTCATTTAATAAAAAGCTGCGTTATTCAAATAAATATGTAGCACATCAGCAAGAACAGATGATTCATAAGAACAAATTTTACTGACTGCTGGAATGGTAACACCCTTCTCTTAACTCCTTCTCCGTTTTAACTCTACATAAAAAACCTGTTTGTGAGGGTGGTAAGAGGGCGGGGAGATGATAATGTGGAGATTTTTCAGTCATAAATAAAAAGGCCACTGATCTTACGCCTTCTGCTATCCGTTTTAACTCCACGTTAAAAAAATTATCTGGAAGTGAGGATGGGGGAAGGGGAGGTAAAGATGAGCCCACTAAATATTAAACTTGTTTTCATATGTATTCGTCGACTTTTTATTCAAAATATATTTGGTCGAATTTCGACCATTGGGCGGTCTCTAGTTTGTATTAAACATGCCAGCAATAAATAAATACCTTATACCATAACAACAAAAACAAAGTTTACAATCATTCATAAATATTATTGTAAATTAATAATAGCACTGATTGAATATTCAATTAAGTACAGTATTTACTTTAGATTCGTACGATTATATTTTAAGAAACAAATTAAATATCGAGTTGGAAAACCTATCAATTTCTTAAAATTGTTGTTTATTATTTATTTTGTTATCAAAGTTGTTGTTATAGAGTAAAATATTGAATAATACCATTGATTATTGATCTTATGTATAATCAATGCTAATACTATATAGTCGCCGCTGCCGCGCCGCCGCCGCCGTCGCTGATGTGCACTACCTTTCTCGTCGCCGCACGCCGCACGCCGCAGCGGCGCCGCCGCCGCAAACCGCTGATGTGCACCGGGCCTTAGGGTCGGCTGTCTTCCTGCCCCACCGGGTATGTCATGCCTCCTCCGCCCGAACAGGAACAACTTATCCTAGTCACAGATCACAAGAGAACGGTCAAATACAGTTCTGATTCTTTACGCTCAAAGTTTACTGATGTTGGTTCTTCATGTAGCTAAAAATTATACAAACTAACTCGTGACAAAATTGAAGTCATACGACTACATATCGCACTGAAAGGATGAATTAGGCCGATTGATGTTTGTTCGTGAGTCCGAAAAACAGCCTTAGGACAAAAGGATTCGTGTTACAAAATTGAAAAGTGTCATACAAAAGGTGAGATAAACATTGCTGAGATAAACATTCATCTTTTGCAAAGCATAACATTGCATTTTTATTTGTGTTAACTGTAATAATGTTCTCGCTTATTTTACATTTTCAGGATGTTTACTCCGTCAACTATTAAATCATGTGGGCTCTTCATTATTAGAGCAACTATCAACTGATAAAGCGGAATGTTAAAATTTTTAAAGAATATTGCTGTTTACATTTCAAATAGAGTTAAAAAAATGCAAATGTGCATGTTTGTTCATTAGCAAGGGCTTGGTATTCGTAAGGATAAAATAAATACAATAGTACAGCTGTCAGTTTAAATTTACCAAAGTTGTAGTAGTTTTGATATGATATTTTCGCAATTACTTACTTAAAAATATGTTAAATACATTCTTACAATTTAAGAATTTAATAAATATAACAACCAAATCCTATCATGGATAAAAGTTTAATTGAACTTATATTTAACACTTTCAATATTGCTTGGCGAAATGTACAGGCTAGTTGTAATTTTCAGCTACATGAAGAACCAACATCAGTAAACTCTGAGCGTAAAGATTCAGAACGGTATTTGACCGTTCTCTTGTGATCTGTGACTAGGATAAGTTGTTCCCGTTCGGGCGGAGGAGGTATGACATACCCGGCGGGGCAGGTAGACGGCCGACCCTAATTAGTACGGCTCATTGATTTTCGTAGATGTGACAAACTCGGACATGACGATCTCGGTGGACACGGGCTCGCCAAGCCCAAGTGCCAGCTTACGTTTGGGGGGCTGTACTGCGTCACAGTCACCAGGCAGTATGGCCTAAGGCAGAAATCAAACGTAGGCCCCTAAGGCGGCCACACACTATCGGGCTTTGGCCCGAACAAGACATCGGACCGAGCAGGGAGTAGGGCATGAAGGTAGCTAAATTCACTCCGAACTTCTTCCCGATCAAGACATCGGATCGGACAGATTGAGCGCGAAAACACCGAGCGGGGTAAAAACGGTGGGGACCATTTTAGTTGCCGTTGTGCAGGTCGGCCATGTACTTGTGGGGTTTAGGGGATGCAGGTAGGGTGGTAGGGGGCTGGGGTTATGTAGTAGAGATTAATTTATAGTTGCATATGAATTGATTTTACTAACATTATTAATTTTACTTAGGTTTAACTAGTTTAGCAGATTTATCTGTTAACAAATCAAATATCTATCACTGTTTCTTGCAAAAGCAGTAGGCTTGGATATTATTAACTATGTAGGAGGATTGTAACATAGCTCCTAGCGGCGGGGCTCGTGACGGCGCTCGGAGCAGCGTATGGAGGTACCACACACTACCGAACCCCGAACAAGACATCGGACCGATCTTTCTTCGATCTTTCGTCAAAAAACCGCCTCGAGAGCGCTCGGTGCTCGGTTCGATGTCTTGTTCGGGAAAAAGTCCGGTAGTGTGTGGCGGTCTCTAAACATGCAACTTTTGCACACAAAAGGAGAAACTCGAGGTTGTGAAATTAAAAATTGTAATTAAATTGTGGTGTAATTGTTCATGGCCTTTCTTTATTTTGTTAAATAAAAAAGGTGAGCAGAATAAATAAATTACTAATAGCATTTGTGTTTATTGTAATAATCGTGTTGTAATTATCCATTTATAGGATGAATCCAAAAACATCTTTATTATTTCCAAAAATCTGTTCAGACTAACCAAACTTTCGGATCAACGGAAACTGTAGTTGGACCTGTTGTGATCTGGCGAACATTGAAAGCCTTTTAAATATAATAGGAGATCAATTCAACTTTACCCTGTGTTGGGACAATCTAGAAACATATGGCCAATTGCAATTAAGTACCACGTTATATATTTAATCGCTGTTGTGAACAATTAATTCAAAAGAAATTTGTTGAGTACCGCACGCAGGGAGTATTATACGCAATATCAATTGAATTTTAATCAAATGTATGGTAACCATATGAACCCTTAATCCCCAAAATCAAATGGCATTACAATCTGTTTCATTAAGGGTGCGCCCTACCCCAGACTGAATGATTGTTGTTCAGCGCCGCGCCGGCGCCTCCAACAAGCAGGGCCATGCATATTTACGCTTGAAGACCATTTTGTTCTCCTCGATCGCGCTGTTATTTTACAGATTTATACCAAACTATTTGCAGTTTCACACTTTTCAGATTCCAATCTAGAGATTGTACGATTCATTTTTTCCAAAATAATTTTTTTCTTTACGTTAGGAAGCTTTAGAAAAACGCCTAATTTGAAACTTTACTAATGGCCTACTGCTTATTTTGAATTTTAAAAAACGATTTTTAAATCGTATGATCTCTAGATTAACATTTAATGAAAGAAATAACAACAAATTATTTTTAATTGGTTAACAATTGAGCCTACAATGTGGGAGATGCAAAACCCTTACTTTAGCGTGCGGAAGGCAGGTAGGGCGCACCCTTAATGCAGATATATAAAACCGCGTTCACACTGGAGTTAGCAACACGTGTTGCTAACATTTGTTAATAACATTTTAGAAAACCCTTTTGAATTTGTTAGTAACATTTCATGTTATCAACAAAAATACCGTGTTAGCAACACAAATGTTGTTATCCACCGAGTGTCGGTAAATTCTTTGATCTTTTCATATGTTCATAACATTTGTTAGCACCAAATGTTACCATAAGTAACGTGTTATCTGCCTTAATTATGAAAATAAATTAATGAAATTTGGTATGTGGCTTTACCTACATGAGTTATATTGATATTTGTATAAAACCCCATTTTTTGTGTTCCTTGCTTCAGCAAACCTGCATACTCAGCCGCCATGTTATTCTTATGGAGAATAATTAAAATGTCATAAATCGTTTATTTATGAATGCATATTGATGAAACTTGGTATGTGGCTTTATGTAGTATTAAGGTACATATATATGCATTGGAAATTCGCTGAGTACGCAGGTTTGCTGCTACGGGGGTATATTTTATTTTATTACCGCCTTCAAGTTGTAATGCGCGGCAAATCGATTAGCACCAATGTAAGTTTGTGACATATTTTCTTCATAAATCAAGGTTTTACAATGAATTTTTCCTTAAACGATAAAACGCGACTAACAACTTTCTCCATATATGTATTTTCCAATCGTAATTTCTCTTCTAAACATTTTTCAAACCGTTCTCATAGAAGTGTGTGGCTTCGGTCTACCGCTGCTACGCAGGGCGGTGCAAGAGTTTGCAGGATTACCCTTACAGCGACTACATAAACCTTAGAATTAAATTTGGTTTAATTTTAAAGAGGGAGAAACTACCTACTCTTGTCGTGATTCTTTTTTTAAGTGAGTTAAATTTGCTGGCCCTTTTATTTGTAGACAGTTTTTACTACAAGTTTGTTTTGACTACAATAGTTTTTTTACCCCAACACCTTAATCCAGGAACATTATTTTGAAATTCTAAAGATCTGCATGAGCAGCTTTGTTTCTTCTCTTTTAAATTCCACTTTAGCGCGGTTTAATACAAGTCTGATAACGGTAACCACGGACAGTAATAATACGAACATGTGGCGCTCCTTCTCCCTGTCTGAGCAATGTTCCTCTGTTGTGGGTGATGTACACGACACAATAACATATATCACGAAATGTGTTCTCTACTCTGGGTGAAAATATTTTACTTGAAATAGAGGTGAAATAGGGAAACGGATCGTAGGAAAGTCCGAAGGATTACTGTTCCTATCATAATTACTGTACATGTTATCAACACAGTCTTAACGCAATTTAAAATAAATGCAACACTATACGGTACTTTTGGAGTATTTTTAAATTTCAAAATAATGATTCTGTCTTTGGTTTTGTGTTTTAAAACGCTATTTTTTGACATTAGAAAGGCTAAAAAGGTTATAACTGAATGAAAAAATTAAAAATCTAAAAACTGAAATAGTTTATTCCTTTTTAAAACGGGAATTAAACTTGAATTACAGACTAATGTTGTCTCTGTAAAGCTTAATCGCGGCAGAGGCAGACCAAAGCCTTAAGGGAATACAAATTAAATTAAATAGTCCTTTATTGTCACAAAAACATTTTCATATTTCCAGCGGAGCTGAGAAAACAGGCGACACTGTCGTAAACTAAAACTCAATATAGGCATAAATATAATAAAATGCTAGTTCATTTCCGTTTGTTCTCATTTAGAAATCCTGTAATTGAATGATAATTTGTTGTATTGCAAATAAAGTTTTAAATAGTTTTTAACTTAGGAAAATCATTAATATCCTTGCAATTGGCTGGTAACCTGTTGAAAAGGTTTGTTCTCATATAATATAGTGATATTTAAAAAAAATGCTGTGGCGGTGCTGAAAGTTATTTTTGAAACGGGTGCGATACTGATGAAAAAACTGCTTTTAGCTGTAGAACTGGTAGCTACTTTTCAAGAATACCAGCATTTTAGATTTGTAAAGGGAAGGCAATAATAATGTTCCATTTTCAACTAGTGGTTTACAAGATGTTATTTTTATCGGTACAAAAGAAAAAATCGTAAATATTTATTTTTTATTTTTAAAACCGTTTTAGCGTATTCATAAACTTCAGTTGAGCCCCGTCATTTAATGCCGTAATATGACATGTCTCTAAAAAGTACTTTTGATATTTTTACTTCACCCTGCGGTTACTCTGCACAAAGGCGTAATTTGGGGATGGTAATGGGGGGCAGTTACCCCCCCCCCCCACCAAAAATTTGAAGGAAATATTTTTACTTTCTCCCTCTATACATAGTATATGGAGAAAGTATTGTTTTCGTCAAAATTTTCGAATTTGAGTTGTTAGTGGAAATATTCGTTTTGGTGCTCTCTGAACCCAAAAAAGTGGTTTTTACGCTATGTCCGTCTGTGTGTGTGTCCGTGCGTGTGTCTGTGTGGATGTGTACAGAGCTAGAGCCCTAACCAATGGGCCGATTTTTATGAAATTTGGTATGTAGGTACTAATCCTCGATATCTCCTGGTGTTTTTTTCATTTTTTTGAATTTTTGATTTTTAAGGGTAATTATCCCCCAAAAACCGCCAAAAACATGAAAAATCAAAATTTCTCAAAAACGGCTCTAACGATTTTGATTAAACTTTAGTCGTTTTTAGAACTTTTGTTTTCCAACAAAATTACACCACCCACATTCCTGTAAAAATTCGGGTTCAGAAATTACAGGACTTAAAACATAAAAAATTCAGTTTTTTGGATTTTTCATAAACAGAAATAGATATAAAAAAATATTACTATTCACCATTAAAAAGATCTCAAAAAACTAAACAATTTAGTATCTTTAATTACTATTCTACGATTGCTGGTTTCGGAGAAAATTGAAATTTTCATTTTGCGGTAAACGCAGTACGTTGTCCAATGTTATTCTTATGGGGAATACAAAAATTACTATTTCTCTCTTATTTAATGATAAATTTCATTTTAACTTGATATGCTTGTCAATTTAGCATTGACCAATAGAGGAAATTCGAAATATGTTGCCCCTTAATAACCCTGGGGGGGGGGAATACGGGGCATTTCCCCTCTTAAAACCAAGAGTGTAGCAATGGATTCTGTAGTGCCTCCAAAGCAGGGATTTGGGTTGATGTTTTTTAAAACAACTTGTTTACAAGATTTTCTGTTCATTCGACCGTGATTTGTATTCTATATTTAGTAAATCAAAAGCAATTTATTCGTTAAATTGGGCTAAAAGGGAGAAAGTATGTGTCAGTTTCCTGATACCGTTTATTGTAATATATGAAAAGTCACAATCACGATCACGACCATGTTTACCCCTCCAATCAATGACTGCACACTCGCCGCATCTACCACACATTTCACATTCGACAACACCGCCCACGGCTCCTGGGGGGGGGGGGGGCTCCGGACCGGCGGCGGCGAATCTCCCGTCCTGGACCCGCTGTTCTCGCGGCATAACGGTATTTCTCTCTCTCTCCTTTCCTCGCAGTTTTAGTTTATCGTCTCTCCTATTCGCCATGTCACCATGAGTATGTTCATTTTATTTATTTTTCTTTGTTTCAAACCTGTAAACAACTGTCTGGCTCATTACTAGTTTTGTTTTTACAACTCTTCTAGCTTATGCTGTCCTCATTTTCAAATGCCGTTGCTGTTCGGTATTTTTATAATTTGTGTAAAATTAAAAGCTGAGATTTTATCGGGTGCCTTCATTCGTGCATTTAGTTCTGTGTCATTGATATATTTACACTTGTAAGTTGTGGTTGGTCTAATCAGTTTTATGCCGAATAATGTCAGAGTTTGTTCAATTTTCACTTCAAAAACAGGCGGAATCTTATTTATTCAAATTATTAAATGCTGATTTTATTTAACAACTTTATAAAAATATAGTAACACAATTTTTAATTTAGGTTAAATAAAAATATAATTAACATTGAGAGTTCACCATGACTCTGGATTAGAATATTTAAATAATCAATTAAATTACCTTATCCGATACTAATCCAGTTCAAACACATGATTCGTCCCATATAACATCATCAGCTTTTGTTGGTTGTTTTTGGCTATCAGTGTAAAAATTGACTGTATCCAAATTCACCAATGGTTGAAGGGTCAGGCAAACCATCCAAATTCACCAACCCCAAAACAGGTAGAAAAACCAGGCTGTCAAGACATCCAAATTCACCAACTTTGCCTGGTCGGGTTTTTGACGCCTGGGCCTTGTGTTTGTTTATTCCCCGCATGAATTAGCACCAATTCAACAATTCTTCTCTTCCTGTCTAATTTAATTTTGAGGTTTTGTGATAAGAGTCTTGCCATGAATCCGCGTTTCTGTGTTTTTAGCCGGAAAGTTTAGCTTTTTGGTTCATTTTAAAGAGTAAACCAATGCAAATGTAATATTATTATACCTATAACTAGTGTACAAAACATTCTGTTAAATTTATTTGTATCATATTTTTGATGACACCTTTTTTTAGTAATGCACTTTAAACAGACAAGTTCCTTTCACTCTAAGTTACAAAATTCATTAAAATAACTGCAAGGAATGAGACCTAAACGAAATATGCATTCCTTAACCTATTTCACCAATGCGTTTAGTTATGTATTCGGCAGCAAGCGGATTCCCGAAATTGGTGGATTTGGATGTTTTGCCGGCCTGGATTTTCTACCTGTTTCGGGGTTGGTGAATTTGAATGTCTTGACCGACCCTCAAACCATTGGTGGATTTGGATACGGTCCAAAAATGAGTTAAAACTTAATAAAATTAAACTTATGCCGGCCTACAGCTTATCACTGTATGGCAGACTTGTTAAGATCTAGACGACCTAACAAACACGTGTAAATTGCTGCATACAGTTTTACCTGTTTCGTTCCTTTAAACGAAATATGTCATTAATTGACAGTTAGTACTGGATAAGGTTATTTGTTTTATTTATAGGGTGTTTAAAAACTCTGTATACAAACATTAGGATTGTTCCTTGGGTCGAATGAAACAAAACATACAATCCAAACATAATATGGCCTTTCTCGCTCGGTTTTGTGTGTGTTTGTATGGTATGTTTAATAAATATAGCCTACATCGTAATTTAGGAGCCTCTTAACTTGTAAGCTACTGAGTTGAAACTAACTATTTCTATTGAACTTGACGTTTTCCGCTGTTACCGTTTCAATGTGACGTCCATTTTATTAATTTAAGCGTAACATCTTTAACAAAATCTAAATTTTGTAAACTTTTTAGAAAGAAAATTGTAAATGGAAATATAACAAAGTATACGGTTATAACATTATGGTGATCGGACAACAAATAACTTTATTTATTTCAATACTTTTAGTCTAATGAATGCTCTATATGTTGGCGATTCACACACAATTTGCACTGTTTTATTCTTTACAACCTGAATTACTGGGAATAGCTGGGTTGATGTATGAACTTCAAAATATTTACACCATTTTTTATAACACCCAATGGTGCAGATTTGTTGTACCTACAAAATTTAGTTTCTAAAATTGGCAGTTTTTAAGATATTTAGTTTTTAAATGTTAATAATTATAACCGTAATTTTATTACTGTAAAAGCTGGAAACGTGAGATACTAGTACAAGTTATACTGCGAGACAATAATAATATCTGCTAAGATTCAGGCATTGAGTCAGTGTCGCAAGTGAATATTGAGTTTTGGAACTAACACCACTGGTGATTTTATTAATTTTGGAACTAAAGAACTAAAATATAATTTAGGAGTTAAATCCACTTGGAACTAAAGCAACGCACCCGTTCCTATCACTTGATGTATTACACTATATGTAAAACAAATACAGTACAGTTACAAAGACGGAAAACGGGACAAAGTAGATCATGCTTGGGTGACATTTGTTGTTTCTTTTGACCCAAGAAACAAAAATCCTTGTTGTTTACAGATTCACACTCTCACCCTGTACATAAACTCTTAGATACAAAATAAAACCATATGAAAAACGTATGGTTAGGGCCTAACGTGTTTTTATAATTAAACTCCAAGCTCATGTTTGTAAAAAGGTAATAAATCTTGTAATTTATTTTTGTGCCAACTTACACGCTTCAAACCCTAGTCATGTCAATTATTACGAAATGCACGATATTTGATAAATAAACGGAAATGTTGTTTTTTCAAATTTAAACTGGGACATGTAGCGTGAATAACTTTATTTATTATTATCCATGTCCAGCAACTGCAATCTGACGAGATTAGAGAATGAAATTTCTCGGCGACTGTTGACCGTTGACCGTCATCGGCAACGGCTGCTAGTGCCGGTGCCGCGCCGCGTCGGAGCTCCGATTTACATCGGTGTTAGGCCTGGGGAAGTAGAAGATTTATTCTTTCTTCTGGCTTGGCGCGCCATATAACTGTGCACAGCAATGCGACAGGCACATAGAAAGAACAATTCCACTGTAGTGTAGTAAAGTAGATAACTGTTTTACCGTAGTTGAAATTTTAAAGTAACAATTCAAATTTGTAATCACTTATTAATTTTACTATAAATAAACCTCCCACAACGTTTTGTAATCCAGTTCTGATCTACTATATTTGTAGGGACTCTCGACTCTCGGGAGTCTTCAGGAATTTTCCTGGGGTCAAAGCGAAAAAAACGTCGCTGCGATACTTCATCAGGGTTGCTTTCTGAGCCCTACCTAACACATTGAGCAACATTAAATTCTAATTCTTTGTTTAAAATTCATTGTTGGTGATGGTGAGTAATGTTATTTAAGAAATTATTGCGGACATTTTCCATCACTGATTAGTAAAATTCTAAGTTCCGCTTTTCACGACCCCTGGAATAAATTCAGGCTGATTTCTGAGCGATCCCGAGGCAAATCGGTTGGGTTCCGTTTTTTAGGTTTGGGGAGTCGATTACGATTGTTAAATTTATTTCCTCCCCCCAGAAAACGCCTCACAACTATGTTTTCAGTTTTACTTTACTTTTGGACCCAACGACACAACTTCTCTTTTGGACCAAATGAATTTCATATTTTAACAATTATTTAGGTTTGGACCGAACGAACAGGAGAAATTCATTATTTAGGACCCAATGAACAATTAATTTAGTTTTGGACCCAATGACTCTTGGACCGAATTGTCAAGGGCCTATCATTATTGACGAAATTTCACTTTGATTGTTCAACAAATCATACACCACCACACAACCATTACCACTGACTTAATCGATCAGTTTATCATCATCTGCTTTATGAGTTTGCCTAATCTGTAGAGGGAAGGCTACTCGGGTACCCTTCGACATGTGAGTTCCGAGGAGTCGTACATTCGTGCACTCTGAGTCTCGCTTGCTGGCTGGTGGGGGGCACTCTGACGGGTGGCTGTGGAGGAGACCTGCTCTCTGATTGGCTCTTCACTTGCTGCATTACGCCACACCCTCCCCACCACCTTCGGCCGCAGCCACTGAGGCGCTGGGGGCTGCACCACCACCCTCCTCCGCAAGTAGGTAAGCAACCACTTACCCACTATCCGATGGTAATTGCTCAAATGAAAGAAATCAACCAGGCAGAGGCCTCATGAAATTAAAATGTGAGGGTTGCTCACAAAATTTGAATCCAAATTTATAACATAGGAAGTAAGATCATTGTCTTTACAGCAAATACGTCCAAAGGAAGAAAACTTAAATTTAACCAAATTTACATGCATAAAATAGAATTTTCTATTTAGCATTGCATAAAAATAAAACGCTATCTGAATTTGTAATAGCACAGAGTGGAGGGAGGTATTAGTGGTAGTGGTGTGTCTGGAGAAAGTTGCACGTTAGGAATAGCTATACAACACTGTTCATGGCTACCAGGAGCCAAAAAATGGTATCGTAAGCCAAAAAACCCTCAAGCCGGAGGTATTCTGTGTGATGCGTCTACTTGGGGATAAATTGTTCTAAAGATTAACTTATTTCACAAATATTGTAAGCATAATTTTTGAGTTGATAAAATTATACTATCTCACTCAGGGTTGACCATCCCCCCTAGACCTAGCATCAAGGAGACCTCTTATGTGCTTGGAATTCCTGTATAAACTGGTGCATAGCGCGGTGGACGACTCCACTATCTTGGTGGCCCTGCTGTTTCATGTACCTTCTTTCAACAGTAGAAGCAAACTCCTCTCTCTCTCCCTCACTCTCGTACCTCCGCACACGCGTCCTTGACCCTCTACCAGGTGATGACGATGAGGGCTTACAATTCAATTTCTGTTACTGGTTTAGACATTGATTTTTTTTTATTTGTTCAATAGTTTTAATGTAAAATGCTTAGCTTATTTGAGTTACTATGTGTTATTTATTTAATTAGTACATTTATTGTTGGTTCTGTTCTGAGCATGTTGTAATGGCTATTGTTGTTCATTATCGTATGATTACTTTCTACCACATTTGTTATTGATTCTGTCTGTGACTATGCAATTTAAGTTATTATTACAATATGTATATATATATTTTATTGTATCAATTAAGAAGTGAAGACATGAAGAAAAACCAATGATTCCCCAATGGACTGTTAAAATTATTTAAACTGCTTGAACTGAACTGGTTGTGAAACTGTATTGGAGCATGTAAATAAAATAAAATAAAATACAATAGTGTGATTCCCCCCAAATTCATACTTGACCCTTACTACCCGCTCCACTTAAAATAATCCTTTAAATCATGTTTCTTAGCAGTGGCAGTGGCAATTCAGAATTTTTCCCAGAGGCGGATGGGGTTATTGAGGTGGAGGCCTCAAGCAAAGTCGTTGCCCATAAAATTATGTAAAATGTAGTGTGTAAAATTATGCTAACTAGGGTTATTTATACACAAACCCTTTGTATTCTGCATATACACTGAGTAAAACAAATCTCAAAAACAAAATTCTAATTGTTACATTTCTTTGTTATGCTTTTGTATTCGTTAAACAAATTTTCAGTTGTGATTGCATATACATGTCATAGGATTTATTTTGTATTCTATATATGTTCTCTAAAAAAATTCAAAATGCACTTTAAAACCCATAATTTTAGATTATGCAGGGCCTAAAAGAGTTAATTCAAATTCGTTTTTAAAGGAGAGCTTCAGTTGCCTACTACAGTACCACCATAACGCCAATGATAACTTACAGCCCGTCCCCCTTCAACGGATAATCCAAAATCATGATTGGACGCAGGGAGAAATACAAAGTGTTTCATAACTGGAGCCCCCTCCTCAATAATTACACTCAGTGACTGTATTACGTACATCAGAGGCAAGCAGCGCTGGCGTCGAACCATAATCTCACAAAACTAACCTGTATTTTAAAAAAAGGATCAGAACTGTCAAGTAAAGTCTCAATAGCCTACATCAGCTAGAAGGCAATATACAAGAGAACGTTTCATAACTTGTAACATTGTAAGCATAATATTTTAGTTGATAAAATTATACTATCTCACTCACTTGTAACAGGTACAGAACGTCAACGTCCACTTTTATTTAAACTTAGTAGTTCGGTTGCTTCAAATCGTCAAGGTTGCAAAACGTCAAGGTTCTTATTTAGAATGTTTTAAATTTAGCTGTTTCAAAAAGTCAAGGTACAAAACGTAAAGGTAGTGTAAATACGTTATATGAAAAACAACTAGTTTCAAAACGTAAAGTTTCACAACATCCAGGTCAGTAACTCGCTCGCTCTCAGTCCACTTGGAGACAAACAACAATATTGAGGTTGGCTGTACTTAAGGTTCTGTACCTTGACGTTGTGAAACAAATGTATTTATAAATAGTTTAACCAGAGTGGGTCCCGATTTGGTTAATCACTTTCAGCGTTTACGGTTATGACAAATACTACCTTGACATTTTAAACACATCAGTTTTAAATTGTTTTATAATAATTCCTTTACGTTTTGAAACTGGAGGTTTTGAAAACAGTCTTATTTTACATTTAAATAACTGAGACTTGACGTTATGTACCTTTACGTTCTGAAACCACACATTATTTTAAATATGATCTTTACGTTCTGTACGTTGACGTTGTGAAACGGACCCATATACAAGACAAACAATTGTTGTACAGGTTTGTCAGCAACTCATAAATATTTGTAGCATTTTACAAAATCTGGAATATTTTTACAATGCATTAAGCCTGTGCCACACTATTCGTGAAAACGCCTGAATGTTTGGCCGAACATTCGCTCGAAAGTTCACTGATCATTCGTCACTGCTTATGAAAATTGTACTAGTTTGGTATTTGTGAAGCTCTCACACTACTCGCGGACACTCCGATCATTCGGAATTCAGCCGAATACTCGGGCATATTCGCGAGAAGTTTGAGAAGGCTTTTTTGATTTTTTGTTACCACTAAAAGTCTTTATTACTTGAAATAAATTACTGACTTAAAATTCAATGTAAAAACTTCTTGTATGTTTTGCATTGCTATTCCAATAGTCTTTTTATTTACATTTTGCCTTAAACATCTGTTCGTTAATCTATTAAAAACTGTCAAATATACAATACAATTGATTACTGGTCTTCCGTAAGATTTACAATGAAACTTTGAAGGCCTGCGGCGCATAGCTCTTAGGACCGATATAAATTATAAGGGATTTCTACAAATCCACTTGACCATACCCATGCCAATGTACACACATTGCCCACACGCAGATAGAGCATTAATGAAACACCTTTTAAGTTAATTAAACTTGTCATTGTAAGATGGTGCCCCCTGTATGTTGAAAAAATTTGAAAAAAGAGTGAGGATTACCTATTAAGTTATCTATTTTATTGTTTTACAATTTGTGTTGCATTTAGTGGTGAAAGTAATCCTTAAAATGATATTATCGGTTTTGATGAAGTATTAAAGGGATATATGGCCTACCGTCGACCTTTGAGACATGCTATATAAACGTAAAGTTATCCTGTTATTACCGTGTATTAATTCGTCATTAATATTATTGCTTTTCTACTGTGTTTATTGCTAGAATGTTTCTTGCTTCCAGTTCAATCACTGTTTTGTGTTGTTGTCCTATGTTATTTTCATTTTTACTTGGGTTTACAGACCTTGAGTCATTTATATACATTAAAAACATCTCTGTTACGGGAATATCCCATTTCATGAAGAACTTATAAGAAGTTGTAATTATTGGTGCTGTTATTAGTGAATTTACAATGGAAAGTGAACTATTAGCATGACCTGGACGGTGAAACTTAAGCCCGGGACCACCATAGAAGTGTCTAACGTGACCCCCTGAACCCCCCCTTTTGGGGGGTCGTTCAAAATTGTATATATATGTGTTTGCACTCTAGCGGTCACATTTTTCGTCCAATTTACTTCAAATTTGGTAGGGACGTTCCTTTCTATAATCAATTGGACAAGTTCGTTGGGAAAAACAATCGGAAAACTCTAAACCCCTTTTTTTGGAATTTATTTTTCATATTTCGAGTTTTTGGGTCCAAAAAGGGTCAGAAAAGTCCCGGATGTAAAATTAATGTATGTAAAAAGATGGGAATTAGTGAGGTAAAACCTTTAAGCCCTCTCTCATCATTCTAGCATGAATATTTACCGAGTTATTAAAGAAAAAGTATATTGACCAAACACAGTACGTTGTCTTATGGGGGTTTTACATTAGAAAAGCCTGTTATTAATTTGTTGGTGTACTTTTACTATCCCAAGCAACTTCATGCCTATTTTCAAGCCTGCCTGGACCTTCTCCTAACCTTATAATGCGCAAAATTGTATTCCCAGCATTGCAGGTAAATGAAACCATGAGCATCAGAACAGCCAAAAAATCAATGTTTTCAGATTTCAATAAAAATTAGTATAAATGTATGTTTTTACACTGATTTTGAGTTTTAAAAGTTTATTATGTGGAAATTCACTTCCCTCACGTCAGCGTGCTGCGTGCGAACTCGTTATTTTTCTAAATGGCAGTTGAAGCTGGAGACTGTAAGGTCAATAAACCGGTGACAGAATATATAATTTGACAGAATGTGTTAGTAGTGATTATAATTAATTGTTTGGATTTTGGTAGAGGGAATCTTATTTCTGTTGTTACTGCATGCACAGGACGAGATATCCACATAAGAGCTTGCTAAAAATTGCATAGCGAGCAATTTCAAAACTTGTTCTAGAGTTTTTGTCCAGTGTAAGGATGGATGTCATTGTTAACAGTCGCATTTATGAAGTAGGTGAGCACTTTTTTTTTTAAATTCATCTATCCGTTTACTGGCTGGATGGATGTGCGGTGTGGCGAGGCCTTAACCATTAAATCAGATTCGTTCATATAAAAGCTAATGATGCCTGATTTCTTAGTAAAAACATATTTAGGATTCACATTGTTATTGAGTAAAATGATTAATTTGATCACATTCAATACTTCAAAGTTATTACAGTGAATTTATATGGCTCATTCGTTAAGAGCCTGATTATTTACTTACCTGCATAATTTGATATCAAAAATTCATATTTCTAAGGTACTCTCTGTTACAGAATGTGGATCACCTGTAGCAAGTATCCAAAAGAGGATTATTGGGGGGGCAGAGGCAAACTTTGGAGAATTCCCCTGGCAAGCTCACATCCGCATCTCTGGCTACCAGTGTGGTGGGGTCCTGGTCAATTCAAGATACGTGGCCACTGCAGCCCATTGTATCTACAGGTACTTATACTTATAAGCATATTCCCATCATTAGGGTTACTGTACGTCCTCTTTCCCCTAGACATGTCCTCTTTTTGGATCATTCGAAAACGTCTGGGCGGATTTTTGAGAAACCCAATATTTGTCCGGGTTTTTAAAAGCAGCAAACTGAATACTAAGTTAATTACGTTTTTATCGACTTTATAATTAAGATTAAGTCGATTTTTGTAAAAGTAGTAATAAAAACCAAAATCGTCAGTTTTGTTGCCCAAAACTCATTGCTTTGCTTAATAAAATGTAATGTGATACATTTGGACCAAGGGTTAAGTCAATAATTGTAGCACTCAGTGGATTTTATAAAAACTAAGCCTAGTACTAAGCTAAGTGAATATGAAGTAGAGGGAAACTCCAGCTAGTGTAAAGGCAAGGATAAGCTTTCAACTGAAAAATCTTAAAGAAAATGGTTTTAGAAAGAAAACTAGTTTTTGTATAATTGATGCTCAAAGCGTCCTTACTCATTGAAATCAGTTGGTATCCAAATTCACCATATGGTTACGTTTTGCCGTCGCGCTGTGTTTATCGTCGCCGTCGCTGTCGGCTGCATGTCACGTACTATGAGTACCGAGTGAGGTTATGCGGTTGTACCTGAGACCAAATAGATATATACTCCGTTACCTGAGACGTTCTGCATTCGGCAGATGGTTTAAATATTCGCAAAAATATGTTAATTAGATCCAATGTCTAAAAAAGTTTTTATAAAATTTAAATCTTAAATCTCCAAAGATTAATTGTATGATCTGAAAAAAATCAAAACACATAATTTTAAATTTTAAACATTTAACTATTTTAAATACCTGACTTTCATACTTAACTTTGCTGGGGGAGGGGTCATGTTTTCGCGATTTATTAATCCGCTTCTAAACGGGTACGGGTGTCCTCTTTTTTAACCTAGAGAATATAGTAACCCTACCCATTATGTGATCATTACTATGAGTACACATTACAAAATATCACAAACATGTTTAATGTTTTTTCCAATTGAACATTTGTTTACTAACTTACCTCACTAGGTCTAAATGTTGTGCTTGCCAAATTTATTGGCAGTATTATTCAGTTTGACAAATTCCCTACTTTAAAATTATTCCTAATTTATAGTCCAATAATAATCATGTTTATTACATTTATTTTTTATTTTAATGGTGAAAGAGATAACCAGCATTTTAACTTTCCTGGGAGTAGGGAAATATGAAGAGGATGTCTGTTATAAACACTGAAGACAGATTACACTTGGTCCTTAAGAAGGGTTCAAACAAACAAAAATCATCAGAGTAATTTATTCCTAGTGTTTTGTGTTTATTTTATGGCTTACTCATATTTAGTGTACGCCAATTGTATCCTCTTTATCTTTAAAATCCCAACTCCTTGTGGAGGTTTTCCAAAAATACTATTTATAAAATAGGTGTTTGTAAGATTATAACATAGTAAAATATTTTCTGTTGGTTATCACGAAGGAATTAAATATTCCGAATGTCAACAGAGCTCGAGTGAAGGATATAATGGTGTACCTGGGAGAATTTGACACCCAGAACACTGGTCAGTATTTCGAACCGGTTCCTGAAGAGGCATATCGAGTGATCAAGAAAATCATTCACCCTAAATTCCAGTATCGACTGTCTCAACCAGACAGGTAGGAAGTTGAAAGCAAATTTGCATTAGGTAGTACATTGTTCTGTAGGAGAAAAATATTTTGCAGATATGGTAGAGTTGAATTTGTTTGGGAAAAGGTAATTCGTTACTCATCTTTTATCCTATAATGTAAAAAAGGTTTTGGATTATATTTAATTTAAACCAAATTTGTATATTACAAAATAAATGGTTCTTTTATTCCTTCTGTATACAATTTTATCAGACTATTTTAGAAATTCATTGGCTTTCTGATACGGTCCACTGCAGATACTTATTTTATTTATGTTAAATTAATAATAATAATTGTTTGTCTCGTTTAACGTTTTATTTATTTACATACATGATTATTTGTTTGAGTTTAAAAAATACATGTCCACATATACAGTATGTGTTATTTAGTTGGCATCTAATCTCAAAATATGTTCTTATTTTTTATCTCAAACAAAACGATGATCGATAAGTAAGAGAGAAAATCAAATAGTATCGAGTACCTGTCAATAAAATAGAGATAGAGACTTAAAAACAAACCGTTTGTAATGCAGATACGATGTGGCCCTGCTAAGACTGGCAAAGCCTGCTGTCTACAGAGACAACATCCTACCGATCTGCCTACCGCAGCGAGGGGAGTCATTTAGTGGACAAACCGGCGTCGTTGCTGGCTGGGGAAAAACTGACACAACTTATGGTACTTGCATCTGCTTGCTATACTCTTCAGTGTTCAGTGCCCTGGTATTTAGCTCACAATCAAAGTAGTTTGGAATTTATTTCTCATTGCTTAACTGTTTAGACGGTTCACTGTGACTGTATGCAACATGTCATTTCAACACAGTGTCCTTTCATGATTTGAGTTTTGTCGAAAGTTAAAAATTGAAAACCAGTACTTTTGAATATTGGACACAAATACACTTACTAGGGTAAGGCACAACATAAAATACAAACCTTAACATGATAACCACGTTTTTTCATGTGTGTTGGGAGAATTAGAAATTTGTATTAATAATAAAAAACTATTGTGCACCTGACTGTGTTGATTAAATTTGTTGCTTACTGGCACAACGGAACAACCATCAGTTGGTAAAACTACATCATAAAGTAAGTGATGAAATAGTATAGTAGAGTCTCGATTATCCGACCTAAACCGGCCACGGCAAGGTCGGATAAGCGGGAAGGTCGAATAACACGGAAAATAATAAAAACAATGTACAAAATTTTGATTTTTTTTGTCTAAGCGCGCGGAAGTTGATCGTTTGATTGTGCACGGGGACGGTTGGAAAACACAGAAAATTATAAAAACAACGTTAACAAATTTTGATTTTAATTTTGATTTTTTTTTTCTAGGTGCGCGGAAATTGATCGTTCGATTGTGTACGGGGACGGTCGGTTAACACAGAATGTCGGATAACCAAAGGTCGGATAATCGAGACTCTACTGTAAATCTAAAACATATCAAATCAGCAATCTGATTTTTCAAAAGAAATTTAATTTTTTTTATCAAAAACTGAGTTTAGTGTCATTATTAATTATTTGGTCAAACAAAAACAAAAAATATTGAAACTTAAATGGTGGTACAAGGCAACTGTTTGTCTTATGGGGGTTTGTTTCTCTGATGTTAAGTCATTCATAATTTGTTCTTTTAATTGCTTGCAAAGAATTTACCTCAGTAACAAGACTCGGTAACATTTTCTTAGACAGATCATTTCTTGATTGTTTGGGCACCAACTCACTTTTCCAATAATGTGTGTGATTTTATAAGGTTCATTAAATCTATAACTCCATTCAGGTGATGATAATCCAGTTTTTCTAACGTAAACTCATAAGGAGTAGGAGCTCTGTAACTCACGGGGAGTTGGAGTTGTATGTCTGTAGAGGGGACCAAAGTTCTGCTTGTTAGTGAAGTTCCTATGGAAAGTGAACATTAGCATGACCCGCACGGTGAAACTTAAGCCCGGGACCACCATAGAAGTGTCTAACGTGACCCCTTGAACATGTTTTGAGGGGTCGTTCAAAATTGTATATATATATATATATATATATATATATATATATATATATATATGTGTGTGTGTGTGTGTGTGTGTGTGTGTGTGTGTGTGTGTGTGTGTGTGTGTGTGTGTGTGTGTGTGTGTGTGTGTGTGTGTGTGTGTGTGTGTTTGTGCTCTAGCCCGTGTCACATTTTTTGTCAGATTTACTTCAAATTTGGTAGGGACGTTCCTTTCTATAATCAATCAGTTGGACAAGTTCGTTGGGCAAAACAGTCAGAAAACTCTAAACCCCTTTTTTTGGGGATTAATCTTTCAAATTTCTAGTTTTTGGGCCTAAAAAGGGTCAGAAAAGCCCCGGATGTAAATTTAATGCATGTAAAAAGATGGGAATTAGTGAGGCGAAACTTTTAAGCCCTCTCTCGTCATTCTATCATAACTATTTACTAAGTTATTAAAGATAATGTGTATCGACCAAACACAGTACATTGTATTATGGGGGTTTTACATTAGAAAAGCCTGTTATTCATTTGTTGGTGTACTTTTATCATCCCTAGCAACCTCAAGCCTACTTTCAAGCCTGACTGGACCTTCTCCTAACCTTATAATGCACAAAATTGTATTCTCAACATTGCAGGTAAATGAAACCAAGAGCATCAGAAGAGCCAAAAAATCAATGTTTTCAGATTTCAATAAAAATTGAAATTAATGTACGTTTTTACACTGATTTTGAGTTTTAAAAGTTTTTGATGTGGAAATTCATTTCCCTCATGTCAGCGTGCTGCATGCGAACTCGTTTGTATACATATTATATTTGTCAGCAGTCTTGGCCATGATCCTTTATCACACAAATTATTCTAGGAACATCCTGACTCACTACATTTACCTAGATGCTCCTGCCAGAGCAGTCAAGTTCTCCATCTCATAACAGAGTAGTCTGTTGGTCCATATGTTATTCAGAGCATTTCAGGAAACTTGGAAACTTTAAATGCTATCTTTTGTTAAGGTATTTTTAAAATTACCATAACATGATTGGCCTTTAGCTTTTCTACTTCAAACCATGAGTATTCGCTCAGCAGTAATTTAAACCTGATCGAAAGCTCCAAAAGTCTGATATTAGAAAGCTCTGAGAAAGCAGAAAGACAGGTGGCACAAACTAATACAAAGACTATTTTAGTAAAAATGTAATAGCATTTTTCATAGTATAACATAACATATTTTGATTGTTTTATATTTTTACCCACACATTATATTTTTACAAGAAAACCTTCATCCATATCTTATCTAATTCCGCTAGAACCGATCCATTCCTGGCCACTTTTTCAACAATTCAAAATTCTTCCGATTAGAAATCTTTCCATATTTAAGGTTTTAAAGTTTTTTTATTTAAAAAGTTCTACAAATTTATTTGCAGAAAATAACAGATATCAGCTTAGAAATGTTTTTGTGGAAGTTCCAAGACCAAATTTAACTCTTTTTAAGAATATTTATACTTATAATGCGCCTCGTTTATTTAATTTACTATATATGAATTTTAGCATCCACAGTGATAAATGTTGTTTGTTTGGCAATTTTATTATAATAAAATAATCAAAATCAAAGTTTTAAGTTGCATTAATTTTATATTTTGTTCATACAGGTAAAACAGGGACCAACATATTACAAAAGGCTTTTGTACCAATACTCTCAGACGAGAAGTGTGTGATCTGGCACAAACATAAGAGAATCCAAGTTGAGCTTCATGAGGAGATGTTCTGTGCCGGCCATAGTGACGGTCACATGGACGCTTGTTTGGTATGTCAATACTTATAGTTTGGTTTCTTGGCATTTGCTCAGTCTTCCCGTAAGAATGTGAAGGAAGAAATATCATGGGATCTGGTTGTATGAAATCAAGAAAAATTGTACCTATACTACTTGACTTTTGTGCTTAAATACATTTTCAATAGGCACAATCGCTTCGCTTGCTTGGCTTCGTTCTCAGAATGATCAAGTTATGTTGTCATGTCAGAAGTGTGTTTATTTATATCAGGTTATAAAATCTATTACAGTAATGGAAATGTTGAAAATTTGTAATTGGTAGACTTAAGGCGCGTCCCTACTGTTTCGCAAGCGGCTAATTCGTAGCTCGCAGTACGCTCGTCGGAATTGATCTACGTTCGAGCCTACTGTGAGTCTCCCACGATCCGTAGGCGAGCGCGAGCCAGTGACGAGCACAAGGTAGTCGGTTGAAAACGGTGCCGTGTAATGGCAGACGTTAATATCGCTTAACTATTACAATTATATATGTTTAATTCATTTGCCATTTACCTCCAGGAATCTTCCATTTATTTTTTCTTTGGGTCGCATAATAGTGTTTTTGAACACTTTTACTTATTGAAATTGAGGAAACTAACTTAAAAACAAAAAAAAACACTAACTGTGATAAATGTTCCTTTTAGACCCTGTATAATCTAAAATTATGGGTTTTAAAGTTAAAATTTTGATTTGATTTGAGAAAAGTTTTCCTTTACTAAGGTCTGTGTGAATGTTGCAAAATGAGGAATAAATATTTTGTTGAGTAGCATAATACGTGTTGATACAATTAAACAGGATAAACACCGTAAACTACATCTCACAACACTACGGAATATATTTCATATTCAAATTCAAATTCAAATTCAAATTTCTTTATTGTTCGAAACATGTAATTACATGCATAAACATTGTCAAAGGTTCTTAATCTATTTCACAGTGCATATTTATATACATTTTTCAGTCACAGTAAAAGTCAAATTAGGCCTAAATATCAACACAATATATTTACATGAAATATCTACAGAAAAAAATTTACAAAGTACACGCGATTTATATTTCTACAATTGTAAATCATAAGGACACTTCATGATTAAATATCTCTTGAGTTCTGTCCTAAACGTATTTCCATCTAAGATTTTTATGTGTTGAGGAAGTGAATTAAAAAATATTGCACCTTTAACATAAGGACTATTTTCTGTTGTTTTGAATTTTCTATTGACTCTATAAAAATCAAATTTTCTCCTTGTATTATGAGCATGGACATCACTATTTTTACAAATATATTTATTATCCAGTTTCAACAGCATTATAACTTGAAAAATATACAAAGCATAAACTGTCAAAACATTAAATTCAATAAATATATTTTTACATGATGTTCTAGGATTCACCTTAGCTAGTAATCTTAAGGATTTTTTCTGGAGGATAAAAACTCTGTCCATGTGTGTTTTGGCTGCACTTCCCCATAACAGTAGGCCATAAGAAAGATAAGGGTACACTAGGCCATAGTAAACTTTCATTAACATATCAGGATGAAGATAGGAGTTAATTCTTCGTAATAAAAATAGGCTAGGTGATATTTTTTTACAAACATAGTCAATATGTACTTCCCAAGAAAATTTGGTGTCAATATTAATACCAAGAAATTTACAAGATGCGACAGATTTAACACTAAAATCATTGCTATTTACAACAAACTATTACATAGTCTTATATGTTTTGTAGAATAATATTTTATTTTGTTATGTTGTGAGACGTAGTTTATTTAACTAAGGAATAGAAAAGGGCATTTTAATCTCAGTTCAGGGAATTTGTTCCCGAACATGTTAACACTGCAACAATACCTTAAGGCAGTCACCAAAATTATAGTCACAATTACCAAACTTATTAAAAATAAGCGCTTTTTAAATAATTACAGTCGGTGGTAGGAGTTATTAGCTAAAGTTAACATAAATAAAAAGTAAATGCTACTGATTTGTATTACAATCATATCTTCAAATTTGACTTATTTTAAGCTTCAAGAAGCTCGATAGTCGATGATTTCTACAACCGTTGACTTTGACTATTGCATGTATTTTTGCCAAATGTCAATAAAGATTTGATTTGATATAAGCACGACACAAAAGGTTCGCATATGAATAACCCTATTTGGCATAATTTTATACTCTGAATTTGATAGCATTTTAAGGACAAAGGCTTCACCCGAGGCCTAATCACCCCCCCCCCCCCCCGGGGGAGGGGATAAAGATCAAGTACAATTTAGGGGGGGGGGGGTCGTGCTATTGCCTTTGGGGGGGAGGGACACCCCTGCCTGGCATGCATTACCGATGCTGTGGACCACCAAACCAATAACTCACTCAATGAATTGTGATGTGTTGATAGGGGGACTCTGGTGGGCCCCTGGTGGTGTATCATCAGACCAGGCAAAGGTGGACCCTGGCAGGCATCACCAGTGCGGGGTTTGGCTGTGCCGTGGACCACCAGCCTGGCATATACCACAAGGTCACCCACACTGCAGAATGGATAGCTGCAAAAATCAATAACAAATAACATTGTATCTGTGTATTTAAACTATACTACTAAGCCAAAGTCTTAATACAATAAATTCTTACTGTAGCCATAAGTTTAAAAATGAAAAATCGTTACGATTATTGTTATTTATTTATTTAATATTTATTTATTGCTGTGAACTCTTTAATTACCTTATTGTTTAAATATTATGTTGTAGTTCATCTCCGGGATAGTCTGTGTAATTGTCGACATTGTTGATGGCCGACGTTTTGGATATACAGTAAAGTCTCGCAAACTCGACTCCCGATAACTCGACACTCTGGGAAACTCGACACCTCATTTACTATACAGTACATGTATTACAGGACTATATATTTTGGAAACGAGGACAATTAGTTATTAATTCTCAACTTTTAAGTATTTATCTAATTTTTATAGTTTTCTTAAGTTTGTAATACAGTATCATTATATATTATACTATAATGTTTTTAAGTAAAATCTAATACAGTATACAATTTACAGATAAATAATGTGTTTTCCTCCCCTCCCAATGTAATTCTGGATAACTCGACATTCCACAAACTCGACAGGGTCTTAGTCCACATTGTGTCGAGTTTGTGAGACTCTACTGTATTACAATATCCAATTTCTGGGTGACGTGAATTAATAGTGAAAACTTACTAAACACTCACACATTGAGTGGTGTGCTCGTCTGACTCTCGTCCTGAGGTCGGTTTACAATCTACTTTAGCGGCACCTATATAAGCGGAAGGGTCGGACGAGCGGGCCAGTCAAAGAGTGAGTTTTTAGTAAGTTTTCACTATTAATTCACGTTGCCCTGAAGATGGATACTGCAATATATCCGAAACTTCGACCACCGATTTCGTCGACATCTACACGGACTATCCATGAACTATGAACTACAAAAGTGTATCTTCGGACCGTGGAAGCCAAAACGATAAAATGTTATGTTATCATTTAAGGTTTCATATAGTTTATGTCTGTTTACGAATAAAGGTGAGATCATATTTGAAAACCACATTCAAGTAGGTGGCTTTGAAAACCGTTTTGATTTTTATTTAAAAACTTAACAAATTGAAAAATTAAATAAATTCTTGTTTTTTTTTATAATTGTAATACAAATATATAGATAAGTGTAGAAAAGATATTTGGTGTATTATAATTTTTCCTACAACACTATAAGACGTATTTTTGCTTACACCATACTCACACATAAAATATTAAATTAATGTAATAAAGCAATTGATTTTTATTGGTTACATTGTTCATCATTAGGCCAAATGAGAGAATGGCCAAATCAAAATAATGTGTCTGCGTGTATCCTATTGGTTACTGGAATTTCCAGAAATAAACTTAATAGGTGCCACCAGAGCCACAATTGACATTTCTTTATAAATGTTGTCCCTATTATTACCACCCTGATTCTTGAAAACATATAACTCTTCCTATGCATTCAATTTTGATAAAAATCCTAGCCTTATACCATCCTTTAAATACATTTATTGTCGTGCTATAAATACAGTGCCAGCTTATCGCTAATTTTTATAGTGATAAAATATGTACTATATTATGTCTTATATAATTTTAATAAGTATTATGTTTATTAAAAATTATATGGTAAAGACTTAAAAACTCTGATTTATTTTATTTTAAAATTAATGCCCCCAAATGTTCTTAGATTTTATATTCCTCATTCTAAAGATGTTATTCCTGGGTTGTAGTTTATTACATGGGAATACAAGTTTGAAAACAATTAAACTACATCTAAAAGTTCTAAAATCTATTTTTTCTCTGTTGAACACAGAGAGATGAATGATGCTATCACTTTCTGTTTTTTTTTCTTTAAATCTTAATTTAAAAAAATTGCCATCAAACTATGACAGTAGTTTAAAATCAATAATTAATTTCTATCATTACATTAAACTTGTAGGATAACCATAGAACTCAATAGGTACACCTGGAACGCCCGTGCTGTGTTCAAAAAGCGTCCCTCAGATCCAGCCGCGGCACTGTGACTGTTTTCCACGTTGGGCGCGCTGTCGTTTACACGTTTGTACGTCGCACATACAAACTGTAATGGGAATGAAACCGATATATTTGTAATCTGTATGAGCTACGGAATCCTCCAATAGCCTCCAGTAATCTTTGAGGTTTTTAAATTTGTAATAATTAATTTATCTTGGATTTTGGAAAAAGTGACACGAAAAAGTTACTAAGCATAAACTTTTTGTATTTTTCTGTTATAAAAAACTTCCAGCAACAAAGTTTTAGATTATTAGTTAACCTAACATTTTTATTTCAAAAGTCTGTTGATAATATTTTTAGTTTCTTCATTAAACGCATACAAAGAAGCAAGAGAATTGTGCTCGCGCCGCGCCGGCGCCGTCGTTACAAAGTTTATGGGTGTTGGATTTAATTATTTTTTTTGGACTGGTTTAAAACTAGAAGAAGTTTAGAACAAAGGTAATTTAATTCAAGGTAGTTTATACTACAAAAAGTTGAATCATTATTTTATAAGAAACTTGGTAGATTTGTCTAATATCGTTTTTGTATTTACTCTTTTATTTACCCCTGAACTGTTGTGACTAAATTAACACAAATGATCCGTTCTGTTCTTGGGGCTCGAAGTAGATTGCAACTTTCTTGATTGATCTCCATGATAAACACATTTTGGAAAAAGTTAACTCTGGTTTATATACTCTGAATAAAATGTCTTTATTATGCAGAGGAGATATATTAAAACACAAATACTACACTCCCATTCCACATAATCAATATGAAATTTGTCTTTACAGAGTCAATACTACTAATGATAGAATGAAATACTTAATATAAAAAATTACAGTGGTTTTGTTTTACCTTTTTGTCTTCAGTTTGAGATTTGTTGTAAAACTACAACCAGTATCAACAGTTGCATGTGCGTCTATCAAGTAGATTGTCTTCATGCTGGAAAAGACGATCTACTTATAATGGCAGCACAGTATTGAACCCTGGTTGTAGTTTTACAACAAATCCTTAACTGGAGACGATATAAGGTACGGTAATATAAAACCACTGTATTATTTATTGCACATTAATCATTTCATTCTAACTCTGTAAAGCTGGAGTAGCTCTGTAAAGACTAATTTCATATTGATTATGTGTTTGAATGTGAGTGTTGTGAGTATGTTTTAATATATCTCCCCTGCATAATAAAGAAATTTGTTTCAGAGAATATAGACCAGAGTTAACTTTTTCCAAAATGTGTTTAACGTAGAGGTTCCAACAAAAGTTGCAATCTACCTTGAGCCCCAAAAACATGACAGATCAGTTGTATAAATTTCTGCATCAAATATCAAATATTTAAATACCAATATATTAAGTTGTTTTTTGTATTTGCTCAGAAGTGTAGTTTTCTTTATATAAGCTTAATTTATGGTCTTAAAAAATGAGTTTATATTATCCAATTCAGCGTAAATAATGAGTTCCAGTTCATCCTGTGATCCACCAGACATCTTAAAATTATCATCATCAGCATACAAATATAAACTTCTTGAAGGTGAAAAAGCTAAAACAGGTATTAATGAAATTCCCCTATAGGGAAGAAGCTATTACCGTAGTCCGCATGGTAAGACCTAGACCCGGGACCATGATAACTTTTCGTGTTGAGGTCCTCATACCCCAAAAACACCATTAGTTCAAGACTGTATATATATACATATGTGTCTGTGAGCACGATAACTCTAGTAAAAATAATCCAATTTTGATGAAATTTGGTATAAACGTGTAAAGCAGCATTTATGACTTTAAGTTTGAAAACCAGATAGATCGACCTATACGAAGGGGTATTTTGGGGAGGTTTTATACCCCGAAAATCTTTTTTGAGTTTTTTACATATGATTTTTGAAAAAAGTCAAATTTTAGTTTTTTCTTTTGGAATCACCTGAAAAATACGCACAGTTTGGTGTTTTGATCATTGCTCTACGTTAAATAGTTACAGAGATATTGAAAGTCCTAACACAGTACCTTGTCCAATGTTATTCTTATGGAGAATAAGAAAAATTGTATATCTCACTTATTTATCAACTTATCCTGATGAAACTTGGTATATTACTTTATATCTTTGTGGTCTATTGATATTTGCACTAAAAAACATTTTTTGGCCGATAGTTCCTGTAGCAGCAAACCTGTGTACTCAGCCCCCATGTTATTCTTATAGAGAATAAGTAACGTGTTATCTCCCTTAATTATGAACATAAATTAATACAATTTGGTATGTGGCTTTACCTATAGTTGAGTTATATTGATATTTGTTTAAACCCCCATTTGTTGTGTCCCTTGCTTCAGCAAACCTGCATACTCAGCCGCCATGTTATTCTTATGGAGAATAATTAAAATGTCATAAATCGTTTATTTATGAATGTATATTGATGAAACTTGGTATGTGGCTTTATGTGGTATTAAGATACATATATATGAATTGGAAATTAGCTGAGTACACAGGTTTGCTGCTATGGGGGTATTTTATAATTTTAAATAGCAGATAAAATAAAAGGGCCACTTGTGGTCTTAAGGGTACCCCCATTTAACACTTTTAATTTTTATCGGAATTTCATAATTGAAATCTTTTTTTTTAATTTCATATTTCTAAAAACTGATTCCATATTTTATTGCAAAATATACTAGAGTGAGCTACCCCTGCTTTAACTCTAAGTTAGATGATAACAAAGATTGTGGATGAGTTTATACCTCAAGCTAATATCTGTTCCATAAATAACCTGTTAAGGCATTGACAATTTTACCCTCAAGGATCTTTCCTTAGTTCTTCCAGGTTACTTAAATTTTATCCAGGAAAAATTTATAGAAGAAGTTGAAGCAATTCAATTTTAATATTTAATTTCTTTGTCATTGTTTGGGAAATGTCATGCTCTTAATTTAAACAGGGTAAAATAACAAAAGTTAAACTTTATTCAACATAATAATAAAGAGCAATCAAAATTTAAACATCTCACAAGAATATGTAATTCCAAATATTTTTGGAAAAGAATGGAGGGGCACTCAATAACAAGAGAGTGAGAGATAATAAGAGTTATCAAGCCCCAGTGGACATTGGCCAGAGCTAGTCATGGCTCCGGGCCCTCCAACGGTTTGTCTTCTAGCTTTCACGCTCCTATTGGTTCCATTCTGTTATGGTAAGTCAACCTTTCAACTTATTTTTTACGTGACAAAATATTTTATTTTTGGGAATATGTAGACAAGACAACTGACTTTAATCTAATCCCTAAATTAGTGAAGAGCTAACAAATATTTTCTCACCCCAGTCGATGGCTTTAACACTAAAATAGGTTTTAAAAATTAAATTTTGTGATAATTGTCTAGCATTGTAAAATTTCTACTTAACTAATAAGATCTGTGTGAACAAATAAATGATTAGAATATTGAAAATAACAGAAAAAATAAATAAATATGTAGTTCAAAACAAATTTGCTGTAGAAGAAAAGCACCTTGGTGTTAGTGTTGCTTTATAACGGTAATTTGTATTAATCACTGATCTGCGTCTCAGCTAATCACCAATGTACAAATTGATCTAACCTCTTAACACTGCACCAATCACTCATTACAGTGCGGTTAAGTTATTTTGAGCTGTTATTTTGTAATCGTAGGTTTTAGTTGATAGCATTAAAATTTAAGTGTGTTGATAGCATTAAAATTTAAGTATAAGTTGGTTAGTATTATATAAGTACAAGTTTATCTGTATCGACAACAATTTTAATTTCAATGTTTATATGTCATAATAATAATAATATATTCAGACCAGCTTTCTTAATATCTTTTATTGTTTGTTCTGTTTAAGGAAAGCTAAAGTGAACTATTAACAAACACTCTCGGATAATTCACTCTTCCGTCAATTATCTGGGATACATAGTAATCTATGAACCATGTAAGATATAGACTAGATCTAAATTTCACTCATGTCCATACAGTCGCAAAGAGTCAGTAGCTAAACACAGTGGGGTTGTGACGGCAATGTCCTTTTCTTAACATCCCAATCAGCACAAATCGTTGGGCCAACGTTGGAAAATGGTCGGCGGAAATGGTTGGCCAACAGTGGGCATTTCGCAAGACGCGAGATTGGCCCATCGATGGATTTCATTATCCAACAATGCCAACCAATACCCAACCAAATGCCAACGGGTTGTAATTTTTTATTTAAATGCTTATTTTAATTTTTAAAATCATGATTTATCTAATTGAATTGTTTAGTAAACCAATTATAGACATTTAAAAAAATGAATTAAGTTGCAAAAATATCGAGTCACGGTCGGGTCTCAAACCTAAAACCTTTGTGTTACTGAACATTGTACCCAATGAATATATAATATGAATATATAATATATTATATGAATATGTTATATGAATATATAATTAATAATAATATAATGGTAGGATTTGCCAACAATAGCATTTGATGGCCCAACGTCAGCTATGGTTGGATTTGCCAACGTGGGCTAGCCAACGATTGGTTCGTTAGCCCAACCGCGTTAATGCCAACCAACCATTTCCCTACCATATCCTTCAATGCCAACGATGGCCCAACGTTGGCCCAACGATGTGTGCTGCTGGGGATTATCAGGATTACTTTTTGTGTACAGCTGCATAAACATCTTAGTGTGTGTAGTTTGTCAGACTATTTAACTATTATTTTAAAATATTATGTTTACCAAATTAAGCTATAATACAACAATTTATAAGCTATTTGTGACAGTATTACGGATAGAAACAAATCCAGATAATCTGAAGCTAATATAACATATCGCATCAATAATGACACCCACAATACTATCGCATCAATAGGGACACTAGTACCTGCAATATTGATGCTGAAAATTGTGTGGAAAAACTGTAAAACGGAATATATACAGTGTTTCTTTGACTGTCTAATACACAATCCAATCACAGCTACAAACGCAACATTACCTCACAAGTTGTGGTTAGTAATGAACGGTCAACCAATGAGGTTAAATATATCGAGAGGTCTCGTCTGGGGTAAAAAAGTGAACATGGTCGACCGCCATTTTCCTGTAACCAATCAAATCCTCTCTTCACGAGTTAAATGTTTGTCAACTGACTATCTTATAACTCGTGAAGAGAGGATTAGATGTTGGTTTCCATGGGAGCAGAGTTGACAGAGGGGTAACCATTTAGGTTGATTTAGGTTAAGGTTGGTTGTCGACCATTTAGGCTGCACTTTTTTACACAAGATGAGACCTCTAGATATATTTAACCTCGTTGGTATATTAATGTATTGCGGTCGCGTCTGAGACTTAGAAGGTGCTAGCGTGAGAGAAAAATCACGATTTGACTGTAATTTACATTTTTTCATGCAACCTCATCCGGTTAATCCGGGATCTGGATGATTTGGGTGCGGATAATTTGAGGTTTACAGTATTTTACTTTGAGGGGACAGACCACTGAGGAAATCTTGAAAATCTTCAATGAAATCATAGGTCGAGTTATACCTCATTTTAAAGGTCTTAGTAAAACATTTTGCTGCACACCGCCTCAAAACGTTTTAGGATAAAAATAACAATTATAAGAGGTTTATTTGTACTGAACAGTTGAAAACACCATTGTAACAACTACACAATCACCAAACTAAGTCAGGAATCAACACAGCTAAGAGGTTTATCTGTACTGAATAGTTGAAAACACCATTGTAACAACGACACAATCACCAAACTAAGTCAGGAATCAACACAGCTAAGAGGTTTATCTGTACTGAACAGTTGAAAACACCATTGTAACAACTACACAATCACCAAACTAAGTCAGGAATCAACACAGCTAAGAGGTTTATCTGTACTGAATAGTTGAAAACACCATTGTAACAACGACACAATCACCAAACTAAGTCAGGAATCAACACAGCTAAGAGGTTTATCCGTACTGAATAGTTGAAAACACCTTTGTAACAACTGCACAATCACCAAACTAAGTCAGGAATCAACACAGCTAAGAGGTTTATCTGTACTGAATAGTTGAAAACACCATTGTAACAACGACACAATCACCAAACTAAGTCAGGAATCAACACAGCTAAGAGGTTTATCCGTACTGAATAGTTGAAAACACCATTGTAACAACTACACAATCACCAAACTAAGTCAGGAATCAACACAGCTAAGAGGTTTATCTGTACTGAACAGTTGAAAACACCTTTGTAACAACTACACAATCACCAACTAAGTCAGGAATCAACACAGCTAAGAGGTTTATCTGTACTGAACAGTTGAAAACGCCTTTGTAACAACTACACAATCACCAAACTAAGTCAGGAATCAACACAGCTAAGAGGTTTATCTGTACTGAACAGTTGAAAACACCTTTGTAACAACTACACAATCACCAAACTAAGTCAGGAATCAACACAGCTAAGAGGTTTATCGCTGTACTGAACAGTTGAAAACACCATTGTAACAACTGCACAATCACCAAACTAAGTCAGGAATCAACACAGCTAAGAGGTTTATCAGTACTGAACAGTTGAAAACACCTTTGTAACAACTACACAATCACCAAACTAAGTCAGGAATCAACACAGCTAAGAGGTTTATCGCTGTACTGAATAGTTGAAAACACCATATTGTAACAACTACACAATCACCAAACTAAGTCAAGAATCAACACAGCTAAGAGGTTTATCTGTACTGAACAGTTGAAAACACCATTGTAACAACTACACAATCACCAAACTAAGTCAGGAATCAACACAGCTAAGAGGTTTATCGCTGTACTGAACAGTTGAAAACACCATTGTAACAACTGCACAATCACCAAACTAAGTCAGGAATCAACACAGCTAAGAGGTTTATCAGTACTGAACAGTTGAAAACACCTTTGTAACAACTACACAATCACCAAACTAAGTCAGGAATCAACACAGCTAAGAGGTTTATCGCTGTACTGAATAGTTGAAAACACCATATTGTAACAACTACACAATCACCAACTAAGTCAGGAATCAACACAGCTAAGAGGTTTATCTGTACTGAACAGTTGAAAACGCCTTTGTAACAACTACACAATCACCAAACTAAGTCAGGAATCAACACAGCTAAGAGGTTTATCTGTACTGAACAGTTGAAAACACCTTTGTAACAACTACACAATCACCAAACTAAGTCAGGAATCAACACAGCTAAGAGGTTTATCGCTGTACTGAACAGTTGAAAACACCATTGTAACAACTACACAATCACCAAACTAAGTCAGGAATCAACACAGCTAAGAGGTTTATCTGTACTGAACAGTTGAAAACACCTTTGTAACAACTACAAAATCACCAAACTAAGTCAGGAATCAACACAGCTAAGAGGTTTATCGCTGTACTGAATAGTTGAAAACACCATATTGTAACAACTACACAATCACCAAACTAAGTCAGGAATCAACACAGCTAAGAGGTTTATCGCTGTACTGAATAGTTGAAAACACCATATTGTAACAACTACACAATCACCAAACTAAGTCAGGAATCAACACAGCTAAGAGGTTTATCGCTGTACTGAATAGTTGAAAACACCATATTGTAACAACTACACAATCACCAAACTAAGTCAGGAATCAACACAGCTAAGAGGTTTATCGCTGTACTGAACAGTTGAAAACACCATTGTAACAACTACACAATCACCAAACTAAGTCAGGCATCAACACACATTTCTGAGAGTTCTCCATTTCTTGAAAATAACTGGCACTATATAATACGCCTCATAATTACAACCAAAGTTTATTTTATCAATCTAAATAAAAACATGGTTGATAAAAGATAACAATAGCAAACTATTCTTTCTCTTTACAAAACCATGACAGACCGTATTTTATCCATTTATCTAAGGAATATTTTTGTACCAATATCAAGTTAATTCATGTTATGATCTACATTGCAGCTGATCTAGAGCCCACATTCCAACACTGTTGCCAGTTGGGCATAACGGTAGCGGCTCAAAACCAGAAGTGTGATGAGGCAACCTCCGGTACCCCGGTGCAAGGCATACCGGCTGAGCAACAGAGCATATGCTTGTCCACAATGCAGCTCTGTTGTGCTCAAACCCTCAGGTACAAACCTTACCTCTCACTCTGGGATTGGGACTTAATTAGACTCATCAAAACCGTAGAATTGAACCTCAAGGACAGTTACTGAAAGGCAAGTTTGGTCTATAGTTTATGTAATGATACTGGTACACAATTTAAATTGTTCGCCTGGATGATAGTTATTAAAAAAATAATAGTACAGTAGATGTTCGCTAATCCGGCACGTTCGGGACTGGCAGTGTCGGATTACCGAAAATGTCGGATTACTGAGCGCCGTCTAAAAATAGCTGTTATTGCGAGAATAGCGGAAAGTAGAGAGGCAAAAGGAAATCATTGGTTAGCGAGTCATTATTCCGTGTTTTATTGCTTTCCCTTATCTCGGTAGTAATGGAAATTGTTAAAAACAAAACAACATTTCAACCAGAAAATGGATTTACAGTATTATATTTTAATTCAAACAGTAAATTTTAATTACTCCTGCCGATTGCCCGCGAACTCTGCCGATCATGCCCGAACTCTACCAAACTTGCCCGAAAAACGTATTTTAGAAAAAAAAAACAGTGTACAAACATTTATTTTAGAACCCGTTGACCGATGCCGGATTATTGAAAGTGCCGGAGCATCGGATGCCGGACTAGCGGGCTTTTACTGTAATTCTGTTCTATGAGTAGTACTTTGAACATTTCATCTATATTTCAGTGTTATATTTATTGGGGTTTATCTTAGAAACAAACAGGAGTAGTCAGAGAGTCTTAACTCTGAAACCACCACCTTCCCAACAAGATTTAGTCCCTCAAAATATTTTTTATGTAACAATCATTCGAAGAACAAGAAACTACTTTATTTGCCCTGATGCATTCTGGGTAAATTGAGCTTTAAATGAACACCTAGACATAACCTCTGAAGTTCACAACTTGATTATTATTTAATTACTAGCTGCTATGCCCGTGCTTTGCAACGGGGTGAAAATTCAGAGTAGAAAAATTGTAGCAATTGAAACAATGACAGTCTGAAGTTAGATATAATCCTTATAACAGCTGTTTATTTAAATGAATTGAATTATGAAAAACACGTGATATAAACCAAATAAAACTCGCACCCATATGAATAACATGGGGACTTGGAAGTCCTGTGGGCAGAGCCCTAAGGACTTTTCTAAACGGCAATAGGCCTATGGCACTCCTGGGTACATATTTGTGCAAAACTCCAGCAGAATTGTTCCAGTGGTTTTGGTGCAATAGAGCAGTGGAGAGTTAGACACAACCTCGTTTTTATAATAGTAGTATTGATTAGTGATATCATCAAATTTGTAAGGTAATTTAAAATATTTAATATTGATTATTTAATTCTTCTCTGTTAAATAATCAAATATTTTTGCCAGTTTAATGTATCGTACCAGTTTGAAACCAACTTGACCTTAACAGTGTAAATGATTACGAACAAAATAGAAATATATAGTTGTTAAATTTTGCAGTGTTAAATTTATTAAAATACAAAAGTTCATGAATTTAATTATTTTATAGAGACATCCAGTGCAAAGAAGGCAAACAAGCTGCCACCAGAGGAAGTAGCTGTCATACTTCCAAGCATGAGGACAGTAAGGTATGGTGGTCCGTCATAAAGTTATTGATTGTTAACATGTCATTTAAAATAAAAGGGAAAACAATAATATTTATTTTAAACATATTACATTTCAATACCAACTTAAAGTACAATTGAATCGGCGTTGTATAGTCCGTTACAGTTTTTTTTATATCTACACAACATAAGCCATTCTGGTATTACAAAGGTATTGATTGAATACTCAACGAATAGTAATTTATTCAGTATTTAATCAAGGACCTGGGGGCCGAGCTTTGCTCTGGGTAAGGCCAGTAAGTTTATTTAGATGACGGAGTAATATTTCACCACTTCCCCCGGTGATAATCAGATTTGTATAACTCATTTGCCTCTTTTCTACATTTTTAAGGTCACTCCAGTTGTTATTTATAGCTCAATGTCCCTTTGATTTATTTTATTACTATATATATGTAATCTTCACTCAAATCTTTTAATCTCTGCTCTCAGGAAACCACATGTTAATAATCGTAAACAACATGAGTATTACTTTGACAGTTCCCTGGTTGATTATGAATAGCTGTTACAATTCTTTTGTTTTGATTTGATACTCCATAAGCCCAATATTAATTTTTTTAACTTTTCATTTTAGTTTTTTTACATAAGTTGATTTTTCCTGGGGATGAGGCCTGTCTATAACTTATTTTTATACCAGAACTTAGTTATTTCCAAAATTTGAAGGAAATCCTCGGAGCCGTTTTCGAGATAATTGTGCAACCAACCAACCAATCAAGCAAACATTGCTCATATAAGAGTATAGGATACATTATTGTTATGGGCATGGACAATAAATTTATTTATTTATACATGTAAGATCATAAAAAAATGATTATACGTTTATTTTACAAATTATGGGACATAATTTAACCACTTTATATCAATCAAGCAATCCAAAGGTTAACATAATTAATTTTAACGATTAAGATTTTGTTTGCTAATTTTTAACTGAATTTATACTCTGATTACCGGTATACCAAATACAGTTAATTTTATTTCACCCTGCCTATGATCAAGATGTATAAAAGAGAGGTGTGTGCATGATCAGCTAATTTGACGTAGATGGGCTCGCTCGCTAGCGCAGCCAATGACATGGCTGCAAACCTTACTTATTTAGTCTGCTGAAATGTCAGTTTTGTGTCAAAGACATTGTTTGTTTACTATTATTGCGAGCCCATCTACGTCACATCATAATAATGCACACTACTCTCTTACATACATCTTGGCCTATGATAACATGGGATTAATACAAAATTACAAAATATAATTACACTTACACTGCTTTATATACATACCTTTACTACACTGAGACTTTCCTAAATGTTTATTTTATAATTTTTGCCACCAAACGTTCAGGCTGATAACCTAATTTATCCGAATGCAAGTTCGCAAGTATTAAAATGCTTTTAAGTATACATAAGTTATTTTGTTTTAATAAGCTATACTCTATGCCATGTTCACTGTGCAGTAAAGGTTGTATGGGAGATAGCCATGCTACTACCTGAGCTGTGTTCATCGGGTTTGTCATAAGTGGGTGTGCTGCGTTCAATGGTGAACTGTTGAACTATCTTGGGAGATGAACACAGCACAACTATGTTGTGAGACGATAGAGCTCAGAAGTTAGAAGATAAACAAATCGTTTGGTTTTTCTATTGATCTATCAACTTTTTGTATATCAAGTGTATTAGCCATGTTATATTTCAATTTTGTCCTTGTACTGTAGAGAAGAGATAATACATCTAGATTGATCAAACTATGGTTAAAAGTGTTTTAAGCAAAATGTAAGCATTTTCTATTAATTAAAAAAATCTACACTTATAGCGCCTAATATCAAAGGTATTGTTTTTATGTTTCTTTATTTATTATTAATGATATTTTATCTGACAGAAAGCTCAGAAAATAATTAGTGTGAAATTTGTAAATGGAGAATAATGTGGAGAAACGTAGGCACTATGAAATCAATATAATAGTAGTACAATATACGTCTTGAACCTTATGCCCCGCATCCTTCCTGTGGTTTACCAATTTTCCTCATTTAAAGTTCTTCCAATTTTTACAAAAAAATCTATCGATAAGACAAAGTTCAGTTAAATTTAAGCAGTTAATTTTATTCATAGTAGAAAATAATTATTAAAAGATTGCAGAAAGATGAATAATATCAATGTTGGCAGTACTGTTGTGAGGCGTGTAAACTCGGGATGATATCCGGCTCGATGGCAATGGGTTGTGAGTTCCGGGAGTTCTCGCTAGGGGAGATATGGGATGAAACGTACCAGTCCTGCTGTGTCAGCATCTCAGGCTCCCAGCCGCAGCCCCCCGCACTGCCCCCGGCAACGGCCCCCACACCCCCGCCTGCTCCTCCCTCCAAGCCGCAGAGGAAACAACATTCAAATGGTATAGACCCAGGTTACCAACCGAATAAATCTTTAAGATGAAATTATTTGTAATCAAAACTTATCATACCTCTCCTACATAGTTTTGTAATAGTAAAAGTGGAACCACTAACTCGTTCGCTGCTCAGTGGCAAAACTGGTCTTTTGCTGAGTGTGAAAATGTTATTTAAAAATAAACCATACTGCATTCTGAATTTCTATAAAATAGTTTCCATAGAGATCCAGAGGTAGCAGCACCATCGTATCAAAAAAAAATCTGCCAAGCAAATGCTGCTCAAATATTTAAAAAATATGAAAAATGGGTCTAAAATTTGATCCCAGCTCCTGTCTACGGCCTTAAGTGGTGAAAGCACAATGCCGCAGAAAACATAGTTCAATATTTGTTGGTTGTTTTCTGTTGGTTTGTTGTTGTGATGTTTACACTATTGTCAATTTCATCCACTGTTCATAATATCTCACTCTGTGAGGATGTGTATAATCCTTGTGTTTTTCCACTTTAAAGTTGCTGTTAAAACAACAGATGTTCGGTAATTGGAACAAGCTGTATGCAGTAGTATCTACTGTACTAAGCCCATAATTTACAAAAGTGTCCTAACAAATTTCAGCAATGATAAGGTACAAAGTATTTGGACAATAATAAGGTATCCCTTTAAGACTCAAACTTGTTTTTAGTTCAGTACCTACTGAAAAAGGTTTATACCCTGGAAACCAAACAATTAGCATCCTTTAAAGTCACAATTTATATCTTCTCTGACATTTAAGTTGATTATTTTTATGAGTTTAGAGAACATTTGCGAGCTGTTGAAGGGGGAGTTGTGTGCTCACATCTGCATTCCCGCGGGAGCTGGATCCTATCGTTGTGACTGTGAACCGGGGTTCACACTTATGGCTGACAGGAAGTCATGCCAACAGGCCAAAGTACTCAACAGGTATGCCCTCACAAAGACTGATGAAACTGATGATACAATTCCAGATACATTACAGTATTTAGGTGCCATACACATATTACGTAACACATTTTTTCATCATTTCAGAACCCCCCCATGTAACGCACCATAACTCTTGACCCTCCCCCCACTCCCCCAATGTGTTACGTAACTCAATCGTAGTAGGCTTTAAAACAGCTTAAACCTTTTAAACATATGTTGTGGTTTAAACCTTTTAAACCTTTTAAAAAAACCGTTTAAACCGTTTAAACCTTTTAAACTCCATATTAGCAATTAGGAATATGGATTTCAGTGAGCCAATAAACTTTACATTACTTTATTTTAACAAAATTTCTTAATAACTTATTTCAAAGCAAAATGGATACAAACAATCAAGAATGTTACTAATAATATAAACCAAATAAACTATCTCAGCTAAAACGTAACAATTTTAATTTATAACTAATATAAATACAAAATAACTTTAATAAACTAAATATGTCGGTGGCATTGCGCAATATACTGTATCAAGTCATGATTTTACGCTCTAAAACAACACAAAACATAGGTCTAAAGCAATACAGAACTTAATCAAAACACGTTATGTATTTTTAGTTTAACTGTTAAAATAGTATAATAGTATTTGTTATATAACTGACTGTAACCATGATTTAGATATAAATTTGATTATTTTTTTAATTTTGAAAAATTTTTAACAGTATCAACAGATACAGAGCTCTTAGGGTTAATATGTGTGAGTTACGTAACGTTGATCCAAACCCCCCCCTCCCCCACATAACGCTACGCCATACCCCCTCCCCCCCTTAAGTGTGTTATATAATATGTGTATGGCCCGATATATGACTGTTGATATTACGGTTATTTTTATTCTATAACACGGTATGTGATATTCTTTGAAATGAGTATTTTTAAGATGGATGAACTAATATAAATAGTGGATGTATTTTGTATTGAATTGTATTCACCAAAAAGATTATTTTAATTCAATATACTGGTTTATTACTTAATTTTGGTATCCTTTATTTTTAAAGTTCAGTTGTTATTTGAGTAACCAGTTTTACTAGAAATGTTGTTACTCTTTTTTTACTAATTTATGTTTTTAAATGTTAAACAAAAATCAATTGGCATATCTAAGGCTAGATGAACTGTGCTTTAATTGAGCATCTTCCATCACCAAAGCCCCTTATTGTCTTTACTTATTTTGTTAATAAAGATTATATTTTTATTATATGCATAAGCGCAAAAAAGATACATCAAATTGTTCAGGCTATTTTTCAATTTTCAAATTTAAGGTCTTTAGAAGTTTTTGATTTTAAAACAACATGTGCTCCGTGCAGGTGTGAAGTCAGCAACCCCTGCCAGCAACGCTGTACGGACACAGGCATTGCCATCGAGTGCTCCTGTCAGAGTGGATTCCAGCTTGATTCAGATAACAAGTCTTGTATAGGTAGTGTTGCCATAGTTTTCCGCCAGGGGAAAAATATATCAAAATTTACATTGCATGAATTTTAATGTAACAAATAACTCCTTTTGATGGAATATTTCAAACTAAAATTTTAGAGTAGATCTTGTGATTTGTTGATTCAAAATCTATATACCTTAAAACTCTACTCCGAACAATTTTAAGTTCTGGTTTAAAAAAATGCAGTATCAAATCCAATGTTATTGAAGTGTAACTTTGTAAGTAGTTAATTGCCATGCTTTGTCAAATAATCGGTATCAGGAAACTGACACATACTTTCTCCCTTTTAGCCAAACTTGAACTAAAAAATTATTTTTCATTTACTAAATATAGAATATGAAGTACAGAAAAATGTAATAAAATTGTCTGAAATAGTTGTTTTCAGAAATATCCACCCAAATCCTTTTTTGGGAGGCACTATAGAATCCATTGCTACACACAGTGGTTTTGAGAGGGAAAATGCCCCCTTGTCCCCCCCAGGGTTAAATGGCAACATATTTCGAACATCCTCTGTTGGTCAATGCTAACTTGACCTGCATATCAAGTTTTAATGAAATTGATCAGTAAATAACAGAGAAATTTTTTTGTATTCCCCATAAGAATAACATTGGACAACGTACTGCGTTTACCGCTAAATGAAAATTTCAATTTTCTCCGCAACTAGCAATCGTAGAATAGTAATTCAAATTACTAATTTATTTAGTTTTATGAGCTATTTTGAATGGTGAATAGTAATATTTTTTAACATTTTTTTTTAATGAAAAATCCAAAAAACAGATTTGTTTATGTTTTAAGTCCTGTAATTTCTGAACCCGAATTTTTCCAGAAATGCGGGTGGTGTCATTTTGTTGGAAACCTAAAGCTCTACAAACAACTACAGTTTAATCAAAATCGTTAGAGCCGTTTTTGAGAAATTCAGATTTTTCATGTTTTTTGGCGATTTTTGGGGGATAATTACCCTTAAAAATCAAAAATGAAAAAAGTGCCTGGAGATATCGAGGATTAGTACCTACATACCAAATTTCATAAAAATCGGTCCATTGGTTAGGTCTCTAGCTCTGTACACATCCAAACAGACACACACTGACACACACACACACACACACACACACACACACACACACACACACACACACACACACACACACACACACACACACACACACACAGACAGACATCATGTAAAAACCACTTTTTTGGGTTCAGGGAGCACCAAAACACATATTTCCACTAATAACTCAAATTCAAAAATTTTGACGAAAACAATACTTTCTCCATACTATGTATAATGGACCTGGTGTAGCTCACTTTTTATTTAATCGCAAACCTTCCCTCTCCAGGGTCAGCCTTAGGCAGCGAGGCAACCGTGCCGGGCCTAGTTCTTTTGGGGGCCCTGCCCTGACCCTAATTACAGGTTTCATAAAAATATAAAAATTACAAACATAACATGTTTTTGAATAATTATAATGTTTTTTCTTAAATTTGAATACTAATTAATTATGGAATCGGACTTCCACACAATGTTGTGAGTTGGAAATATCCCTAATATCAGGTTGTATATCAATACTAAGTGTAATATACACACGAGTGCTAATTGTTCATGACAAATACTATGTGTTCCAGCTTCATTGATGGCTGGTGATTGGCGATACGGTTGTCATTTAGTACCTGGTTTATTTGTAATTTACAAAAGTCAATAATTATTTAGCCGATCTCATTTATTTACTATTTACTTACATAGAAATACTACAAGGCCTGTTTGTCAGTTAAGACTGATTTTATGTGTTCCCTCGGCTGAAGTTACGCGGTCTAGCCCTTACTTACAGCTGATATTACATGGTCCAGCCCTTACAGCTGATATTACATGGTGTAGCCCTTACTTACATGGTTTGATGGTCATCCATGACTCATTTATCACCCAGTCATCATATTTGCTGATTTTACATGTTTCAGTCACCTTTCACAGCTGATTTCACACAATCCAGCAGTTTGATTTGTCAAAGATCCTCTGCAGAATGGCGGTATAACAATTTGCTCATTTTTTAAAATTTTTAATTGAGTTAGTAGAAGTGAAAACTCAAATTACCTAATGCTTACAAATCTCTAAAAATACATTGTTTCAAAATTGAACGAACGCTGTTTTTGGCGTATGTGGACCTCAAAATGAAAAGAACAGTCTTTGGCCTAGGCTTTTCCATACCACCTACAGTACCTAATAGCTTTTTCCAGTGGGAAATGTTCTAGAAATGTACAATTTCCTCCCTTATACAAATCATCTTAATACGATGGAACACCTCCCAACTCTACCTTTAAACTGTTGAATTTTGACAAAGCATTACAACCGCTGGTCTAGAATCTACCCGTGGCCAACATTGTGTAATCCTTTGTAACTGACTTTGTCTGTAAACTCGATCTCAAAAGATCGTTTAAGTCGGAAACCGCTTTTTAAAGATTCACTAATTGAATATTCAGTGCAAAGTTAAGTGGTTGCTATTTTCACTCAATAGCCTGTTTATGTTTGATTGTAAGGCAAAGTGTTCTAGATGAAGTGTTCTGATAATTAATGTACAATTAGATATTGACGAGTGCGCACTGGAGCAACATGACTGCTCGCAAGACCAGACGTGCCACAACGAGCTGGGGACGTTCTCTTGCCGAGACAAGCCTGCGAGTCAGCCTACCCCCACCAGCAACACGTCCAGTACCCCTCCCCATGTTACACCCTTCCCAGGTTAGTTAAAATGAAAATTGGATCCACCAGGCCTAATTGTGGAACTAACAGTACGCTTGAACTATATGGAATTGTGCCCCTTCCACTACTACACAGCTTTGAACTTAGTTTGCATAAATAATTACCTCGCCTTCTGATTCGGTGTTAGTCTATATGTGCCCCTTCCACCACTACACAGCTTTGAACTTAGTTTGCATACATAATTACCTCGCCTTCTGATTCGGTGTTAGTCTATATGTGCCCCTTCCACCACTACACAGCTTTGAACTTAGTTTGCATAAATAATTACCTCGCCTTCTGATTCGGTGTTAGTCTATATGTGCCCTTTCCACCACTACACAGCTTTGAACTTAGTTTGCATAAATAATTACCTCGCCTTCTGATTCGGTGTTAGTCTATATGTGCCCTTCCACCACTACACAGCTTTGAACTTAGTTTGCATACATAATTACCTCGCCTTCTGATTTGGTGTTTGTCTATATGTGCCCCTTCCACCACTACACAGCTTTGAACTTAGTTTGCATACATAATTACTTCGCCTTCTGATTTGGTGTTAGTCTATATGTGCCCCTTCCACCACTACACAGCTTTGAACTTAGTTTGCATACATAATTACCTCGCCTTCCGATTCGGTGTTAGTCTATATGTGCCCCTTCCACCACTACACAGCTTTGAACTTAGTTTGCATACATAATTACCTCACCTTCCGATTCGGTGTTAGTCTATATGTGCCCCTTCCACCACTACACAGCTTTGAACTTAGTTTGCATACATAATTACCTCGCCTTCTGATTCGGTGTTAGTCTATATGTGCCCCTTCCACCACTACACAGCTTTGAACTTAGTTTGCATACATAATTACCTCGCCTTCCGATTCGGTGTTATGTGCCCCTTCCACCACTACACAGCTTTGAACTTAGTTTGCATACATAATTACCTCGCCTTCTGATTCGGTGTTAGTCTATATGTGCCCCTTCCACCACTACACAGCTTTGAACTTAGTTTGCATACATAATTACCTCGCCTTCCGATTCGGTGTTAGTCTATATGTGCCCCTTCCACCACTACACAGCTTTGAACTTAGTTTGCATACATAATTACCTCGCCTTCCGATTCGGTGTTAGTCTATATGTGCCCCTTCCACCACTACACAGCATTGAACTTAGTTTGCATACATAATTACCTCGCCTTACGATTCGGTGTTAGTCTATATGTGCCCCTTCCACCACTACACAGCTTTGAACTTAGTTTGCATACATAATTACCTCGCCTTCCGATTCGGTGTTAGTCTATATGTGCCCCTTCCACCACTACACTGCTTTGAACTTAGTTTGCATTCATAATTACCTCGCCTTCTGATTCAGTGTTAGTCTATATGTGCCCCTTCCACCACTACACAGCTTTGAACTTAGTTTGCATACATAATTACCTCGCCTCCTGATTCGGTGTTAGTCTATATGTGCCCCTTCCACCACTACACAGCTTTGAACTTAGTTTGCATAAATAATTACCTCGCCTTCTGATTCGGTGTTAGTCTATATTTGCCCCTTCCACCACTACACAGCTTTGAACTTAGTTTGCATACATAATTACCTCGCCTTCTGATTCGGTGTTAGTCTATATGTGCCCCTTCCACCACTACACTGCTTTGAACTTAGTTTGCATTCATAATTACCTCGCCTTCTGATTCGGTGTTAGTCTATATGTGCCCCTTCCACCACTACACAGCTTTGAACTTAGTTTGCATACATAATTACCTCGCCTCCTGATTCGGTGTTAGTCTATATGTGCCCCTTCCACCACTACACAGCTTTGAACTTAGTTTGCATAAATAATTACCTCGCCTTCTGATTCGGTGTTAGTCTATATGTGCCCCTTCCACCACTACACAGCTTTGAACTTAGTTTGCATACATAATTACCTCGCCTTTTGATTCGGTGTTAGTCTAGATATCGCTTTATAGAAGCTGGAAAGAATTCCATTATTCAACTTTTAATACTTCAGGATAGAATCTGATAGTTCAAAAGAACTTCCGCTCCTAGCCAAGAAAGTTTAAGCACCTCAGTTTAATCTCATCAAAGATAACTAACAGCTAGTGGAAATTAGGACATTTATCAAGTAACTGAATTTAATGTGAAGTAATCAAATACTGTGCTGAACTACATTATTAACCCTTTGCGCTCGGATAGGTTCTTTAGAAATGGTCCCCTGGGGTCGTCTGTCCACACTCTGTGGCCGCAGCCATTTTCCCGCCAGCCAGGATTTTTTTCTGTCACACTTATGCTCAGCGCCTACGTGTCCACACCCAGTGGACAGAGTTAAATGGTGCGTGCGATCGCGAACGCTCGCATGTCCACTGTGTGTGGACAGTGACAACGCATACTTTTACAACATTTAATATTCTTTCTACTGCATTGTTCTGAAATCTGATGGTGGATTTCGGAACTAGATCAATCCCAGAATGCAACGGGCATAAATGTCGGCTGTTGCATTCTAATGTAAACAGTAAACAACAACAGTTAGTCAAGCGCTTTTGTCTTACGCTGTGTAGTCTTTGGCTTATATACCTGATAACTATTATTATACAAAATATTTCAAGGTTTCTTATCTTTTAATATGGAGGAAACATTACGTTCCGACGAAATTCGTAACACGCTTGAGGGTCAAAGTGAGTGTGGCAGTGATTTGGACCATGAAAGTGACATCGACTGTATTTATGTTATAAGCAGTTTACTTAACTTATTTCTTAAAATTTTCTTAAACATAATTAACAATAAGTAAATTATGTGATTTTCGATGGTAAATAAATAAGTTTCAAAGTATACAACGAGTTTTCCTTAGACCTTGAATGTACGCTTCAACTTGATGTTTCAGTCTAGAGTGAAGAAAATAATTCCGAGCTGGCAGAAGCAGACGACCGACAATGGCTGCCGAGCTGGCGACGAAATCTAGTGCGGCCACTGAGTGTGGACATGCGAGCTCTGGGCACTGAGCGTCAGAAAATAATTCCCAGCTGACGCAGACTCCATACTGTCCACTGAGTGTGGACATACGAGCGCAAAGGGTTAATATTAACCGGCACAAAAAATACAAATTAGTCAAAATTGCCTGTAGCTGTCATTATTTTAATGTTGTTTCTGAGCTTACTAATTCAGAGGTATATATTATTTGTATTATTTTTAAAGCCTAGACAGTATTTGACGCAACCACTTACATTCAGTTCCTAGTGATTGGTGTTTGATTCCAAATTATATTCCAGATTACAGCGCAGCCTCAGAGGGGAAGGAGCCTAACAACAGTATTCCTGCTAAGGGGGAGGATCGATGTCCCTTTGGATACATTTTCAATCCGGGAACCCAGCTGTGTCAAGGTACGACATTTTTTGCAGGAAACAACTTAGCAGAACTTTCATGAATAACGATGTTTCTAAGTGTGATGTTAATTAAATAACCCCGTCGCAGCAAACCTGCATACTCAGCGAATTTCCAATGAATATATAACATAACACATTAAAACACTTAACAGGATTCATAATAAATATATTCACAAACAAGCAATATTTAAAATATTAATTATTCTCCATAAGAATAACATTGGGGATGAGTACGCAGGTTTGCTGCAACAAGGCACAAGAAATAATGGGTTTTTATGCAGATATCAATAGAACTCATCTTAGTGAAGTCACATACCAAGTTTCATCCATATACATTCATAAATTAGCGATATGTAACATTTTAAGTATTTTCCATAAGAATAACAATGGGACCAAGTACCTAGGTTTGCTGCTACAGGAACCATAGGCGAAAAATTGTTTTTTGTGCAAACAACAACAAACCACAACCAGATGAAGCCATATACCAAATTTTGTCAGTTTATGTTCATAAATAAGCGAGATATACAATTTTTCTTTTTCTCCATAAGAATAACATTAGACAACTTACTGCGTTTAGCACTTTCAATATCTCGGTAACCAATTGACGTAGAGCAATGATCAAAATACCAAATTGTTTGTTTTTTTAAGCTGAATTCAATGGTATAAATTAAAATTTGATTTAAATAAAATTTACATGTGAAAAACCCAAAAAACACATTTTTGGGGTACGAAACCCCCCAAAAACCCCCCTTCGGATGGTGCGATTCATCTGGTTTTCGAACTCATTCAAATAAATGGTACTTTACACATTTGTACCAAATTTCATTAAGATCGGACCTTTTTTACGAGAGTTATCGTGCTTACGGACACATATATATATAAATATATAAATAAATATATATATGTATATAAATATATAAATATATATATATATATATATATACATATATAAAAATTTGAACGAATGGGGTTTTTGGCATCTGGGGACCTCAAAATGAAAAGTTATCATGGTCTCGGGCTTAAGTCTTACCATGAGGCCTACGGTAATAGCTTCTTCCCTATAGGGGAAATTCGCTAAAACACCTAAATATTTAATAAATATATCCATGTTTATTTACAACATACAATTAATAACAAAAAACATTTGACACATTCTTTTTATTACTAAACTAAAACGTTTGGCTTAAGCCTGCATTGGGAGTACACTTTGCAAATAAAACTTAAAAAATTACCCCCATTACAGCACCTGCAACTCGCACCTGCATACTGGGGGAATTTAAAGTGGTAGCTCACTTCATAATGCAGAACCAAGTTTCATCAAAGCACATTCATAAATAAGCGAGCTATGACATTTGATTTATTCTCTAAAAGAGAAAGATTAGGACCTACTTTGCAGGTTTACTGCATCAAGGACCACAAAAATTGAGTTTTATGCAAAAATCAATGGATCACCATCAGATAAAGCAGCATACCAAGTTTTACCAATATATGTTCATAAACAAGCGATATATTATATGTTTCGTGTTCTCCAAAAGAATGACATTATAGCTGCTGAGTACGCAGGTTTACTGCCATCGGGACCACAATAAATAGGTTTTGCATTCAAATATAAATAAACCCCAATCTTATGAAGCCTCATACCAAGTTTCATTAATATATGTTCATTAATAAACAAGATATAAAATTGTACTTATTCTCCATAAGATTAACAAAGGTCACATACTGTATTTAGCACTTTTAATATCTCAGTACCCGATTGACGTAGAACAATAATTCTAAATACCAAAATGTTTTTAAACTCAACTAAGTAGTACAAACTAAAATTTGTGTTTAAAAATAATTATATGTAAAAAATAATAAAAAATCATCTTTTTTGGTGTACAAAGCCCCCTCAAATATATAAATTTGAACAACAGTTTTTGGCATCCGGGGGCTTCAATATTAAAAATTATCATGGTCTCAGGTTTAAGTCTTACCATGCCACATACGGTAATAGGCTCTTCCCTATGGGGGAAATTGACTAAAACAGATTACTTATTCACCACATATAATTTCGATGGTTAAGTTGTTATATATTAATATACAGTAGAACTCCGATTATCCGAATTAACTGGGGATTGGGCCGATTCGGATATGCAGAAATTCGGATAATCAGGTATACCTCGGGAATTAAGCAAAAAACATCACCATATATTAAAGAACGGTGAAAGAACAGTAGCGACTGATGATGAGCAGGGCGGGAAGGGGGTATGACTCATTGTTCCTTGTGAAAATATTGCGCTGGAAGGTAACAGCGCGGGCTTTTATTTTAGCGCTCACAAAGTCATAGTAACGGAACGGCGCATTATCACTACACACGCTCCCGCGTATTTCTATTATTTCACTCAAAATCGATTCGGATAATTGGGGTTCGGATAATTGGATTTCTACTGTATATGATAAAACGGTATATTATATAAATGTATACAATAATGTAGGCTACTATATAAATATATATAATTTAATATTTCATACACTGATAAGTGCCATTAATATTTCAATGGGTGGTGAAGATAAGTTCTAAACAGCATAACTATATATATTTGTTTTGTTTTGTGTACCTACGCAAGTGGCATTTTTTAACGTTTTGATAGGGAACGGTCCAAGCCCTGGTCTTGTTAATATCTAAGGTTAACCTGTTCTTAGAAAGCATAATTAATTAATAGCCCAATGACAAATGGCAGCTGAGTCCAGTTTCGAACCTTCTCAAAATTGTACGATGTGGCGAACCTTGGATTACGAGGCGAGCACGATAACCACCACGCTACCCAGCCAATACTGCTTAGGTAATTCAAGTAAAAGTCTATAACACATTTATATTTTAACTTCTGAAAAAACATTTAAATCAAACTATCACTCAAAATATCACGTTTATATTAACACTCTCAAAATACCATAATATACGATAACAAATAATCATAACAGAGTCTAGATGAATGAAACTGTGATTATCGTTCCAGATGTGGATGAGTGTGAGGCAGACTTGCATGTGTGCAACTCTGGGGAAGCTTGCGTCAACATGCCCGGGGGCTACCGATGCAGCCGCAAACAAACCTCCTCCGCCCCCGCACTGCCACCCATCGAGTGCCAACCGGGCTTCCACTACAGTGACAACTATCGCAATTGCATCGGTAAAGTACAGAACTTAGAGTCGATTAATGTCACACACTTATAGTAGTATCACTTCTGCAACTTCTGTTTTGATTTTACTTCCAGAGCAAAATACTGAAGAATCTTCTTTAAAATTGTTACCCAATTTTACAGAAACTCTATCTGTAAAATCCAAAAACTCTTTATTTATGAGTTCAAAGCTGAACACAAATTGTGTTTCAACTGAGTATAGTATAGATTTAAGTATACATTGACTATACATACAGCCCCAGTGAACATACAGAGGTATCAGAAGCTGTTAAAACAGGCTAAGGAACTCTTATCCATGAAAATATTCACCTTAAAGACCATCATCCATCATAATATAAGATCCAACATGGCTCAAATTACTCTTTATTGAAGTAATGTCAGTTTTGCATTTATTCATATAAAAACTCTTCCTTGGAAGTTTTGGGAGATTTTGTGAACTTGATTGATAATTTATATATAAAAAATTACACACAAATAGAATTATTACAAACAAATAAACCTCAGAGTGTTTCATATATAAGTTAATCTTTCCTAAAGCCAGGTATTAATTTTCAAATTAGCTATCACACGTTTAAGTTATATGTTTTGTGTTGACAGATGAGAGTGAATACATTTTTGTTCAAACATAAATATTAAATGTTTAACACAATCAAATGCAATGTGATTGTTTAACACGGATATCAATGTGTTTACAGATATTGACGAGTGTGTGGAGCAAGAGAGTGCCTGTGACAGCAACCAGTTGTGTGAGAACACAGTCGGGAGCTATCTGTGTCAATGCAAAACAAATGCAATGTGATTGTTTAACATGGATATCGATGTGTTTACAGATATTGACGAGTGTGTGGAGCAAGAGAGTGCCTGTGACAGCAACCAGTTGTGTGAGAACACAGTCAGAAGCTATCTGTGTCAATGCAAAACAAATGCAATGTGATTGTTTAACATGGATATCGATGTGTTTACAGATATTGACGAGTGTGTGGAGCAAGAGAGTGCCTGTGACAGCAACCAGTTGTGTGAGAACACAGTCGGGAGCTATCTGTGTCAATGCAAAACTGGTTTCCAGTTGGACTCCATCACTCAAGCATGTGTCGGTGAGATTGTGTTATTCAACAAAGAAAAGAGAGCCAAACCACTAAATGTTTAAGTTTTTTTTTAAATAAAGTTTTGGCATACAGTTAATATATTAAACGATAGTTCCTTTTTTTAAGGCATACATTTTAAACGAATTTGATAGGCGTAAAGTGTTGGATTTAGCTTGTGAAAAGGTACTTTGAACTTACAATTTGATTTAGCATCGTTTTAGTTTTGACATATAAAAGCCATGCGTTCATACATTATGTAAAGACAATCCACCAAAATTCCTAGTTGAGAAAAAAAATATAAACATAAACGATAAAACCCTCAGTGAAAAGCTATATAGATTTACGTGACATACATTTTTTGAGTAATTCAATTGTATAGGTATGACCCATAGTAGTGTGATTGTTATAATTTTACTCCTACCGATTTTGCTGTGTATAATGCCTCTGCATGTTTATTTATATTAAAGACAGTTGGTTTTATCAGTTTCATAAAAGCAAAGGATTAAATCTTATCTTGCAATGATGTTGAAAACAAGGGGAATCATTATAGGGATACACAGGCTCTAAGGTTTCGCTCATGAAATGTCCAGAAAATTGCATACAATTTTAAATGTGTAAGTAAAGAGAGTGTTATGAATACCAAACAATTCTCAACTGTTTTCCTTCCTAATGGATGCAATTTTTCCTCTCTCATAATAAGAAACTAACATGAGAAATTGTTAGTAATATTATCACGATCATATCTTACAAAATTGCGATTTGCTGTTAAAATAAAATAATATTTGTTCAAAGTATATATATCTGAAATAAATCAGGCAGTCTAATAAAGGGTACAATGTTCTTTTTAGTACTGATTTCATAAAAAAAGTTAAAAAGGAGATGAATGGTATTAGTGGGGAGGGGGTGTAGGAAAGATTGCAGATTTGTCACCTCAGAATTCTGAATTCATGAGAGAATTTTGATTTGTTTTATTTCTTTAATGAATGTATTGCACATTATCTAATTATATACTAACTGCTGGCATTTTCTTTATTTTTTTACTGCTCTTGTAAAACTCCTGGGAATTTTAAGAACTTTAAAACTTGTAAGAAGTATTTTTATAAGGCTTGAGAAGCCAAACTCGCTTAAGGCAAAAAAGGAGAGGCAATAGAATTAATAATATCAGTTTATTGAGTACAAACAAAAGTTATAAGTCTACAAACTGGAAATATCCTCAAACAAATCACATTCATACAAAGAGTTGTGTATACTTTTTTTTTGGTAAGTAAACGTAAATATGATATAGTTATTATAAAGTATTAGGTATTATTTACAATTTTGTGTCTGTATGTATGCGGGACTGCTATATTTCTTATACTATATTGATGGTTTTTGTTATTTTGAGTCATTCTAAGTTGTTCTGTGCTGTGCACATTGTTTTTTGGGTTCTTGGAACTTTTTATCCTGTTTAAGATGAAATACACACAAGAGGTTATCTTTAGCTTACCTGGTGTATCCCTGGCGGTCCTCTAGGGCTATGTAATCACTGCAACATCTCACATTTTTATTTTTATTTCAATGTATTATTGAATATAATTCAAAAAATGCTCTCATAAAGGTAGTAAAAAACGCATCACTGTTGGTAAAGGAATCTATTAAAAAAAAAAAATAACCTGAAGGAAATCTCCATATGGGGAACGATGTAAGGTTTGCATAATCGTATCTAATAATGACCTCTGCAGAGAATGATTAATAACTTATTTTGATTCAGATATCAACGAATGTCAAGTAGACCTACACAACTGCTTGCAAACCCAGCGTTGTGACAACACAATAGGATCATTTCAGTGTGTTCGGTACACAAACTGTGGAACAGGATACACTCTCAACGCACAGACAGGCTTTTGTGAAGGTTAGTTTGACTTTAAGCGTATTAAGATATGTAATTAGTTTGTGGAATGATATAAGCTTGTTCAATAAACAGAATAATCTTCGGTTTATTCTTCAGATACAGTCCTCTCTTTTTATTTCAATTCCAATAGAAAACATACATTACACAATATGCCGAACAGCTACATGCAACAGTATCTGAATCATAATAGCGATGCAACACAGAACCGGACACGGTAGCTCACAGGTAGAGCACTAGCCTCACAAGACAGGACCGGACTCGATAGCTCACAGGTAGAGCGCTGGCCTCACAAGACAGGACTGGACACGATAGCTCACAGGTAGAGTGCTGGCCTCACACAACAGGACCGGACACGATAGCTCACAGGTAGAGAGCTGGCCTCACACGACAGGACCGGACACGATAGCTCAAAAGTAGAGCGCTGGCCTCACAAGATAGGACCGGACACGATAGCTCACAGGTAGAGCGCTGGCCTCACAAGACAGGACCGGACACGGTAGCTCACAGGTAGAGCACTGGCCTCACAAGACAGGACCGGACACGGTAGCTCACAGGTAGAGCGCTGGCCTCACAAGACAGGACCGGACTCGATAGCTCACAGGTAGAGCGCTGGCCTCACAAGACAGGACCAGACACGGTAGCTCACAGGTAGAGCGCTGGCCTCACAAGACAGGACTGGACACGATAGCTCACAGGTAGAGTGCTGGCCTCACACAACAGGACCGGACACGATAGCTCACAGGTAGAGTGCTGGCCTCACACGACAGGACCGGACACGATAGCTCACAAGTAGAGCGCTGGCCTCACAAGATAGGACCGGACACGATAGCTCACAGGTAGAGCGCTGGCCTCACAAGACAGGACCGGACACGGTAGCTCACAGGTAGAGCACTGGCCTCACAAGACAGGACCGGACACGGTAGCTCACAGGTAGAGCGCTGGCCTCACAAGACAGGACCGGACTCGATAGCTCACAGGTAGAGCGCTGGCCTCACAAGACAGGACCGGACACGGTAGCTCACAGGTAGAGCGCTGGCCTCACAATACAGGACCAGACACGGTAGCTCACAGGTAGAGCGCTGGCCTCACAAGACAGGACCAGACACGGTAGCTCACAGGTAGAGCGCTGGCCTCACAAGACAGAAGTGGACAATGCAGTTTATTTTCCAGCTGACAGCCAAGATACCTGTCTATATCTAGAGACTAGTACTGCATTTTTATAGTGACATTGTCGTTCATTAACCAGGTAGTTTGATAGATCATAAAGTACCCATGTTGCTGCAAACCTGTTTACTCAGCTCCTCTATTAACCTTAAGAAGAGTAAGTACAATTAATTCATTATAAAGCTTGTTTATGATCATATTTTGAAAGAACCAAACACATTTTGACCGTAGTAAAATTAAGTATTTTTTAATAACAAATGTCTTAATAAACATCCATAAGACATTCACTGCATACCAGGATTTCTGTGACAAGGGTATTTCGTATGAATCTATCAAAATAGACATACACACTTTTAAGTTAAGCCTGTTATCATATTCTAAACCTTATGCATAGTGCACTACTTCTTTTAATCTAAGTAAATAATGTAGTTCTAAATAAATTTATCGTGATTTTAGACAACGACGAGTGTGCGCTTCACATGTGTGACCATTTGGGTCCTGGTTACAAGTGCAGGAACACTCTCGGCTTCTTCCGATGTGACAAGATTACGAGTTACGGGACGACAACAACAGAGAAGCCTTGCGAGAGCTGCACCGCGGCGACTGTCATCAAGTGCCCACGCGGCTACTACTCCGGGCCTGAGAGGACTTGCATTGGTATGTCTGAAACAGTCTCTGGTGCCAGTAACTGACACCACTGGCTGGCAAAATGGTGTATTAAATCATAAATCATAACTTTACTGCACAAAATGTATACAGTATGTACGAAGTACAAAATACAGGTGCATTGTCATTTTTAATAATATACCTTATACTGTAGGTAAATTGAACAGTTCTTAGTCTAATGCTTAAAATTTAAGTTTACATGATTGGTTTCCCAATTATCTGCAAAGAAATCTTTCATGTTATAATATGCTTTTTCAATCAATATAAGTTTAATCTTACAAAGAAGTTGATTTTTATCAAGAAAGGATATACTGATAGATAGTTTGTTAAAAATTCTCAAAGCCATATACACTGGACTATTTTCAAATCATTTCAATTTATGATGAGGCAAAGGAAATTAATTATTTTGTGTAATGGATTCAACTTTAATTTATCAAATATATCTGTTCTTTCAAAAATCATTTTTAACATTTCTAAAATATAAATACTGACAACTGTGAGAATTTTAAACTGTTGGATAAAAGGTCTACAAGTTGTTCTTCTATTTATTTGAGCTAACGTTCTAATAATACCTTTCTGGGCAATAAAAACTCTTTCTACTTTTTTCTGGGATCCCCACAGTACTATCCCACACCTAAGTATGGATTCTATATATGCATGGTACACCATTTTACAGGTTTCTATAGATGTTGATTTCTTAATTATACTTAAAGCATATCTAAAACTATTTAAATTACTGGCAATCAAATTTTTATGACATTCCCATTTCAAATATTGATCAAAGTGAAGACCCAAAAATGTATGTGAAGAAACAAAATTGATACTGTCGAGATTCAAGTTACTAAGAAAATTACTGTGACGATTGTTTGCTTTGAAGTGAATTTGAGTATTCGTCTAGATATGTCCGTAGGATGTACATGTTTTCTACTGTCTGTCAGTAGCCAAATATTAAAAAATTTAGAAGCCGCTGGTTTAAAGACAAAGTCACTTTAACATTATAAAGCCAAACTTTACTTGTAGGTAGCTGTAGCTGACTTTAAAACAATCGCTCCCCCAACAATGCTCATAGTTTATGAAAAATGTTCTACCATTTTCAATCTACGTGTTTCAATTTTACGTACTTACAATATAGCTTGAGAGAAATTGCATTTTATTGTAAAAAAAACTGACTCTTGAAAAATTTTAAACATCGTTCTCAAGGTCCCATCTTTCTGGTTTTCGAACTTAAAGTCATCACTTTACACATTTTGCAAAATTGTAGCGAAATTAGACAATTCTTTCAAAAGATATCACGATAACGGACATATATGTATCCGTACATACTGTATAAGTTTTAACGAATGGTATTTTTGGAACCTGGGGATCTCAGAACAAAAGTTGTCATAATCTCAGACTTAGATCTTTCCATGCCTCCTACAGTAATATCGCTAAAACTGCAACGAATGGTCACAGATTATGACAGATTATACACAGCTCTCTGGTTAACCATCGACAGTTAAGTAGTTATCATCATTATAATATCGTTAAAAGGGCTGAACAAATGTGAGGGGGTTGAGAACCTAATGCTAAGGACCATCATTATATGAACAGTTGTTTGTTTGCCTAACAGTTATTTTTTCTTCTAGCCATGATTTGATTTACATAAATGTTGTTTATTTAGACATAAACGAATGTGAGCGAGGGGACGTTTGCAAACCAAATCAAATATGTCTCAACATTCCCGGGGGTTACATCTGCAGCAACAAAGCAACGTGCGAGCCCGGCTTCCGACTCAGCCCTCAGAGCAACCGATGTGTGGGTAAGACATTATCATCAACAATTGTTATTCTTGCCGGACATCAAAACTTTGTTGATCCCTCTTTATTGTCACAGAAATTTCAAACTTTGGGGAAAGTACAGGTTCAACATAATGACAGACACCAATGAGTCCTAATATGGAGGGAAAACCCTTATTTATTGAAATATTATCTGGTACACAACTCTGTTTTTAGTTTAGCAGCAGCTGCCACTTTTAAGATCTTCTGGTGGGGCCTTAAGTTTGGTCTACTAAAAACCAATGGCACCATTACAAAAATAAGCCACATGATGGCTGCCAGCTAACATACAACAAAGAACAGGCATAATAACCCTTGAATAACAGTGACTGTGTTATATCCAGTCTTGTTTTGTGCTAAGTTCTTCCAATTATTCTAAATCTTAGCTCATTAAGAATTACTCTTAAACCAACCTACGTTATTAAAAACAATAATATCTTAAATTATTCTATTTAGTTATCTCACATTATTTGTTTAATCAGTATTCATGCACATTTTCTTTTGTCTACGGTACTTTGATATCATTCCTCCATTGTTTTTTTTCAACACCAACGGCATTTTTGTTAATAGATCGCACAAATGCTTTTAGGGAAAGCGGTCCAAACCCCTCAAATTTCTGTGGACACCTCGGGATTTGAACCCGTGACCCCTTGAACCGAAATCCAAGACGCTGACCGTTAGGCTAGCGAGATGCCTATTCCCATTCTCATTTTTGGGTGATTTTTTCTAGCTATGCTAAACACACCTGTTAAACTCATCTGTAATTTAATTACCAGTGTGTTAATTAATATGTTATAACCAGGACTTCGGGTTTAAATTCTTCTTTCTTTAGAGCAAACAGTGATTGTCCCACATGTTTTATTGTATTATGAAAAACTACCTCTCCATAGTGATGAAACTAGTGAATTTTTTTTAGTAGAATCTTGAATAATATTAGACACTTGTCATAAATTATCATGTTACAATATCAAGAAAAATGTTCAGCAGACAAAATATACATTTTTCAATGATGACAGACATAGATGAATGCACGGAGCAGCCTGGCCTCTGCGACCACAACTGCCACAACACGTGGGGTTCGTTCCGATGCAACTGTCGACAAGGCTTCAACCTCTTTCAAGACAACAGGTTCTCATTAATCGTTATTCATCAAAGCTAAATACTCTGTACTCATGTACGACATGCATTCAATATTAATGTCTTTGCATATTGGTTTTATAACACTAGAACATCTAACATCTAGAGCGGAGTTCTCAAACTTTTCTCAAAGTTAAAATTTACCATTCTATTAATGCATCCCCACTTTCAGTACTCAGTTAATCTGCAATACAAGCAGATCACCTTGATCCAAACCGATGGTAATCCACCTTGATCCAATCCGATGGTAATCCACCTTTATCCAAACCGATGGTAATCCACCTTGATCCAAACCCATAGTAATCCACCTTGATCCAATCCGATAGTAATCCACCTTGATCCAATCCGATGGTAATCCACCTTGATCCAATCTGATGGTAATCCACCTTGATCCAATCCGATGGTAATCCAAATCCTATTCTAAACTGCTTCAGCCGCCATCAGTTAGAATAACCAGGACCTACGATAACAAATGGGCCTGCATACATTTTTGGTCATGTGACTCTCTGCGGCCGACTTGCAGCTGTTAGTCCCATTTAAAATCATTGCTATAACCTGACCTACCGCCAGCATTTCCCACCTCTTCGACACAGAAATCGCAAAATATATAAGTTTTGCATGTCATTCTAAACTGGATTAAAATATGAATACAGTGATACCAAAATTGTACTAATTTCCAAAATATAAAATAGACTTTTCGGATTTACAAAACATGTTCTTCATCATTTACGATACGCTAAGGATGTTTTTGTAAGGAGTACTTCTCTGACATTTCCGAACCGATTTTGACGATTGAGGTATCAAAAGAATGCTCACAATATGTAGTAGTGCAGAGTTGTTTTCAATTTTTGATTCTAACATTCTGATGGGCACAGGTCGGCCTCAACTTTTTTTTTTTTCAACCATCAACTGTTGACATCAAAAACAGAATACATAAAAATAGCTGATTTTAGTTTTATAACGATCTGAAAAGTGTAAACAAATGACAAGTTTCAAAAAGTGTAAACTATTTCTCTTAAACCCGTAATTAGTGTCAAACAAATTTTAAATTAAATGGTAACGCATTCATTTTGTTCGCCGTTTTATCTAGATATTTTTAGTGCCTAGTAAATTAGTTTAAAATTTGATTCCAAGAAGATCAAAAATAAGTTAGGAGGGTTGTGTTTTTACAATGTTGTCTAATATGATAATCAGCCGCAAAGAGTCAAGTGACTTTAGTGGAAGGAGGAAGTCTGCAGGCCCGTTAGTTATCGTAGGGCCCGGTACATAAATATTTTTAGATTTTCATGTTACGACTTAAAATTATGTCTTTAAGTACTTCATATGTTGTACTCTGTACAAACTAGTTGTACTAACAACAGCACAATTTTTAAATTTAACTACGGTTACTTTTAACGTATGTCTGAAGTTTTTAGCAAAATCTCATAAATCAGAAAATTTTGATGATCCAAACCTATCAAAACTAAATAGTTCAGAAAAACAAAAACTGGCGATTGAGATACATATTTTTGTACTTTAATTGCAAAGCATGAAAATACTATGAACTGTAAAGCATATCCAAACATCACATAACAATACTTCGTTTTGATTTAAATTACCTGCTGTAAAACTATTTCCACAAACCGGCCTTAAACCTTCCTAAAAGCTTCCTTACGCGGTTCTTTGTTGAGGGAGGTTTGAGGAACATTTTAGCATTATGCATTTACTCATTGAGGCTTGTAAACATTAAAGAATATCATCATTCTGACAAGAATACATGCCTTATTAAGGGTAATTTTTCATTAACTTAATAATACTAATGACGCTAGCAATCGAGAACGCATCACTAATACTAATGACGCTGGCAATCGAGAACGCATCGCTTACATCGCCGACCAACGGGAACGCATCGCTAACGTCACCGATCATCGAGAACGCATCGCTAACCTCGTCTACTATTCAGAACGTGTTACGCAATCGCTGACGATCGCGATCTGAAATTCCCGGTTCGGCCGAAAATTCCTGCATAATCAACACATTTTTTCCCGGTCACCAAAGTTCATGCATAATTCCCGGTTTTCCAGGTCGGTGGCAACCCTGTATTTGTTATACCGTGCTCCACATTATATCAAAATTAGGTAAAAATGGTTACTATAATATAACTTTTTTCATGGTCTCTGTTTATAGTTATTTTCTCGTATAACATATGGTAATGTTGATCTGATGGCAGGACGTGTGTAGATATAAACGAGTGTGAGGTCTTCAAGGATCGCCGGCTGTGTATTGGCTATTGTGTCAACCAACCCGGCTCGTACTCCTGCCAGTGTCCGCAGGGCTACCGTCTAGGCATTGATGGAGCTTCGTGCCAGGGTAATTATAAAATACCCCCGTCGCAGCAAACCTGCGTACTCAGCGAATTTCCAATGCATATATATGGGTATCACTACTACCTAGAGTCACTTACCAAGTTTCACAAAAATACATTCATTAATAAGTGATTTATAGCATTTTATTTATTCTCTAAGAATAACATTATAATTGAGTACGCAGGTTTGCTGCAACAAGGAAGATAAGAAATATGTTTTTTTACAATTATCAATATAACTCAACCAGGTGAAGCTACATACCAAGTTTCAATAATTTAAGTTCATAACTAAGGGAGATATAAAACTTTACTTATTCTCCATATGAATAACATGGGGGCCGAGTATGCAGGTTTGCTGCTACTGGGAAAAATCAACAAAAACCATTTTTTTGTGCTAATACCAATATACCACAACTAGTTGAAGCCACATACCAATTTTCATCAATATACATAGATAAATAATCTAAATATAACATTTTATTTATTCTCCATAAGGATAACATTGGACAACGTACTGTGTTTAGCACTTTGAATATCACTGCAATGGTTGGACGTAAAACAACAATTAAAACGCCAAAATGATTGTTTTGTAGAGCTAAACTGATTGGTGGAAATAAATGTGGAGTTTTTAGTGAAATTATCTGAGGAAAATCTAAAAACCGTATTCCCATAGATTAACATAGTAAATTTTATAGACACATTTTTTTACTTTTCTCTACAACCACTAAACCTAGCTTAATGATTGAAAAGACTAAATTGTTTGTTTTTTTAAGCTCTATAAAATGGCTATAACCAAAATCTAGTGTTTTTAAAATTTTAGGGTAAAAAGTTAAAAAACAAGATTTTTGAAAAATTTAAAACCCCCTTCCCATAGACCAATCGATCTGGTTTTCGAACTTAAAGTCATAAATGTTACTCTCTACATTTGTGCCAAATTTCATCAAAATCGAGCGCTTCTTTCAAAAGTTATCGCGGTAACGGACATATATATATATATATATATATATATATATATATATATATGTATATATACATATATATAAATTTGAACGAATAGTGTTTTTGGCATCTGGGGACCTCAAAACAAAAAGTTATCATAGTTCCGGGCTTAAGTCTTACCATGCCATCTACGGTATAGCTTCTTCCCTATAGGGGAAATTCGCTAACAATATTTATAAATCAAACATCCACACAATTCTACGACCACATAATTGACTGCTATAACTACTTCAGTATACACAGAGTATGAAAAATTTCCAGAAATGTAAATTGACAGAGGTTACAGGAATATTTGTTTGACCTTACCGTGCTCATTTTCTTGATTTTGTGAATACAGAGGAGAATACAATTATTGTGGAATACTAAAAGAAAAGCTTATGTTTAAAGCACAAACAAAGAAATTAAACAACTATTAATATGTAATTTTCAGAAAGTTGTATAAATTGGCCAACATTTCCTCATTAATGTAACAAATCAATAAGCCTTCAGTGAAAAAATATCTCAAAGGGTCGAAACTCAAGCCACCACCTTGTAAATTAATACAAATCAGCCATGGGGGCTTAAAACATGAGTAAATTATTGTAAGCCAGGGGCCAAGCCTAGCCAAGTTCCCTCCTTTCATTTGTATTAATTAGCATAACTAATGTAACTATCCCCACTATTTTTTTTTATTTGAAACACCTTTAATAAGATATTGAATAATTTATTCTCATATGAATTGTACCTTAACTATAAAAAGATAATAATAATTATGACTGAAAACACTCTGTTTCACTATTTTAGCAAACCAACCATCTATAATTGTAACTACGATCGACATAATCAGTGATGTTTGTTTACAGATATAGATGAATGCAGTGGAAGCGAGAGCCTTTGCAGTGGACGCAATGAAATTTGCCTGAACATGCGCGGTACCTACAGATGCGTGTCGACTGCCTGCCCATCAGACTACATCAAAGATTCCCAACATAAAAAGTCAGTGTGTAATGTTATAACCAGTTTGTTATTGTTTACTGTTAAGACTTTTTAGATAGAGTGGATACTTTTAACCAGCTCGTTTGGGACCACGGCCATGATGAATAACTGATTTTGCCGGATAATCGTACATATATAGTTTTTAAAGGGGATGCTGAAGATTTAAACCCACACACCACACTAAACCAAATGACTGAAACACATACAGTCAACTCCCGATTATCCGGGGTAATGACCGGTTTGAGGGTCGCAGATAACCCAAAACCACGGTTAAAACAAAGGGATTAAATAAATTGAATATTACGAATATAATAAAGGTTTATCAACATTTGTATACTACAATTTTATGTTTTAATGTTATTTAAGATATATTTATGTAGATTAAATACTTTTGAAAATCATTAAATTGTGATAACATCTACGAGCAATCAAGATAATAATAGTTAATACTAGCAATGGTTGATAGCAGTAAATACTATCCAAAATGCCGAATGATATTTAACAGGTTAAGAATCTCTAAACACCGAACTCTCTAAACTACACCGAACAGTATGCTTAATTAATTCCGCACTGGGGGAAAAACCCAATGAGGGTAAACAAGGCGGGAAGAGTGATTGTTTTGAGATGTTTCTATTTTTAGACGTCCGCGCCCGACTGTCCGTCACTGTGGGTGAACAGCAGCGGGAAGGGTGTTTGTTTTGAGATGTTTCTATTTTTAGACGTCCGTGTCCGACCGTCCGTGCAGTGTCAAGGTCATTGCTCCCCATCACGCGCCCATGGCTCATTAGTGAAAGACAGACTCTCAGATTATGTTGTGGTTACTAAATTGATTGTATAGTATTTATTTTGATACAAAGTAAATTAAATATGATTCTGGAGATAATTTAGCAAAATAAATTGTTACTATTGCTCTATTTATTTATAGAAGGGGATAAATAAAAATAATAAAAATAAACCTTTCGTGACCCCGGTTAAACCACAACCCGATTAACCCGCTCCCGGATAATCGGGAGTTGACTGTATTTTACATGATGAGGTTTTGAAGAAAAACACAGAGTAGAAAATACTGTAATGATTAAACACTGAACATTCCTTTAATTTAATATAAAGTATTGTATGTATAAAAGTGCTTAACAACAGAAAAATTAATGCAGCTCTCTTTCCTGTATTGCATCAGACAGAGATGCAATACAAACTTTAAACTTGAAATTATATACAAGTTAGTAATATATTAATTTAAGATTAAAAACTCAAGATCAGATACTGTAACTAAACCATATTCAACAACGTCAGAAGCATTTAGAAGAAAAATATAAACTAATGACAAATCAAATTGTGCACACAGTGGCGGCAAGTGTCGACGAGGTCTGTGAGCGACCAGACATAACCGTGAGTGGATCGACTGATGCCGGTTGTTAGAATGTCAGTTAAAAAAGTGTCCACTGTATTCAACCTGGAATCGATGTTTTGTGTATTTGAATTAACAAAGTTTATTGTATTGCCGAATGGCCATTGAATATTGTACCGGGTGTCCGAAAAAGAACTCCCTAGCTTTGATAAACTGTTATTTATTGTAAACTGTTATTTATTGCTTACGGATTTCGCAATCTCTATTGATAAAAACATATTTTTTCCACGATTGGTTCCCACATGGGATTGGCTTTACTACTACCACTTAATCAACATAACAGACCTTTTGTTTTGGTTTAAAGTAGAAATAAACTTATCAAAACAACCTCATTTAACTTGTTTACCAACAAAAATTTTTCCAATATTCTATTTTAATAGTATATTTCGTCACTAGGATCAAAAGTGTCTTTTTAATACTCGCTCATTTCCCAGCCTCGGCTTCGCCTCGGCAGTTAAACTGGAGCTCGTATTAAAAAGACACTTTTGATCCGAGTGACGAACTATATTTTTCGTCATACTGCCAAAAAACTTAAGGTTTAAACAAAAACAAAAGTAAAATTTACGTACTGTGTCTTCATAACCTCAAATGTTTCTTTCAGCTTGTCTCTGAAACAATCAGCTGTTGCACATGCATAACTTCGGTTCATTCATATCTATCGGTTGTTGAGTCGATCATTCAAACCAATCATTGTGGTTCGAATCAATCGGTTGTTCTTCAAATAACAATACAACAATGAATGTTTCGATAATAACAATGAATGTTTCGATTATTTATAATCGAATGAATTTTAATCGATTTATGACGACCTCGAATCAAAAGTATCATCAACAATGATCTTTTTAGTCCTAGTACGATAATGATCATCAAAACATATGTTATTATCCAAAGACTAAAAAGAAGAACTTTTGAATCTCAACGCATCTGTCAAAAACAGATGTTTTTGAAGCAGTATGACGAAAATATGTTTTTTGTTATTGTTTATAAACAGACCAAAACAGTGTACCGGTACTTAAGTTTTACTGAAATGTGGTTGAGATACCATGAACAATCGTTTATTATGAAATCAGCTAATGAGGAAATGAATTGACTTTGTTGATTGCAGTCGATGCAAACGAATAACAATGTCATGTCGGGAGGGGGACACGGACTGTCTCCAGCGACCTCTGACGTACACCTTCCACTTCATCACGCTTGTGTCCAACCTCACCACCCGGACGGAAGGGCCTCTAGACCTCTTCATGATGAGAGGGCCTGTCTGGTCTTCTACCAATGTAGAATTTGACCTTCAAATGGACAAGGTAAAGCTGCAAGGTTTTTGCCATACCCTTTATGAAGTGACATAATTTCATTATGCAAACAGGGTAATTTAAGCTGTTTTGTCCATAAGTTGTAATTCTACAGTTTTGTTACCGATATAAAGTTTGACTTTGAACTAGTAGACAAGCTAAAGTTGCAGGTGTTTACCATGCTCATTATAAAGGGAAATTAAACACACTGCCTAAAGTATACAAAAGGGGAAAGATGAATTTTATGTGTAACAATGTATACCACTTTTCCCCCAACTTTTTAAGTAAGTAATAAGTTGTAATTTTTAAAGGCAGGGTATTTAACATGCCTCTCATATACTTCCTCGAAGTGTCGATCCTGTTAAATAAATGTTACGTGTAAGCCCAAATTGAGTTTTTGTAGTAATATTGCATTTTGATTATATACAAAAATAACTCCATGATAACAATAAACTAAATATTTAGTAATAAATTCTTGTTTTTGTATAAATATGTTTATACAAAAGCAAGACACCATTGAAAACTGACACAATTCCAATATTTTGTTTGTAATTGTATATTGTATTGTACGTATAAAATGGTTTTGAATTTAATTTAATTCTAAATTGTCAATAGTTGGCAAACAGTTTATGTATGATACCCTACTACCACTTAAACAGCATTTCATTATTTAAAATTGCTTTAAATACCTGCTTTCGAGTAATCCAATTTGCAGCAGGAGCAACTAGTTTCGGCTTCAAAGTGAAGTCATCTTCAGGATGATAAGGATGTTTGTCACTTCATTTGAAGGTCGTCACCACATAAAAGTACATTTAATCATACGTAGACACGGACATAGTTGACACATTTAACATTCGTAAAAACACTAAAATTTATTCCCGGAACGGATTGCGACGCGACTGGGCGAATGCGGATGTGGAGTCTAGCCCGGTTGCGTCGCAATTCGTTCCGGGAATAAATTGTAAGGATTTTTAGGAATGTTAAATGTGTCCGTCATGTCCGTGTTTACGTGTGTGTTTAAACGTACTTTTATGTGATGACGACCTTCAAATGAAGTGACAAACATCCTTGTCAGCCTGAAGATGACTTCACTTTGAAGCCGAAACTAGTTACTCCTGCAGCAAATTGGATTACTCGAAAGCAGGTATTTAAACCATTTTAGTATTTCTCAGTAATCCGGAGTCTAAACAAAATTTAATTATTTTGTAATTCTCCCGAATGTAATATGTTACTTTCCGTAAAATCTTGTTTTACCTTTTAGCGAATTTCCCCTATAGGGAAGAAGCTATTACCGTAGGTCTCATGGTAAGACTTAAGCCCGAGACCATGATAACTTTTCATTTTGAGGTCCCCAGATGCCAAAAACACCATTCGTTCAAATTTTTATATATGTATATATATATGTGTCCGTAAGCACGATAACTCTCGTAAAAAAGGTCCGATCTTAATGAAATTTGGTACAAATGTGTAAAGTACCATTTATTTGAACGAGTTCGAAAACCAGATGAATCGCACCATCCGAAGGAGGGTTTTTGGGGGGTTTTGTACCCCAAAAATGTGTTTTTAGGGGTTTTCACGTGTAATTTTAATTTATACCATTGAATTCAGCTTTAAAAAACAAACAATTTGGTATTTTGATCATTGCTCTACGTCAATTGGTTACCAAGATATTGAAAGTGCTAAACACAGTACGTTGTCTAATGTTATTCTTATGGAGAAAAAGAAAAATTGTATATCTTGCTTATTTATGAATATAAACTGGTGAAATTTGGAATATGGCTTGATCTGGTTGTGGTTTATTGTTGTTTGCACAAAAAAAAAATTTTTCGCCAATGTTTCCTGTAGCAGCAAACCTAGGTACTTGGTCCCCATGTTATTCTTATGGAAAATACTTAAAATTTTATATATCGCTTATTTATGAATGTATATGGATGAAACTTGGTATGTGTCTTCACTAAGATGAGTTCTATTGATATTTGCATAAAAACCCATTATTTTGTGTGCCTTGTTGCAGCAAACCTGCGTACTCATCCCCAATGTTATTCTTATGGAGAATAATTAATATTTTAAATATCGATTGTTTGTGAATACATTTCTTATGAATCCTGTTAAGTGTTTTAATGTGTTATGTTATATATTCATTGGAAATTCGCTGAGTATGCAGGTTTGCTGCGACGGGGGTATTTTAGTTCAATTGTGATCATTCCCATCAGAGAAAACCAAAAATAAACAAAACTTAAATTCTTTTAGAATAAAAAATAAGGATCTGTTTTGTTTTTACAAACAGTTTTTTTATAGTTTTATGTATTGAGTCACCTCTTGTCCGGTGAACTTGTGCATTAGCCTGTTTTTCAGACAGTGGTTTTCCTGGGTGTTGCAGGTACATGCACCTCCGGCCGTGCTGCCTGCTACCCTGGAAGACTTCCAGCTGGTCTCTTCTAATCACAACGTGGCCAACATTCGCCTGCTCAAACCTCTCATTGGTCCGCAGGATATCTTCCTTCAACTCATCATGAAGTTTTATTACAACGGAATTTATGGTGGAACTACGATTTCTAATATATCAATATTTGTCTCACAGTATGAATTTTAGCTTTAGAACAATATTGTAGAATAAAAATTTTGCTATTATTTATAAACTTTTATCTTGCATTTTTGTAAGAGGAATAAATACCCAAAATTCATGTAGGGATCACTTTAACGGCATGAATGTTTTTTTAACTAACACATTCACTGCTGAAATAAGGGGTATTGGGTCCCCTAGGTGCTAAAATGTTTTTTTGCATAATCACTTAACTTTTGGTGTATAAAGACTGGAAATGATGATCTTTTCCTCGAAAAAGGTCGATTTCGTCATTTTTTTAAAATGTAATTTCCGGTCCGCACATGTGCGTGATGAGCACACAGCGAAATGATCACACACTCAATATGCTGCTAATAAGTAGGCAAAGCGGAAAAAAGCACTAAAACTAATTATCATTGACTTATTTATGAAAATTAACAAAACTATACAGTAGAGTCTCACAAACTCGACACAATGTGGACTAAGACCCTGTCGAGTTTGTGGAATGTCGAGTTATCCAGAATTACATTGCGAGGGGTGAAAAACGCATTATTTAGCTGTAAATTGTATACTGTATTAGATTATACTTAAACACTATAGTATAATGTATAATGATACTGTATTACAAACTTAAGAAAACTATAAAACTTACAAACATGAGAATTAATAATTAAATGTCCTTGTTTCTAAAATATGAAGTACTGTAATACATGTACTGTATAGTAAATGGGGTGTCGAGTTTCCCAGAGTGTCGAATTATCGGGAGTCGAGTTTATGAGACTCTACTGTACACATATTTACAACCCCTCCCACCACCCTAGTGTTCATCTTCACTTTCATTACCAACACGATCGTCCTCTAAGTTCATGTCCACGTCATGACGATTACTTGGGCCGGGAAGATCCATAGTTGAGCACAAAACACGATAAACACCAATAATATCAAAACACAGTTTTACTTGAACATAACCTCACTTTACAACTGTCAAAATCGCGAGGTGACTTACAATGGAACGCTAGATTGCGCTGTGTGCGGGCTCCGCACAAGTGCGTGGTGCTGTATGTGGCTAAACTCGGAACTACATGCCATCTCATACAAAGGAAATCTTGTACAAATGGCGCATGCAGTATTATAGCCTTTCATTGAGAGCTGACTGCACCACAGCTGACTAGAATCAGAGCGGACTGACCTCGCACATGTGCGGGACGCGCACCTGGGTACCAGCCTCATCACGCACATGTGAGTGATCAACAACTGAATGTGTTAATCAACACAAATAGCGTCTATTTGGTGGAAAACTGTTGAACATAATTAACATAAATTACTTCCATGACTGTTTGAATGTGCCAAATGCAGATTTACCGAGAAAGTGTTTTTGGCTGTATTTGACTTTTTACAGCAGACTTAGGAAAGTAATTTTCAGTTTCTTTCACTATTGTAGATTTGCAGCACATTTTCAAATTTGATCCATTTTGAAGATCAAACCGTAGGTCCCAATATTTCTGGGACACTGCCATGGACTTTTGATGTTACAGTGAATAAGAACCGTGCTATGTAATTTAAAAAATTAATCTGGACGGACGTCCAAACGTTTAATTACGTCAAAGTCAAATAAAAATCTGATCAAAAATGATTTTATTATTTCCCCCTGTTATTTTTTATTACATCTATCTGAAAGTCATTAAACTTGAATTATTATTTTGTAACTTTCTGGATAAGAGTAACTGAAATTATATATAAGTTAGTAATATATTAATTTAAAATTGAAAACTCAAGATCAGATACTGTAACCAAACCATATTCAACAACGTCAGAAGCACCTAGAAGAAAAATATAAACTAATGATAGTTTATTTTTCAATAAAGATACCAATACAAATGTTCTTCAATAATGATTTCATAGTAAATATGACAATGTGCAAAAAAGCATACTAATTTTATAAAATATTCCAAAATACCATTTTGACAACATTTATAATGAACGCTTCAGAGCTTATAAGAGGAATATTATCAACAAGATGTATCCATGACAAGTTAGGCCTAACAATTGTATTTTGGAAGCCAGTGATATTATTTATGATGAATGGATTTTATATTGAAACTTTTATGGAACTGAATGGCTGATGATTTTGAATAATAACCAATCAAAAAAATAACACTTATTTATTATTATTATTATAAATTTATTATAATAAATTTATAATAATAAATAAACATGTTTATTTTATTATTTTGAATAATATAATAAAAATATAACTTAACTGTACAAAAACATTTGATAGCCAATATTAAAACCAATGGCATCTGCAAACAATTCACCTTCACTTTCAGCTGCAAATAGCAAATCATTTATGGAAAAGTGAAGAATACAAAAATAAGGGTACTAGCGTAGACCCCTTGTGAAATTCTTCCTTGTGGAAGTAACTACAAAATTACTAGGTAAAATTATGTAACTATGAAGAGGCAAATTAATCAGTGTTATAAGAAGAGGGGGAGGGTAAATATTTAATAATTTCAGTGTTGATTTTTTTAATAATCTTTTTCCCTAATCTTTTTTTATATAGTTTGTGGCACTATAAAAGGGAATTATACCAACAGGGATAATAAATAAAAACAATAATTACAACAATTAAAATTTTAATAAAAAAATAATAACAACAGAGTGGTAAAATAACACTTGACTGGGTATAAAGTAATAATTTATAGGAATAATACTGTTACAGTACCAGTTTATAAGATACCTATTGTTTTAGATCTTCATAAAATAAATAATTGTACCGACCTTTTTGTTTCCGTTAATGTCTAGTCCTGGAACAAGAGAAATTCACTTTTAATACTTAATTTTCAAATACATACAACTCGACAGTAAAAAATATGCATGCAATTATTGAACACATTGTAGACATTTGTCTTGAGATGAATCTGTGTAACATAATGAAACATAATGTTTATGACTTCAAAAATAAATCAGCAGTTTCATACATATAATCTTAAAATGAAACCGTTAGCTTATTATGTGTTAACGATTAAAATTACACGTTAAATTTATCATTCATCTTTAAAACTTAATTTTGTACTCTTTAACTACTTACTAACATTATATTAAAGTATATCTTTCAAATAATTTAAGACTTTAAACTAGTTCCAAATGTAACTGAAAAAACCTTAATGAAGGCAAACAAAATAACGAAAAACCAAGACCGATGTCCTCGCCTTGGGGGAGAAAACAGAAAGATGAGAGAGCGTTGAGGGCCGCAGCTCGTCTGAAAAATACAACGAGGTCTTAAATTAGAACCAAATGGAGGCAGTTGCACTCTCAAGCGGTTAGCGCCTCGTCCATGCCAGCAAACGTTAGAGCAAACTCCACAACGCAACACGGGTTCCTAGGTTGATGCTCTTAGAAGGGAGAAGCTTTGGGTTTTAGTACATTCACCAGATGCAACGGTAACATAGTATTATGTGTACGCTTAAAGTGTTACGGATAACATATTCTATTTTTTTTTCTAAACACATATACAAAAAGATGTTTTCAAACTAGAATCAGTCCTGGAGTGAAATTTGGAAATAACTGATTTAGTGTGCTGAGGAGTGAGGACTCAACACTCGACTCGTCTCGTTGTCTGCAACAACACATTGGCAACAGGGAAGTGAATTTCCAACAATCCAAAACTGAAAAATGAGATAATGGTAGAAGGGAACATCAGTGCCGAGTTGAGCAAGTATCAGATGCAGGGATGAGTCGATACCAAAATTTATCGATTCTCGATACCGATACCATCGATACCTACGATTTTTCAGTACCTACAGTTTTAAAAACAGTTAAAAATTTATGTTACCATTTAAAATTAATTAGTAGCTTTTTGTAGTTAATTATCAAAGTAATTTTTTAATGCAATTTGTACATAATTTAATGTTAATTTCACTAGTGTTCTATAGTAATACAGAATAATAAAAACTTTTTAATATAAATTTCTAATGGGGAAAAACGTGGTTGTAAGATGATGAATCAAAGAATCAGTTGGGTGTAATTGTAAATGGTGGTATATTGCTATTTTAAAGTCGACCGACCAATTTTTTAATAAATAGTGCTACCAATATCGAGTTCCATTATCAGAAATTTTGAATCTGTAAGCGATTGTCAGAGCAATTTGAGTAATTTGGCCAAAGGATGGCTGTAAAAATATATACAAAAATTACCAGGGGTAAGTACCTCATAAATTTATTTTAATGCTTGCCACACGATTTACCTTGTACCATTGACATATTAAGAAGCTATGAATATTAGAGGTGGGCGAGTACTAAAGACTACTCGAAGGCCGAGTCGAGTAGTAAAAATACTCGAAACTATCGAGTCGAGTAGTTGACTACTCCCACCGTTTACCCACGTTTACGCTGCTAACAAATGTTTAACAAAATAAGTGACTGAAATAAAGAAAAATAAGCTTAAAATATATTTTCAGCTCATATGAAAGGAGACAACAGGTGGGTTATTTTTGGATACCTGTGAGATAAGATAAATAAGAGAGGGGGCACAGGGAGTGTTTGGGTCAGGGGAAAAATCACTTTCTTGTTCAAATGTTCTGGTTTTGTTAAACTAACCCAAAATCTTTGTATGGATGTATATTTTTAATACTTGTATTTTGTTGTTATTGTTGTTGAAAACAGTATATATTTATTATTTTTCATTTAAATCATTATTAATTCATGGTAAAATAAAGGTTAAATTAAATAAATAATAACATTAATAATTCAATATCATTTTATGTTTATAATTAAAGTTTAATATGTAAAAAGCATTGTTTTCCTTAAAAAAGATTTTTACTTTTTAAAGAACTACTCGACTCGACTTGATACTCGAGTAGTTTGGTTCAATGCTCCACTCGATTTAAAAAAAACACTACTCCCCCACCCCTAATGAATATGTATTATAATTAAATTGATATGTATTCTTATTAGCGTACCAAAACGATAGCTATCAATGTTAAATTTCATTTCTGAAATTGAGCTAATAAGTTACATAAAGCACCTACAAATGTATCTGTTTGGGCTTGCATTTCTCAAGTACTTCTAAACAACTTGCAGTCAACCACCTTCCTTGCCGTGCCACCCGTCTTGCCACCTATTGAGTTTTCGGGTTATTTGTTTTTTGTTGCCAAAATTGCAATATCTAAACATGTTTGAATATTATTTGTTGAGGAATCTGTAAAAAAATGTTTCTATAGAGTAGAAAATATTATTTAGCACATAACTGTGTAGTTGGATTCCCCAGGATGACTTTATTATTTTGTAATTAAATTATTTTATTGTTTAATGTGCAATATACATTACCTAAATCAATACCTTAAGTGTTATGGTTGTCAATTAACTATCTGAGCAATGTGTACAAATTCAACCCTTCCAAAGCATTGGACGTACATATACGCAACTCAATTGAAACTTACAAGCGTTTAACGAATATATACGCCAAACATGTAAATGTAATATAGGTAGTGTCAAGTTGTTTCCAGGTTATTTACAGATACTTTTATCCATTCGTCTATTTTTTTTAGTTTATTATAGTGGTACATTTCGCCTCGTGCAGTTTGTTTATGTTCAGTCAGTTGTTTTCATGTTGTTGTATGAAGTACAACTATTGATGTTTTGCACAATGTTTTCTGTGCTTTAGACTGTGTCGTGTTATTTTTTTAAATTAGGTTCACAGTGAATATATATACTAATACTAATTTTTGTCATAAACTTGTAAACAAATTATGTTTATCATGAAAGTGAAAACAATTTCTTTTAATCATCAGCTAGAAGTGGAAAAAAATAAATATTAAAAAATCTATTTTCTTACTCCAACCAAAAACTTAGTAGTGTACTGAGTAGGGCTTCGCCCGCATTCGCCGCTTGGGAAGGGTTGAGGTAATTCAACCATAAATAATGTCACTAACATTTAAGAATAAACCAAGTTTCAATTGTGTTTTATCGTATGTCTTATTTTTGGTTCCAAATCACTAAGATTTCAATTACCGGTTTTAACAAATAATCATTTCTTTGTTTGATAAATAAAAACATAATTACAAACTGTTTTTATGCCATATGCATTTAAGCAAGCAATAACGATAATTATATCATTATGGGCTTAGAGATTTTGTGTGCAACTGAATACATACAATATCGTTGAACTCCATGCATTTGTCAAATTACACTACAGAGCTTGTATATTAAGATTAGTCAGTTGAGGTCAAAGGCATAAGAGGGATTAGATCCCTTTCTATTATTTGGAGAGCATATATTATTGTAATTTATGAAAAGTCATTTTTACCACAATCACAATCATTTTGCTCCCCCCCCCCAATCAAAATATCAACTGACACTTATGGTTGAGGTTAGAATAAGTTTACTCCACCCCGTCAAACGTTTTGTAAGTAGTTAACATTTGTTTTCCTAAAAATAAAAAATTAAGTGAAATTTAAAACAAATTATGCATTAAAATAACATACATGCAATAGTAAAAAACAGAATTAAACACAAACAAATCAAAATAATTTTATTTTACTCAAAGGTCAACAACCATCACCAGGAAAATAGATATAATAACAGAAATAATGAAAAATTGCTTAAGTTAGTATCAACTAACTAAACTATCAACTTATTTTGCTAAACCCCATTATTCTTTTATTTGGTTAATTAATTATACATATATCTGAACTCCTTCATTGTTATTGTAAAACTTTAAAATTAATTTCTACCATGATAAAATAATTCACAAAAATAGTTTTTATTTTTTTTACTGAAAAAAATCTCACACATTCAATTTAAATTTATCACTAAGAGCCAACCATATTGTCTTAGTTACAAATATAGTTACTGTATAAATAAACTCTGTGTATGGTAAAATAATCATCTTCGTTGTTCATTTCATCAATGTACACGGTTATGCTGTTTAACGGTTACGAGTTTCTTGAATACTGGATTAAACAACCAACTCCTAGAAGGAAGGAAATAAGAAAGGAAGATGTGAGGGATAAAACGGGCAAATAAAAAGAGATAAACATATAAAAAGCAAACACAAAAAGAGAAAGCAAAGCCTGCAAGCATGCAAAACAAACCTATGTGCAAACTTTGATGACCAGACGTCATCTCAAAGCTTTGTTTCATAAGACCAATATTAAATTTGTACCTCCGTTACGCCTTACCTGATCATCAAATACTATAGTACAGTCTCGATTATCCGACCTAAACCGGCCGCGGCAAGGTCGGATAAGCGGGAAGGTCGGATAAGCGGGAAGGTCGGATAACACAAAAAATAATAAAAACAATGTACATTTTGATTTTTTTTTTCTAAGCGCGCGGAAGTTGATTGTTTGATCGTGCACGGGGACGGTCGGAAAACAAGGAAAATTATAAAAACAATATTAACAAATTTTGATTTTTTTTGTTTTTTTTTCTAGGTGCGCGGAAACTGATTGTTCGATCGTGTACGGGGGCGGTCGGATAACACAGAATGTCGGATAACCGAAGGTCGGATAATCGAGACTCGACTGTATTCTTATTAATGCAAAATTGAAGGTTTTGTTGTCCTCTAGTGAAATCCAATGTAGAATTTAGATTTGTAAAAATTAAAGAGAAACTGTACAGCAGTTCAATTGAAAATGAAACAAGTTATTATGAAACCATAATGCTCAAATTAAGGAAACTGAAAACATAATTCCCTTGTGAACCACCACACCTTTATTTTGACGCCTAAACGCGTTTTGCGACCATCGGGTGAGGAATAACGGAGGCACAAAATTAACTAGCCTTACTGAACAAAACTCCAAGATGGCGTCCGGCAACTTCCGGTGATGAAGACTCTTAAGAAGCAAAACCATCAAACTATATAGGTAACTAAGAATAAATCAGTTATACCACAAAACAAAACCAAATAAAATCAAACGTCAAAAGATATATACAAATACATAAAAAATATATTTTACAAATAAATAAACTGTAGTTTAACTTACAAATTATGATATTTAAATCAAATGCTAATATAACATTAGGTACCTAACTAAAACAATATATGTAGCAAAGAAGTTGTTCTCATACAGGCTTTAATGCATATCCCTGAAAATTGAGTCTACTTAGTACTGTAATGTGGTCAGCTTACTACAGCACTTAAAATAAAACCAATTGGTAACATTTGTCAACATAATCTTAAGTTTAGGGTATACAAATTTTGAAATGGGGGGTACTGATAAAAAAATACTATAATATAGTTTGCTGAGTAATAGTTTGATTTTGATTCTTAGTGTCAGAACTGAAGCTGTACTGTAACTAAACGTTTTGCTGATTAATGGATGAAAAAAATATACTTGAAGCTACAAGATTCCACACGTGAAGTTTCAAATTGACTTGATATGATATTTCTGTTCAATCGGCAAGTAAGTTCTCAGGATTACAACAATCCAAAAACTATAAGCCACTACTGCCATACTCCCCAATACTTCTCCATATGTAACCCATGATTATCAAAGTGATTCTGTTAATTTATTTTCTTTAGCTTTATATTGATGACTATAATTAAAACCCAAATATAAACCAAAGTAATAATTAATACTACTTACCACTTCATTGACTTTGTCGCTTCAAGGATATGCTTGATGATATTCTGCACAACGTCTGTGCTTGTGGCAGTGCCTCCAAGGTCTGTGAAATAAAGTAGTTTGAGCCCTTATTGTAGCTCATTGCCTTTATTACGACTTATGAAAACATAACATATATATGAAAATCACTAAAATTGTTGTTGCACTAGTGACATATTATTTGCCTAAGGGCCGCTTTCTCAAACTCAAGTTTAAACTGAACCTGAGGTTATTTTGAACTTGAGATTAAGGCAAAATTAGTTTTCCCAAAAATGTGATATTGCCAGTTTAGTTTAATTCACAAAATATCAAGTTGGCAACGTTTTTAAAATCATTATGTTTTGTTTGTTTACCCTCTAGCTAAACTAGAAACAAATGTTTATGTTTGAATTCATTTTTCCTACTACTGGAAAATGATGTATCGATTGCAAATGTTTATTATACAAAATTCCAGGTTATGTTACCATAAAATAAAATAACTAAACAGTGTTCTCTAGAGGTTTAACATAAACCAGGTTTAAAATAAACATAACACATTGGGAAAACAGAATTTCTTATAAACTTAAGTTTAAACCATAGTTTAAGTTAAACTGTACTTGGAGAAAGCGGCCCTTAGATGATAAAAGCTATCTACTGAATTACGGAGATGTAGAACGAAGGTTTTGTCATGTTAAAATGAATCAAATTCCTACAAAATTACAACATGAAAAAAATGTGCCATCCCCAGAAACGTGGTTAATGTACATAGTCACAGCAATATGTTTTGTGATGAGCTTATTTTGAGAGGGGGTAAAGATTTATACTAGCCCTAGGCTGCAGCCGAGTCTAGGCCAACCTTCAAATGTAGGTTATGGGTTAAGGCCCAAGGATTTCAAGTAGGTACTTGGGTGAAATACGTTTTATTAATTCAGTAAACCTATCTGATGAAGTCTTCAACTCACCACTGTGCACTTAGAGTCTATAGGCGATTTTCAAGCGATCAAAGCCTATGTTTACCATGAAGGTAGAGTTTGCCGGGTGATTAACCTCGCGGATGAACCCGTTATAAACGGCGACGAGAGAAGTAAAGGTGTAATAGTGGACTATAAAACGGCCGCCGACGGATATTATGACCATTATAACTTCGGTAGAGCGACACATAAACTTATATTTACGTGTGTTACATAAACATAACCCTCCTTAGCAGCCGAGTTTACAACTTCAGGGTGACGTAACTTTCTTCTTCCTCTTGGGTGAGAGAGGGGGCTCCACTTTGGAAACTTCAAACAGCTGATGCGAGATAGCCTCCAACCCAGACTATGTCTGGCGAATTACCTCTCGGAGGGAGGAGTGGAAGTCATTCGTTCACCAGATTTTATCGGCAACGGACCTACAGCGAGAGAGTAAAAGTTTCGTGTGCGGTAGTGAGAACGAGTAATTTTGTAAGTAAATTAAATTTAATTGATAGGTGGAACTATAAACCGTAGGATACATATAAAGATGTTTTAGAACAGAAATGAATTATCATTAGAGATTTTAAAATGGTTTGATATAATATCGAAATTGCGTGCAAAAAATGACAGGCTAGACCTGGTTTTTCACGAGCTCAGACAAAGTGATTATACGTAGTTCAATTTGATTTTATTACCTAGAAGTGCAAATAATATTGGTAGTGATTGAAGTTTATTGTATTAATAATTTTGAAGGTCGTTTTTATTAAATTTAGCGTTCCGGGGTGACTGAACCCTGAGTTTTGAACATGTTGTGAGCAGGTTCGCTGCAAGCCTGCACAGGCTCGATGCTCAGGAGCATGATTTAGAAAAGCAATGGCTGGAATATTTATTTATGAGTTAGAAATTCCATCAATATTATTTGGTGGTACGGAGAGTTTATGAGTTTATTTTATTGTTCAGAGAGATATTTTATTTGAGTTATTTAATAAACCCGAGTGCGCCTAGGCGTGTGGGTGATTATTAGGAGTTATGAGCCAGCTTGTTAGCGAACCCAATTCCAGGGCTAAAGTGAAGATTATTTATTTATTCTGCCGTTAAGCATGAAATGATTTATTCATTCTGCCGTTAAGTAAGGACATGTTTTTAAGTTATTGATTGCAATTACCACTGCTAAGTAGCTAAATGTTGTTGATTATAATAATTATGAGTTTAGGCTACTATTTTAAGGCGACCGAGTGATAAACCCGAGTGCGCCTTGGCGTACGGGTGACTCTGGAAATGCACCGGTCCATGCCTGCGGCCCGTGTGGCGGCTAGTCGGTTGGGCCTATTCGTTGCACTGAGTATTATTTCCTTGTGTTTTATTAATAATCGATTTGCAGTATAAATTAGCCTTGTACTAATTGTGGCTAGTATTTTGAGGTCGCTATTGCTTTTAATAGTTGCACTTGTGCTGGGTGTTAAAGCATGTTGTTTCACACTAGCCTCATGGTAGCACTGCTTGTAGGAGGGAACGCTATGTATTTTGCTATTTCACCATGTGCATGTGTAGACGTTTAACCCATGTAGTTTTAGTGCTCTCACAGTGACAGTTAATGTGTCGACATAGGGGCCCTGATCGCTGTTGCAACGATAATTCGGGTTAGGATTTTTATTTTATTTCATGAACGAGGCACAGTGTTTAGGATTTTATGTAGCGTAAACCTATGGGTGAATATCATTTGAACCCTAGGGTGAGGCTCCGTTTGCTATTTGATCGCTAGCCGACTTAAGAATCTACTGGGCGAAGATAACAGCATTAGGTATCCGTGTATAAAATATAATTACGAATGTTTATGACGTGGCTTAGAAATCTAGAGAATGATCGCCCGTGTGTATTATTTCTGTTGGTAGATTATTCACGAGCTTTGCGGTTAATTTGATTTAGTTGGTGGTTATGCCTACACATTGTGTGGTATTTATTTTCGGTAATTTATTAGAACATGCTGGCCTCGTGCTGACTTAGTAATTCTTAGCTAATATCGGAGATTTTTATAATAAATTATGGCGATACGAAGGACTTGGTGCTAAACCCTCGGCTATAGGGTGTATCTGACCGGGGCTTAGGCGATGTACCGTCAGGGTAGTTAGGTTAGATTAGCCATGAACACCAGGCTGACTGGAGTGCCCGGGGCGAAGTGTAAATGCCTAGTGCATCTGTGAAAAATATTTTACCAGGATATTAAATCGTTATTTTTTTTTCAGTTTTCGTGCTTCATTAGGATCTTTATCAAATTTAATTCTTTAATTTAGATGGACTCTGAAATAAACCCCGGCGTAGGGGTGGAAGATATAATAAATTAGCAATGATGCATCTGGTCCTTTGTTGATTTTTATGTCATGGGACTAGTACATGATTTAGCGGTAATGCGGAATTAGTAAATTATTTTTGCACCGCGAAACAGGCCCTACCCGGACACCTATGAACAACTATGTATGCGTTGTCCGGAAATACCCCCTGTCCGCGAATACCCGCCGTCCGGGATTAGCCAGTCTGGTGGTATTAGTCCGGTTCCCGTACGTTGATAGGCCCTGCGCTCTCTTTTGACGCTTGGGCGAGTTACGGCGTTATGTTACATTTAACGGAATATTTTAGAAAATGAAATCCGAGGGTAATGAAGACTTTTGTTGAGGACTCCATCGACCAAATTCGCTAGACCTTCATGGTGTGCCGCCCTATCGATTTTATGACACGCTTATGAGGTTCTAACCCGGCTCGCCTATGCCAGGGTGCTCAGACCTTCATCGACACATGAGGTTCTAACCCACCTCGATACCTGGGTGCTCAGACCTTACTCGACTGGAAAATAATTTTTTTTGTCATATGCTGAAATGCGGACACCGACTAAAACGACGACTGATGGTTCGACGGAGTACCCTGCGATCGTTCAGTTATTTTAGAGGCCGTTTCTCTAAGGATATTCTATTGAGGAGAGTGTATAGATTATTAGGACCTTTGAATAAAACCCAAAACCGTTCTGAGCGAATCCGAAAACTTTTATTTATGTGAGCTCGCTCTCCCCAAGAAACTTAAATGTTAACCATGGCTGCTTTTGTTTCTTGCAGGGAAAGTTCCTCACAGTTTTTTGCCCTTAAAACAATTTGATTTGTTTGTATCAACCATAACCTGCTGCAACACCACCTAAAATACAATCTACTTTTGTCCCCATGGTTTATTATATCTAAGAAAACTTATCTACCCATTCTACTGTTTTGCAGTAAAATTAATGTGACTCTTAAGATTTACAATACTTGTGGCATTTAACACAAAGAGGGGCTGCCTACCACTTCACAACATTCAGGTCATTGCTCTTGACAAATCTTAATTGAGTGTATAGTATTTTTGCACTTGATCTTGAATAAGCATATAAATGCAAACGATATATTGATGTAATTGAACGTTAAAAGGACAGTTTAAGTGATGACTCCTTCTCTACATCGGTCACAGTGTGAGGTACTGACCTGGTGTGTGAATCTTGTCTACGTTGACAGTCTGGTTGATGGCAGCCGAGAGAAGGTTGGCATGAGTCTGATGTCCGAGGTGCTCCAACATGTCAACTGCAGCATTCAACATCGCTATCGGGTTTGCGACATTCTTCCCAGCAATTGCAGTTCCGGTGTTTCTCGTTCCAGGTTCGAAAATGGCATACTATACAAGATAAAAGTAAAATTAGCATTTCAAAAACTCATGTACGGTACATTATTATTGTTTTTGCTGTCGTTATTGCTGGATTAGGAAACCCCAGGTAAGCTGCTAGGCACGTCTTCCATAAGCGGGAATTATGCACAGGTTACCAGGATAGGATATAGCAGGAAAGGAAAGGGTGGGATGGGACTGGCAGCCAAATTGCCCTTTCAGAGGGCTGACTCCCATACTCTTGTGATAGCTGTGACCAGGCTCAAACAGGCACTCTGCCCTCCGACTGGCCAACTCAACTGATAGGGTATCCATATACAACAGCCAGGGAGCACCTTCTCGGGTCGGGGAACGAACCCAGACGTTCCGTCCCCAGCCGCTGCAATGAGGGACCAGAGGTGAAAGGGAAGTTTGTCATAATGGACAGCCAAAATACATACCATATGTTATGACAACTTCATTTGCTGTTCCCAATCTAAGTCTCCAAACTGATATACACCAGTTTTAAGGTTGTCAGCTCATTTACGTTTAGAGAACCTTAGAAAAAATTAATCCTAACAATAATAACATGACAAATTGAATAAGTATTCAGTGATCGGTCAAAATAGAAGTCGTTATAATGCCTGTGATCAGTCAAAATGAGAAGTCGTTATAATGCCAGTGATCAGTCAAAATTAGAAGTCGTTATAATGCCCAGTGCAACTCACGTGGTCTCCGTAGTTCTTGCCAGAGAGTAGTCCAGCGCCGCCGACCAAGCCGCAGATCACGTTAGACACGATAGTTCCGTACAGGTTGGTCATGAGCATCACGTCAAACTGGTGAGGGTTGGACACCAGCTGCATGCAACAGTTGTCGATGATCATGTCTCCGGTCTCAATATCCGGGTATTCCTTGCCCATGTTGCGCGAGATCTCCAGGAACAGACCATCTGACAGTTTCCTGCAATGGAGGTGTGGAATATTTCAAATGTAATACCCGCACATAATTTAAAACAATATGTTTTAATTTAATTATTTGTAGATTAATTTATTTTATTGATGGTATAGTTTGCCGTTTGTATTGTGACGTCAGTAAAATATTACAATTTTATTGTTCTCAATAATTCATCATTAATCTCTACATCTACCAGTGAAAATCTCAGCACTGTCAAATTGTGCAGCGAAATAAATTTCCTGATTTGACATGTTTGCAGATTCTAAGGGAATTTTCTCTGGAAAACAATGATCAATTAACTTTTTTGAAAGAAATGTATAGTTCATACGGTGAAATTATTTGATCGTGACCACGACAGTGGCATCTCGAGTATTCAGATTTTACAATGGTCAATGCAAAAAGAAAGGCTAAAATTGTCTTAAATTACAACCTGATTTTAATCTTGAATATTTTTTTGAAATCCCTAAATTTTAATGATTTTTTTACATTGGAAGTTATCTGAAGTTTCTCAAGATTTCCCAATTGCTAAAATTCTTGGTTTAAGAATAACGTAGAGGAATGGTGAAACAAATTTAAATAACTTAAAAAACTTGGAAGGGGGGGAATAAATGCTGAAAAATACCTGTTGGAATTAGTAAATATTAATTTGTATAAAACCTTTCCAAAATTGATCAGAATCAACACTTCATTTAACACATTAAATTTACAAAATAATTGGCTATACACATTTTTAGAATCTATTAGAATTTAAATTCTGCAGATGACTATCATTGGAACATTGACCATCTTGCACTCAACAGTGACAATACATCATTGCCATTGAAATTCACCACCGATTCACAAACCAACGGTCTGCAGAGTTAGCTTTACATTATAAACCCAACACTACCTGTAGAGCATTGAGGGTGAGACTCAGACTTGTTTCGTTTGTGTTCTGAGCTGTCACACCCGCATTAGATTTGTTTTTCTTTTTATTGAAAACCGTTTACGACCCTTGAATTATCCCAGCAACCGATCTGAAAGATTCCTGGGACATAGTCGTACTCCAAATATTCATTTTCCAAATATTTTATTTAATTAGAGATCTAAAATATTTTCAACACTGAGAAATTTACATCACAAATATTAAAACTAAAACTTAAAAAGAAAACTAAAAAAATGAATACAGTGGAACTTGGCTAATTCAAACTTATTTATTCAAATTTTTCGCTCCGTCCCTAGCGCTTCCAATACAGACAATGTTAAAAAAACCTTGGTTAATTTGAATTTTATTTTGGATAATTTAAACTTTTTTACTTAGGCTAGACAAAAAGCACCCATAATGCAGTTATCAAAACTTAAAATGCCTATAACCAGATGTGATACAGTTGGCATGAGGCCAAAGTCTTGAATCTTCACTCCCTCAGAGGTGTGTCACTGTAGCTGGAACTGGAACTACTTTGCTCCAACAGTTCCAACCGTTCCATCAAGAATTCAGTTCCGCTTGGAACTTTTTTCAAGCCAGCTAGCTATAGTTAGCGCTGCAGCGATCGTTGAAAAAATAGCAGCAGTGGATCGTACCAACAACAGTTGCAGCATCCACAGCAGTCCCACAGGATAATCTAACTGCAGCTGGAACTGGTTTTGTAAACAGTTCCACGGGCTCTGTGGAAATAGCTGTAGCTGTTCACATAAGTAACTGCTTGGCACGTCTCTAAGCCTGCTAAACTACATTCAAGGTCACTGTACGTACCCACACTCCTCCCGCCCCCACACTTCCAGTCCATCCCTATTGTTTTGTAGTTGTGTGTGAATTGTCGTACCTGTCCAATAGTAAGTGTGTGCGATGCATCGAAAAGCATCAAAATTTCTATTCGATTCGATTTGATGCATCAAATCATTGAGGGGTTCTCGGAAGTTACTCCCGCTGTTTACCTGAGCTACAAAGGGTTACCTTGGAGATAAGCAAGGAAGAGGGACGTGAGGGGGAGGGGTCCGGTTGAAAACCATAAATTAGTCGGCTGACCAACATTATTTCTTTGAGTCATTATCTTACAACCACGTTTTTCCCCATTATACCTTCACAAAACTATTCCTAGGGTGGGTAAAATAGAATTTAAAAAATAAAAAAATACGGTAGTTTTACTGGCATATTGGATAGTGTATTTTACAATCTGGTAAAACTGTCTACATCGTTACTCGTTATTTAACTTTGGCGCTCGTTTGTCCGTCCTTTGAAACTTAAGTAAATACAATTAAGTTTAGGTTATGTGTTTTATTGCAAAAGTTTTTGAAATGATGGATCAAGGTAGAATGGAAGAAGACTTAATTGATCAAATCAGAAAATTATAACTAGACTTTGGCCAAGTTGGTAGATCATTCATATTGTCATACAAATTTGGTGTATAGGCTGAGTTTCAATCATTGAAACATGTCACATTGCATCGAATAAAATTGCATCAATTCAAATCAAAATTCTTTGAATTGCATCGTTGAATCGAATCAAAATAAAATTTCTGCATCGCACACCCCTATCCAATAGAGCAAGTTGTTGATTTGCATATAGCTAACTGTGTCTTTAATGAGACCTTTTCTCTGAAAACGGGAAATATGAAGGTTTAAACCCTCATTGTACCACTTTTATAATTCAAATTTTAGGATGCTTAAAATTTATTTACTGGTCCTTTGGGGTTTGAACTATCCAAATTCCACTGTAATCATCCAAAAAACGTTTAAGGCATAATACTCCACTGTTCGGTTAATATTCAAGGCTTATACATTGTTTTATTTATAAGCCTTAAAAACTGGAATACTTTCAAACAAAAATGCTACGAGTATTTAATTTAAAATGAATAAATTTAGAGGAACATTTAAATTTTGTAAAACCGATCATTTTAAAACATCAATACCTTAAAACAACAGAAAATATTAAATATATATAGTTTCTTTAGTAGCATAATAAGTGTTGTTACAATGAACAGGATAAAATAAAACTACATCTCACAACACTACAAAATACATTTACAGTTATACTGTACTTACATACAAGACGGTAAATATACAAAAAAGATGGTACAAGGCGATTGATTTCAACCAGTCACACCAGTCATCATCAGGCCCAATCAGCGAATTTGGTGTGAATATATTTAGTAGTATTGTGGGACGTCGTTTTATTTTATCCTGTTAAATATATATCTAAATATTTTCTACTCTTATCTGTCGGACTTCGGTTAGTGTGTTGTAACCTTTTAATTTATTTACAGTTTTTTTTTATGTGTGATCTGATAATTTTACTATAGACTTAAAAGTTTCAAACAATACCACTGTTCAAAACACCAAAACGAAAGACAACACACAGTTAGCAAGAAATAAATAAACGAATAAATAAACCAACACCATACAAATATCAACAGTACAAGTGTTTTGAGGACTACCATGCGTCTTGATATTTTATGTTTAAATAAAACACTGAATGCAACCAACCATAAAATGCAACTGTAAAAATCAAGGAAGATTACGTATTTATTACCTGAAGTTTAAAGCAAATTCCACAGTAGGATTGAACCCAAATAAGACAGAGACCTTAATGACGTTGATTTACCTGAAATGTCTTGATGCATGAACATTTCACATAGTAAACCACGCAACACTGACTTTTAACAGAACTTGAGCAATAGCCCTAGGATAATCAGGAGTTGAATGTATAAAATCCCGAATAGGTTAAAATTACGTTCAACCATTGCTCGAATGTATCTCAACCTTTGTTTAGTGTGTATTGATTGTAGGGGTGTGTGAGTACTCAAAACTTTGAGTTTTCGGCCGAGTATTTTACTCGAACTCGACTCGAAGTTTTGAAAAATACTCGAAAGTTCGAGCGAATATTTCCCGCCGATTTTCGGACGATCGCTAACGATTGCAACCGGCAAAAACGCGTAGTTTTGGCCGCAAAAGGCAATCACATCGCGTAAAACCGGCCGAAAAATACGATCGAACCGCGTAATTTCAGTCTTAAATGACGACGGAAAACATAATATCGGCAAAAGTGGCGACCGGGCCATTTAATATCGGTCCCAACTAACGATTTAGTCATCTAATATTGATTATAAGCACTGTCTGAACCAGGTGATATTGGCCAAATGACAACCGGACCGTGTTTTATCGGCCGGAAACGAATGTCAACCCGTGTTTTGTGTGTCAATTTGTAATCCAGTTTGATTGTACTGGCAAAAACTTTGTATTGCTACTCATTTATTAGTTAGAAACCATGTTTAGATGATCAAATCTAGGGGTGTACCCAACTCCCATTAAACTATTTAAACTAGCAACTGATGGCAAATACTCGCTCAAAAATACTCAAAACTCGAAAGTAGTTGGCACTACTCGACTCGACTCGATTAAAAAAAATCACTACTCGCACACCCCTAATTGATTGATATAGCATTAACATGGTTTTTACATAATTGTAATTCAAGCATTTGGCAACATATATCGTGCTATGTCTCAAGTGATTCGCCTACTGCATCGGTCCGATATTGGATAATGCCAAATAAAGCAATGTGACTGGCGGAGCGATTCCTATTCTGCAAACCTCTATACAATACGTACCGACAATCCACTCTCCAACTCCGACCTAATGTTCCCGCGCTCCGCTGGTCATTGATAAACTAAAAGAAACGTGTGAAATAACCATACCACAAAAAGACATAACCTTTGACTCACCTCACCTTTTTCTAACCTTTGATTCTCAATTGGTAAGATCTCCTAAAAAATTATTAATGTATTACGAATTGTTGGGCTTCCACGGAACAGTTTTTCTATGGACTCCCCTGCAAACGACTATGTCTTACAAGCACCCAAGATAGTGGTCATCTCTGTTAAAAGTTCTAGGCTCCAATATATTGTATAATATATAGACATGAACATATAATTTTAAAGATGATTTTTTCAAACAAGTCAAGATTTTGGTTGATTTTGACTTAAGTAGGAGGCTAGTCCCGTGACCCATCTGTAAGATAGGCGACATTTTCATATATCATTTTACAAACAATTTTGAGTGAACATTACCATCATCAATAAAAAAAAAACCGCTGGAGGCCTTTGAAAGAAATTACAATTTACTATAAAGTTTCTGATTTGGTTGTGAATATTTCTGTATGAAGTCTCTATATCTGTATGCAGTTGGTATTTTTTTTTACCTCGACACCATCAGACCCCTAAGAGTATCAGATGATCAGTTGCTAACTGGCAATTGGGCTTCTGACTCTTCAGCTTAAAACCTAGAAGCAGCAAAAACTTAATTCTTTACACGCTATTTTTCAAACGAATACTGGTGTAAAGATTACAACATTATATGATCGATAATTAAAGAATTTCTTCAACTGATCATTTTACTGACCCTATAATATATGGATATGAAAAGTACTAACATAATATTGGCTTTGTGCACGATTGTAATTTTCTTCCGTCCATTTTTCCTGGCGTACTCAAACGCAAACCGTGCAACTCGCTCAGAATTTTCTTGGGTTACAATCTTCATGCTTTCCACCACACCGTAAACACTCTGAAAGCCAGTAAATCTTTACATCACGCCACAAAACTATTCTACTCACATTATGTTTGCCTTATGGACAACTGTTATTTTCTTACGGTTATTTTTCTTAGCATATTCAAACGCAAATCTCGCTACTCTCTCTGAATTTTCTTGGGTGACAATTTTCATGGTCTCTACAACACCATGTGCGCTCTGGAATCAATATATATTGACAACTGAGATAAGTAATTGCAATACGAAGATAACATAAAATCCTTGTGCCATCAGCACAGGATGTTTGACAAGATATTCTTACTTATGCTGAAAGTGAGTAAAAACTCCATAAGATACATTTAAATTTTATTACAGGCGGGTTGTGTTAGTATATATATATATATATATATATATAAATTAACATATTAAATATTTGTAAATATTGAATATATATTATTAAATATATTATAAATGTGAAAGTTTGTATGTTTGTTTGTTTGGATAATTGTGGCTCAATCACGCTCTAACCAATGGACTAATTGAGCTGAAATTTGGCAGAGAGGTACTTGATGGTCCTGAGTAACACAGAGGCATATTAAAGTCACGAAAATCCTATAGGGATTTGCCCCTTGGGGGTTCAAAGTTCCCATGTATTCCTTATGGACATTCATTTTTGTTTGAGTTGATGAAAATACAAACTGCTCATCTTGATTCGTAGTAGTTCCACGGGCTAACCACAGAATGCAGCACACACAACTGTCTGTGTTTTTATAAACCATTTACGGGGCGAAGCCTGCGGGTAACATCTAGTATTATATATTACTAAATATATTATATTATTAAATATATTATATATTAAATAGTTGTTTGCTCGAGATCTTTGGATTGTCTAAATTTTCAGATCAACAAGTAAAATGCTAAAATGTCAGGTAGGATATACACACAAAATAGATTTATTTTAATTAAAAATTAAACTACCAGTAACATTGGTATAGTTACACAATACAGGATAAAAATACCCCCGTCGCAGCAAACCTGCGTACTCAGAGAATTTCCAATGCATAATATATGACTTAATACCACATAAAGCCGCATACCAAGTTTCATAAAAATATATTCACAAATAAGCGATATATACTATTATAATTATTCTCCATAAGAATGACATTGGGGATGAGTACATAGGTTTGCTGAAACAAGGAACATAAACAATTGGTTTCTATGCAAATATCAATATAACTCAACTAGGTGAAGCTACATACCTAGTTTCATCAATATTCATTCATAAATAAGCGATATATTCCATTTTGATTAATCTCCATAAGAATAACATGGGGGATGAGTACGCAGGTTTGCTACAATAAGGAACGAAAAAAGTGGGTATTTAGGCAAATATCAATATAACTCAACTAGGTGAAGTCATGTAAAAGGTTTTATTAATTTATGTTCATAATTAAGTGAGACATAGCATTTTAATTTTTCTCCATAAGAATAACATGGGGGCTGAGTACGCAGGTTTGCTGCTAAGGGAACCTTTAGAAAAAAATTGTTTTTTTGAGCAAATAACAATAGACCATAACCAGATAAAGCCGTATACCAATTTTTGTCAGTATACGTTCATAAATAAGCGAGATATAACATTTTTCTATTCCTCCATAAGAATAACATTAGACAACGTACTGTGTTCAGCACTTTCAATATCTCGGTAACCGATTGACGTAGAGGAATGATCAAAATACCAAATTGTGTGTTTTTTTAATTTGAATCCAATGGTAAAAACTAAAATTTGACTATTTCAAAAATTATATGTAAAAAGCTCAAAAAACCCATTTTTGGGGTACAAAACCCCCTCTAAAATACCCCTTAAGGTAGAGCGATATGGCTGGTTTTCAAACTTAAAGTCATAAATGTTGCTTTACACGTTTATACCAAATTTCATCAAAATTGGACCTTTTTACGCGAGTTATCGCACCCACGGACACATATATATATATATACAGTTTCAAACGAATGGTGTTTTTGGGGTCTGGGGACCTCAAAACGAAAAGTTATCATGGTCCCGGGCCTAGGTCTTACCATGCCGACTACGGTAATAGCTTCTTCCCTATAGGGGAAATTAGCTAAAATATGAAGTACAGTACGGTATTTTACTCTAAAAGTGAAATTGTAATACAAGTCATAACAAGAAAATTTACAAAAGTCAGTGGTAAGAGAATCGGTTTGTAGGCAGCTGATGGCAGTTTGGAGTAGCGCTGGGTCTGAACTACTGTTGGTTTGGGATTAAGGCGACCCGCCTGTATTTAAGTTTGATACTTTATACAAGGAGTATCTACATTTATCAAGATTGGACTTGAGTGGAAATCCATCATCTGCTGAGACACAGACTTAATCGAAAATTGAATGAGATTTTAATATACAGTAGACGCTCTTTTATCCGGCATGTTCGGGACCACGCCCATGCCGGTAAATCGATCTTTCCGGATAATAGAACTTTTTAGTTATTAATGGGAATACAGTAATCTGAGAGTCTGTCATCTCGCTACAGTAATGAGCTGTGGTCGCGTGCGTTGGTTGACCTTGGCACTGCTCCGGAACACCTGCATTTGTGGACGGATAGACAGACAGACAGATAGACAGACGGGCGGACAGACAGCCGGGCGGAAGTTGGCGTCTAAAAATAGGTTGAATACAGTAGTGTACTGAGCAAAGTTTACGAACATCACTGAACGTTACTGCTTGAGACGTAAACAAACAACAGGTGACTAAGAAAAAGGCGGGAACAGTCCAGCGCAGTCGCAGTACGAAACGGAAACGATCGAAAATACCTGGAAAAACCCGGGGCGCCTGGTGCCGGTTCATAGAATGCCGGTTAAAAGAGCGTCTACTGTATGACTATGAGAATTTTTGAAATGTCTGAAAATTTGAAGAAATAGTAAATAGATTTTGATCTCTTGTATATTAAGATTTATATACAAAGAAAAACTAATTTTGTAGACATTTTTAAAACATCCAAAATCCAGACTGGTGGTTCTATTATTCTAGTACAGTTACCTCATGTTCAAGCATAGCATACTCTCCTTCTGTGTTCTGTCGTATAATGCAGATGTCAATATTTTTCTGTCGTGCTACGATGCCATCGTAAGACTTGCAAGTCAAAACATTGACATAAAGGTCGAGCTCATTACGCAAAGCTACGTTACGACTGATAACTGTTGTGTCCAAACTTCCAGTTTCGATATTACCTGCAATTTCAAAAATATTGTGAAGTGACCACACAGTCTATGTGTCAGTCCAGGAGCTTAAACCGTTGTGCCAAGTCAAGTGGTTCTGTTACCGGTTGTGTATTTCAATTGTTTCAGTAACTTGGGTTTCTTTCTTCAAAAAATAGTTTCTTGAATAGCATAATACGTGTTGTCACAATTAACGGGATAAAATAAAACTACGTTTCACAACACTACACGATATATTTACACTTATACTGTAATTACATACAAGACGGTAAATATACAAAAAGATGGTACAAGGCGATTGATTTCAACCAGTCACACCGGTCATCATCAGGCCCAATCAGCGAATCACACACATGCATTCGCTGATTGGGCTTGATGATGACCGGTGTGACTGGTTGAAATCGATCGCCTTGTACCATCTTTTTGTATATTTACCGTCTTGCATGTAAGTTCAGTATAAGTGTAAATATATTGTGTAGTGTTGTAAGACGTAGTTTTGTTTTATCCTGTTTCTTTCCTCAGGTATCTTACAAAGTAATAAATTTCACCCATATTGATGTCATCGAGACATTCAAAATACAAAACATTGATATAAGACACTGTGTTTCTAGTGACCATTTATTGTATCTGAATCAACATGTAAACAACTTGTTCATGGTTTGAATAATTTGTCTACATAGATAAATTAGAGGGATCAAACTGAGGCAATATCTACTACTAAATCATAAAAATGCAGATGAAAAAATTAATGATGGATTTTACAGCTTTTTAAGCATGTTTTTATCAGAAATGTATTTTATAATAAAACAGAGTTTATTCATAAACAACATGATACACCACACCATCTCCAACATTAAAATTACCCTCTGTTAAAACTAATGAATCATGCTTTATATTTATACCATTTTTATTATTTTTGATTTGTCCGATATACAACAGGCGGCTATACAGATTGCAATAATATGCATAACTCCAAAATAGGTTTTTATTAATTTTAAATATCCTCGTTGCAGCAAACCTGCGTACTCAGCGAATTCCCAATGCATAATATATGTCTTAATATATAAAGCCGTATACCAACTTGCATAAAAATATATTCATAAATAAGCGATATATACAATTTTAATTATTCTCCAAAAGAATAACATTGGGGATGAGTATGTAGGTTTGCTGAAACAAGGAATACAAACAATTGGTTTTTATGCAAATATAAATATAATTCAACTAAGTGAAGCCACATACCAAGTTTCATCAATATTCATTCATAAATGAGCGATATATACAATTCTCCATAAGAATAACATGGGGGATGAGTACGCAGGTTTGCTGCAAAAAGGCAAACAAAAAATGGGGTTTTATGTGAACATCAATAAAACTCAACTAGGTGAAGCCACTACCAAGTTTTATTAATTTATGTTCATAATCAAGGGAGACATTACATTTTACTTATTCTCTATAAGAATAACATGGGGGCTGAGTATGCAGGTTTGCTGCTACAGGAATAATCCTTAAAAATTATTTTTGTTGTGCAAATCTTCAACAAAAGCAATTAAACTATGAATATTTTATTCATCAAACTATTTGTAAGCGTTTAAATCAACAAATTAAAAACCAAGTGATATATTAAGGAATTTGAAATATAATCAAACAAAATTAACAAATATATTTTTTAAATATTTTAAAATTAATATTTGTAAAATCAAAATAACAATTACATCAATTGTTTAACAGACTTGCCAGGAAAGCGTGTATACTAAGATCGGAGTACATTCTACTTTAGGGCTATTACTATTAAGTCTGAACTTGTTACTGATTATTAAAATAACATTATACATAAATATTAGTAATCCTTGGATTCTTTCCACACATGCTAACCTTTGATGGCAACCCCATTTCGTTTGATGGAAGTGATCGCGTACTCCAAGTCCTCATTGCTATCACTCATGGGATCGATCTGTACCACTTCAAAGTCCACAGGAACTCCACCGTACCTATTAAATAAAATACAAACATTTAATATTTCAACACAACTAAAATACAAATGCTACAGTTTAGTTGATCAATCAATACTAGAGATGTGCGAGTACAGGTTTTTTAAGTCGAGTCGAGTAAATGGCAAAAGATTTGAATCTCGAGTTCGAGACGAGTGTACAAATAAAAAAATACCCCCGTTGCAGCAAACCTGCGTACTCAGCGAATTTCCAATGCATAATATTTGTCTTAATAATAACACATAAAGCCGCATACCAAGTTTCATAAAAATATATATTCACATATAAGCGATTTTAATTATTCTCCATAAGAATAACATTGGTAATGAGTACGTAGGTTTGGTGAAACAAGGAACACAAAAAATTGGTTTTTATGCAAATATAAATATAATTTAACTAGGCAAAGCCACATACCAAGTTTCATCAATATTCAATCATAAATAAGCGCCATATAACATTTTAGTTATTCTCCATAAGAATAAAATGGGGGCTGAGTAAGCAGGTTTGCTGCAACAAGGAAAATGGGTTTTTATGCAATAACCAATATAACTCAACCAAGTGAAGCTATATACCAAGTTTTATTAATTTATGTTCATAATTAAGGGAGTCATTAAATTTTATTTATTCTCCATAAGAATAACATGGGGGCTGAGTAAGCAGGTTTGCTGCTATGGGAATAATAAAAAAAAATCAATTTTTTGTGCAAATCTGAATATACCAGTACTACGTGAAGCCACATACAAAGTTTCATCAACATACATTCATAAATAATCGAGATATCAAATTTTATTTATTCTCCATAAGGATAACATTGGACAACGTACTGTGTTTAGCACTTTGAATATCTCAGCAACGGTTGGGCGTACAATCACAATTTAAACACCAAAATGATTGTTTTTTGGAACTGAACAGATTGGTAAAAGCAAATGTGAAGTTTACATTAAAATAAACTTAGGAAAAGCAAAAACCTTTTTCCCATAAGATTAACATGGGAGACTTTATGAGTAAGTTTTTTGGATTTTCTCCGCAACCACTTAACCAAGGTTAATAATTCAAAATACTATATTATTTGTTTTTTTAAGCTCTACAACATGGTAAAAACCAAAATTAAGTTTTTAAAAAATTGTAGGGTGAAAAGTGCAAAAAACTGATTTTTGGAAAATTTAAAACCCCTATAAACCCCCCCTTCCCATGGTCCGATTTTTCTGGTTTTCGAACTTAAAGTCATGAATGTCATTTTACACATTTGAGCCAAATTTCATCGAAATCGGACGTTTTTTACTCAAGTTATCGCATTCACGGACACATATATAGATATATATATATAGATATAAATATATATAGATATATATATATATATATATATAAATTTGAATGAATAGTGTTTTGGTCATCTGGGGACCTAAAAACAAAAAATTGTCATGGTCTCGGGCTTAAGTCTTACCATGAGACCTACGGTAATAGCTTCTTCCCTATAGGGGAAATTCGCTAAAAAACACATAGATCGAGTTGGATTGGATCAAAACAGTGTATAGAGTTCTATTTATAAATTTTGTTATTAAAATATACTTTTATAGTCAATATGGCCTGAAAATATCAATAGTAAGTAAAATAAATGGATTTCTGCTTCATTGGAAAAAGGTAACTACATTCATCTGAAAATAAATCATACCAAAGTTATTGCATAACATTTGCCATGAAGATAAAATACTTTAAATCTTTTGGTATGAAGGTTGTTACAGCCTATATGGTATTAATTAAAAGTTTCATTAAAAAATAATCTCAGTTTTTTATTTTATTTCCTCCTTTTTATTCTCCTATGTTTTGTATATTATGTTTAGGCCTAGGCTACATCTTTCTCCGAATGGAGAAAATAAAATGACACTTAGGCCTATAAGTTAAAAAAATAAACTTTATTTTAATTTTAATATGGCCTATTAAATGGTAAAATCATTAGCCTAGTTTCTTATCACACAAAATGTATTTACTAACATATCTTAGCAGGAATTTTAACACTAATAGCCCTAATAAGAACAATCAGTTAGTAACAACATGAAGATATGTTTGAAGGTGCCTGGCAAATAAATTGATGAAATTGAAGCAATGTCTTAAATAGAGTTTTCAAATATTACAAATTATTTAAAAAATCATTAATGAAACTTAAACAAGGCCAAAACAAATCACTTGTCTTTAAAAACAGCTCAATGTCAAAGGACAGTTGAGCCAAAAATTAATGGATTGACTCAATTTCAATAATTATGGAACAAACAAGCACAAACTTCTTATGCTTCCCTATTAGATTTCATTACGGATATGTTTTTGATATTTTACTTTAAAAATTTACAAGGTTAGGTTAACCTAAAAGTGGACTATACAGACAGTGTTCGTACAACTCAATCTGAAGGTCCTGGTAAATCCTCCATTTTGGTGTAAAGAATAACACAAATGCATAAGCCACAACTTACTTATTTATTAATAAAACACTAAAATCCACATCCCAACTCTTAACACCAACAAATGCGTTCACACTTAATTTGAATTTACAGACGTCGCGCGGCGCGGGTTAACGGCGGGAGTACACTAAACTCGCTCGAAACTTTGGAGTTTCAGTAAAACCTCGAGTTTCAGTGCCGAACTCGGCTCGAACTCGAAATTTCGAGTACTCGCACATCTCTAAATCAATACCACTATTACGACAATTGTAAGAAACAAAAAAAGGACTTAAATATGTCTTACAATGCTTCAAATATATTTACAGATGGTCTTTATTTTAATAAATGTTTAATATTTCAAAAGTACATATCAGTATTAAAAAAAATTGAAAACAGAGAATGGTGATTTACCACTCACAGGTGGTAAAAAACAGTCTTAAGGTACTTTAAAGCAGAATGGTGAAAAAATTATCCTATGGTGTTGGATTCCATATCGCCATCCTTCGATGAACACAAAGCTTACTGTACTCACATACAAGATGATAAATATAAAATTGAGATGGTACGATCAGTCATCTCATAGCGAAAGAATAATACACTAAAAGAATATTATGGGACTAACGTTTAATGAATATGTAAATAACAAATGAATACAGAGTGGACACACATTGTTAATGATTGGTGTCACCATTGATCCTTTCAAAAGAACGATGAGACAGTTCCTAGACAATAGATCTGTTGTGGTTTCAAATATAATGGTTACTGGTGATCAGAAAACAAAACAGACATAAATTAACTATTTATTTCCTATTGTATACAGGGCGAGTCAGACCACCCGTCCAGCATGTATAACGGGAGAACGGTTTGGTCTAAAGTCATCAAACAAAATTATTTCCCACTAAAACACATATGGGCTATCTATTAAAAATATTTTCATCAAAATCCATGTACAGAATGTTCCAAAACTGTAGGTCATGGGTTTGAATCTAAAATTTTTCTTATGTAAACATAGGGAAAATTATACATTATTTTAAAGGTATCGTAAAAAAAACATTTTGGCGAAAACAGAATTCACTTTATCTTTATCAGTTTCAAAATGGCGGTAATTTTGTGTAAAATATTGGCAGTTACGGAATACTCTGTATTTTCAAAACCAAAACTCGTATCGTTTGTCTGATTCAAATTTCGTACTCGTGATAAACTCAGCTTTATTCTGGTAAGCTACATGACAGACTTTGTTAAAGAAATATAAATTTCAATAAAATATGTTTTTTGAAAATGCTTGTGTGCCCAAAATTAAAAAAAGTTAAATGGTAGGCGAACACGCCTGAACATTCGGCCGATCATTCTCCAGAACGTTCATTGAACGTTCGCTCTGTTTGAAGCTCCCACACTTCTCGCGAACACCCACCAAACATTCAGGCGAATGTTCGGGTGAAAATTCCCTTGAAAATATTAAATAAATTTTATCAGCTGTTGGCGCATTTACCATCGTGCCCAACGAGCATTGTCGTGACAAAATGGACGACTCTACAGATAAAGTCACTGCTGTTGCATCTACAGTCGTGATGTATTTAATTATAAAAGGTGTACAATTTAGTCGTATAGAAGAAACCAACAAAAATATGAGAAGCCTAATTTTCACGAAGTAAATAAATAAAATAAAAATATATAATACTAGCTGATACCAGTATTTCACACAGCTGATTAAAATTCCTACTGCAACTACATCTGTTTAAGTAATTACCTGATTCATTAAACCTATTACCCATAAGAGTACTGTAACATTGTAACTTTAAGGGCAACTGGGGAAGAGCCCTAGGGGATTGCCAAGTTGGGACGTTGAAACGGAACAGACAAGTTGACAGACAGTCACCACTTTTCTTTTATACATGTATCGGATAGGATAATTAATTATTACAAAAACCGTTAACAAACATTGGAAATTGTTTTATTATTAGACATTTGAATTTTAAGTTTATTAACAGTCAAGTTTTTACAATTACCTTACAATAAGGAATATACTGAACAATAATATGAGTACAGAGATGACTAAATACTATTCTTTGAGAGTAAAATTTCACCGTGGGAACGACAGACTGGTTGTGCACCTGCACCACGCCGCCGATGCGATTCGTTTGTAATTCTTGGAAGCTTCTTATCTCTTGTTAAATAATTGAGGTGAATTAAATCGATTCCACTGTCGTTTACTCAACTGAGATGACACACTTATATTAATTTGGTAAGACAGATACGTTTGGGTGTTGTGACCACAAAAAAATGTTTTTTCCCCCAGTAGTTGTCCCCCTTCACCACTGTGTCCGGCACTGATTGTGGAGTGTGGAAGGAAATCAACTACTACTTAAATAAAGAATAAGTAGGAAAAATTAAGGGTTCCGTATTGCAGGATTTATTTTTATCTCTTCTATAAATAATTCAATTTTTCCATTAATGAGGTTGGCGTCAATCTGCTGCCACGAAAACGCAAGTGCATGTATGAACTGAATGATTCAAAACTAACACACTGCCTCGACACACTGACGCATAGTGCAGCTGAGTTGAAGAAGGGGCGCAAGCCCTGAATCCAGCAGAATCCGTCGACAGTATACTAATAAATGTCAACCCCCAGCCAGCGCCTTAAAACAAAACTTCAATTTACACAAATAACAGTAAAATAACTTATTTATGGCTATAATTATTTAACTGACATCCGCATGGTATGCTGACTAGCAGGCTATAATATTTCTTGAGGTTAAGAAGTGTTTTTTTTAAATAAAATGAAAAGTATTTAAATCTTCTTGTATTTATTCAAATAAATAAAATAAAGTTTTTCTTCTCAAATAAAATAATTCAAAATTCAAAATAAAATTAAACTTGGTTTTGCTTATCACTTCTGTCTTTCAAAATAAAAGATTAACTGTTCGGTCCTTTTTTAATATTACTGGACTTTAATTATAAATCTTCCTTTAGTTCTTTAACAGTCTGGTTTAAAGCATGTCTTCAACCCAAGTATAAAAGAAAAAGATGAATCGAAGAAAGAAACGCTTCGAACCCTGAAAAAGAAATAATTGTTTTACAGACTGTTCCCCTTTTTGAAAAACAACAAATGAGAGATGGAGCAATTATTTAAATTGAGACTCTAAAATTTTAAAACAACTTTGTACCTTCCAATCTGAAGAGATTCACGTTTCGCTGGACGACTCACGACACACTCACAAGACCAGAGGTCAACATAAAATGCCGTAGCCTCCCAGCGATCGTGAATATATAACCTTAGCTAAGAAAGTTCTCGAACCTGGGGACGCCGGCCGTCACGTGACCCAGTTCCAGTCCATTCCAGCCAAGTAAGGATTTAAATGATTGTCTCCAACTCTTTCTGACATTCCCGAACAAGAAAATCGCGATCTTGCCTTGACTTGCAAAACCAAGTAGCACCAGCAATTCTTATTTGCAACTGTCAGCAATTATTCACAAAACTTCTTCTATATTTTATACATTATTTCTTTTAACATATCACAAATAGTATCTTTAATTATATATATAGCGTTTCAATTACAATTGGGACGCTATAGTACAACTAGAAATTTACATTTAACTATAGATTATTCATATGACCACTTAAGTGGTATTCAATACTTACTTGAAAGCAGAACAAATAAATTCGGTACGCATACAAATAAAAACACATTTTTTATAGTATTGTCTCAGTAGAACAAGCACGTTGACTATCAATGATGCAGTGATGCAATGATGCATGTTCGCGAACAGTGTGGGAGCCTCCCGAATATTCGTCGGAATATTCGGCTGAACATTCGCCCGAATGTTCAATGAACATTCGGTCCCGTATTCAAAGTTCGCACAGCTCCCACACTTCTCGCGAATACTCCGAACATGGCCGAATTTTTCGGCGTGTTCGCGAGAAGTGTGGGACCGCTTTAAGCCCAATCAATGTTAATTTGTTTAACTTTTCATTTTAGTTTTTATACATTTTTGATTTTTCCTGGGGATGAGACCTGTCTAGAACTTATTTTCATCCCAGAAATTAGTTATTTCCAACATTTTAAGGAAATCGTTGGAGCCGTTTATGAGATCAGAGTTGCAAGCAAGCAAACCTTACTCATATTAGAGTATAGGATACAGTTCCCTACCGGGTACATGGATTAAATTACCTGAAGACCTCTTTGACGTAGTTCATGAGTTCTGGACCGATCCCTCCTCCTGGCAGCATAGTGACTGTGTGCCTCCCGCCGTACTGCGCCTTGGGAACGGCGATCTGTCGGGCACAACAAAATCTGGTGTGATAAAAAGAAACAAAACAGAAAGTGGCGACGAAGCACAGCTCACTTCACCAATCACATTACACTAACCTGAAAAGTCAAATTGCAAGACTTATGGTTCCAAATATGTTTATTTGTAATATTTGTATATTTGTTAACAGACTAAGTGTACGTTATTGTATGTTAAAATTCGCTTATCTCCATCACCTTAGTCCTTTGGTCGTGAATTGAACTGGATGATTATGGTTTTTGCTAGACATGTTAAAATAAAACATAAACCGTAATGAGATAGAATAAATCGTTCTAAATATTATTTATCAGTATGCCACTGATGGCTTTCATTAAATATAAAATGTCCGTTTCTTCTTGTTTCAAATCGGGGTACCATCTGAGGTTTGCGGTTGCTAAACATAATAGTTTGTCGATATAAACTTACTCGAGTTAAAGATCTTTATCTACATATTCGCAAAGAATATTTAATATGTCCTTAAAATTGTTTGCAATTTTGTGTGGTATTGTCTTGTCCAGTATTGTTGAAAGAAAAGAGGAGGCTTTTAGTGCACTACATCTTGTAGGAGTCCCACACTACAAGTTGGCCAACTGTGTGCATGAATATATTTTTCCACCTCGCCAAAAAAATTAAGAAATGACTCACAACGCGTACTGCAAAATATTGACAGCTAATACAACTGATTGTTACGAGCTGTTTGAAAATGATTGTTAGTATTGTTGAATGACGTTTAAAGTTACAGCATTAAAACTTTATACGAAGGTTTAACGATGTTGAAATAAATAAGATATATTCACTCACACACCAAACTAAGGTAAAATAGACACCTGTTTCTTCTTATATATACTTATTGAGACAAATTGGCTATAGTGTATTATCGAAAATCCTATTACCTTCTTTAATTTGTGTTTAAATTACAGGTATTCAAAGGCCAAAACTAAAAACTATGCATCATGAGAACCACACCAAGAGCAAAAAACATCACTGATTTTATGATTTAGTTACACAAACTCTTAAAGTTAATTACTATTTTTACCAAGTAAATATATGTCTAATGTATGACAAATCGGTGTCATTATCTCGGCACTACGATCAAATTTTATTACTAATTTAAATCACAAGCAAGTTCAGATAACATAATAAATACATCAAAACAAACGAAACAGTTTTACACAGTTGGAACCACAGGCCTTCAATATATTTACAACAAAGAATGAACTTTACATTAGACCACAACAAAAAGGTGATATCCACCCTAGAAGGCACAGATAAAAAACATAACGAGTAAAGCTACGAGAGATTAGACGAAAACCAAAGCCAGTTACAAGCATTAGTTACGGCAAAACACAATTGAACTTACAGTTTTTCTCTGCACAGGAGTCTTGTGCTGTAGGTCAAAAGCTGACATAGTTGCGGCCTATCACAAAAACAGGTATTAATAATAATGCCACCTGTAAACATTAATTTTTAATTATTCCAACATTGGAGCCTCACCAACTTGACATAAGGTCTCTCCCAGAGCTAGAAGACCAAAAGATCAAATGAGAGGTTAACAAATAACCAGTCTTGCTAAATTAAAATAAAAAAGAATCTTCCAGAGAAATACAATAAAAAGACTTTAAATGGGATCGATATTGTATTGAATTAAATAAAAATGAATAAATCATGGGTTTTGAACATAATGTAAACACAACCAAATTGTTATTAAAAAACAAACAAAAAACGCTCGACTGAAAAAAGCTCAAAACTCACGATTTAAACAATTCTCTTTTAAGCCACTACTTAAACACCTTTGGCTGGATTAATGCATTCAAAATAAACTAACCAATTTATAATTCAGCAATCGTAATTTTGTTATCCGTAAGATTTTGGACCAATTATGCTAGCAGGTGCTATAAGGCCGTCAAGAAGATGGTGGAAGGGGGAAGCCTCTCCTCCTGGAGTTAGTCAGCAATTGTTCCAGTTTCTACAAACTACAGTGGAACGTCAATAATTCAAATTCCTTGATAGATCAAAGTTTTGTCATTCCCCTTAAACTTGCAAATTTAATACTATGCTATTTTACCTTTATAACTCGAGGTGTTGGCTGGGAACATCTCGATAACTCAAAAGTTTTTCGGTCTTTTTAGCCTACCGACACACCTCTATAACTCGAAGTTTTCGCTGGAAAACCTCTAACTCAAAACTGTAAAGACGCCATACCTCTACAAGTCGAAATAGTACATTTGTGGTTCGGATTCCTAAACCCTACTTACTGTATTTGAGCATCCATCGTTCATGTTGTAACCCGATATTCCCCCCCTCTACATCTACTTCTGTCTGGCCTCATTAGTTAGTCCCATTTTTAAGGTTCTAGTCAGTAGATGAAATGCGTGAAACATTTATTTTTAGAATCGACTTAGCTTCAAAGGAGTGGAGGGGTTTGTAGTGGGGCAAGTGATAAGAACTGAGCAAAAACCCGTCTAATAATAGACGGGAAGTGGTCAAACGGGCAAAATATCACGAAAATGCCAAACTGTGTGTAATTGTTTACCACACAACAATAAGCTGTTTATTCTGGGTGGTGTTCTTATTGTGGGTCTACTCTAAGCTACAATATGTTTAGGATACACTGACGATGTTTTTAATTTTCTAGAACATTCACCAACAATTTTTTTCAAAACATTTCCAGGCTTATTGTAGACATTTGCAATAATCGTAAACAATATCGTTAAAAAAAAGTTATTCCTTTGCACAAATGGCCCAATAAAATATTAATTTACTTTAAAAATCAGGAAATCGGGACAATACACGTACCGACGAGTGTCCAGCAGGGACGCGGGACAGACGAGTCTAAAGTCGGGACAGTCCAGACAAAATCGGGACGGGTGGCAACCCTCGTACCGGTACTGGTATAGCCATTTGCCATCTTGCCATCACTGATCAAGTCCCAGGACTACCTTAAGACTGGTCTTTACCAGTTTTGAGGCTGCCATTGGGTACAGCAAATGAAGTTGTCATTACATATGGTAAGTCTTTTGGCTGTCCATTATGACAAACTTCCCTTTCACCTTTGGTCCCTCCATTTGCAGCGGCTAAGGACAGAATCTCCGGGTTTGGTCCCCCCACCTACCAACCTGAGAATGAATGGTCCCTGGCTGTTGTACATGGATACCCTGTCAGTTGAGTTGACCAGTTGGAGGGCAAAATGAGGGTCCCCTGTTTGAGAGCCTCATCCCAGCTGTCACAGGGGCACGGGAGTTGGCCTTCTGAAGGGTCGATTTGACTGCCGTCCCTTCCCACCCTTTCCTTTCCTGCTATATCCTATCTTTCCGGTAACCTGCGCAATATTCCCGCTTGTGGAAGATGTGACTAGCAGCTATGATGGGGTTTCTTAATCCGCAACAATGATGATGATGATGATCACTGATCAAATAAATTAAATTTAACATGTCAGGACCTGGAGCTGGAATATTTCTCAGTTTGAGCTTGATTTTATCAATACAGGACTTTGTTCGAACAGGACATCGGGGGTTTAGTTTTTGATTTTGAGAAAACCGTTGTTACTGGAAAATGTCTCAGGTTAACTATGCCTACTACACCCTTACGAAAAAACACCCATATACTGCAGCATATATGAGGTTAAAGGGAGGGTTAATCTAGAATAAACTTCATTTTATAACAACTTGACAGCATAAACTGACCGGGACAACTGACAAAAGGATAGGTCACAGTAACCTTTTTCTCAGACACCACAACTGCTATGCTAGGCCTAAGAACTATTTCAACAAGTGGGATGTAGGCCCCTTTTTAGAGAGCTATTATTCTATTGTTTTAAATCCCTAAGTAATCCCCTGGTTATGGAACTTTTCTTAAATGTAAATTTAAATAGCTCATGGGGTTAAAATAACCTTTCTGTTTGGTATGAAATAGGTTGTTACTAAAGGGAAATTTTGGCACAGTTAAGCTTTACAAAGTGAGCTAGTTTTATGTTTCCTTATAAGAATGGTTCAATTGATGAAGATATAGAATACTTTTAAAATAAAACCACACAGAATAGCTTAACTTACTAAAATAAGTTAAGCCAACTGATCCTAGCCATCTAGCCTATTTCAGAAATTGCTTATTTTGAACAAATTGATGGGATAGGTTTTAAACTTACATTTCGAACCGAATGGGTACTTGCATCAAACAACTTCGACGAAATAACTGGAATAGTGCTGAGTTTAGAATATAATCGACAAGCCATTTTAACTAGGGATGAAAAAAGTTTAGTAGTAAGAAAATAACATGGAGCTCTGCCAGCGACTTTCTGATGTTCTCGGACAATCGGACAACTTGTGATCTTGATCTTATTATGTTTACAGAAGATTTTCTTCTTTTCGGTGGTAGCAAGAAGGCAAGCTGGATTTATCAACCATGAAGGGTTTTAGTCATTTACATTAATTTTGCTTTGATCTCTGATTATGTATATTCTATATAATATACATAATAATGTGTTCATATTGTTGATATTAAAATGATGAAATGACGATTGTAATGCAATAATTGTTGGTTTAACAGTGTAATTTTAGTAAGGTTTTTATTATTAGCAAGTTTTTTTAAGCTGAATGTTTGGATTATGTATAATATTGCTTTATATAAAAACTCCAAAAAAGGAAAAAACACTATAAGCTTAAAAATTTCCTTTTTAAAAACTGCAATGTGAAGTATAACATTCAGTGCCCCATTACATACAATATCAGGTCCTCTCTGTACTTTGAAAGTGTTGGCTTGCCTCACTGAGGTGTAAGATATGCCAGCTTGTATGGTGTTGTGTATAACAGGGATTCTCAACCTGGGGAGACACGGAATTATTGTAGTAAACTACGTTATTTGCACAACTTTCAGGTCCAGTTTTCCAAATATTATACACTTTTCTAAGTGTCGGTCAATGCAGGGCTGGATTTACTTACCGACCAGACCAACGGTTAAGTATATAGGCGACCTTTTATTGTATGCGACTTTGAATTGTGACTTGTGAATTGTGACTTTGACTTGACTATGTAGCCTGTGCTTATATCGGATTCTGGGAGGCCTAATAATTAAAGATATGTAGGTCCCTAGGCTCAACCTGTGGTGAAGACCCATCCCGCCCGGGTCAACGACAGTTTTCTTTAATATGTGGTATTTGTATATGAGCCCTATTGTGTTGCCTGTTCCATTTTGGTGCGGGCCCCTGTGTAGCATATACTTAAATCCTGCTTGGGAAGAGGGGTCGTTGAAAGAGGTGCATGCTCCCCAGGTGGTTGAAAAGGATTATCCTCACCGGAAATGTTTTGATGTTTTTCCCCTTACACGACGTCCTGTGGGCTGTCAGGAGGTTGATGAGGTCCTGGCGCTTTTCCATCCGGGTAGATCGTTCTCCTCGGTTCTTGTGGAAAGGGCTCGCTCGGATAATGATTTCCTGCTCTTGTTCTTTGACCTGGAGCTGAATCAAGAGGCAGTGCATAGAGGAGATGCACCGTACGATCTTTCAGTTGAGGGGAACCTTCCTTGATTTGTAATGTGTTTTGCTGCAATAAATCATTTGCCATTTATATGTTGACTGTCTTCTTAACATTCAATTAATTTACCATGACCTCGAGAAGTTCATCCACCTCCATTAGAGGGTACTTTGGTATTATACGGATGCCACCCTTATACAGCGCGCTGCGGCAGTTATGTTAGGATGGGTTATCATAAAAATGATTGTAGGACTTTCCTTGTTTCATTACAAATCGAATGATACCTGATGAGTCATACTTCCGGCCGCCAAACCCCCTCCAAATAGGCCAAGGTCAGGTCGTTGACCGGAGCGCGCGCATCACCTGTCACCGCCTGTATCTGGGACATCTGGATCAGTGTCATGAGTGATTTATTGCCGTGCACTACGTTACATTTGTTTTCATAATGAGTGACGTTCTTTTGGTGTGGGATTTACCTCGAAATGAAGAGGAAACCGTACGTATTTTTATGATAACCCATCCTAACATAACTGCCGCAGCGCGCTGTATATTTTGCGGAGTACATGTGGCGATCGGGTCTGGCTGCTAGCGGCGGCGACGCATTCAACACGATCCTAGCGGACATCGCTGCCTTTTGGGAGGCACAACACAAAGACCGCTGATCAGAATGATGTAAAATTTTTACAGTAAGTCAATAAAAGTACGTTTTTTCGAATTATGTAGTTATCCTTTGTATCCGGTAAAAATTAACCTCCAAAAATAGTGGCATCCGTATAATACCAAAGTACCCATTAGAGTCTGTGTTTGCTATATTAAGTATCTGTGGCAATCTGCTTGTTATGAGTGTACTCTATACATCACTGTTAATCACCATATATAAGATGACAAATTGCAGTTCTTTTGTGATAGTAATATTTTCGTTTGTGAGGTTTTCTCCATATGCATATCGATTGGTATTCCCAAAAATTTGCCAATGTTAAATATCAATGTTTTCTTACATTTTTTAGACTTCCGTGGTGTTAAGTCAGTTAAAACTAGCCGAAATAAGACTTCCAAATGGCTGGGCATACGCTTAACAGTCATAACTGATGTTGTGACTGTTGTTTCGCAAATAACGAAGCCTTGTAACAGTTACACTCTTTCAGTGGTATGGTTCCATAGAGGGCACATACAGTCGCGCTAACTCCAAGTTCTGTCAATCAGTTTTACTACGAAGCAGCTTGTACAGAAAAAGTATATTCAGCATACATCCCATATAGCTTTTATGGGATCTAAGTGTCTAGTTTATCTGCCACAGAAACCTCAAGATATGGAATGATCTGGCGGACACTATCCATATTCGGTAGAATAATAAGTTCTAGATCAGTTGATACAAAAAATATCGTTGTCAGAGCCGGATGCATAGGCTACAATACATAGGGGCCCCTACCACAAGGGCAGCCCCTACCAAATATAAATTCCTCAAACAAGCAAAAAAAATTCGCCAAGTTCTTACCTGGATGGGAAGGTTGGCCACTGGGTTGTTCCTAGAGGCATATACAGCTCCTAAATCAGGCCCTGTCTATTGTTACCGTTGTTACAGTTTTTGTAAAAATAGACTTCTCAAAAAGCTTAGAAACTACAAAATTGTTAGTCACTGGTCTCAGACCTGTGGTCCATTAAAAATACATACATCGTTACATCCATACATCGTTACATACATACATTGTTAAAAATGTGTACTGTATTAATTTTGTAGTACATTAATTATTGCATTGCATTAGCTTAATGAGAAGTTGAAGAGCTTAAGCAATGATTACAACTGTACGCTCGTAAAACAAGCATTGAGAGGTAGTGAAGAGTAAGTTACACATACTTAAACAAATAAATGATCCAACCATCCCTTATTTTAATTTTAAGTCTCCGAAGTAAAATTTGTACATTTCCTTAAATTTAAAATAAAATTTTGTTCATATAGTATAAAAGTGAAGATGACAGTAGTATTTCTTTTAGTAAAAGTTACTGGTCACGTGACTATGTTTACTGAAGAATTAAGATGAAGATGGCGTCGAAGTAATACAGTTGTTATTTTGTCTACTATCATTAAGCAGAGTATAGCAATTTTTAATCGGTTTAAGTATTAATAACTGTTAAAATGACCGAATTGGGCTGGGGTATTTATGTATGTATCATTTTTAGGTGATACACGTCCATTTCATGGGGAGAGTGCACTTAAGAAGGCAAGTTGGTGGAATTGAATAACATTAGTTCCTTATTGTGTGAAATGAGTATGTTGTAACTTAAAAAGAACTTTTGATATTTAATTGGTTAAATTTTGTCATTTAGTCAAGAAGAAATCCGGATTACATTGAAGACAATGGAAAGGAGTTTTTATAATATGGACCCTTTCATTTGTGTATTGGCCTAGGCCAGCCTAGGTCTTTCCAAACAGCCCTAACATGTCTAGTTAATTAGGCCAGGAATAGTTTTACACCTAACTTCATCAGTTGGACTGTAATAGATCTTTGTGTTTGTCACAAATTGATAAATTTTAGCCAAAGTCAACTGAACATAACCCATTTTATACTGTAATCCGTTCATTGGAAGAACATTGAAGTTAAAGAACCAGTAGGCCTATCTTGCTTATGCCACATTTGTACTAAGTTTCTTAGACCTCTTAGTAATGATGAATGTGTATTTTAGTCTGTAAGTTAACTTTATATTCAAGTTTTAACTATTTAAAAAAGTAGGCCTAGGCATCAAAGTTATCTTTGAACATTATTAGTTATATTACCTATCTCAACTTAGTTGTGAATTCAATACTTATGTAACTAAGTTTGGCCTTTCTAAGACTTGTTATTTATCGTAACTAGCCCATGAGATTCTGCCGCACACATTGGTCTTAGGCCTACAAAATTATTATTTCTGTATGTGGTGTGCTTATTTTTATTCAAAAGCCCTCCTTAAATAGACTGTAAATAACTTATCTGCAGATTTTATGCTTTAATCCCATTGCTGATTAATGCCAGGGTGTTCCAGTGCTGTTAAAAGAGGACTGAATCATTATTAAGTACTGGGACTCAAAACTCATTATAATTCCAATAGATTCTTAATTTTCTTACGTTCCTTGTCATTCTTCCGATATATTTTGTTCAAATGAATATATCTTTATTTGTAAGTGGGCCTAAGTTCATGTCATCATTCTGCCTCTAGAATTTAGTAAAATTTCCTTTTTATTGTTTTTAGAGGCCTTTGTCCATTAACTTCAAATTCAAATTCTTTATTGTTTAGAAACATTCATAAAACACATAAACAATGTCAGAAAGCCTTAGGGTAAAGGGGTAATAGGGTAAAGCTATGTGTAAACTGGAGAACCTAGTTATAACTTACTGAATTAAAAAAACAGTATTCCAAACATACTTTATCCAGTAGATCTAGTAGTTTGGTAATTTGGTAAATCAACTTACAAGAACATCAGTGCACACGTTTTGTCCAAAACATTATGGTGGTCAAACCATGACCTTGTGTTTTTATGGCTAGCTATCATCTGTATTAAGTCATGTGGTGTTAAACTTATACATGATGGCAATAGGAAACTGATTAAAATTTACTACCCTAAAGCTTCCAGAATTACTTAGCTTAAAGTTTTTTACTGTGAGTTCAAATCCGTAAGAGTATACTACCGGTACCAACTGATCCTAAAAAATATGTTTTACTGTAGTATTTGGAGGTCTCAAATCCAAATCTTAACCAAGAAAAATATTTAAAAATGTTGTTTTCTATAAAATCTAGAACAATAAATAGGAAACCCTCGAAGAGCTAATTCATACTGTATTCAAAATATTAAATAAAAAAACATCAAGTAAACTTAAATGGTACAGGCCCTAACTAATCAAATGAAACCTGTCTTGGTATACGGTATCAATGATGTAGGCTATTTTGTTTCCTAAAATATGTGCTCTCTAGAACTCAACATTTTAATTTTATGTCCAATTTAATTGAAACTTGACCCTTGGAAAAAGCTTGTATATTACTATTGCGACTTTTTGTAGGTATACCCTATTTTAAATGCTTAAGTTGTGATTGCGAAGTTTTAGTTTTGATTGTTGTTTTGCAATACATCGATAATCGATTAAATTCAGATTCTTCTCCCATAAGATTTAATAGTTTTCAACTATTTTTACCGATTATGGAGTAAGTCGTTGCTTCTATCATGGACCTTATTCAGGGTCCTGGCTCAGGCTGAATCCAGTGGACCGATGACACGTGTCATGTCATGATGACCGATGACACATGTCATGTCATGATGACCGGTGGCACATGTCATGTCATGATGACCGTTGACACATGTCATGTCATGATGACCGGTGGAACATGTAATGTCATGACTGGTGACACATGTCATGTCATGATGACCGGTGGCACATGTAATGTCATGATGACCGGTGGCACATGTCATGATGACCGGTGACATGTCATGTCATGATGACCGGTGGCACATGTAATGTCATGATGACCGGTGGCACATGTAATGTCATGATGACCGGTGGCACATGTAATGTCATGATGACCGTTGGCACATGTAATGTCACGATGACCGGTGACACATGTAATGTCATGATGACCGGTGACACATGTCATGTCATGATGACCGGTGGGTGGCACATGTAATGTCATGATGACTGGTGGCACATGTAATGTCATGATGACCGGTGGCACATGTAATGTTATAATGACCGGTGGCACATGTAATGTCATGATGACCGGTGGGACATGTCATGACATGATGACCGGTGGCACATGCTGTGTCATGATGACCGATGACATGACGTGTCACTGACTCACTGTTACATTGTTGGTACCGTAAATGGCTTGCCACGCCCATTCGGATTCGCGCAGCATATTAGTTTAGAGCTCACATATCGGTCTATGGGAATATGGGACACGTATGCGGGACGCATAGTCTCTAGGTTGAAAGTTCAGTTTTTTCCATATCGATTTTAAAGTTGGCCCTGTTCATTGATTCAGTTTGCAGCCCTGTAATTTGGTTTGTTGGCATAACCTAGTCTGTGCTGTGTAGTTATAATAGTGCAACAGTGTTTCTTCTTCAATTTCCCATTCACCTGAGTTGTTAGGCATGTGTCCCGTATGTGTGATAGTCGGTCTGTATAGGCCCTAATAAAAAGTGTTATGTAAAATACTCACTCTAGATACCAACTTCACACATACGTGATATGGCAACAAAATACAAGTTTTCACTAATATCAAGTCATTTTGCATCTATCATGAGTATTTATTTACATCATCTTATATATGCCCTTACATGCAATGTTTGCCTGGGCAATAGACTTGTCATATTCTTATTTATATTTAAGATTAAATTTCTATTCTAGGCCTATCTCTAAAATAATCAGGTAACACGTCATGAAATTGATACAAACTGTACAGTGATCTAGGATGTAAAATTAGCAGCCAGCTGATGAAAACTACCCATACAGATTTCATGTGATCAGGCAGTCTGACAATTACAGTCAAGATACCCAGAGACGCTGTAGAAACATTTCTGAAATAGATATTCAGTAGCAAGCTTTTTAAATTTTTTGAAACTGGTCTCATTTTTAATGCGGTTGGGGCAGTTATTGTAAGGTTTTAAGCTGAAGTATGATGGAGATTTTTCTTGGAAAGTTGTTTTCCCGATAGGACACTGTAATAAGGCAGAATTTCTAGTGGAGTATTGGTGAGAATGATTCCTTCCATAAAATCTTTGAGATTTACATTCAACGAATAAAAGACACTGAAGGATATAGCTTCACTGAAGGAGAACATGAAGCTTCCTAAAGTGTAGTTTACATGTTTCTCTTGGTCCCAAACCAGAGATCAATCTGATGACTCTTTTCTGCATCTTTAAAACTCTGAGAGCCTCTGTGGAGTTCCCCCAAAATATGAGACCATAGGAGATGAGGGAGTGAAAGTACGCAAAGTATACCTGTCTCAGGACCTCAAATTCCACAGATTGAGTTAATGTGTATATGTATGTTTCATACTAAAACACAATAGGCATAGGCTAAACAAATTTACAAAAATAATTTGGTCTCTGGGTTATGGTTGGTAACAATGATTTGGTTTGTACCTAAGGTTTTGTGTAATTGACTTGGGACTTGGTTATGGAAACACATAATTACTGGAAACACCCCAGTAACCCGTATTTGGGACTATCGGTAGCCAACGTGTTAATAGAAACGTATATTATCGAAAATTATTGTGGTAGAGAGTGTAATTTCAGTTTATTCTTAGATAAAATATTTATTGTAAAGTATTCTATTTGAAAATCTAATATGGAAAAGTTTTAAAACATTTTGAGTATTGGAAATTCCATGCTGAGCATACAGGTTTGTTGAAATGGGGATATTTTAGTTAAATGAAATGAGTTGATTTGTTGAGTGTGCTAACTTAAAGTTTGATACAAATTCAGCACCATTAGTAGGGCCTATTCAGTAATCTTTAGGTATCATTGCAATAAGGTTTTAACGTATGATATTTTTAATTTCAGGGTCACATAAAACTTTAGAAGTGGTGCGTCACCATGGCATCATCTCCAGTGGATTATCAATGGTAAATTTTCTTTTGTGTCTCACATTGCTTTTATGAATATTGAATTTAATACTTACCTTGTACTATACATTCTCAGTAGTTTCTAAATTGTTACAGGCCCTTCCCAAAAATATGTTACAAATTTTATTGATGATAATTAAACAATTGATCGATTAGCATTACACATATTGATTATTGACAAGATGTAAGGTAATTATGGACTATTAGTGGATCAACTTCAATTTTGTTCACACTGATATACATTACTTATACTAGTAGGTATGTGCTATAAGTATAACGAGAAAGACATCGGAAAGCAATACAAAAAAATATACAAGCAAATGCAATGCTCTGCGGGGACACGTTAAGTTATATTGTTACTAAAGTACCAACATATTATAACCTAACCCTGCAGAGTGCTGTCTAAAATATAAATCAAAGAAAAATAAAGCTAAATATTCATCACTTGTTTCGGACAGTAAAGGAAAGGTTTATACCAGAAAACCACCACCACACCGTCAATACCATACACTAACCGTGACTCCGAGTCTCTGGCAGTGGCTATTACGGTCAGTTACCTTTATTATTTTATTCATAACTGACAGTTTTCTGCAGAGTAAAGTTATTATAGCTTGGTACTTTATTAAGAACATAACCTACCCCTAACTCCGCTGAGCGCTGTGTTAACTTGTTTCTTTATTTGTATTGCTTTCCTACACTTCCCATGATATTGCTTGCTATTTAAACTATCGTTTTCCATGTCCAGTTTTGTTTTCTATCCATATATCTTTCGATATCAGAAAGCTGCTAACTACAAGCATTAACAAATTTGAAGTTGTTACACTAATAGCCCAGAATTACCAGACGTAGTCAAAATACCCTTGCACTGTATTTCCATACAAGACGGTGAATATACCCTGATACATGGCGATTAATTTTGCCTGTCACCTTTTAAGTGTGCAAAAAGCTTGGGCAAAATCATGGTGATTTAAGATATTTATATGATACTGTACCATTTTGTCACAACACAGTTTCATGAATTTTAAGATTTGTAAACTAACAAATTGGGTTATTTTCAGAAAATTAAACAGTGGTAATTCAATTAAAATTTAGTTTATTTTACGAGCCCTAAGTTAAGACATATTACATCGACCTTTATTTTGCAGGGCTTATTCCATCATGGATTCTTCTCGGGTGTCCACATTTCTGATATCAATTCTGCTCATTGTCTACGGAAGTTTCAGGTCAGAAATTAACATTTTGTTAGAAATTTGCTAATAATTTGTAGTAAGATTTGTGTTAAATCCAAGCCAATATTACACTGGCGTGATGGATTGCATGTACTTAGTCGGTAAGGTGTGAATAATTTATTTACTTTTTTTACACTACTGCAAAAGGGGCCATCCATAAATGATGTCATCAGTTTTTGGTCATTTTCAGACCCACCTCCTATAATCATCTCAATGGCATAATTCAGCGCACACCCACACCCTTCCCCCCGCTTAAAAAATAATGTACTATTGTAATGAAGTACTTATGAAAATACTAAATATCAATTCAACACTCCCAGCACCCTGGGTCATGGAGGATTGGGAGCTAATAAGAATTGGTGAGTTGATTGGGGTAGAGCTGTGCTTGCTGGGGCGAAACAAATTTTTACTATGGTTAGCGCTACTTCCGATTGTTCAGCTCGTCAGAAGAGACTCAAGACGAGAGTTCCAGGACAAGATTTCATAGATGTGAAAATGGATCGGATGGGTACAAAAATTGTTTTACAAATTTAACTTTTGATTATCATATTCGCTACCGACATGTTACAAAATATCCTTCACCACAGACCAGCTTCAACAATAGTTGACAAGCAAAATTTCATAACAGACCGGCATCAACTATATTTGACACACGGGCTGAATCCAGTGGACCGATGTCAACTATTGTTGACGCAAATATGCAGCTTCATTATGGCTCCTCACAACGGTTTAATTTATCGTCTTGGTTGTTAGTCGTCGGTCTACAGGGATACACACTAAACGCACTGGAGTGGGAAATTTTTGTTCTTACATTTTGGCAGTATTGGTAAAGTATTGGTCTGTGGGTAAGTTTACTTCAATAAGCTTAGTCCCTTGTAAAAGTCAGGCCTGCAGGATCGGCCAGTGAAAGAAAGTCTAGAGCCTGTAGTTGACAATCGGTAGTGAACGTGTTAAAATACTGTCAAATCAGGAAGTGTATTAAATATAATTAATAACTTCTAAAGCTTTTTAATAACTGAGTACACACCTCGGATTACCCGTACTAATGTGGCGGAATATTGATCCGGATAACCTAAAGCTACTTTAACATTGCATAAATAACAATCGGGTCACTAGTGCCTGCAATATTGATGCTGTAAAATTACGTGGAAAGACTGTAAAAAGAATAGACCTGTTAATTTCGCAGGCGTTTAACTTGTACAATGTTTTATTACAAAATTGGACTGTACATAAAAACACTAATTTTTACAACCACTTATTTTTACAACCACTCATTTTCACAGATCAAACTCTTAACACATTTTTTGTTTAGTTGTCGTAATATAAAATACACTCACAGCTATAAACGCATCATAACCTCACAAGTTGTGGTTAGTAATGAATGGTCAACAGTAACAAAAAGCGCAAAATGCCAGTAGCTTGTGTATGCGCTACCTATGCAAAGTTACGGTGGCTCACTATAGCACTTAGAATCCAGTGTAATCTTTGAATCTAATGTATTGCGGTTGTGTCTTAGACTTGGAAGGCACTAGTGCGGGAGAAAAATCATGTTTTAACTGTAATTTACATATTTGTTTATTTCGGGCAACCTCGTCCGGTTAAACTGGATGATTCGGGTTCAGATAATCCGAGGTCGACTGTATTTTTTTATTTCCTTCAATTTAATTAAAGTTTGATTATTCCTAATTAAATTGGAAAATTTCATTAGTTGTTTTTTTAATGATATTTTAAAATTACATTATTTTCAAGTTAACATTCTCCCCCCTCCTCCCACCTTAGCACAATTTCACTGTCATTTTGAACCCAGACTCCCTCCCCTCTATTTTCATATGACGTAATTTATGTATGGCCCCACAAACAGTAATTTGTTGAGAAGTATTTTGAACATGGTTAAATTCATTATTAGAATTCTTGTGTCGCCCTTCTACAAGCAGGTAGATAACATTTTACACTTTCAGAAATGTTAGACTTTAATTGTATGTAAAATCTGGTAGAGATAAAGATATTTTATTTCAAGTTTAAACATCTTTAATGAATTCACTTCTTTTGCTTGGTTTATATGTGTATATTAATTCCATAGTTAATTTATAATCAAATATTTACGAGTTTACTCTTATGTTTAACAAACAATGCTGATTCTATCCCTCCGTACATCATCCCAGTCTTTCAGTAGGTACATTGAGTTGTTTTATGTATATATTAAATACTTCATTCAATTGTTACTTAACTTAGTTTATAGGTATACTGAAGTTTTAATTTTTCCCGTAGGTCATTAAACATGGAACAAGAAGCAAGAGAAAGAGAGAAGGAGAGAGAAAAAGAGAGAGCCAAAGGCCTTTTAACGGGCATAACCACTTCTACTAGTTCAGGTTGTGACAACAGTAAGTTAGCTTAAGGCTGTGTTCACAGTGTCAGTCTTTTATTTTACTAACTTTTAGCATTAATATTTGTGTACATTATTCGATAGAGAGGAAATACCGGTGAGTTTTACTCTCTATTACAGGATTCTTGGTTGGTTATTTGGCATTCTCATCTTCTTATTTAAAACTATATTAAGTGAAACAAATTTTAAATATAAAGAAAATGAGAATGCCAAATAATCAACCAAGAATACAATCACCATCTTCAACAACGTCAGAAGCATTTAGAAGAAAACTCTATTACAGGATTTTTACGCTGTTACCAATAAGAGTCACCTAGGCTATGCGTGTTGCCTCTGATGGGCATGCATTAGCATCATAGGGTCCACAACTGAAGCTTTGAAGCTTACACTCAAAGTACATTGTAAAATATGATTTGTTAAAAGTTGCTTGTAAAAATTTGAATTTAAAAACCTAGGAGTTAATTTTGGGCTGGGGGAAAACGTCCTGCGTGAGAATATTTTGCTCATTTAGGTGTGGGGGCAGAGAAGATTGCTTTTAAGACCTGCCCCTACAGAGCTCTCAGAAACTTATCTCTGGAAGATTCATACTAACTACCACAAAGGTTCTCTTAATTGACTGAGGAGGCTGCCCTTTAATGGAAGATCTTTTAGGATATATTTTAACTTTAACCCCTAATAAAATAACTCTGTTTTACTATTGATGGAAATACGATATGTGTTGGGGAGAAAATAAAAGAAAATAGGTGGTCGCATGTTGTGTTTGTAGCCTTGGATGGAGGCCCTTGTCTTAATTTCTTCAAGTGCATCGACATGGACAGTGCTGTCTACCAGAATGTTCTGTAAGGATTCTCAACTGTCTATAATATGTGTCCTGCATGTTGGCTGAGCTGGAGATTTCCAAGAAGTACCATTGTTATCTTATGCAGGACCAACGTTCTTTACAGTGATTCCTAGCCTTTGTGCCTTTCCATGGTAGTATTTTATAATACAAATTTGACTCAAAAGGCGCTTAATATACTTGGCATTGTATTGTCATTAAAATTTGTCTTTTGTGTTCCACCAGATTTGTTATTACTCCTATTTCTCAAGATAGTGGAAAATAATGGTTTGAGATTACTTAATACGAATAACTTTCTCTTAACAGGTTTGCTGTCATAAAATAATAAAAACCTTTACTTCATACCAGCGAGAACAAAGGAGATGTGCCGACATTCCCTAGAAACCAGTGTCTATTATACTTGTAGCATAGGCTGGATCTAGCAGATTGATGTCAACTATGGTTGATTTGAACACTTAACTACGGCCTCTCACAACCATGGTTTATTTTATCTCCTTAGTTTTAATTTGCTATTACAGTGGAACATCATTTACTCCAACCTCAGGGGGAATGGAAAAAGTTTGAGTTACCGGTACTGAATATTTCAAATTATCGAGGTTCGACTTATCAAGGTGATCTTCCACAGACTTTAATTTATTGAGGGTCTCGGTAATGCAATTGATGAGTCATGGAAGAGTAGAATCATTACATCATTTGATATTTGGTACACAGTGTATTATAATTAATCATACCATAATAATACAAATAATGTTAACAATTGAAACAGTCTAAAATAAGCCTGGAAATGTTTTGAACAGCTTCTTTGGTGAACGTACTAGAGGACGAAAAACATCCTTCAGTGAACAGAGAACATGTCGTAAAGTAAACAAACAATGACTTACAGTTAGAAAATTAGGTGATGTTTTGGCCGTTTTACCACTTCCTGTCTATTATCAGACGGTTTTTTCGGGTTGTAACATGAACGATAGATGGTCAAATACAGTAACTGGGGGTTTGAATCTGACTCAGTAATGTACAACTTCGACTTATAGAGGTTCTCCAATTGATACTTCGACTTACAGAGGTACGGCGACGTTAGTTTCGAGTTATAAAGGTTTTCCAGCTAAAATTTGAGTAATATAGAGGTGCAGCGGTAGGCTAAATAGACCGCTAAACCAAGTTATCCAGAGGTTCCCCACCGACCCTTCGACTTTACAGTGAAAGTAGCATTGTATTAATAGGCAGAACAACTTTGATTTATCGAGTTTCGAGCTATTGAAGTTCCACTGTATACATAGCATTGTTTGTCAGCTATGTGAGAAATCCAAAATGTTGGAAAATTAGAACATTAGTTTTTTCAAACATTGTTAATAAGCTCCTACCAAGTATTAGAAAATAGAATGGTGTGAAATAACATAAATCAGAAGGAAGGCAAAGAGTTTAATTCAAAAATAAGAAGAACATTAGGTGTGTAAGAGCTGTGGTTATGCTTACTTGATATGTTAATACATGTAAAACTTATACAGTACTTGATTATTTATTATTCAGCAGTTGGTTGGCACACCAATCTTGAACAACTGTACTTAATAAGAACCGATTCCCCTTACATGACAAGCGACAACTTGATTAGCCCGTTATGGTTGGGCTACTAAAATTTGGGTTACAGCTCCCCAACAGCCGGCGAAAACCTCGCACAACTGTTGTTTATGCCTGAGTATTTGGAGACACACTGAATAATTTCCCTCCCAAAATGAGTCATCTTTCATTATCATTACCTCTTTGTCACATCCACTTTCTAATAATAATGTGTCTAGTTTTGACAACACAATTTATTGCCCATAAACAAAACTAACGACTGAATATCATGGACGAAACTGAAAACAAAATATCAAGTAAGCATTTGCTTACAATCCGTTGGATTCAACAGGGAATAACAAATATGTAGTACATACAGCTATAACATAATATAATAGAGAAGACAAGTGTGTATACCTCATCCATTAAAAGTGTGGCCAGATCTGCCATGTTGGCGTGACATACAGCCTGAAATCTGTAATCCGTGAACTCAAATCGCGGTAAAGTTCCGCGACAATACACGGTCATTATCAACAGTAATAGTTGAAGAATACTGTTTAAATTGTGCTTGCTTGTAGTATAGAGTCTGAGGATAACAAAATGAGGCATTGAACAAAATTTATATTCCCAATTAACCCATTGGATTACCTGAAATTTGCCACCTGACAAACCGTTCAGTTTCCTAAGAAAAATTACTTAAATGTAGACTTTTACTAAAACTGTCACTATAGCAACAATTATTGCTCAATTTACTTAATTTTTACACTAATCTTTAGAGAAATAAATTATCCATAAGAAGAAAATACTTTTGACAGCATTTATGTATGGTAAATATTTTATATATATATAGTTTATACAAACATTAATTTTAAAAGGAGTTACATGTAAAAAAAATAATGTTTCAGCCCAATAACTATTATGTACTTGTAGGTTATTTATTTTTTTACATGAAAATAAAAAATGTTAGTGGTACATTTATATTTGACCTAGATATAACAGATATATAATGTTAGATATAACATATTTTCCAAAATCATATTTTTCCGAAATTTTACTAAGTTTCCCCAAGTATGGGCATATGCATAAAAAATACATATAAACAAAAACTGAAAACAAATAAAAAAATAAAATAAAAATAAAACAAAGTGCTATCCCGAGTATACTCGGGGTTGCAAGTCCGGCGGCCACGAGTATACTCGGGGTTGTGAGCCAATGGGTTAATACTTGACAGTAGTCTGCTGCTCATTTACTTATATATTTATTAGTGAATTTCCTTTGGAAAGTGAACTATTAGCATGACCCGCACGGTGAAACTTAAGCCCGGGACCACCATAGAAGTTCCTAACGTGACCCCCTGAACACGTTTTGGAGGGTCGTTCAAAATTATATATATATATATATATATATGTGTGTGTGTGTGTGTGTGTGTGTGTGTGTGTGTGTATATATATATATATGGGTTTGCACTCTAGCGGTCACATTTTTTCTCCGATTAACTTCAAATTTGGTAGGGACATTCATATCAGTAATCAGTTGGACAAGTTCGTTGGGCAAAACAAACGGAAAACTCTAAACCCCTTTTTTGGGGATTAATCTTTAAAATTTCGAGGTTTTGGGCCCAGAGAGGGTCAGAAAAGCCCCGGATGTAAAATTAATGCATTTAAAAAGATGGGAATTAGTGACCTGAAAGTTTTAAGCCCTCTCTCGTCATTCTAGCATGACTATTTACAGAGTTATTAAAGAAAATGTGTTTCGACTAAACACAGTACGTTGTCTTACGGGTGTTTTACACTAGAAAAGCCTGTTATTCCTTTGTTAGAGTACTTTTATCATCCCCAGCAACCTCACGCCTTTTTTCAAGCCTGACTGGACCTTCTCCTAACATTATAATGTGCAAAATTGTATTCCCAGCTTTGCAGGTAAATTAAACCAGGAGCATCAGAACAGCCAAAAAATAAATGATTTCAGATTTCAATAAAAATTGGAATACATGTATGTTTTTACACTGATTTTGAGTTTTAAAAGTTTTTATGTGGAAATTCACTTTCCTCACGTCAGCGTGCTGCGTGCGAACTCGTTTATATATAAGGAGATTCCTTCAGGTGGAGATCTATGTCAGCAAAGTTTTATTTACTTAAAATGTTGTATTGAGTGGGATTCCATCTCAAACCTTAACTGCAGAAAGATGTTGAATAAACCTCAGGAACATGTTTTTTAGCATTAAAAAAGTACAGATTTTGGGTATGGTACTGGACAGTAAATTATGTAGTGCATAAGGAAATCATACTTTAACTTCCTACCTATAAACTTCATAGCCTAATAAACAAAATAAAAATCCTGAAAATTGATGAAATGGTTCAAATATTCCTGTCAAAGCATACCTGCATTCTCAATGTTTTGTTTGTGACATTTGATGAAAATAATTTAAACCTTACTAAAATTTGGTACTTCATTTCATGTCAGTTCAGATGTCTCCAAATCTTTTTAACAAATGGCAAAAATATGTTATTAAAAACAAAATTATTTATACATTTTTTTAAAATTAAGTTTTCTATACAAATACCTATATTACAGAATTTGTATTTGACATTTCTATAGATAATCACAGGGTTGTTTCGAGCTTCTCAACAAAATTCTTAGGTGTTGAATTGGACCTAAATTTGAATTGGAAAACTTATCTGCATGTAGTTGGAAAGAGGCTTAGCTCAGCTTGCTTTCAGATGTTAATATTAAGGGGTACCACCGATTTGGAAACTAGGCTAATGGTTTATTACGCATATTTTTATTCTATTATGCAGTATGGGATAGAATTGTGGGGATCATCAGCTGACGCATTAAATATTTTCAGAACTCAAAAGAAGATTATAAGAATTCTTACTTTTTCAGGTTATCGAGTTTCATGTAGACCCCTCTTTCGGAAACTTAATCTAATGACACTGCCATCCCTTTACATCTATAAATGTTTACTCTTGCTGGAAAACAATTTTGAAAAAATAAGCCAGGAGCAGCATGATCATGATTATGATACGAGGCATAGGAGGGACTTGCAATTTAAGATACATCGTTTGTGCCTGTATGAAAGATCTCCTTCCTATGCTGGGATGAAATTTTTCAACAGCCTTCCTCCTGGTTTGAAATCTAAAATTGGTTCAAACAGTTTTAAACCTTCCCTTAAAGAGCATTTGCTTACCAGTAGCTATTATAGTATAAATGAGTTTGTTTTGTAAAATTGATATATTTTTATAAGAAACGTAGGTATTTCTCGCTTTTAATCTGAAATTTGTTTTGTTTTGCTCACTTGTATTGGTTTGATTTTGTACGGTACTTGCTTGTCTTGGTTTTTGAATATTGTACTTTAGTTAAGTTTTAGTTGTAGTACCATTTGACCATGTCACCAGTTTGTATAGCATTGCTATGTAAAAAATGTAAAATGTGACAATAAATATAATTTGAATTTGAATTTGAATATTACAACCACATTAAACCAGCAAGTTTTATCAAGGTGTATCCATTAAACAAACCAGACATTTTTTCCATTTTAAATAAATAAATAATTTAATTTATTCTAAATTGAATCAATTTTAAGGACCATGATAATAAATCAGTAATTTAACCATTTATAATGTTTATAAATATAAATAATATTAGTATTAACATGAAAAGAAATTATATCTATAAAAACCAAATCCTACCAGGAACCTTTGGGAGAACTTAAGTTTGATACCCACAGACCATATATACTTGAATAAAACTTTTAAATAAACTTTTCTCCTCTAAAATGAGTGAACTTTTCTTTTATTTGTGTCCCAATAACTTATAATCAGGAGGTGGTAGCGATTATAAATAACATGTAGAATCTTTAACCGCTTGCGACCCGTTACATAATAAATAAACAAGAGATGTGGCTGGTTTGTATATTTAATACAGCTATTAACAGGTCATAACCAATTTAAAGAACTTACAAAATTTTATCTAAATGTATTCATAAATAAGCAAGATATAAAGGGCAACAGTTTTGTTTTGTTATCAGTGCAGTGTTATCCTGGTGAAGTAAACCATGATCTATCCTGTATTTCATAATACCATGGGATTTAACAAGTGTAAGACACTTTTTTTAGTTAACAATAGTAATTAAATATTCTAAAGGTGAATGCCCTACCATATCTTATCTGCCATATGACTAGCTATCACGAACAATGTTTCATGTAGATAAACAAAATAAATACTGTTAAACTTACTTTTATTGCATTCAATGTCTCTAGTAGTAATATTCTCTTAGGATACATGCTAACCGAATCCAACTTATAACTGCTTTTGATTGAGTTAGGCTAGTTAGGTCAAGTTAGGTCTCTACAAGATGTCAAAATTAATTGTATAATACTAACTCTATTGCAAAGCTTTTATGATAGCAAATTGTTTAACAGGAAATACCCTGGCTTTGCTCAAAATTCAAGGGGCAAAAAAGGCTTTGCAATATTAAAACAAATCTGTTTTATAGTAAAATCAGGCTTCTAATTTGTGAACAGGTGCATGGAATATATATTTTTAAAGACTATGCTCCTATTAACAAATTATTTTGAATATTCATAATTTATCATTGAAAATTTCTGCACATTTGTAAGTTTTAAAAATGATCTCAGATTTCCATTAAAAAATGTTTTTGTGTCGTTAAGTTCTAACTCATATAAAATAATAGTTATAAATTTACCACATCTAAGCAATTTAGGATTTGATCAAGTAACCTAATTTTTTAGATTAAAAAAATAAATGTTTAGTAAAAAAATAACAAATATTACATATTATTATAGCCAGTCAAATATACTACCAGGACAGTAAAATATATATTAATGTATTTGAATAGATTAATTTTGTTTCAGATGTTTCCTAAAACCCTGTGTTTTGCTCTATTTTAATAGAATAACTCAAGGGATGGGCATATGCATAAACATTAATAAGCCAATGTGTTAATTGAGGTTAATAAGACTTGCTAAGATTTACTGTTATGCATATTTTACTAGCAAATGTTTTGGATTGCATATTAGTGGTTTATTCTGTAACGTACCTTCCAAACATTGCATAACAGAGTGTCTTAAAAAAGTACGTCGATATTTTACCAGAGTGTTTTTCATCATTTAGTGTTTAGTGTTTTTCTACCATTTCCTATAATCATTTGTCTTAAAACAAATTTGTTTCCCTTATAGCTGCCATTTTATTTTGTCACTAACAAATTTATCTCTAAAACAGGTCATCCGATTCATTTCAAATTTGGCAAGGTTCCATGTCTGGTAGCAGCTGCAGTTTCCTTAGTTTTGTAAGGCGTAAGTGGTGGAGAAGGCTTTACATCACCTAGCGGCATCCTCTCCTTTACTCCAGTTCAGGAACTTTGGATGTAGGCAGCATGTGGCAAGCCTGGAGCCCTTGGCATAAAGCCGTTGTACCCTCTTCGTCCTCTTTTCCTTGTATAGTTCGTCTTCGACGAGCTACTTCTCTAAGCCTGTTGTGAGGGGGCATTTTAACAATCCATACTTCTTGAAAACAATGTATCATGTGGCAAGGGACAACGCCAAATAATCAGGAACTGGTTAATCAGTCGAAGGATGTATATTAATCATGATTACAGTCAACTCCCGATTATCCAGGAGCGGGTTAATCGGGTTGCGGTTTAACCGGGGTCACGAAAGGTTTATTTTTATTATTTTTATTTATACCCTTCTAAACATAAATAGAGCAATAATAGCAATTTATTTTGCTAAATTATCTCCAGAATTGTATTTAATTTACAGTAGAAATCCAATTATCCGAACCCCAATTATCCGAATATCCAATTATCCGAATCGATTTTGAGTGAAATAATAGAAATATAAAAAACAAGAAAATAACAGCGGGAGCGCGTGTAGCGATAATGCGCCGTGAGCGCTAAAATAAAAGCCTGCGCTGTTACCTTCCGGACGATATTTTCGCAGGGAACAATGAGTCATACCCCCTCCCGCCCTGTTCATCATCAGTTGCTACTGTTCTTTCACGAGATTATCGTTCGAAATGAGTACAAAACGTAAACGTGTTGTCCTTTCGCTAAGTGATAAACTCACTTTGCTCGAGATGTTCAAGTGAAATAACCAACATTGAACAGTGAAATACGTACAGTATGTAGGCCTATTGAAAAGAGCAACTGTATATACTGTATTCAATTTAAATCCTGTAACTTAATTTTTATGACGTATATTCTTGATACAGTTCGCTCACTTTCTGTTCACTACATTTATAATAACTTTGTCGATAAAATTCTGATTTTTTATGTATGGTGATGATTTTTGCTTAATTCCCGAGGTATACCTGATTATCCGAATTTCTGCATATCCGAATTGGACCGATCCCCAATTAATTCGGATGATTGGAGTTCTACTGTACTTTATTTATCAGAATAAATATTATACAAACAATTTAGTAAACACAACATAATCTGAGAGTCTGTCATTTCGCTAATGAGCCGTGGGCGCGTGATGGGGAGTGATGACCTTGACACTGCACGGACGGTCGGACGCAGACTTCTAAAAATAGAAACATCTCAAAACAATCACCCTTCCCGCCGCTGTTCACCCTCAGCGATGGACGGACAGATGGACGGTCGGATGCGGACGTCTAAAAATAGAAACATCTCAAAAATCACTCTACCCGCCGCTGTTCACTCTCACGGGGTTTTTTCCCCTAGTGCGGAATTAATTAGTATACTGTTCGGTGTAGTTTAGAGAGTCTGGTGTTTAGAGATAGTTAACCTATTAAATATCATTCGGTGTTTTGGATAGTATTTACTGCTATCAGCCATTGCTAGTATTAACTATTATAAACTTGACTGTTTGTAGATGTTATCACAATTTAAAGATTTTCAAAAGTATTTAATTTACATAAATATATCTAAAATGACATTAAAACACAATATTGTAGTATAAAAATTTTGATAAACCTTTATTATATTCGTAATATTCAATTTATTGAATCCCTCTGTTTTAACCGTGGTTTTGGATTATCTGTGACCCTCCAAGCGGTCATTACCCCGGATAATCGGAAGTTGACTGTAGTTAGATTACTCCATTACAGTTTAGAATATTGTATCTACCATTCAATGGAGCTAAGCCTGATGATTTCTTTGTCAAATTATATTTATAATGATTGTAGCCTTTAGAGAAATATACTTGTTCCCTCCAGTGATAGGATAACATGAACCATAGTGAAAACGGTTTCTTTGACACATTAATCACAGATTAAACCATTTTCAACTTATATCTAATACATTACAAATACTGATCCGTGTAACTTGGTCTTGTTCCAGATGTTCAAACTTTAGACACAATGCAAGCTTTATGCTTACCATTGGGAGCTTCCATCTCTCTTCTTGTCATGTTCTTCTTCTTCGATTCAATGCAGATGCTGTTTGCAATATGCACAGCAAGTAAGTACCTAGCGGATAGTTTGTGATTTTTGTGATTTTTAGCTAAGTTTTCTAGTTTAAGGATAGATATTATGATGGTATTACATCAAATGAATCTTGGAATCTTAAATTAGAATATTTGAAAGTAGAAAGGTATTAAAATAGAAGTTTTATTATTAGCTTTTACAGCTATTACAGCTTTTAATATGTTTTGTTATGCTATCAAAGGGAAAGTTTCCTTAACCCTCTAAAGAGGGTTTATGAAATTTAAAATGTCAAGCGACACACTCTTAAGTTTCCTACTTCCAGGTTAAAAAAATACAGTTAAAAAAACTATTTTTATTTGACATTTAGAAATAATTATTTTTATAGTTTTATAGATATATCCAGAAAAAGGAAACAAATAAAAAATGTTTAACCCTGAACAAATACAATGTTCTATCTAGCCTTAGCTTTTTGTATACAAAATATTAATTATAAATAATAGTGGTTGGTTTGCTTTAAAAATATGCTCAGATGAAGAATACGTAAACTTAAACAATTTAAATTAATAAAATAATCTTGAAAATAGCTTTTTATAATTAACATAAAAAACCCTCTCTGAATTTGAAGTATAATAGTGGGAAGGGGATGAGTGTGGTAGGGTTGTGTTTGGGAGTTTGAGGGACGCTTGTGGCTGCCAACTGCAGGACACAGGATTTTTAATAGAAAATCTCTTCCCTAATGGTAACTTCCTTATCTCTTCTTAGTTATCATACAGCCGGGATATAATAAAATACATCTTACAACACTTAAGAATATATTTACACTGATAGTGTATTCACATAACAGACGGTAAACATATATAACAGATAGTACAAGCCTATCGATTTCGACCAGTCACACCGGTCATCATCAGGCTAATGAACCCCAGGCCTCAGGCTTAATGGTTTAAGTGTTCTAAGACGTCTTTTATTACATCCCGTAAGTAATAAGAACACATAATATGCTGATCGAAAAGTTTTTTATCATACTGCCATAAAAAGTCACAACAAAACTCATCCATTTGTATGGATTATAATTACAAATAAAGTGATAAAAGATAGTTAGTTCACTGAAAAATTTCGTCATCTGATATTGATTATAAGCGATCAGTGATGTCTGAACAAGGTGATATTGGCCAAATGACAACTGAACTGTATTTTAACTCGGGGTGGGCGAGTACTCGAGTTTTCGAGTACCTGTCGAGTATTTTCTAATACTCGAAGGCCGAGCGAGTATTAGAGACTACTCGAAAATTCGAGTCGAGTTGTTGACCACTCCCGCCGTTTACTCCAAATAATTGAAAATTGTATATACTCCTGCCGTTTACTTACGTTTACGCCGCTAACAAATGTTTAGCAGAATAAGTGACTGAAATAAAGAAAAATAAGCTTAAAATCTATTTTTAGCACATATGAAAGGAGACAATGACAGTAGGTTATTTTTGGATACCTCTGAGTTAAGATAAGAAAGAGAGGGGGCACAGGGAGTGTTTGGGTTGAAGCAAAAAATCACTTTCTTGTCAAAATGTTCTGGTTTTGATAAACTAACCCACAATCTTTGTATGGATATATATTTGTAATACTTGTCTTTTGTTTGTTATCGTTGTTGAAAAAAGTGTATAGTTATTATTTTTCAATTAATCATTACTCATTCATGGTAAAATAAATGTTAAAATAAAATAAATAGTAACATTAATAATTCAATAACATTTTATGTTTATAATTAAAGTTTAATATGTAAAGAACATTGTTTTCCATAAAAAAATAAAATGAGTTTTTTATTTTTTAACGAACTACTCGACTCGATACTCGAGTAGTTTGGTTCAATACTCGACTCGATTTAAAAAAAAAAACACTACTCGCCCACCCCTAATTTTAACGGCCAGAAATGAATATAAAACTTGTTTTGTTTGTCAATACGTAATCCAGTTTGATTGCATTGGCCAAAAATTTGTATTGCTACTCATGTATTAGTTAGAAACCATGTTTAGATTATCAAACCTGGAGTGGTATCCAATTCCCATTACACTATTTGAAACTACCAACTGATGGCAAATACTCGCTCCAAAATACTTGAAACTCGATAATAATTGTCAGTACTCGCACACCCCTAGTTGTTATTTATATTTGTTACTAGTAATTAATCATTTTGTTCACAGTAATTGCTACAGTTGCCTTGGCATTTCTCCTTTTGCCAATGTGTCAGTACATTATACGGCCGTGCTCTGATGGAAATAAGTAAGTTCATATACTGCAATAGTTTATCGTTCTGTTGAGTAACACATTAACTCAATAAGTCATATTATTGCCACATGCGATAAATTTAGACTGTAAATACAGCACGTTATTCACCCTAATCATCATCAGTCCATACTTCGTAGGATGACTAGAACCTAATCTAAGGATTGAAACAGGATTTCAACTGTTTTAACAAATCCTCATATTCAAAGTCTTTGTTTTGAATGTTACGATTAAATACATTACACAATACAACTTACGGTTACAAAGTTAAAAATATTTCATATGAATAAAATCCAACCCCAAACTACTTAACTCAAAATCTGTTCAGTATTAATATACAGTTGCGATTAACATTTGATTACCCAACGTAAGTACTTACCTCCCTCAATTCCCCTATTTAACTCTAAATTTCCTTTATTTGTGTTATATTTTGATTAAAAAACAGCTTTTCTGAACAAAGCATACATTTTTATTTAATTTGAACAGTATTCAAACATCAAATTTAACGTAAACATAAACAAAGTGATGCCTGATGCAAAATAAGTACTATTCAACTGTAAGAGGTGGTTTGTGAGAAATAGAAGGAAGTATAAAATACATATTTACTCTTTAACTGCACATTGAAATCAGACATATTAGCTGAGGTGTACGTAAAGAAAAATAGAACGAGTCACCAGCCCGAATACAGCAGCCAAAACATTGTGGCTCAAGGGTTTTGTTATGGATATTTTATTTTAATCTGAATAGGAACAACGGCATAAAACACCATTTAAGACACAAGATTTAACATCATTTTGTGTGGGACAACCTCCTCCCATTGAAAGGGATATGTTAGTCCCCCAATAATAAAAAAAATATGTACGGTAGTCGTGCTATACATGTTATTCAATGTTCCTCATCCAATCAAATCAGAATTGTTTATTCCTCAAATGATTTTTTTGTCAGTTCATATATTTAAAAGAGTTGAACAATTTTATTTGTTTAAATACACTTTACAAGACGCTGATATTAGCAGCTAGTTTACCAGCTCTGGTAAATCAGCATCGTGGGAACACTCAACTAGAGCGCTGGTGTTTACTCGCACGCTAGCTATTTTGAAGATGTTTGATTTGACCAGCACTGGTAGATAAGAAAGAGGTCACTAGACCACTAGCGCTGTCTGAACGCTCACCAGGCACTAGTTGCAAGTTAGTGGTCGTCGAACGTGGTAAGACCATAATGATGTCCGTTGGAAACAAACAGTTAGTGAAATTCAGACAATGTGATAGTTTTTATTTATTGTTTAAACTTATACGCTTGTGGGATACCTCAAACGAAAATTGTCTGAAAAGGGAGCCAGAGATGCAGCTTTAAAAATATTATTAGACCATTCGTTTTTATCCTTAACTCCCTTTTTCATAATGCCGGCACTTCTAATCTCAAAACTTCTCTTAATTCAATTCAATTGAATTTATTTTCATCACGAAAATTCATACTATGGCTGAAATTCGGTGAATATATGACTTGTCAAGTTGATTTGATAGTTAAATTTTTCTAAAATGTTAAAAAATAGTAATCAATATCTGTACAATGTAATACAGTTAATATATTACGGTTAATTCCTACAGATAACATGGTTAAATATCAAACACTGTTTACCACGTTTTCACTGTTTAACTAGCACTTGGAAAAAGCTCGGACAACCAGCTTTGTGTGAACTACATTTTCATACTGATACGCCTTGCTGGTACTAGCTAGCAGCTGATAAACCAGCCTCGTGTGCACAGACCATAACGCCTTGCTTGTACTAGCTAGCAGCTGATAAACCAGCCTCGTGTGCACAGACCGTAACGCCTTGCTGGTACTAGCTAGCAGCTGATTAACCAGCCTCGTGTGCACAGACCGTAACGCCTTGCTGGTACTAGCTAGCAGCTGATATACCAGCCTCGTGTGCACAGACCGTAACGCCTTGCTGGTACTAGCTAGCAGCTGATAAACCAGCCTCGTGTGCACAGACCGTAACGCCTTGCTGGTACTAGCTAGCAGCTGATAAACCAGCCTCGTGTCCACAGACCGTAACGCTTTGCTGGTACTAGCTAGCAGCTGATAAACCAGCCTCGTGTGCACAGACGGTAACGCCTTGCTGGTACTAGCTAGCAGCTGATAAACCAGCCTCGTGTGTACAGACCGTAACGCCTTGCTGGTACTAGCTAGCAGCTGATAAACCAGCCTCGTGTGCACAGACCGTAACGCCTTGCTGGTACTAGCTAGCAGCTGATATACCAGCCTCGTGTGCACAGACCGTAACGCCTTGCTGGTACTAGCTAGCAGCTGATAAACCAGCCTCGTGTGCACAGACCGTAACGCCTTGCTGGTACTAGCTAGCAGCTGATAAACCAGCCTCGTGTCCACAGACCGTAATGCCTTGCTGGTACTAGCTAGCAGCTGATGAACCAGCCTCATGTGCACAGACCGTAACGCCTTGCTGGTACTTGCTAGCAGCTGATAAACCAGCCTCGTGTGCACAGACCGTAACGCCTTGCTGGTACTAGCTAGCAGCTGATAAACCAGCCTCGTGTGCACAGACCGTTACGCCTTGCTGGTACTACCTAGCAGCTGATAAACCAGCCTCGTGTGCACAGACCAAAACGCCTTGCTGGTACTAGCTAGCAGCTGATAAACCAGCCTCGTGTGCACAGACCGTAACGCCTTGCTGGTACTAGCTAGCAGCTGATAAACCAACCTCGTGTGCACAGACCGTAACGCCTTGCTGGTACTAGCTAGCAGCTGATAAACCAGCCTCGTGTGCACAGACCGTAACGCCTTGCTGGTACTAGATAGCAGCTGATAAACCAGCCTCGTGTGCACAGACCGTAACGCCTCGCTGGTACTAGCTAGCAGCTGATAAACCAGCCTCGTGTGCACAGACCGTAACGCCTCGCTGGTACTAGCTAGCAGGTGATAAACCAGCCTCGTGTGCACAGACCGTAACGCCTTGCTGGTACTAACTAGCAGCTGATAAACCAGCCTCGTGTGCACAGACCGTAACGCCTTGCTGGTACTAGCTAGCAGCTGATAAACCAGCCTCGTGTCCACAGACCGTAACGCCTTGCTGGTACTAGATAGCAGCTGATAAACCAGCCTCGTGTGCACAGACCGTAACGCCTTGCTGGTACTAGCTAGCAGCTGATAAACCAGCCTCATGTGCACAGACCTTAACGCCTTGCTGGTACTAGCTAGCAGCTGATAAACCAGCCTCGTGTGCATAGACCGTAACGCCTTGCTGGTACTAGCTAGCAGCTGATAAACCAGCCTCGTGTGCACAGACCGTAACGCCTTGCTGGTACTAGCTAGCAGCTGATAAACCAGCCTCGTGTCCACAGACCGTAACGCTTTGCTGGTACTAGCTAGCAGCTGAAAAACCAGCCTCGTGTGCACAGACCGTAAAGCATTGCTGGTACTAGCCAGCAGCTGGTAAACCAACCTCGTGTCCACAGACCGTAACGCCTTGCTGGTACTAGATAGCAGCTGATAAACCAGCCTCGTGTGCACAGACCGTAACGCCTTGCTGGTACTAGCTAGCAGCTGATAAACCAGCCTCGTGTGCACAGACTGTAACGCCTTGCTGGTACTAGCTAGCAGCTGATAAACCAGCCTCGTGTGCACAGACCGTAACGCCTTGCTGGTACTAGCTAGCAGCTGATAAACCAGCCTCGTGTGCACAGACCGTAACGCCTTGCTGGTACTAGCTAGCAGCTGATAAACCAGCCTCGTGTGCACAGACTGTAACGCCTTGCTGGTACTAGCTAGCAGCTGATAAACCAGCCTCGTGTGCACAGACTGTAACGCCTTGCTGGTACTAGCTAGCAGCTGATAAACCAGCCTCGTGTGCACAGACCGTAACGCCTTGCTGGTACTAGCTAGCAGCTGATAAACCAGCCTCGTGTGCACAGACCGTAACGCCTTGCTGGTACTAGCTAGCAGCTGATAAACCAGCCTCGTGTGCACAGACCGTAACGCCTTGCTGGTACTAGGTAGCAGCTGATAAACCAACCTCGTGTGCACAGGCCGTAACGCCTTGCTGGTATTAGCTAGCAGCTGATAAACCAGCCTCGTGTGCACAGACCATAACGCCTTGCTGGTACTAGCTAGCAGCTGATAAACCAGCCTCGTGTGCACAGACCGTAACGCCTTGCTGGTACTAGCTAGCAGCTGATAGACCAGCCTCGTGTGCACAGACCGTAACGCCTTGCTGGTACTAGATAGCAGCTGATAAACCAGCCTCGTGTGCACAGACCGTAACGCCTTGCTGGTACTAGCTAGCAGCTGATAAACCAGCCTCGTGTGCACAGACCGTAACGCCTTGCTAGTACTAGCTAGCAGCTGATAAACCAGCCTCGTGTGCACAGACCATAACGCCTTGCATGTACTAGCTAGCAGCTGATAAACCAGCCTCGTGTGCACAGACCGTAATGCATTGCTGGTACTAGCTAGCAGCTGATAAACCAGCCTCGTGTGCACAGACCGTAACGCCTTGCTGGTACTAGCTAGCAGCTGATAAACCAGTCTCGTGTGCACAGACCGTAACGCCTTGCTGGTACTAGCTAGCAGCCGATAAACCAGCCTCGTGTGCACAGACCGTAACGCCTTGCTGGTACTAGCTAGCAGCTGATAAACCAGCCTCGTGTGCACAGACGGTAATGCCTTGCTGGTACTAGCTAGCAGCTGATAAACCAGCCTCGTGTGTACAGACCGTAACGCCTTGCTGGTACTAGCTAGCAGCTGATAAACCAGCCGCGTGTGCACAGACCGTAACGCCTTGCTGGTACTAGCTAGCAGCTGATAAACCAGCCTCGTGTGCACAGACCGTAACGCCTTGCTGGTACTAGCTAGCAGCTGATAAACCAGCCTCGTGTGCACAGACCGTAACGCCTTGCTGGTACTAGCTAGCAGCTGATAAACCAGCCTCGTGTGCACAGACCGTAACGCCTTGCTGGTACTAGCTAGCAGCTGATAAACCAGCCTCGTGTGCACAGACCGTAACGCCTTGCTGGTACTAGCTAGCAGCTGATAAACCAGCCTCGTGTGCACAGACCGTAATGCCTTGCTGGTACTAGCTAGCAGCTGATAAACCAGCCTCGTGTGCACAGACCGTAACGCCTTGCTGGTACTAGCTAGCAGCTGATAAACCAGCCTCGTGTCCACAGACCGTAACGCCTTGCGGGTACTAGCTAGCAGCTGATAAACCAACCTCGTGTGCACAGACCGTAACGCCATGCTTGTACTAGCTAGCAGCTGATAAACCAGCCTCGTGTGCACAGACCGTAACGCCTTGCTGGTACTAGCTAGCTGCTGATAAACCTGCCTCGTGTGCACAGACCGTAACGCCTTGCTGGTACTAGCTAGCAGCTGATAAACCAGCTTCGTGTGCACAGACCATAACGCCTTGCTGGTACTAGCTAGCAGCTGATAGACCAGCCTCGTGTGCACAGACCGTAACGCCTTGCTGGTACTAGCTAGCAGCTGATAAACCAGCCTCGTGTGCACATACCGTAACTCATATTCAATCTGATAATCTGCTAGGCATATATTTTATTTAATAAACTTGGAAAAACAGTAAAAGTGAATTACATTATGCCTTCATTATCTTTTTCAGAATATCATTTGGCATCTGTGGTCGTTTCACTGGTGCCGAACTGTTTTCTTTCTCCCTCGCTCTGTTCATCGTCTGCATCTGGGTCCTGACAGGCCATTGGCTCCTTATGGATGGTAATTATTTCATTCTTAAACTTAACCCTATGAACGAAAGTGTATAGTTATAGACTGTTGTTCAGTAAAGGCTCATTTAGGTAGTGTAGGAAATGCACATATAGATAGATTTTCTATACAGAGTGGATTGATTTATTATCGGATTCACCTTTTATAGATATTTAGCATGTAGGGCACAACAATAACAATGTTCAGTCAGACGGTCAGTAAAAAATGCAAAGAAAATTAAACTTTTCTTGAATTTTCAAGAAAATTTCAAAAATTGTCAGTTTATTTATGAGAATAGACTACTAGATTAACTTTTAGGTTAGAATCAGTGAATGGCAAAGTACTTTTTTTTCGGGATGAAAAAACAGGGAGGATCAACAAGTTTACCATAAAGCGCAGAAAATGCTGTGGACACCTGAAATTATCGATACAGGAAAAGTTTTAATATTTATAAGAATAAGAATCTTTATTCCATAAATATAAAGCAAACGTACATGTTCACATACAATATCCAAATACTTGATGGTAAGCTTGTTGACTCTATTAATCTTCCCCAACCAAAAGACTACTAAATAATTTCTAAATGTTTATATTAATCTAGTTGACTGAGTCGAGTGTGTGTTTGTGAACCAATTTTGTTTGCTTGTGTACAGCGATGGGCATGGGGCTGTGTGTAGCGTTCATCGCGTTTGTCCGACTGCCGAGTCTCAAAGTCTCGACATTGCTCCTCACCGGACTTCTCATCTATGATGTCTTTTGGGTTTTCTTCTCATCGTACATTTTCAATACCAACGTCATGGTCAAGGTCTGTAAAGAGTTTAAATATTTTGTTATAGTTAGTTAAGTGACGCTTTAACTCTGAACAGAGGTTTTTATGTACTGAGTTTCCAAAGTTACTTATTTGTCAAATAAAACATTAAGGTTTTGTTTTAAAGCTAAGACAATTATAGCGACTACTAAAGAAATTAATTATAGTGAGACTTGAAATTCAATTTATAAAATGTCAATTAGTTTTTGGCTTAAATGTAAACGTTGAATTTTAAAAGCTGTTTTATGTTGTTAATATCCTGAAAACAGAACACATTTTATTAACATTAATGTCAAATACTGCTTAATAAATATTTGTAGTCCCAAAATTTTGTTCTAAATGTACAAGTAAATCTTGTAATCCTAGTTCATACGAACATCGCTTGCAGGAGTGCCCTTCAATTCTCTTACTGTGTCAAAACTGTACTGCAAAAGGGGGTTTGCACAGTGTTGGTATAGGCGGTTTGTAGGCTCTGCATTTGATGTAATATATGCAGCTTCCAGTTACTTTGTGGTTAGATTTTACATACAAAGTGGATTGATTTATTATCAGATTTAGCTTGTAGGACACATAAAGGATACTTTGTGGATGTTAGAGGTGAAGTCTTCATGTCCTGAAGCAATCCCTAAGTCCCCATGTACCCCAGTGTGGTACTAATCGATGCCAACATTGGTAACTAACTGCCTTTTATCTGTCAATTAACCACATAATTAACCTCATTTTCTTTTATGGACCACATCGTTAATTACTGTCCCCTGAAAGGTTGGCAGTCCTGCATGGAACAAGTGAGGCTGGACTCCAATGGCTTCGCACCCTGAATTTAGCTCTGTGATGGGAGATCATTTATTAGTGAATTTCCTTTGGAAAGTGAACTATTAGCATGACCCGCACGGTGAAACTTAAGCCCAGGACCACCATAGAATTCCTACCGTGACCCCCTGAACACGTTTTGGGGGGTCGTTCAAAATTTTATATATATATAGACATATATATATATATATATATGTATGCACTCTAGCGGTCACATTTTTTGTCCGATTTACTTCAAATTTGGTAGGGACGTTTCTTTCTGTAATCAGTTGGACAAGTTCGTTGGGCAAAGCAATCAGAAAACTTTAAACCCCTTTTTTGGGGATTAACCTTTCAAATTTTGACTTTTTGGGCCCAAAAAGGGTCTTAAAAGCCCCGGATGTAAAATTAATCCATGTATAAAGATGGGAATTAGTGAGGCAAAAATTTTAAGCCCTCTCCCGTCATTCTAGCATAACTATTTACCAAGTTATAGAAGGAAATGTGTATTGACCAAAGACAGTACGTTGTCTTATGGGGGTTTTACATTAGAAAAGCCTGTTATTCAATTGTTGGTGTACTTTTATCATCCCCAGCAACCTCATGCCTACTTTAAAGCCTGACTGGACCTTCTCCTAACCTTATACTGCACAAAATTGTATTCCCAGCATTGCAGGTAAATGAAACCAGGAGCATCAGAACGGCCAAAAAATCAATATTTTCAGATTTCAATAAAAATTGGAATAAATTTATGTTTTACACTGATTTTGAGTTTTAAATGTTTTTTATGTGGAATTCACTTCCCTCACGTCAGCGTGCTGCGTGCGAACTCGTTTATTTTCTGAACTTATATATACCACATATTCCACACGATATAAATATATCTTTCAGTTTGTCAGCAGCTACTTCAGTCTTTCTCAAAAAGTTAAAAATAGTTTTTTTGTTGCTAGGCTTAAGTAATCATTCCAACTTCCAAATAACTAGCATATCTTTAAACTTTTTTACAAGTAGGCTAGGCTGTTAAATGCTACATAAAATCAAATGTTAATACAAATTCACTTCCCACATATGTTTTGAGGGAAACAAACGTTTTCAATTTATGGATATAACAACAATACATACTTTTAGGTTGCAACACGACCGGCTGAGAACCCAGTAGGGCTTGTGGCTCGTAAACTACACATCGGTGGTGTTGTTAAAGAAGCGCCCAAACTGTCTTTGCCTGGAAAACTTGTATTTCCTAGCCTCCACAATTCTGGCCACTTCTCGATGCTCGGACTTGGAGATATCGTAAGTACTCTATGCCAGTTTATGTCTGTTAACTTGGGGCGTTGCACTTTTTCAATGTTGGCTCAATATGGAAATAATTTCCCTTCAGGATTAATTTTTACCAGATGTAATAATGTGTTATGGATTTAATCCCCATTTTAAAGATAGTTGTGTGCATGAGAATTTATCTAAAGGGAAAAGTCTAATCCAAAACACAAAGGCCTAACTTGTGGATTGCAATAATTTGATCCTATATTACTCCCTCCCCCATAATTATCATATGAAAAATGTATTATTCTCATTAAAATATCCTGATGCAAGTTGATTGTAAAAATACTTGTTTTGATGCTCCTTGAAGCCCAAGATGTGATTTTTGCAGTGATGTTTACCTGTTTTCTTATCCTGGATATGAACGGACTTTAGAGACCACGAAAATGGTTTTTGCTAATTTTGTTAACATTTAGCCTAATTAATTTTTTTAAGGGCCACTGCCCCCCATAAGACGTCTGAAAACCAGATTTTTTTTTAAATTGGCCGATTATTTTGGTTACAGTGGTTCATAGAGCTAGAGGAGCTCGAGGTCCCTATTAGAATTGCAAGATCCACATACCTGGGAACATTTGTTTAGTATCAAAAGTTGCGTTGCTTCAAATCTTTAAAATACAAATTTTGTTTTTCACCAAATCAGTTATATTTGTTAAAATGTAACTCTCATACAAAAAACTAAACTAAACACATTAGTACCTTCAATTTTTATTTTAAACAGTTTAGCGGAGTGAACATTGGAACTTTGATTTGGTGGTAAACTTAGTGTGTTTTCCAATGCTATTATTAAGTGAAAACAAATAATTTCTTTAGTAGCATGATATGTGTTGTTACAACTAAACAGGATAAATAAACTTCGTCTCACAACACTACAAAGTATATTCACACTTAAACTGTACTTACATACAAGACAGTAAAATATACACAAAAGATGGTACAAGGTGATAGATTTGAACAAGTTACACCCATCATCACCGGTATTTATTTTATTTATTTACAATCATCACATTACATCAAATATACTTGACAAGTGATTGGTCCAAGATTCTTAATCTACAATCCTTAGAGTATAAGAAATATATCCCAACCAACAATTCACTCTCCTTCCAGGTCTTCCAGGTTTTATCCAGTGAATAAAACACCTTCTCCAATATAAATTTTTTCAAAGATATTTTAAATTTAGAAAAAGAGTCTATATCTTGTATTGAAGCGGGTAATGTATTATAAACCTTTGGTCCCATGTACTGGGGAGATAAATGAAAGAGTTTAAGCCTATGTTGTACTGGTGTAGTTAAATTTTTAAATCTCTGATTGGGCCTGATGACCAGTGTAACTGGTTGAAATTGATCACCCTGTACCATCTTTTGTGTATATTTAACAGTCTTGTATGTAAGTACAGTATAAGTGTAAATATACTTTGTGGTGTTGTGAGACATAGTTTATTTAACCTGTTTACGAGAAAACAATGAATTATCATTTATTTTATTTTGTCGCTCCATACAACAAAATTTGGAGAATAGATTAAACATCTATGATTAATTCATTATTTCTTAAATATGTTACCCCCAAAACCCCTTGCAAGGGGGGGAGGGAGTAAGTATGATTTGTTTTCTGATACTCTTTATTTCTATATTACAGGTAATGCCAGGACTATTATTATGCTTTGTACTTCGGTACGATGCATATAAAAAATCTCAGTTGTTGCACCTAGGTGAAACTGGTGTCCCACCGCCCAAACACCTCAACAAGTTAAGGTACGTTTCAATAAATTTGAACAAAGCAATAATTTTTCTTTTTACAATAAGCTGTCGGTTTTTAACTAGGCATAGACTATGTTAACACTTCGACTGCGCGTGGGACACCGGCATCCCATCGCTGTCCCGTGGCGCATGCGCTTGGGACCCTGGCTTCCCACCAAGTCCGCTTAGCAACAATAACTCAGTGTGAGCTCAGGCTGGGCCGGAGGAGAACAATATTCTTTGCGCGTGTCGCTCAGAATGCGAGTTTTATTTTGGTTTAGGTTGGCAATAAATTTCCCCCAATATCCCGGCCGTCACAGGACTTCCCTGAATTTGTTTTCGTCCCAATTAGTCCCTCTAGATGATTCTGGTTGACTGCTGCTATCTGGATTGTGCTGAGACCTGTTGGTGCTTTGTAGAACTACGTCCAGTTGTGTTGTAACGCAGTACAGCACCGTACAGTGTTTTTGTCATTCGTTAGCCGGGAATTGAAAATGTGACTGCGCCTATCGGAACAGTTGCCGCGTGGCGGGAACATGACCCACGTCCCACGCACAGTCAAAGTGTTAGGGCTAGTGTATATATCTGTTGATGTATCTTCATCTTCAACAATGGGTATGCTACTTTATTTTGGACTAAGAAAAGCTCTAAGGGTAATTTTTAAGATCAGTGTTAACTATAAAAATACAATTGATTTTCTTTGTCTCTGAGCTTTTTCTGGCGGAAACAAACCTCCAACCTACCACCAAGCTACCTGAAATACAGTAGAACGATAGACCCTATCCTATAGACAGGGTTCTACTTGCTTCTTCCATATAAGATCTATGTTAAATCCCATCCCGACTGAACGGATTATCTGAAATTTTTTTGACCTCAAAGAGAAAAAAACCTAGCAGTTCCAAAGAGCAAAATATTGATATCACAAATAATAAACCTCAACAATATTCAAACAAATATATTGAATATTTGCGACTTCTTTTGAGATAACTACATGTGATATAAATATTTGTTTACTGAAATTTAATAAATATTTTTCGTTCTTATGATTTTGAATAATTGATTGAGGAGGAGGAACAAACAGATAACATTGACATCTTTAACATTCTTTTTATGAAAGAAGCAAGTAGAAAACTGGTGATTGTGCCTGAAGGAAAAAAATACCAAAATCAAAATAGTTCTTTTTCAACCTCAGTTCCAAAAATCTTTTAAAATTAGCAACTTTTACCCAAAACTTACAATGTTTTGTTTTAAATCCTGTGTATGTTTATAAGAAATCTACTTAGTAAAAACCTATGTGTCTGACGAAACAAGAATATTATGACTAGCCTAATATTGAGAATGTTAGGTTGTGTTGGTGTGGTTGCAGCTACTTCCATTGCTCCTTGATTGGCTACTTCCTCGGGCTGCTGACAGCGACCGTCTCGTCAGAAGTGTTCAAGGCCGCCCAGCCTGCGCTGCTGTACCTCGTACCCTTCACCCTCCTACCTCTGCTCACCATGGCTTATCTTAAGGTAGGTACCTACGCAATTTGTTCACATTCCATTTATATCGGAGTGAAGTTAGGGATTCATTTATTTATCAACAATCCGTTTATCAATAAATGTAAAATATTAGCTGATATGTGAAACACAAGATATGTTGCAGTTGAAATCTTGTCATAAAAATTGAATGCATTTTGAAGTGCTGATTTAATTAGTCTGTCGAAGTAAGTAGTTAAGAAAAATTAACCAGTCTTATTTAATAATTGTGAAGCTTTTATTTACATTTTTGTATAAAAAAAAATATGTTCTTCTATATTTATGAAATTTTAAAGGTAATTATGAATTCTATATAGTTTATACTTGTTATGTAATTTTTGCCGTTGGTTTATATAGAGATTTTATTTATATTTAAATATTTGAAAAACAACTTTAAATTCTGTTTAATTTTGATTATATGCAGCACACTGATAACCTCTTAAGATATGAATTAACTGTTATGCTGTTTTCTTGTTTTATTTTGGTTTTAAATAGTATAAGATTTTACATATATAACACATTTCATGAATGTACATTCAACTGTAAATTACTTTTGTGACGCTGTCTAATGCATCAATTTTATATGCCAAACGACGACAAATACAAATTTTGAATCTTGACTTCTGACATCCAGATTTTTTATTTTTATTATATTTTTCCTCTTTTCTAAATATTTTGTACAGTTAATAATTATGATATCGTTGTAATTCCTTGTTTATATAAATCCATCTGATATTGCTGCTGGACCTCATATTACCAATGAAAATCTAGTCTAGACTGGATAGTAAATACGTACAATCTGTTTGGTTGTTAGGTCCCTGGTTAGTTTTACAGTTCAACATCATCATCATTGTTGTGGATTAGGAAACCCCAGCATAGCTGCTAGTCACATCTTCCATAAGCGGGAATATTGTGCAGGTTACCGGAAAGGTAGGATATAGCAGGAAAGAAAAGGGTGGGATGCAGCCAAATCAACCCTTCAAAGAGCCAACTCCCGTGCCCCTGTGACAGCTGGGATGAGGCTCTTAAACACCTGCTGAAACAGGGGACCCGCATTCTGCCCTCCAACTGGTCAACTCAACTGACAGGGTATCCATGTACAACAGCCACGGACCATTCATTCGCAGGTTGGCAGGTGGGGACCAAACCCGGAGATTCTGTCCCTAGCCGCTGCAAATGGAGGGACCAAAGGTGAAAGGGAAGTTTGTCATAATGGACAGCCAAAAGACTTACCATATGTAATGACAACTTCAGTTTGACAGTTACGATTTTCCTTTTTTGATTCCAGGGTGACCTGAGAAGGATGTGGAGTGAACCCTTTATTATTCATCCACCCTCCAAACACCTAGAAGTCTGACTAAAGTATTGGCCAGTTATTTTAAAGTAAGTAGAATATTTTGTGAGTAGGTTGATCCTCAACCCATTAAGATAGTCATTTTATTCTATTCGCTATAGTCTAGAACGGGATCCGATTAGTGCTGCACTCTAGTAGCAAAATCTGTAACTAATGACTACGGACAACTACGGTTCTCTCCGCTAGGGGCGTGGACTGACTATAACATAGTTCACACTTTCTGGAAAGTCTGGGAATATGAAAAAGGTCAGGGAAAAAGTTGGAAAAACGCCAAAAGTCTGGGAAAAATTTTGATTTTAATCGTAAACACAAAGCACAATTGTGCGCGAAAATCAAAACCTCTTAGAAAAAAGTGCGCAGTCCGAGTTATTAGTTTCGGAAAATTAACTATTTTGTTTAGAAAAAATCAGGGAAAATCAATTTTTTGTCAGGGAAATTCAGCGAAATCATTAACCAAATAAAAGTGTGAACCATGTATAACCTATCTAATGCCGCTAGGCCACTGGTCATGGTAGCCGTGATGGCTAGGTCGTGAAAACACCTTGGCCAGGTGTTGATACGAAGTTTGCGGGTTCGATTCCTGCACACGACCAAAACTGACCAGTCGTACAGTGAGTAAACTGAATTGAACTTGAATTGAATTGAATTGAATTGAAACCGGTCTGTGGTAATGTTGGTGGGAGGGCCCAAGTAAACTAAAAACACAAATTTTCTATTTCAATTCATAGGTTTAAAAAATGACAAGTAAGGAACGAGACCAGCTCGTATGTCTACGCCAATGGGTTGAAGCTAGTCCCAAAGTACTTAGAATATGGCAGAATATTTCTCCTGAATATCTAGTAAAAATTTGTCACTGTTTGGTGGTGATGATTTTCAACCATATTCAACTTCCGGAATCCCTCCATACTACTTGCAAATACAATTCCCGAACAAAAGACCGAACATTTTGGTGTAACCAGATTCAGACTTCTGCTGAATGTGATGTGGTGAATGATGTTCACGGACAGTGTGGGATCTTTCCAAACATTCGTTGAAGCAGCACTCGACAAACATTTTTCTCCTCAGCGATTTTCGACCCTTAAAACTATTATTTTAAATACATATTTGGTATCAGTCGAAAGCTCTTATCCTCTAGATGTGCGTTTTGGGGTGCGAAAAACACCCACGGTCAGGGCTTCGCCCCACATGCTTTCAAAGTTCCAATGTTAATCTTATGGAATTATATTTTATTTAGACAGTCAGCTGATCAATGTAAACTTTTCAAAACATATGGCTCTACGTCTGCTAGTTTACCAAGCGTATAACGGGTCATCAGCTAGTATTAGTTATTAAAACTCTTATTTATTTCTTGGATTAGAGTGAGGATCTGTTTACACCTTGAGACGTTTGCCTTTGTCACAGGTTGGCGTGAATCACACGTGGCACTAGTCGAAGCACATGGGTTGGCTGCTCATTCTACTGCCACTTCAATACTCCACTTTGTTTTGTATACTCTTTTTATATTTATATATAATGATTAATAATATTGGCTGTGGCTCTATTATGCATTTAAACTGTTATGAGTTGCTTCAAACTTCATGCGAGTGTAATGGAGCGTCCATCGCTCCGAGTCGGTCTCTCTTTCTGTTCGGAGATGTTTGTCATAGCAATATCATTTAATATTTTGTTACACGAATCGTACTATCCGTTATTTTTTCATTCGCTGTTAAGTTTCTGAGCACTTTGCATGTCTATTGTGCCGGTTGTGTGTCATTGTATAAACTGAATGTAAATTAGTGTAGTAATTTTTTACCGATGAACATATTGTTTTATTATTCTTTTTCATTAATGTTGTTGACTTAAATGGCTCACTAGGCTATTTCATGGTGAGCAATCGTGAACAAAAATCGATAACAGGAAATTTTGTAATGTTTTTACTATCTTATAGCTTTTGTATTTATTTAGTTTTTAAAATACTCATGATTTTAGTATCTTCAACTTAGCTAACATCTCTTTATATGTTTAGTACTTATGTTGTAATAGTTACTATTTGTGAAAACTGTTTTTGTTCAGAAGAACGGTTTTCTACTTAGCTTCACTTAGGTCTCCTCTCAACGTTCCCCCTTATAGGCTTGTTTGCAATGTCCCATCAAATCTAATGCGAATCTGCTCTTCAAAAGTTTAGTCAAGACTCTTTTACGTGGTACAACGCTCAGTTAATCAGTATTTCCAGTGAATTTTTTAATTTTTTATTGATAAGTAGTATTTCAAAGATGTTACTGTTAATGGAAACCAAATCAGGGCTACCACATGTTGGTATAAAATTATAATTACATTTTCATTATTCAGGGAGCAAATAAGTGCCGTAGTTAAAAGGTTTACTTGGCAGTCAAAACGTTTTTCAATCAAGAATATGAGATACCGTTATTCTTTTAGGTTTCTTCTTCACTATAGGAGCTCTCCAGAAACACAAGAAATTCTTGTAAACAGAGTTAGATACTGATCAAGATAGTCGAATAAATAGAGTAAAGACACTGTTTCCTCGAATTTCCTCATTGAAAATTTCATCAAAATATGTGGGTCCATCCAATAGTCCCTGATCTGTTTTAATCCCTCCTTACAAGAGGTGTTCTGTTCAAACAAAGAAAACCTAGATAACTGAACAAATCTCAACATGTACCTGAAAAGAAAACCTGTATACCTGAGTCACTAATATATTGTTTATTCAATCTTACATGAGAACCAAGTTTTTTGTTTAGAGACCAATCAGTTTATGCTCTAGGTTTCTCGGACATAGTCAACCCAAAAAGGCACTTAACGGCTGTATAATTGATTTCAGTTGTTCTTAAGAGATTTATTGTACATCATATACACCGGAAATAAACACAATTAAACAATACGTCGGCTAGGTGTTATATCCCAGTGCTTCAGAGCATTACTCAACTTGTGTCTTAAATTGTCAAAATACAAATCCAACATTAGGGGTGTGCGAGTAGTGATTTTTTTAATCGAGTCGAGTCGAGTAGAGCCAATTATTTTCGAGTTTCGAGTATTTTCGATCGAGTATTTGCCATCAGTTGGTAGTTTAAAGTAGGGTAATGGGATCTGGATACCACCCTAGATTTGATAATCTAAACATGGTTTATAACTAATACATGAATAGCAATACTTAGTTTTGGCCAGCACAATCAAACTGGATTATTTATAGACAAACAAAATACGTTTTGACAATCGTTTCCGGCCGATAAAACACGGTCCGGTTGTCATTTAGCCAATATCACCTGGTCCAGACATCCCTTATACTCAATATTAGATGACGAAATCGTTAGTTACGGCCGATATTAAGTGGCTTGGTCTTCACTTTTGCCGATATTATGTTTTCCATCGTCATTTACGGTCGAAATTACGCGGTCCGATCGTCATTTTCGGCCGATTTTACGTGATGCGATTGGCTTTTGCAGCCGTTACTTCACGTTTTGGCTGGTCTCAATCGTTAGCGATCGTCATTTTCGGCCGATTTTACGTGATGCGATCGCCTTTTGCGGCCGTTACTACGCGTTTTGGCCGGTCGCAATCGTTAGCGATCGTCCGGAAATCGCTGAGAAATCGCTCGAACTTTCGAGTATTTTTCAAAACTTCCGAGTCAAGTTCGAGTATTAAACTACTCAGCCGAAAACTCGAAGTTTCAAGTACTCGCACACCCCTATCCAACATTCAAGATTCCAATTGATTTATCAATTTGTAAAATAGTTTAAATCGCTTGGTGATGTTATAGAGTAACTTAATTCATTTTGTATTATTATAACCTTAATGGTTTTTTATTTTATTTCCATAGACATAGTCAAATTTGCTCTCTTAACAATTCAAAATTATCTAAATGTAACAAATAAACCAGGATGGTCTGCCGTTATACTTTAGACGTGTAAATGAGCGAAGCAACAGTTACAACGTAACAGCGCGAACAAAGAAATCTATGGGGAAGAACGCTACATTTAGTAAACAAACTTAAAATAACGTAAACAAAACAGTGACAGATTTTAACAGCTGTTTATTTAATTTAAGTGAAGTCAGTTAAAAACATGTGACATAAACCCAACAAAATATTTCTTCCATTATTACATTAGTACATATGAACTTTAAGACCCAGTGGGGCGTAACCTAGGAGGAATTTTGCAAATCTCTCTAAAGAAAAACCTTCTCCTCGAATCATCTAGCTACTGGCCAAATTTCATATCAATCGGTAAAGCCATTACAAAGAAGTGACAAAGTGAGGGAAAGAGAGCTTCGCTCAATAATGTTGAGATATTAATGTAGTTAGTACAATATTTTAATACTTTTTGTATTTTAATCACTAATTGTAGTTGTTTACATGTGGTGAGTGATGGAAACGTATGTGTTGGAAAATATTCTGTAGTCATTTGAAAAAACTTTATTTCCATTTCAAATTGGAATGAACCTTTGTATGCTGTTATAATAGAGTTTTTTATCGTTTGTTCCTGCCTTAGTTTATAATTTGTTATGAAATTCTCTTGAATAACGGCACAACCATTTTAATAATAAATAATTAAGATCTTCTACTACAAAATAAAATAAATCTGATGAAGGAACAGTTTTGACAAATTTGAAGATGCATATACAGTTAGTTGCGTATTAATGTACATGTACAGCTTAATTAATCTAACATATAGTGTCTTCCATTTTTGTTCAGTAGTGTAATTATTTTTTTATTCTTTATTGCTCTTAAATGTGTTACTCGTGTTAACAATGACTTTAAACACCCATTGTTTTTTTAAACCCTCTGCATAAGGAAAATTAAGGGCAGCAAATTACCACAAGTATAAACAATTATGGTTTTTTTCAATAGCTGATAAACTTTGTGACTTCTAAGAACAATTTAAAAAAGTCAAATTTTTTTATTACAAAGTTTTTATTTAATAACTTTACCTCATTAATTGCACTTAATTTTTTTTAATTGAAAGTCTACTGCTTTTGTTTCCTCAGAACAGAACATTCAAAGTAAAACCCTCTTAACCATTTAGTCAAGCGATATTGAAGGACAATTCATAACCATTTTACTTGCTAGAAAATAACAATTGCAAAAACTTAGTTAAAGAGTTTAAGTTATTAGCTAATGTGTTCATGCAACAAAATATTTTTTTTAAATCCTATTCTTTTAAACGATCAATGTTTGTATGTACGTTTGCAAAACGGATTTCAGAATTCAACCGAAAGATTTTGCTTTAACTTAAAACATATGGGTTTTCGGGCCTGAGTTTTTCAGCAATTTGATTGTCGAAGTCCTTGCCCCAGGAAAAGTCAAATTTTACATGAAAACTCATGTGAAATTTGAAAATTTTAACATTGGGGTTATGGAGTTTCAAAACGTAACAAAAAATAATTGTGGCAGCTGATAAAAACAACCAGAGCGCTGTGAGAGTAACGGTCGAAAAGTAAAATATCAATATACGTGACTTCCCTGCGAGCAAAGTTTGGCCCCCCAAGTACTATAAACAAATTATCTTATATGTCTTGTGTGATACTCTAAAGAATGAATAATATATCTAATTTTTCTATATTACTTATTGTTATTCAAATGGTAGGAGGTGACATAATGAGTAAATAGTTGAACAAGTAGTTTGTAGTATTGTTAACATGTTCGCGACTTTGTGCGCCCGATCGGGTACACAAGTGCTTTTTTAAATGGCGGGCATGTACCCGACGGGGTACACGCAGTACCTTACTAAAGCGCATCGTGCGCCCGACCGGGTACATGCTTTCTGTGTTTTCTAATACTACTGATGACCTACACGGTTGCATTTAATATTGTTGAAATGTGTTTCCGCGCTAAGCAGAAGGCCTTTAGTAAATGTGTACCCGAGGGTACACGATTGCATCTATTTGAGGTGTGAAAAAATTAATACTATGAATGTCATACATGAATTTTATATGAAATCGGGAACTCTCACAAAAAATATAAACAAATTTGATTTCGTACGAAAACATGAAACCAGCGTAATTTTCATCAAAATAAAGCAAAATTTAAAAAAAGGACGGTTTTTGTTCATGTTTTATGTAAACTGGCACCGCCAAGTACGAAAATCGGGATTTTCACCGCTGTCGCGAACGTGTTAAGAGCTGCTAATCCATATTTTATTGTCCACCTTATTGGGGCCAGGTTGTGGAGCTGGTGCATTCATAACGCCTACTTTATTGTAGGTTATGTTTTGAAAAGTTTTGAACTACAAAAATAAATTTTATGAACTTAGCTAGAAATATTTAGAAAAACGTTTTTGAGTTGTGGTGTCATATGGTCGTCTTATAAATGATCTAAATGTGCCTGTACAAATTATATTAATCTTCAAAATTGTTCAGGTTTTTTGCAGGTTTTTTGAGACACCCGGTATATTTAATTTTATTTATACTCCAAAAATTTTGAATTGCGAGATGTTAAACTACTCTGCGAGGTTATTTTATTAGTTTTAAACAATACCTTATCTGTCACCATATACTAAATGGGAGCCAAGTAAACTTCATTTGCATGAACCACTGTAAACCGTTTTTGCTCAAATACAGCCCCCTTTTTGCCTATTTAAAATTTGATTTTTATTTTCAGATTTATGCTCCTCTTACGCAGGTCTTTATTTTCGCAACATATAATACAATAACATTTCATTTAGAAAATTAAAAATTAAGAACTGCTCCATTTTTATTTTTTCATCAGAAATTCAGGGGATGCAATTGTTTAATACAATTGGCTCTTTTCCGATTTGTTCTATCTCATCCCCAATCCTTTCCCAAACTCACCTCTTGCTCATCAACTCTGTATTTTCGTTTGGGAAATATGTCTATTTATATACTGATACGTTGGTGGAACTCTATATACCAATGAAACTGTTTTAGTTCTATATACTCCTTTTTAGCTATTTAGAAGTACTATTCAGAATTGTGTTAAAGCTTTATACTGCATTTGTTTAATTTTTGTCTTTTATCAATCTGTTTTTTGACATAGCTAATAGCTATGTAGATTTTTATTCTATAATCGGAGGGTAGTTTTTTATTGAACACAAACTAGGTTTTAAAATTTGTTTGCACCTTTAGACAACATCTCACCAATGAATGTATTCATCATTTTTATTTTTTATTTTACCCATTTTACTTTACATATTTTACCCACAGTTGACTCTGTATCAGTAGGCACGGATATTTTTAATTAACCTATATTATTTCATATATAAGACTTTCACTAAACCTCTTGTGATATTCATTATATTTAAAAGTTAGTTTTTTTCATGTAAGTTATGGTCTAAAATGTAAACAGCTAATACAAGTTTTGTATCAGATAGTTTTATTTTACATTGAGTTTCCTTTTCGAGATATAAAATGTACAAAGTAATTTTTACGGTTGTAAATATTTGGATTCAATAACATGTGTACAGAAATAAAACATGTCATCTTTCTACGATAATTATTTTATATGACATCGTACTTGTGTAATGTAGTTTGTAATGTCAGATTTTGATCTATCCTCTCAGTTGATCAAACTATTAACTGTTGTGTAAATTTATTTGTATGATCGGTATTGAAAATTTAGTAGTTATAGCACAGAGAAGGAAGAAATCAAGGGGAACAATAGATGATGTTAAACGATGTTTAACATCAGAGCTAAGTGATGGCGTGGGAAAGAGTGGTAGAGGACACCCGTTATATCCCTCTCTGTTATACTTTCGTAGTAACTCGCTCTTAAACGCAAGTACTACTGTTCGAGAGCCACCTTTGATCATTCTTACTCTGTGGTTATAGCATCGAGGTATACTACTGGAGGACCCACCAAATGTGGGAATAGCAATGGCAATATTTGTGGAATGTTTCACATAGAGAGAATACAGGAAAACTCAACTCTGCATTCTTTACTCACTCATAGCAACAAAAAAACTGGTTTCGGAACTAATAGTGTTCAGATTCATATTCCTAGACATTTTGGAATATTTTATACAAAAATTAATCAAACGGCATCAATAAAATAGCTGTAGAACTGAGCATTTTAAGTGATTTAGCTATTTCAATTAACAACTCGTCTTTTGAATTTTAATTATTTGGAGTGTGTACAATTTTAAATCCAACCTAAAAAATATTAATCAGTTTTGTATGTTAATGTTTATATTTACTTTAAAGTTTACTATTCATGATTTAAGAAATATTATATAAAAAAAAACTTCAGAATATCATAAATACCGATCAAAAGGCCAATGGGTCTTAAAGCAAGTTCCTAAATACTATTTGAGTGAGCTTGTGTCATATTTTTCCATATCTCTCCCTATATAAACATTGCCAAGCAACCAACGGTTAATGTAGCGATAACAAACAACTGGTCACATCACCACGGTCCAGTAGTATGGTCGATTGATTATAGTAATTTTGTAGCTATATGGGATTTATTGTAATGTAGATAAAAGTAAATATAAAGTTTTAAAGATAATAAATATATTGTTAAATGAGGTTCATGAATTAACTATGCTGTGAAGATTGTAAATACACTGTTTGTTTTGATTTATTGTACATAACCGTGGATTGTGTTTTTAAAGGCATATCCATTCGAAAAACAATATCGACATCTTGTTTGTTTTACGATCTTTATTGTTACTTTATAATATTCTTGAGTGTTATTCACCTTATTTTCTGTCATTTTAAGTTGTTCTGCATGGAAATTATTTAAATGTTGTTATATTTTATACTTTGCAGTTTATACAGCTTTAAAAAATATTAAAGTGAATTTAAAATCTGTTAATGATTTATTTTTATGATCGTTGTAAGATTTGATCAATCTTTAATTCAATGGCATTAGCTGTTATATGGATAGTTTTTTTTAAAATTGTTCTTAGTAATTTGGTTTCCTGTAATTATTTTTCCTTTTTTTGTCAATTGTTTCACTTTCAGATATATACTATTTTTCCTTCTTTTAAATGTACAGTCTCTTAATTTTGGCGCTCAAATAAAAAAAAGGAAAGAGTTAAATTCTAATGATTTATTGTATTTATCAGTTGGTATCCTAAATAGGTTTAATATTTATCCTAAAATTGTATTAGCCTTTATTTCAGAATATAATATTTTTCACTCTTTAAGATCAGTTTGTATTTCATGGCTTTAATAAAAATAGTTCTGGTGAATATGCCTAATGGAATGTTTTTCTTTGTCCAGTTTTAATGATCTTGAGCCACACATTGGGGAGACTCGATTACCTTTATGTTCAACAGAACTTAGTACTATTACCTTTTAGGATTGTACCTACGTCATTTTACAGCAAAGTTGTATATCTGCGATCTCCTACAATTTTTTTTCTTACCAAATGTTGCAAACATCTTTTTGGGGATGTGACTACCTAAAGTCATCCAATAATATAGTGTTTTGTTATTTTTATCTTTATTATAACTAAATTCAACCGTCTCAATAGGAGTCAATTCAAGAAGTTTAAATTTCCCACCAAATTGTATTGAAAGGAAAATATATCAGCTGTAACCAATAGTAAGGCCTGTATTACACTGTAAAATATTTTATAAGAGATGTTTTATAAAAGATAGGTTTCATCTAATCTCTTACAATAGATGAACCCCATCTTTTATAAAATATTTTACAGTATAATACGGGCTAGGCCTCAAGAATCAGCTGTTTGAAATAAGGTTCCAATTGCAGGAGAACTATCTCCTTATTCTACATTCAACCATCAGTGAGTAAATATTGTATTTCACCCCTCTATCTAGTGATCATTTTCCAAGTTCTAATATTACAATTTTAACCCTAGCCGTGGCCATTCGACCAATTTGGTCGAACTTTTATGTCGCCTGTTGTGGCCACCAACCAAATTGGTCGAACTCTACAGAAAATTTTGTAACGTTAATAAACCAATAATAATAAACTCAAAAGTCATCAATATACATATCATTCAAAAGATCACATTATGAACTTTCATTTTATTACATAAATGAACCGTGTAGCAGCTGTATAACAATGTTACGACGATTACAAATTGAATGAAGTTTTGGCACAACGCAATTGCTGCAGCCGACGCTCTGACAATGGCAAAACACGATACTTTTGAAATTACCCAGATCGGGTAATTTTTCTCGCAGGAAGATGCGGTTGGTACCAATGCACAGCTGAAGAGTTGCACTTTATTTTGTTGTTAATTTTTAGAATTAAATATTGATTGGACAGGTTATATGATTTTCTGAAAACAGGTGTTTTTGTTTTTTTTTGTGTTATGGCCAATTCGACCATATTGGTCGAACTATAAAATCGCGTTTATATGCGTTGTATGTCAATAGTTACTAGTCAAATAATATGTTATTTTGAAGAGGAAGAAATGTAGAGTAATTTAGTTTTGCCGTTGGCAGCACTGCTCCTAGCAGAACACCTGTCAGATACTCAACAATTCGTCATATGTTTTGATCAGTTGTTCGCCATTGCGGTATTGGTATATGCATTTCTAAGCATTAGATGATTTTTATCTGCGAATCATTTATGAATTAGGTATTATTTCGGAGTTTTAGTGTTAGTGAAGTGTTTGTGTGTATATAACAGTAATCTCTTTTTCATTATTGGGTAGACCTAATATAATTTAGAATAATTATTTCGTAAACCCCTACATAGGCCTATTGACCGCACGTTATCTCGTATGTAACACGCAACTACCCTATGTATATGTAAATATATATATATACCGGGTAGGTATATTTGATTGTTTATAAATACCTGTGGTAATAATAAATAGATATAATATGACATTATTTATGTTTATACAGATTACAAAGATCTCATTGAAATTTGCCAAGTCTGCGACTATTTGTTTGTTGCTACATAACACATATACAGATAATACTTTACCCTAGGTATTATACATTTATATTTAGGGAATTGAACGTACTATAACATGTTTATAATGGTTTAGGGGTAAAAAATTTGGTAAAAGAGTTATATACTAAATATTGTGAAATATTTGTTTACAAAAAACGTAAAAATAGCGAAACATTATTTTATTTGCATGTATTTATAAGTGATAATAATATTTTACCATCAACTATATGACTTTTTTGGATTCCTTACTTCATTGGCTTTACAAATATGTATATATATATTAGTATATACATATATTACATGACTTATTTACAACACAATATAACACTGTACAGTTTATGCTTTTTTCCGGTTTTCCATTTTTTATTATATTATGCCCCTAATACTTACAAAAAAATTCTTTTCCCAACATGTTATATATTTCTATGTAGGGAATTAGATTGTCTACAAAATGTATATAATGAATTTTCCATAAAAAATCCATAGAAAAAATTTCACCGAGGCTGTTTTTGAAATTTATACAAAAAATATTAATTTTTTTAATTTTTTTTTCACTATACCGAAAGATTATTTTCCTGAATCTTTATTATTTTAGTATTTCTAGATTCTCCTGTTCTTTTCAGTCAAAATGAATATGAGGTTGGCTAGGTTTACTTGTACGGTTGAATTTATACGAATTTTCAAAAAAAGGTCTGCAAAATCGCCAAATCTGCTTGGCCATTTCCCACTTCAACATTAGGCCACTGCTAGGGTTAATTTTCCACTATTCCAACAGTTATAAACCCACACCGCTGCCATGTGCTTTGTCTATAAATTGTAGGCTGAACCTTAGACCAATTGACCCATCTTGTTAATTTGGTGTTCAAACTAAGTGCTGCAGTTTACCCTTTCACTGCCTTCAAGATACCTTCACTACCTTAACACACCTGGTAAATTCAGTGTGACCAAATTTGATCAATTTTAGGATTGGAAATCAGCGTTTAAACATGATGCTATTAAAACAGTATATTTATAGTTCATTTTTAATAAATAAAAATGTAAGTTAAATATAGTCTAGTGTAATTACCCAAATTACTCTAAACTAAGGATTATCATGGCTCAAATTGATAAAACTTAACTGCAGGTCTACTCATAGAATGTTAAAAAAATTGCCAAGCAGTAAATAAAGAAAAGTATTTATTTGAAACATGATTTTGAGATTTTTTCTAAATATTGTTACTCTTGTCAAGTATATATTAGTCGATTTCTAACTTCTTGAAGGACATTCGTACACTTTGTGATCGCCGCGGCTTCCTTGTGCTTTGTCTCAGTGTTTCATTGCAACGGAAGAATCTCTCATCGGAGAAGAAAAAGTCTTGCAGGCTGAATAAATTATCAATGAACTGAGCTGCAACAGACGTACAGATCTTACTGGTTGCTACTGTTAATGAACAGGAGAAACAACTCAAAGGCATACAAAAATCGGTGTATAGAGGGTAGAGGCTGCACAAAGTCACATAGTGTAATGACACATTTGAACATGAATTCAATAGGGTGTGCGAGTAATGGTTTTTTTATTCGAGTCGAGTCGAGTAGTGCCAATTATTTTCAAGTTTCGAGTATTTTCGAGCGAGTATTTGCCATTAGTTGGTAGTTTCAAATAGTGTAAAGGGATTTGGATACCACACTAGATTTGATAATCTAAACATGGTTTCTAACCAATACATCAGTAGCAATACAAAGTTTTGGCCAGTACAAACAAACTAGATTACGTATTGACAAACAAAACATGGTTTGACATTTGTTTCCGGCCGATAAAACACGGTCCGGTTGTCATTTGGCCAATATCACCTGGTCCAGACATGACTAATAATCAATATTAGATGACGAAATCGTTAGTTACGGCCGATATCAAATGGCCCGGACGCCACTTTCGCCGATATTATGTATACCGACGTCATATACGGCCGAAATTACGCGGTCCGATCGTCATATTCGGCCGATATTACGTGGTGCGATCTCCTTGTACGGCCGTTACTACGCGTTTTGGCCAGTCGCAATTGTTAGCGATCGTCCAGAAATCGGCGGGATATACTCACTCAAACTTTCGAGTATTTTTCAAAATTTTGAGTCGAGGTCGAGGATTAAAATACTCGGCCGAAAAACTCAAAGTTTCGAGTACTCGCACACCCCTAGAATTCAACGAATTACTTTCACGTTACCACTTTTGGTAGGTCAAAGTCAAAAATATTTATTCATTTATAAGCAGAAAAGAGTTCATGAGTGGTGTCACTACTCCAGCTTAAGAGTACCTTAAAGCATACATAAATCATCATAATTTTAGTCAATATAAAGATTGCTCCAAAAATTTGGGTGTTATAAGTGTGGGGTTGCATTTTTTATTGAAGCTGCATATTTTAAAATTAACCAGAATTTCAAAATTGTATAAACTGTAGACTTCCATGAGACCCAGTGTGACTAACCCATGTCTGGCAGGGTCTCTAAAAAAATACTAAAAAATAATCCTTATCACCTTAACAGTGAGCATTATCATTATGGTACCCAGTTTTCTGTTGTAAAATAAAAATTTGGTCAAGATTCATTGGCGTGGTAACACCATATAAGCTTTTAGCTACTAAACACAATGTGGGACTGAATCCAATCGTTCTGATTTTCTATCTTAAAAGTCATGAATGTCAAATATTTGTGCTAAATTTCATTTAAATCAGATGTTTATTTCATTTTGAAAATATTTCAAGACGTTATTGGTGAATTTAAATGCAAAAATAACGCAAAATGACATTTTAAAATTCAATAATTCAATAGAACGCTGTTTGATAGAACAGAGCTAGAAACCCCTAATCGCGCCATTCTTCTTCTCTTTTATAGTCTTTAGAATGAGACATCACTGAAGGAGGGTTACCATTTACAATTTTTGATGGGGTTGAAAATTTTGACTCATCAAAAGTTTTCTTTATGGGTCACTAAGATTTCCCCAGAAGATATAGTCATTATCAGCAGTTGTTAAAATATTAATAGGGAGGGTGGGTTTTTGGGACACATGTAGGGAATCCAATCCTGGGATCCCACCCAATTTTAAGTTTTTTCCATCCCGGGATTCAAACGCCAAATCCCGGGATTTTCGGGATTGCTAAATTGTCTCAAGATCACGATACAGGTGATACAGTGATACAGGTGATGTTTCTAACTGATGTAACCACAATAAATCACTATAAAACCGCTTTAATAAAGTTATAAATCAAAACTTCTTGATTTGATCATTTTTTCTTTCTTATATATTAACTATAGGTTTATATTTTAATCCAATTTCTTACAGTCACCTGAAACAGTCAGATTTTACCTGATTAGGGTAAGTGATGCTTGTCAGATAATTATGCCTTTTTTATGATAACTGATCTTTTTTTCTTTTTATTAAGAACAAATTTAGTTTGTTTTGATCCCAATATAAAAATAAGTAAAATCATTAAATAACGGCATTGGAATTTTTTAAAAGTAATATTTACTTGATTAATTTTAGATCGTTTACTAATTGTTACATGGTTTTATTATGAAAGTACTGGGTTTATTGAAAGGATAGTTTTGTTTCATCAAGTAGGATTTATTCATTACTTGTCTTAGTAATAGGTTGATAATTTCATTCATCTGCAGCTGCAGTTACATTAAAAAAATGTACTTTTACTTCTACTTTTTAGGTGGAAATATTTGTTCATGGATACCTATTGAAAGAGCTTTTCTGTCAATTTAAATACATATCATAGTGTTAAAAACCCAATCTTGAGTTGCTTTATTGGTTTATTGCATACCCAACGCCCTACCCAATGTGGGACCAAACGTAATAGTACTAATAGTGTAATACAGATTTTTATCTTTCACCGTTGATCATTCGTGCTATTTAAATAATTGTTTTGTAGTTTTAATAAACAAAAAAGTATTCATTTACTATAATTACCGTCAACATATATAAAAGCACACTTAATCGCGTATTTTTCCAGGCTTTTTGTAAATTATGGCCAATCCCGTAATCCCAGGATTGAAAATATCGTCCGGTATTGGATTCCCTAGACACACGGTATATATGTGCATAATATATATTTTCTAAAGTTAACATAAAAATAACAAAAAAAGTTTGTTTTACGATAAACAACAATAAATATAACCAATCTGTCAAACAAGTGTTGATACTACTGGGCGTGTGTTTATATAAGAGTGCTTAAAAGATAAACAAGGTGTCTGGCAAGATGAAATGAAAGTCAGAAGCAACATTAAAAACAAGGGTGCTTAAGTATGGACTTGACTGATAAGTTTGTCAGTTACCTTTCAACTCTCTACAAGATGGCAGATCTCCCCCGTAGTCAGAAGGCAGGCAGTCCTGAGGAATGTACTGATTCACATTTCTGAGGCTTCCTTCTTGATAGTAATGGATCTATAAGGCCAGGTATGTAAAAACAAATATTGTTAAGGCTCCGGCCTACCTACAGAAAAATCTGCGCTGCCGCTTAAAAATACATTGTTAAATAGGGAAAAGGAGCGGTGCGGAGGTCCGCATGATTACTGTTTGCGGCTATGGTAGTTATGTTATCAGTATACTATAATCAGGATTTGATAGAAGAAAGTTCATTCTACTCATGCTCTTTTTTATAATTTCAAAATAATGTTTCTTTCTTAAGTTGTTGTAGTTTGAGAAAGCTAATTTTTGTACACTTAAAAGGGGTTGTAAATGCAACTCAGTTAAATAAATTTAAAAACTAACGAAAAATGTTAGATAATATTTTTCTCTTTAATGTTATACTTTAACTTTAATTAAAGGGTTTATGTATAGCAGCTGTAAAGAGTAATCCTGCAAACCCTTTCCTAGCGCTGCACGGAAGGGGTAGACCGGAGCCTTAAGTCTTGAGCTTAAGCTAGAAAGCTTTAGATAATAATTAGTCTGTTTTTACCTTTGTAATCATTGATCCTAGATTATAGTGCAAAACTAAAACTAACTAAAAATAAGTTTCTTTTTTGTCATTATATAATAAATATTTTTAAATGACACAATTTACTTATTGCTGTTGTAATTTCATGTGGTAAAATGTTCTCATAAATTTTACAAGAATAGACATGCTATATTTATTATAAAGCAAGGTACAAAACTTCCTTGTTTGTAAGTCTTGCCTCTTTCATGGATTTATCGTATTTTTATTTAACTCTTTCCTTCTAGGTTGCTTGTTGGGTATATAATGTAATTCATGTTTTATGATACATTCTAATTGCACTTTGCTCCTCAGTTTAAATTTGTTATGAATTGTTATTTTATTAACTGTTACAATTAATTAGATTATACTGGTTCATTCGATAAATCACCATTCCATAAACTTTTTAATTTGCAGTGGTACAAGGTCCATACAGTTTAAAGTTTGTTAACAGTAATTTATTTCATATTTGAAATACCAGGAAATTTTTAATCATTATTGTTGTGCAGCATTTAGTTCTATTCTCGTGAAGCTGATCCGCTGGTAATATATCTGGGTATTTAATTTTTGTATAAAGATCATTTTTAACACATCAAGGGTTAGCATCACTTCCACTGCGAAACATACTCTGCAGTAGATTTCAGTAATATTTAGGGGGGAGACTATAATTTGTGTGAACAATAGATAATAATAATAATATAATAATGCGTGCTATAATTTGTGTTAAGATAATATTGTAACAGTGATTTTATAATGAAGGTAGAATGGATTTTTTTTTTCTTCACAAATTATTTATAATTTCATACTAACAGTTGAAAATACTTATTTCAGATAACTTATAATTAAGTATTTGGAATGGGAATTCACAAAACTAAAATAATATTTGATAAAGCAAATTTATTTATTAAAAAGAGATAAGCGGTTTTAATAGTTGTTCCTTATTGTCAATGTCAATGCAGTAATTATATTTTTGTATTACATTAATTACTTAGTGTAAAATTATGGGGGCCCACCAGTTTATCGACAGGTTAATTGGTGGCAGGGACAGTTGGTCAACTTTTTAAAATTAAATAATAATAATAAAATAAAGTGCTGAAACCCACTGATCGACATGCTAGTTGCTCGCAGGGACAGTTGGTAGACTTTTAGAAAATAAATATAAATAAACCAGTTTGTCGATATGATACTTGGTCGCTGTGCCACTTGGTCGAATTTTAAATAAATAAATGTAATAACAGGTGGGCTATTTGCTCGATGTACCAGTTGCTCGCGCTCCCTTACTATGTAGTGAATGCGGGCGAAGCCGCGACACACAACAGCTAGTATTGAAATAAACCTTGAAAATATAAATTCATCCAGTGTTGTGAATCCAATGTATAAATCCCAGAAGTTAGTTATTTCAAACATTTTAGGAAATCACTGGAGCCTAAAATACCAGAGGTTTTTATATCAGAGTTGCAAGCAAGCTTGCTAAAATACAAATATTAAACTTTAGGGATGGCTAGCACCCTTCAGAACGTAACTGACAATAATACCCTTTATGCCCAGCTACGTTCAGACCCCCCTTGCCGCCCACTGCCCTGGTTAACTACTTATTTTGGGAATGTGGTTTTAGGTTTTTATGGTTTGTGTGTAGTGCGGGCCTCCTTGTGGATTGGCCCCCTAAGCAATCACCTATGGTGACGAATCAGGGCAAACATTTCGATGGCTCAATCGTTAAAATCTATTCATAAATAACGGTGGAGTTGTCTTATCAAAATACTCCTTAACGGATATATGAGATTCATATATAAAATATGCTGCAATTATACAAATTATAGAACGAAACAATACTAAATTATTTCGTTCATATTTTTATTGACTTTCTTACAACTACAGTCACGTTAAATAGTAAATGGTTACCATTCGGAAAATTTTGGTTGTAAGTTTTGGTATCTCTGCTCAGTGATGGTCAGCTCAACGATACGTTTCCCCGCTACTAGGACATGCCTACAGCCATAAACGGAAGTGGACTGATCCTGAAAATCCGCCCCTCCCCTCTCTTCGAAATGGTGAATGGGGGGCGCAACCAACTGGTACATCGAGCAAGTAGCCCATTTGTTATTATATTTATTCATAAGTCGACCAAGTGGCTCTGCGACCAAATATGTCAATTAACTGGTTCCAGGTCTTTATTTAATTGTTTTTATTTATTTTCTAGATGTTGACCAATTGTACCTGCGAGCAACTAGCATATGGATCAACTGGTGGGCCCCCGCTAATTTAACTATTAATATTTATTTTTAAAAGTCGACCTACCAGTTAAAAAAACAAAAAACTTTTTAAAGTTTTCGCTGTCCCTGCGGCCAACTAAGATGTCGATCAACTGGTAGCTACCTAAAATTATACTTTACAAAAAGTGACTTACCAGTTCATTGAGTTCTTTATTCATGAATGGTTTTACAAATGTCATCACTTTTTCAATAAAATAGTTCATGTTTACCATGTGCATGGACTTCAATCTGATGGGAGCCCCTTCCTGTAAAAATAGAGCCACTTTTTATTTTTATTTGAATAAAATTTTGGAAAAGGGGTTAAGGGGGGTTGGATTCAATTGTATAATGTAATGGTAGGCCTCGGCTACGATGCGAGCAATCAGCAACATGAGGGAAATAGGTCAAAATCACTGAGCAATTTGAGTGGCTACGGTACAAGCAAATGATCCACACACTATACTGAACACATGGTAAGAACACAGTTCCATATTTCCATTTATACACTTTTAACTATTAGAGTGTTAGTAGACAGTAACGGCGAGTCATAATTGAAGTTAATGTCACACGGTGCGACCGCCAGCTTGGGCCTTATTGCCACCCAACGACTTGCGGGACCGGCACGGCACGGTTTTCGTCCACCGAGAGCGCGATCCAGTTATACTTCATTTAAGACTTGAACTTAGAACCAACAGATATTATTTTTTTAGGAAGCATTGAGTTGAAATGCTGACTCCAAGATAGGGTTGATTAGAAACTACAGAGCAATAATGTGCAGACAAGTAAGGTGAGTCAGATTGAGGAGATTTACTGTGGTTTAAGGAACCAAAGAGAGAGCTCGAGTTATAGTAAATAAAAAAATTCCTCAATGCTGTAAAAAGATCGAGTAATGAAGTTTTTTTTTTAATATTAAGACAAACCTTATAAAAATGCAATTTGTTATTACCTGGACATACTGAAACATTTTCTTAATACTGGTGATGCTTGATTTAGCCAGATGCCCGAACCGAATGTTGGTATAGTCCAGCAGAAATATGACTCCAGGTACAGTTCCTTCGGTTCTCAGAAAAGCATCCATTGTCATGAAAAACAACTTGCAGCTGTCATCGAAGTTGTACTTGCTTGCATCACTGCTCTCGACCTTCTGGTAGAGGATCAGGTAACCGTCTGCGGTTCTCTGGGGCAAAACGAAGCAAGTCCTGAAAACAAGGTGGAAAATAATGAAAATCATTTCCATAACAATTTATTTGATGAAAAATATATTCTCTGCTTAAGTGACAACAATGTATAAATATAAATAAATAGATCCATCCAATTGGTTTACTATGAGGTTTATCATCCTTTCTGGTCAGAAACAGAAATAATTTACCATTTTTAAATTCCTTTTACAACACATATAATTATACCGGTATCATGATGGCGGGTAAATTATAACGAGATTGCACACAGCATGCTGACGTGAGGGAAGTGGATTTACGCATTAAAACCTTTAAAAAAATATAATAAAGGGTTTAAAACAACACTGGTAACTTTTTTGTAAAACTGAAAAATGTTATTTGTTGGCTGTTCTGATGCGCCGAGTTATAATCAAATTGAGTATTAGGATGGCAATGTTGTAAATTATCAGGTTAGGACGAGGTATAGGCAGAATAACAAGTTGGTATAGGGGTATTGGGGGTGATAAAACTACATCAAGATATGAAAAACAGCCTTTTCCAGTGTAAAATCCCTATAAGACAACATACTGTGTAAAGACAATTAACATTTTCCTTAATAACTCGGTAAATACATGTGCTAGATTGATAAGGCAGGGCTTAAAATTCTTGGCATTTTAGTGCAACAATGTAATAAACAATAATGTTAGATTTGGGGCTTTTCTGACCCTTTTTGGGCCCAAAAACTCAAAATTTGAAAAATTAAAATCCCAAAAAGGGGGTTAGAGTTATCCGATTGTTTTGCCCAACGAACTTGTCCAACCGTTTACAGAAAGGAAGGTTCCTACTAAATTTCAAGTAAATTGGACAAAAATTGCGACCGCTAGAGTGCGAACACATATATATATAAGTTTTTAGCGACCCCCCAAAACGTGTTCAGGGGGTTACGTTAAGAACTTCTATGGCTTAAGTTTCATGGTGCGGGTCATGCTAATAGTTCACTTTTCCATAGGAAATTCACTAATAATGAACCTGGTAACTTATGACCTATTTTTTTCTCCTTTGTAGCGGGCTTAAAATACTGACACTTTTGTAGAATAAATTCACAAAGGTTTCAACTTAGCTTAGGCTTTGTTTTCGCTTAGCATTATTTTCAATCATGTTCTTAAATAGTATATAAGCTTCAAACAATTATGTATTTGTTTAACTTTGGAATAATTGAGAGCTATCATTGTTCCGGGATTGTATAAATTATTAAATTAAACATCTGTAAATAAATTTCACAGGTGTTCCCACGAGTTTCAACAGAAATATTCATTCTAACTAGAAAGCTTCTAGCTTCTCCCTGTGAAAAATAAGCTTACACATTAGCAGCAGCAGCTTGGAGTGCCTTGGATGACAAGTCCCGATTGGCGAAGAACTCTGGTGTGTTACTGCGGAGCGTGTAATAAGTCTCGATACACGCTTTAGTCTTCTCCAGGTCATACCAGCAGCTGTAATGGAACAGAAATAACCGCTCCTCTGCAACGGAAGTGAGTGTCATAATGAAGTACATTAGATTCTTGATAATCCAACAAATACAGAATTCAACAGTGGTGGGTATTGCCAGCGAGCACAGAATAGAAATAGAGAGGGCAGTGGGCGCGGCAGAGCTTAAAAAAACAAATAATTTAGTATCTTGAATTATTAACCTAGGTTAAGTGGTTGCGGAGAAAATCCAAAACAACCTGCTCATAAAATCTCCCATGTTAATCTTATGGGAAAAAGGTTTTTGGCTTTTCCTCAGTTTATTTTAATGTAAACTTCACATTTGCTTTTACCAATCTGTTCAGTTCCACAAAACAATCATTTTGGTGTTTAAATTGTGATTCTACGCCCAACCGTTGCAGAGATATTCAAAGTGCTAAACACAGTACGTTGTCCAATGTTATCCTTATGGAGAATAAATAAAATTTGATATCTCGATTATTTATGAATGTATGATGATGAAACTTGGTATGTGGCTTCACATAGTACTGGTATATTGATATTTGCACAAAAAATTGATTTTTTGTTGATTATTCCCGTAGCAGCAAACCTGCGTACTCAGCCCCATGTTGTTCTTATGGAGAATATGTAAAATGTAATGACTCCCTTAATTATGAACATAAATTAATAAAACTTAGTATGTAGCTTCACTTGGTTGAGTTATATTTGATAATTATATAAAAACCCATTTTTCTGTTCCTTGTTGCAGCAAACCTGCTTTCTCAGCCCCCATGTTATTCTTATGGAGAATAACTAGAATGTTATATAGCACTTATTTATGATTGAATATTGATGAAACTTAGTATGTGGCTTCGCCTAGTTAAATTTGATTTATATTTGCATAAAAACCAATTGTTTCTGTTCCTTGTTTCAGCAAACCTTCGTACTCATTACCAATGTTATTCTTATAGAGAATAATTAAAATCGCTTATATGTGAATATATTTTTATGAAACTTGGTTAGCAGCTTTATGTGGTATTAAGACATATATTATGCATTGGAAATTCGCTGAGTACGCAGGTTTGCTGCGACGGGGGTATTGATATATTTTAAGAGTAGGTAACAAATGTGGAGTATTCGTGAGTGTAGTTATTCATTAAAAAAATATAAATACTGGAATAAAACATTAACTGATTTGACTCTTAACAAGAAATTCAAAAAATTGTTTAAATTTTTCGCATGTGTCAGGGTTGTAGTGGCAGTGCCCGAGCGTCGCCGCAACACGAATTTTGCTTCCTCTTCAATCTGACTTATTTCTATAACCATTGATCGTAAATTTTTTGAAAAAATATATGTTGTGATTCAACTCAAGCTCTCAAAATTTGCGACTGACAAAAGTTCCCTGACCAAACAATAACAAAATTCCTCTATTACTCACTTTTTCATGTTTTTATAATTAATTACATAATTTCTTCAAAAATTATTAGTTATTAAAAATGCAATAGCATATATTTTAAATTGTTAAGCTTACCATCAGCTTTCAAACCATCACAGAGGAGCCCTAATAAATATTCTCTGTGCCAAGTTTGGTCATTTTAAGTTTACTATAAGTGTGTCTAATCATCGTATATTTGAAAAAGGTTTTCTGCCGCTGTGTGCAGCAGTTACCGGGACTTGCCCACAAGAGCGGAAGGGGATTGGCTTCACTGTCTGTAATGCTTGTTGGATATACACAGCTCCTCTATTTATATTCTGTGCTCGCTGGTATTGTCAATAGTACTATCAAAAGAATACGTCAATTACAGTAGTGTACTAGGTGATGGTCAGCTCAACTAAAAACAGCAAAGGTAAGTTAAGAGCAAGTTATAATTTAACACTCAATGAGAAAAAGGATAAAGTATCTGTAAGTCCACCTTGTGTTTCTTGGACAATACTTAACTAATTTCTTGAGTAGCGTGATACGTGTTGTTACAATTAAAAAGGGTAAAATAAACTACACCCCACAACACTAAAATATATTTACACTGGACCACACAATCTGTTGAAGTTCTGAGAGCAAAGTGTTAATTCCTTTGTCTGTCCCTGTACTGCCGTAGTGTGTGCTTTCTCTTGCATTAACTCGAGAGAACACTGGCCCTAATTTGTCAGATTATTATTCATGATATTTCAGAATCTATGGCACTGTGCAGTTGGGTTGTCTTGTTTGTTTTTGATTTTTGTGTTTATTTTAGATTTAATTTTTTACAGATTTTGTTTTAGCTTTTCCAGCTATTCTGTTTTTACAGTTTTCTTGTTTTTTCCAGCTTTGCCTAGATATTGTACCACTATTTTTGTTTAATTTAAGGTATTCTTTTCACCTGAAGGCGGATCAGATTCCAGTTTCCGAGATGCCGTGAAACTTTTTTTCTCAACTAGTGATTGAAAATGTCAACGATAATTTCTTAATTAACATGTTCAATGCTGACAAACATGTTTAAACATGAAAATCACATAAGTTCCAACGTTAATTAGAGGACGGGAATTATCGTCCTCCGCATCCAACGTGTTAACATAAACTCTCCATTACCAACAATTAATTCTAAACAAAGAATTTATCAGAATTCCAATTGTGTTGTTTTAGCAAATGTTGGACTATCGATATTCTTAAAATCAAATGTTCTTCAATACTGTACTTTACTTGTTAAAGCAATGTTGTTTTTAATTTACTTTAGATCAAGGGGTGATAAAACAAATTATCATTGTCTTTTCAAAGAAAACTTGAAAAGATCAAAAGAAAATTAACCAAATTTTGTATGTGTTATGAAGTGGTGGCTATGGGGTTGGTTAATCAGTATAATTTTTAGATATTATCAATATTTATCAATTATAAAACTAACTGGTGTTTAATTAACACAGTAGAATTATATTAATGAACTTTACTGGGCATCAAACCTTTTATCAAAGAATTGCAGATGCACATAAAAATCACAGCGATCATGGTTTACTCATTTGTTCTATGACGTATGATAAAATGAATGGTCCTTTTTTCATATACATAAAATTATTTTCTGTGTTAAAATGGCACAGCACTCAGCAAAATGTCTCGAATTACCTCCCTTCAAAATATGTCCAGTTCGTTCCTTTACAAAACTAAACATAACCTACCAGGGATGGGTGGAAGGTGGGCTTGTCCTTTAGCCCATTCTTTAAGTATATTAAGGTGATCCATAGGAAAATCTGGGTTCTTTTTAAGTTCCTCTTCCAATGTGATGGCATACTTCATTTCACATCTAGAATTAAAATTACATAACATGAAAATGGGTGGTAAAAGAACACAATGCAAGGCAGGACTTTTACTGTTTTATTAGCAAAGCCACACTGAGCCATTGGTGTTAAGTCCTTACCTCCAGCTTCAGACCCCTAGGGAGGACCGTAAGTTAACAATTTTTGAGGCCTGATTTATCTTTTGTTTTGTTTACTATCTTATGATTGTTCCCCTTCACCCTCCCCACTATTTATTAATATGTACTTCAAAATTGAGATTTAAAATATAACCAGTAAATTTAAAATATAATATGTGATTTAAATTATAAAATCAGCTTACTCAAATTTTAAATTGTTGTAACCTATTAGACAAAGGAGAACTCAAAATACATAAGGTAACCCTTAGGTCCCAAGTATCACTGTATATGTAACCAATAATAAAACAATATTGTTAGTAAATTGGTAACTTACACAGTGTATTTATGGTTAAGGAAGACATTGTTGCTAAAATTGTTTTCTAAGTTTGCCTGGTAACACTGGTGCTTGGTAAATACTTTTTGACCTAAACATAAACCAACTGGAATCTATATTATTAATACACTACACGCAAACTTTGTAAATAATGCTTTTTTGTTTTAAGATTTATCCCCACATATTATACACTAAAATGTGCGTCTAGGTGTGCAGATGTGCAAACTGGCTTTAGATTTTTGATTTATGCCTCAGGGCACTGCCCATGGGACTTCCAAGTCCCCATGTTATTCATATGGATGAGAGTTTTATTTGGTTGATGTCACTTTTTTCTTAATTCAATTCAATTAAATAAACAGCTGTCATAAGACATCTAACATCTAACTACAGACTGTCATTGTTTTGTTTACTATTTAACTATTTACTATTTTCGCTTCTCAGAACGGGATGCGCAAGCTGCGCACAGGAAATTCTAGTCCTTAATCGTTGCTTGTAATTTAAGAGGTAAACTCAAAACTCACAGAAAATCTGATATGTGTCATTATTTGACTTATAATTAAATCACTTCAGCTTAATCATTTAATGATAACTCTATTCTATACATTTCATTCAGAGCAAGATAGTATAACTGATCTATATTGCTTTGTTACTACAGTGATGTTTGTTTTGATTGATTATAACAGTGTGATCTTTATTTAAGATGCCATAAAAAGTTTAAAAATCCAGTACATAAACAATGAGGTGTAATAAATATACGAGACTAAATTATACCTTTCTGCCATGGTGATGTGAACAGACTGATGAAATCTGTGCCCGATCGCTCAGTGGGATACGGCCAATCCTGTTAGCTCCCTTATAAAGCATATGGTTTCATCACAACCCTCTTAGCCCAAAGTAGGAAGCCCTTCAGAGTATGTGATGCTGTAAACTGTTCTTTACTTGCATCATTTTCCTTGCACGTGTTCGTTCCAGTTCATGTTTATACGAAGAAAAGAAAAACTGTTGCAGAAAATCTATATTTAGTGTATTTTTAGTAAAACTCTTTAGCATGAGTGAGAAAGGTATATTTTTACAGTTGTGGAATAAATTGCTATCTTTTAAACATATTTCGTATTTTCTAATTATCATCCACATTCTGTGGAACCTTTTTAAAATTATATATAAACAACCACATTTAAAATAATATCAAAATTATTGAGTAAATTCGACTTAATTACTAAATCACAACTGCAAATTTCAAATGGATAGTGATTTTTATTCTTAAAATATAATCCGTTTTCTGAAAAAAAGTACAGACATAACATCAAAATTTCCAAATTTTAGAGCCCAAAAGAAACTCGTTTTTCTCCATTCAGTGATGGCAAATAAAATCTTCACTTCCCAAGTCATAGGGCACAATTATACTTGTTGTTAACTAAACAAAATTATTCACTTAATTGTAATATGTTAATAACAAAGAACATACAACCTAATAGCATCCTTCTTGGTTATAGTTTCACTATAACTATAGCATCAACCATGTTTTTATTCAGAGTATTTTGCATATGAACTGAATACAGATCCTTTGACAATTATTATGTTTTGGCATGAAAACTATTGTGACGATTTTTTAACTTTCAAAATTAAATAAATGCTGTACAAGACGTAATTTGTCAAATTTTTTACTAATGTTAATGGTCAGATGTTTTTGTGATTTAATGAAGATGGCATCAAAAATAAAAGACGATACACACTTAAAAATACAAAGAGACAATCGGGCAGATAAAGACACCAAGTATTGGAACAAAGATGTTTAATAACTATATTCAATCCTATATACTCTCTGTACATTTATATGCAAGCTCGAGCACCAATGTACTAGGCGGAGAAACAATTTAATATAGTTACAAGAGAAAAAATATTGCACTAGGAAAACGTCAGTTCGACAACAACAAACAAAACAATGGCAACAAGAACAAGCTATAAAAATATTGCTAAAATAACTTCATGGTGGTGAAATGGTTTTAAAACAATGAAAGGACAGTGCTCAAGCGATAAGTATCACAATGTTTAAAATATATCAGGACACATGGACCAATCCTGCTTCTCCTTGGCCTCCCAGTAGCCTCCCTTGTATGTGTGGGCGAGTTTCCCCGTGGCAAGCTCCATCTCCTTCTTGAACCACAACGGCTCGTACGGGGTGTACGGCGATCCTGGAACATGCCACACGGTCAGAGTCCGGGCCACACAGGCAGAGTCCGGGCCACACGGCCAGAGGCCGGTCACACAGTGCCGAGGAACCAGGTGTCACCAAGGAGGGGGCAGATGGGGTGTAACCCCAAAAAAAAAAAATTTCCAAGGCAAGTACACAACTCCAACAACCATTTAGTTGTTGTTAGATTAACTCAATCCAACATTTTACCTTTTACAACTAACAGGATAAAATAAAAGTACGTCTCACAACACCACAAAATATATTTACACTAATACTGTACTTTGCAGTGGTACAAGATGAATTTAAATTGTAATTTGATGAGTTGGGTTTAAATCAAACAAAATCTTTTTTGTCAAGTATCAACAATAGGTAAGTGGATCATTAACCTTAAATTGCTTTTATCTTAATATATATACTAGTTGGCCGCTTGGTGGGCTTATATAAGTCAGTAGCACCAGTAGGAGTACATTTATCCGAAAGTCCAACTTAAATGTCATTTGGAGTGTGTAACACACCAATGACGGTCATTAAAGATGTCCGTCATGAAATTATAAATGTTGCTACCTCTAGTAATATATTAGGATTAATGTCAACTTGATTTACTTTAAAATGTATTTTAAATTATAATTAAACTCTAATTCTAATTAAAAAAATATAAATAAGTTGAAAGTAGTTTGTCTGTCAATATCATGTCAGTAAAAGGGTTTCGGTTTAGAGGGTTCGGTTAGCCGGGGTTTTACTGTATTTGGAACGGCGACTCAGGTAATGTCACTACGCAACTGGTGCAGAGGAGAAACTGCAGCAACTGTCATTGGCTACTGACCTCGACCTCTACCAACCAGCTCATTGGTTACTGACCTTGACCTCTACCAACCAGCTCATTGGTTACTGACCTCGACCTCTACCAACCAGCTCATTGGCTATTGACCTCGACCTCTACCATCCAGCTCATTGGTTACTGACCTCGACCTCTACCAACCAGCTCATTGGTTACTGACCTCGACCTCTACCAACCAGCTCATTGGCTACTGACCTCGACCTCTACCAACCAGCTCATTGGCTACTGACCTCGACCTCTACCAACCAGCTCATTGGTTACTGACCTCGACCTCTACCAACCAGCTCATTGGCTACTGACCTCGACCTCTACCAACCAGCTCATTGGTTACTGACCTCGACCTCTACCAACCAGCTCATTGGCTACTGACCTCGACCTCTACCAACCAGCTCATTGGTTACTGACCTCGACCTCTACCAACCAGCTCATTGGCTACTGACCTCGACCTCTACCAACCAGCTCATTGGCTACTGACCTCGACCTCTACCAACCAGCTCATTGGCTACTGACCTCGACCTCTACCATCCAGCTCATTGGCTACTGACCTCGACCTCTACCAACCAGCTCATTGGCTACTGACCTCGACCTCTACCAACCAGCTCATTGGTTACTGACCTCGACCTCTACCAACCAGCTCATTGGCTACTGACCTCGACCTCTACCAACCAGCTCATTGGCTACTGACCTCGACCTCTACCAACCAGCTCATTGGTTACTGACCTCGACCTCTACCAACCAGCTCATTGGCTACTGACCTCGACCTCTACCAACCAGCTCATTGGCTACTGACCTCGACCTCTAGCAACCAGCTCATTGGCTACTGACCTCGACCTCTACCAACCAGCTCATTGGCTACTGACCTCGACCTCTACCAACCAGCTCATTGGCTACTGACCTCGACCTCTACCATCCAGCTCATTGGCTACTGACCTCGACCTCTACCAACCAGCTCATTGGCTACTGACCTCGACCTCTACCATCCAAGCTCATTGGTTACTGACCTCGACCTCTACCAACCAGCTCATTGGCTACTGACCTCGACCTCTACCAACCAGCTCATTGGTTACTGACCTCGACCTCTACCAACCAGCTCATTGGCTACTGACCTCGACCTCTACCAACCAGCTCATTGGTTACTGACCTCGACCTCTACCAACCAGCTCATTGGCTACTGACCTCGACCTCTACCAACCAGCTCATTGGCTACTGACCTCGACCTCTACCAACCAGCTCATTGGCTACTGACCTCGACCTCTACCAACCAGCTCATTGGTTACTGACCTCGACCTCTACCAACCAGCTCATTGGCTACTGACCTCGACCTCTACCAACCAGCTCATTGGCTACTGACCTCGACCTCTACCAACCAGCTCATTGGTTACTGACCTCGACCTCTACCAACCAGCTCATTGGCTACTGACCTCGACCTCTACCAACCAGCTCATTGGTTACTGACCTCGACCTCTACCAACCAGCACTCTATAAACCAGTCTTGGGCTTGGATGGTTACAAAAGGCACCGAGATATATGAACATCATACCAAAACTGAAGAGTATGAAGCAAGTAGATTAGCAGAACAGTATACGCACAACATATTTAATTAAACTATGGATAAGGTGAAACCTCCAAAACTCCAACTTTAGAGGGAACAGAAAAAATTGAGTTATTGAATATTTTGAAATATAAAGGTTCCACTTATCAAGGTGACTTATTGAGGGCCAAAGTTACACAATTGATGAATCTTGGAAGAGTAGAATCCTTACATCATTTCTTGTTTTGTACGCAATGTATCATAATTAATGATACCGTAGTAATTATAATTACAATGAAAAATAATTGTAACAGTTAAAAAGTCTAGAAACATTTTAGACAGCTTATGTGGTAAAACGTACTAGAGGATGAAAAACATCATACAGTGAACAGTGAAAATATCGTAGAGTAAGGCAGGAATCAAACAATGACTCACAGTTCGGCAATTTGGTGATATTTTGCACGTTTTATCACTTCCTGTTTATTACTAACCAATTTTTGCTCCCATTTTATCACCAGCCCCAAACACACCCCTCCCCACCTTTGAAGCTAAGTCAGTTCTAAGAAACTATGTTTCACGCATTTAATCCACACACTAGAACATCAAATTCAGACTAATGATGCCAGCCAGGAGTAAATGTAGAGGGGGAGGGAGGGTGGGCATTTTGGTTTGCAACATAAACGATAGATGCTGAAAATCGAGAACATGATTCTCAAATATACAGTAACTGGGGTTTTGGAATCCGAACCAATAATGTACAATTTCGACTAAAAGAGGTTTTCCAGTCAACACTACAGTTTCGAGTATATAGGTTTTCAGGAAAAACTTGGAGTGTTATACAGGTGGGGCAGTAGGCTAATAAGATCTCAATACTTCGAGTTATCTAGGTGCTCCCCGCAAACCCTTCGACTTATAGAGGTAAAATAGCATAGAAGTAGGCAAGTTCAAGGGGAATGTCAATATTTTGACTAATCAAGGAATTTTACTTATTGAGGTTCAAGTTATTGACGTCCCACTGGACTAGTCACATTACAAACACCATTGCCAACATGGTAAAATATAACTGCATGCCTATTTATTTACTATGGAGAAATATTCTCATTGATAGCTAGTCATAGTTTAAAAAGAATCCAAACATAGTTTCAGGGCAGAATTTAAAGACAGTGGTTTTAATCATGATAAAAAATGTCAGTGGTTTGTTTATATCAATTGTTGCCGATTATGTGCCTCATGTGTCCACTCACTTTCTTGACCACCTAGATCATCTTGAGCTGGCTGTTTAGATGACTTCCAAAGTTTAAGCACGTCAAGGCAAGTGATTGAATTGTAATAACATGTATATTTTATATTTATACAGAATGAATTGACATGGCCACAGTACCACAGTACAAAGTAAAATAGGAGTAAATAATTGATCACACAATCTGGCTTGAAGATATAAATATAAAAATAGGCCCATTAAGGCAAATATTGATGTGCAATTGCCTATAAGTTATTCATTTGCATGTGTTGTTATCCATTTTAAGGAATTTTGGCTAAGGATAGACCAAAATGCATATAAAAAATATAAAAAAACCAACCGCTAAACAAATGCCAACATTACTTTGAGGAAAGGAAAGCTAATTAAGGCCTGTATGCAATATACAATGTCCCAAACTTGTAATCCATACACACTAAACATAACTTTTATGAATATTTTAATGTCAATGTTAATTTTGGAATTAGTTTGGTTGTTTGGTTTATTTTGAATGGCTGATAGTTTAAAGTAAAACTCATTTGCATTTCCGAACACTAATACACGGGGTCACAGAACTACACCGAACGGTATGCTAATTAAAACCGCACCGAGGGCAAAAACGGGTGAGGGTGAACAACGATGGAAGGGTGATTGTTTAGAAAGCTTTATATTTTTAGACGTCAACTTCCGTCCGTCTGTCCGTCGCTCCGCTCAGCGCAGATGCAGGTGGCCAGAGTAGTGTTAAGATCATCGCTCCCTTGTACGCGACCACGGTTCATTAGTGAGATGACAGACTCTCAGATTAGATTGTATTTACTAAATTTTTTGTAGTATTTATTCTGATGAATAAAGTAAATTTTACGATTCTTGAAACATTTTAACTAAACAAATTGTTATTATTGCTCTATTTATGTTTAGAAGGGAATAAATAAAAATATTAAGAATAAGTCTTTCCTGACCCTGGTTAAACCACAACCCGATTAACCTGCTCCCTGATAATCGGAAGTTGACTGTACATTTTTCTTTTATAATGAATATTATTTTATTTTTAGGTTTGGGTTTAGGTATCTGGTAGAAATCCTTTGTACTATTTTAATAATTATAAAGATGTTAAGTCTACTGTATAAGCTATGGTGCAGGGGATGGACGCACCATCGGAAGCTGCCAGTTCCGCGTTGTTCTCACGCTGCCTCCGCACCGTCCGCTGCTTCTCCTCCAGCTGGTGTTTGATGAGGTTCGCCTCCTGCCATCGCCCCTCCTCCATCAGTCGCTGGTCCGGCCGCAGCCGCGAGTCCGTCGGAGCGACCCCCTCCTCCATCTCGTTCAGCTGGCAAGCTAGCAGCGTGAAGTTGTAAAACTTCTCATGGTCAAGCCTGAAACAATGTTGTATACTCAGATTTGACTTCAGTTAAAACCGATAGAGGCACATACAGTAGACATAGACCCTCTTAACCGCCCTTCATGGGACCGAACCCTGGGTCGGACAACTAAAAGGGCGGTTAAAACGAATTACACCTGTGTAATTCATACACATATTAAGCACTAACAATTAAAAACTTGTTGTGATCTGAATGTTTTTTACGGTACAGTATCAGGACGTCGGCTGTGGCGGCAGACGTGAATCATATTCTGGAAAGAGGGCAACAGCCCTCTTTCCTCTTTAACCAATCCGAAAAGCGGTTAAAGCAAGGACGGTTAAAAGGGCGTCTACTGTAATACTATTAATGTACTACTTAAGTAAAGTGCTTTTATTTACACAATCTAATTTACAAGTACAACAATTTTATTAGGGGGAACTTCACTTTGCTGACAATTAAGGAACCCCCCTCGGGTTTAATATCATCCACCTGAGGTAGCACATATGATTCCAACATGTCACTCACAGATTCTGTTATCAGGTGGTGCATTATCACTGAACACACAGCGAAAATTACGCTGTACGGTACCGCAATAACAGAATTTCTTCAATAATCGCAAATTAAGCATTGGGCTTTCTGTTGTGGAGTCGTCATTGTTACAACAAAAACACATGTGAACTCGTCATCAATGTATTACATCGCATAGTATGAATGTCCATTGACCTAAAATCATGAAATACTCTAAAATAAAACTTCTACAGTTACTTTGTAGAGTAATTTTTAGTGTTCCACATCTTAAAGCGTGGCTTTAACAATTTTGTAAAATCCTAAAGTTCTCTAGTAGGCACCTACTATATCAAAATCAAATCAGTTACACATCCAGCTGTATAGTTATTTAGATATCATTCTAGTCTACCAGTCTAATGAATGCAATTATGTAAACTTATAAGCTCATAGTCAAATCCATTCAACCGACCAAACATTCTCCACCAAATTGGCCGAGCCTATTTATTTTCTTAATCATATTCTAGGCTACATAATGCTTATTTAACCTCCTTTACCCTATTTAATTATGTCTAAATTTCACAAACTCCTTCTCATGAGGAAGAGCCAAACCACTGACTGCTGCGAATGAAAATTAAATTAAAATAAATTTGGGACAAGTAAATAAGATCTTTTATTAATACAAGACTTAAATAAAACTACACCACAAGCTTTGATATTTTCAAATTTACACATTAAAGACTTATAATGAGATGAAATAATTACTGTGTCATAATTGGAACTATTGTCAGTAAATTAATAATAGCTCTTATTGATAAAAACAAAATCAAGTCAAATTGGTGTGGGAGTGTCACAATGCTCTCAGCGAACTCACATCACGCAGCTCTGCACCTTGGTTGGGTGCCTGGCCATGTAGGCATAGGTGGCAATGAGTGTGCAGATGAGCTTGCAAAGAGAGGTTAAGGTAAGTCATTATTTGGTCCAGAGCCAGTTGTGGCATAAGCAAAAACAACTGATCTTCATACGATCAACAAATGGTCTAGGGACATCGCCAGCAATGGTAGGGTCACTCTGGTCAAACACTTGGCAACAAGCTGCTAGCAGACAATAGTGCTCACTTTACTAACTGGTTGGTGAGGTTGGGCAGAGGTCGGGTTAAGCAAATAATTGCTTTGATAACTGGACACGGCCATTTCAGAAAACATCTCCACACTCTTGGACTTACAACTGAGAGTCAGGTGTGAAGGCTTTGCAACCAGTCTGAAGAGAGAGCCAAGCACATCATACTGGATTGCGAGAGACTCGGGGCGAGGAGAAGGGCTCTGTTTGGTTGCAAGCAACCAGGTGATGAATGGGACGTTAGTATTGGGAAAAAACTCCTGGATCTCGTAAAGGGCACGGGCATTGGTTTGCCAAACTAACGTACTAGGGACACACAATAAGCTTCGGTTGACGTGTGAGGATCTGTGAATCATTAGATTTCTGAATCTGACCCTTCAACTGCACATAAACACAATCACATTAACAAAAACATCTCCATTTCAATCAGGGAAAAAAGAGAAAAATCAATCAACTTACATAGAGACTTATGTAAGAAATATTAAGTCAAGGCGACTTACGGTGGGTCAGTTCTCTTCCACGCAGTGATAAACGGCCCAGTCTTATACACAGGATTCTCCTGAGTGCCTTCGATTGCTGTGATAGGCGCAATGTCTATCTGACCGTCCCAGGTGCCTTTTATCAGCCATTTGGCCACCCCGTTTTTATCCATCACACAGCCTGTTACCTAGATAAAGTTTGTAATTAAATATAGTAATCACATTATGATGAAACATAACAGGATCCTTATCTAAGTCAAAGTTTAAATAAAAAATTATTACAGATTAAACCCTTTTAATACTAGAATAAAATATTCACATATCTTCAAAAATTCCTGATATTTTTTGATAGTATGCACGAGAAATGCCATGGCTTTTTTATGAAAGCTTAACCGTTCCGCAAAACATCACCACAACTTTATTTATACATTTTTGTAATTATTTATTTACTTATGTAATTTAAGTTTAACAAGTGTTGTAATAAAGTAATACAAGTTTGATCAATATTCATTCATAAATAAGTAGGGATGTGCGAGTAGTGACTTTTTTAATCGAGTCGAGTAGTGCCAATTATTTTCGAGATTGAGTATTTTCGAGCGAGTATTTGCCATCAGTTGGTAGTTTAAAATAGTGTAATGGGATTTGGATACCACCCTAGATTTGATAATCTAAACATGGTTTCTAACTGATACATGAGTAGCTATACAAAGTTTTGGCTAGTACAATCAAACTGGATTACATATTGACAAACAAAACACGGTTTGACATTCGTTTCCGGCCGATGAAACAGGGCCCGGTTGTCATTTGGCCAATTTCACCTGGTCCAGACATCGTTTATAATCAATATTAAGTGAGGAAATCGTTGGTCACGGCCGAAATCACGCGGTCCGATCGTCATTTTCGGCCGATTTTACATGATGCGATCGCTTTGCGGCCTTTACTATGCGTTTTGGCCGGTCGATATCGTTCGTGGTCGTCATTTTCGGCCGATTTTACGTGATGCGATCACCTTTTGCGTCCGTTACTACGCGTTTTGGCCGGTCTCAATCGTTCGCGGTCATCACTTTCGGCCAATTTTAAGTGACGTGATTGTCTTTTGCGGCCGTTACTACGCATTTTGGCCGGTCGAAATCGTTAGCGATCGTCCGGAAATCGGCGGGAAATACTCGCTCGAACTTCCGAGTAGTTTTCAAAACTCCGAGTCGAGTTCGAGTATTAAAATATCGGCTGAAAACTCGAAGTTTTGAGTACTCGCACACCCCTAATTATAATCAACCTTTTTTTGGGGGAGGGGGCAGCTCCAGACCCTCCGACCCTTCCCCATGGGGGTTGTTACAAAATCTCCTCGTTTTCCCACACTACCATATGAAGTCTGTCTACCTTGCGTTGCACGTCCCTAGTGAAGTAGCTGTAGGGGATGTAGGTGAGTCTGCAGCTGGTACCATCCATGTGGTTGGTGATATCCATGTCCCCGTGCTGGTCCAGCCACAACTTGCCCACAATGATGTTGTGAACTGTCGTCGTCACTTTCCTCCAGGTGTAGTGGCTACCTGTGACATACCACAATGCTATGGTAACAACTGGCGATATTTTGAAGTAGTGATCATTTTTACTGAGATCAACGCACAACTTTGTCATTCCAAAGCATAAAAAGATAGGTACAAAAAGAAACTACACAGGAATCAAATTGATTAACAATCTGCCACGTCATAGAGAAAAGAAAAGTCTATCTTTATTGTAAATTAATTTAAAAACTTTCTAGTAAGAAAGGCTCTCTACACCTTTGAGGATTTTTTAAAGTGGTAATAACATTGAGGTCAACTGTTTTCATCAGATTATTAAAAGCAGGCTAAGTTGTAAATTGTATTTTTGCCATTTTTGGTCAAATTACAGTAAATATATATATGTATTGTAGGAATAGCATACTTAGTGAACTATACTAAGATAGTCAACTTGGTAAGCTATTCCACCTTTCATTGTACATATGTACTTTATTGAATTAAGAGATTTGATCTGAATTGTCTTCGAATTTGGTATGGTAGTTTTTGGTCTTTGGAAAAGGTGGGACAAGTAAACTTTATTGTTAGTATCTAACTTGTACCGAGGTCACATGGTCCAGCATTTGCACAGTTACTCAGCAGTTGGGTTTGATACAAACTCACTGGCGATGTCTTAACTACTTGCAGCCGATACATCTTAAAATTGCTACTGCAATAGCTAACTTTTGATGTTGGATACTGCAAGTAATTCAATGTTATGCTATCTAAAACTGGATGCTTGTCTGTTGTATGTTCAATGAGGTAAGCCCCGCATTACAAGATATTCAGGAAGGCAAAAGGGCATCCGGTGGCTGATATCTACTATCCAAGCCATTCCACCACTTCTGGCAGCATTTACCATCGCTTGGTAATGGCCGATGGAATGTGAATCGGTGTACTGAAGTTAGGTATAGCAACCGATTCTCTGCTGAATACCCTGACCCATTTATTCCTAACTACAGGCAGTACAACAACAGAAACTGTAGTCATTATTGGACAGTTTATTATATGTGTATGTGTATGACTTAGGGTGTAATGGGAGTATTTCTCATAATTCATCCAGTATTCTAACTTGTACTGTGACGGCTTACCCCTTGCATTGATTCCTACGTTCCACGCACAAGCCTGAAAGCCCATGAGAGTGGAAAAGTATAGGGAAAATAAGTCGCCATCATCATCATTGTTGCAGATTAGAAAACCCCAGCATAGCTGTTAGACACATCTTCCACAAGCGGGAATATTGCGCAGGTTACCGGAAAGATAGGATATAGCAGGAAAGGAAAGTGTGGGATGGGACGGAAGCCAAATCGACCCTTCAGAGGGCCAACTCCCGTGCCCCTGTGACAGCTGGGATGAGGCTCTCAAACACCTGCTCAAACAGGGGACCCGCATTCTGCCCTCCAACTGGTCAACTCAACTGACAGCGTATCCATGTACAACAGCCAGGGACCACCCATTCTCACGTTGGCAGGGTGGGGACCAAACCCGGAGATTCTGTCCCTAGCCGCTGCAAATGGAGAGACCACAGGTGAAAGGGAAGTTTGTCATAATGGACAGCCAAAAGACTTAGCAAGTCGACAATCTTTCTTGTAATTTATATTTTGTTACTCTCCCTGCCATAGCTAGTTCCACCGACGTTTTTAGTTTCAGGTTTTAGATTGTTAAGTCACTTTTGAAAATAGTTTTTATTAGGCCTACTATAAAGACTCCACTATTTTATTTACTGTAAGCTGTAACTGAGTAATAAAAATAAAAAATATGATAGTACCTAAACTACCTGTTAATTAAATTAAAAGAGTACAGTAAACTAAACATACCAGACTCGGGAAATTGACAGTGGGCTATGCCCATAGGCACGACTTGTAGATATTTCCCTCGGAACTTGGACGTCATCGTAAACTCTTGCCAGCAGATCCACTTCTTCCCCTCACAATGTTGTGCCACCATGGGGGGGTGGTGAGACACCTATAACATTTCAAGTGATTAGGTGGAACAATTGAATGGGTCTGCCGCAAAACGCTCTAAGCATCAGAAGTACAGTTTTAAGAAATCACTCAAAGACTACCGAGATCGAAAATTTGTGGAAGCTAGAATCATTTTTCTCTGTATTTCGTTATATATACATGTATAATTTCATAATATACTACTACTTCATAAGTTGACAAATTAATATTAATTTTAAACTGTTTTATAATGTTTTTTCAGTGGTTAAAACGTTCTAAGCGACGTCGGTTAAAACGTTTTTTCACGGACTCTACCAAGGCTTTAAACTAAAACTATCATATTTTTAATGTTTTTTAAACTGTAAAAAAACACTATATATTAAAATATAGAAAAACTATTTTAAAACTATAAATACTATAGTAAATTTAGATACCACTGATGCTTGCATAATAGGATACAAACAATATAATGGTATATAAACGTTCTAAGCGCCATCCATTCTCTGGCACTTAGAACGATTTTCGTCCGATAGCCCGTCGAGTCGTAGAATTCCCGCCAGGTTTAACAGACAAAATCAGTGCTACCAACATGAAAAACTTCAACGCCAAATATACCTGGTTGTAGGGAATGTCATTTAGAACCTTTTTCACCAGAAATCTCGTCGCTTAAAACGTTTTGCGGCGACCCATTCAATTATAAAAATACAACTATTTATGTGAAAATCTAACATATCAAAAAAAGATAAACACTGTGTCGCTTTTCAAGCTTATGGGCCAACAAGCAAACCAAAAAAGAGCCAACCCCCCCCTTGGGGTTTGTTGTTTATTTGTTGGCTATGTGTTCCATAGTGCAATTTCTCAACCCAAAAGGCATTTCCTAAACTGGAAACAATAACAAAATAAGTTTTTCCTATACATTTTTAATTAAAACGGTTATTTTGCCTCCAAATCCTGAAATATTTATGAGTTTTCAGCAGCATTTATTCTGTTCTATCCCATTGATCAGTTACCAATAAAACACTTTATAATTTTAAGTTATTTTAATTATTAAATTACACGTTTTACTTTTTTTAATTAAATAAAAAGTAAAACTGCCAAAGCCATAAATTTACCTAAATAGTTTTTTCTTATTAGATAATAATTTTAAAATAAAATTTAGAAATCAGCTGAAAAATAAATGGAATTAATCTCAAACGAGAGTAAATTTTGTACATATTCTTGGTACCAGTTCCCAAATTTGATTTAAATCGTATTATAAATCAAGTTTTTAGCATAATGTTACAATTTAATTATTACATAATACTAATCAAATTGGTAATAAGAATGTGTGACACTTTTAACTCTACCAGTGTGAAACTGGTTGCATCTTAGTTACATAACATTTAACTGTAGTCGGACTGCTTTAAAAATTACCCTGTCACATAACTTGTGATTTATTTATTTATTTCAATGAGAAATACCAAATATATCAAAGGAATGAACAATTTGACTTATACCTAGATGGCAAAATCTGAGATTAACTAATAAAATTACATAGTGATTCCATTTTTCCCCTCCAACCTACCCCACAATTTTTATAGTGATGTGAGAAAGGTCCAGGAACTTTGACTGAGGCATCGAGCACCAAATGTTCAGTAATCTGCCTGGGCTAGTATTATCTGTCTTAACTCACTTCCTTTGTTGAATCTCTCTCTCGAGATCTCCAAATCAAACAACTTTTTGAGTACTTTTACGTGTTGTTATTACTTACAGGATGTAATAAAAGACGTCTTACAATACTTAGAATATATTTACACTTATACTGATTCACATTCAGACGGTAAACAAATCGTTGCTTACCTGCTCAGATATGGCTCTCCAGCCCAGGTCATCGCGCCGATCACACTCGTAGGTTTCACCGAGCAGGGGGTTGAAAGGCTTTCCAGTGCGGTAAGCAGTGCTGGAATAGCTGGACACTGAGAACGCAGCGACATAAGCCATCTGTTCCGCAGAATCCGAGCAGTCGGCAGCTCTGTCCAGCACGTCTGCGTACTCGTAATCCTCTGTCAACCGCTGCAGCATCGACAATGGTTCCGAGAAGTTTACCTGTTGTGTTGAAAATTGTTATATTTTATGACAATGTGAATGAACAAAGAAGTTTATTTCAAGCGATAGATTATAAATAAATAAATACAGAATTCAACAGATGTACGTATTAAAAAGGGAAATATTAAAGAATATACATAAAATAAATTATTACATTCTCTGTTAAAAAAGTAAAAATTTGTAAGAAGATATTATAACAAACAAGTTTACATCGTAAGAAATAAATTACATGAGAATGATCATAAGAATAAGTTGACATGGGCATTTAAGTCTGTGTGTTACGGACCACTAACACACCTGATTTGAAAAACTCTCATTACCAATATAATTACAGTGAAAGGCTAGTTAAAATGATGATTAAAATTTTACCGATTTAGTCTAAATAAAAATCAAACCATTTCAGTCAGATAACCCAGGTTTGGCTTCAAAAAATATAGGATTGGATTGTCTGCTTGGACAAGGTAGGGCTGAAATAAACTAGCTTGAATTATCTGAGTACCTTTAATTTGTTAGTTCATTTTTATTTGGAATTTATATAACAATTGATCAATATTAATTGTACATTAAAGCATCCCTATTGGCAGACCGATAGGTAGACCGAGTAGTATTTACTGAAAAAAAAACCATACAATTGTTTAACTTTTTAAATTAATATCCTCAACTGCCCGTTGCACGGGCTAGCAGGTCTGTGTGGCGATCTAAAGACAGTGAGGTACCGTTAATGGAAAAAGTCACATGAACAAGCCAGGGGTCAGTGCTCGTGAAAAAGTATCTTAGCAGTGAGCCGGGATCGAATATACGCTAGACCAGTGGTCCCAAAAGGTGGTCCGCGAGTGGTTTGCAAGGGGTCCGCGGCGACTAGCTGGTATTTCAAATAGAACTAGGGTATATTTTGTATTCAAGAAATTTAATTTCTATAACAAAAAGTAAATATAATTATTTTTAAGATTGTGTGGAAATTATGTGGGGATTAAAACTGTATTGCCGACTAAAAGATGTCATTTTAATGGCAGGTAGTGGGCAATATTTCAAAGTCAGTCTGGCAACACTGTGTAAGTGTAACCCTAAATTAAGTCCAGCTGTCAAAAGCCTAGTGCTAGCTTTAATAGCGTGAGTAACACATTTAATTCTAGTAAAAAAGTTAGAAAGTACAACAGTAAGTATTTGGAATTAGTATTTACATATGTTAGCTCCGTAGAGGAGCCAAGGCCTCAATGTGTAATGTTGCCTTGACGTTTTTAAATTATTAGATTTCTGGCTAACTGTGCAACGAGACCACAAGACGTTATATCTGAAAGTAATGATGCAATTAACACCATTTTGTATAACCTTCGCATGTGAATAGGCTTTACATGAAGAATAAATATAGAAATCGTCTCAACATGCATGATAGTTTCTGTGCGAATGTCTCCAAACGGCGTCCCAATATTGAAGACATTTGGAAAAAAGGTTATATTTCACTGAACAAAAATTGTTTACGTCCACATACTAATTTGTATCTACTTACTAATAGCAAATGTTTCGTCACAAAATATAACTCACTCATATGCCTTGTAAAATAAAAATAGTTTGAGTTTTATAGAACAACTCTGGAAGTTATTTTTCCACAAGTACCTTTAATTGGTTATACCCAATTGGATGTTATACTACTTACTACTAACACTGGTGGTAATTAATAAGGTAACGGAGTATGAAAATGTGATTTCAATCTTACACAGGTTTAGGGGTCCCCGATGGTTTAATTTATTTACTTGGGGGTCCACGACCGACTGTTATTTGGGAACCACTGCGCTAGACCACGGCTAACTTGCGGGGCCAGCGCTCTACCTCTGAGCACCGGGTCCAACTACTGTATCATTCGACTGATGATTGCTGTGAAACTAAGGTTCGTTGTAAATTCCAACACTTTGTTCAACAATGTCACGGAATTAATATTATTTTAGCTATCAACAACTTGATGAAACAAGTATACACCAAATACCAGATTAAAATAATAACAATACAACTCAATAAATAATCAAGTTATTACTTATATAAGAAACAGAGCCATACAATTTAGGCTGAGACAAAATAATCACTAAATTTCAAATTAGGATCTCTTACGGGCATTGGGATTTTGGAGAGCTCTTTCCCGATGCAGTTTTTCATGATGCTCCATAGATTGAGGGAGCAGTTGGGACGGTCTGGGACCCTGGTTCGCCGCTTGCCAGGGCGCGCGATGGACCGACACAAGGCTTCCGTTGGCGTGAGGGCTTGGCTCTCCTGCGCAGACCCCTCCGCGCCTTGGGTGGGGGGAGAGGGACTACTACTTGTGGGCTGGGTAGATGGGTTTTCTGTAAATAGTTTTTTTGTTCACATTTCACATAAGGTCATGTTTTCGAATTAACGATGGTACTGAAATCAAATTCATCGACGTTATTCATGTTTAATTTGTTTAACCTTTAACGTTGAGTTTTTAGTGGCGATAAAATGTGTAACATAATTTATGCAAATCAGAGAAAAGTGTAGGCCTTATGTAAATAAACATTTGGACACAACATTATATCAATCAGAATTTTAACCTAGTTGAGCCCTAGTGTCATTGGATCTGCTAAACACAGACTCTATGCAATTTTAATGTTTAAACATGTCAGGTACAGCAAACGTGTTAACAGCATTTTTTCAGTGCTATTTAGTAATGTTATAATATTAATGACAGTTTAGAAATAAACATAAAAACACTTGTTCTCCTGGGTCACTATTATATCATTTATTTAATTAGGAAGTTAGGAATGTTGTTAAACAATAAACGTGCAATGAATTTTCTTCCTGATGAGCTCAGACCAACAGATAAATTAATTTGTTATAGCTGACAACAGAGAAAGAAGTATACAAGATTATTGAAACCCGGCCTTATGTGCATATTACATAAAAAATATTAAAGAATAAAAACTGCCCATCCTTGGTGTAAATAGAAATAAATTTGATCCTGAATGAAAATTAGAAAATAAAAATGTTTATTTAGTTTTGTTTATAATTTGGAAAATTTGAAACAAAATAAAAATTGTTCTTATTATGAAACATACAGACTAAGAATCCTCATACATAAGAATCCACATAGAGACTAAGACGGATTCACTTAATAATCAAACATACATACCTTTGGCAGGTTTGTTTGATTGTGAAGGCACTGGATTCTTTCCTTTATGAGACTTTTTTTCTTTATTTTTTCTTAGGTTTGAGATTAGTTGTCTCTTTTTCCCCTGAAAATGTTTCAATACAATTTAAAATACTTCACAACTTCATAACTTATTTGGAATAAAAAATTAATATATATATACAATAGTTTTTGAAAGGGACATTGAGTTTTATAAAGTGTCAAGTTTTAAGTATTGAGATTGTATAGGTCTATGTCGACTTTATGGCCCTAAGTTTTGCTTTCACTGAGATCATTTTCAAATACTTGTACTTGTAGCATCAACAACCTTAGGAATCATAGTCATACACTATCACATCGTGTACACTACACAGACATCGTGCCCAGCCAGTAACAGTTGACACTGCACTGAACCAAATCCCTCTCTCTTGGCAGTTAAAGTAAATGTTTCGTTATTTTTTTGCAGCCAAGTAATCTTGATGGAAGTCTTTGATTGTAGCATTACTGCAGTTTTAAACTCAACCAATAAAAATAGTATCTCGCTCATTTGTGAAAATATATTGATGAAACTTGGTGACTTCTTCTGGTTGTGTTTTATTGATAATTCCATAAAACAAATTTTTGTGATCACCGCTGCCGTAAACCTGCATACTCACCCCTAATGTTATTCTAACGAATAATAAATAAAATATAATATATCACTTATTTTTTAGTAAATTTTTATGAAACTTGGTAAGTGGTTTAATGTGGTAGTAACATACACTTAAATAGATTGGGAATTCAGGCAGTTTTGCTGCAACAGGGGTGTTTTGTCAATTACTTGGCTATAAAAGGAGGAAAATCCAACTTTTGACTGCGTTTAGTTATGTAGTGATGAAGTTAATTGAAAAGTTGTAATTGTAATGGCAATTTAGTAATAACCTGAGGTGCGACTTCAACGCTAATCTTTTGTTCCGTTTGTTCCTCCACATCACTACTGGAGCCGGACGCCTCATCCACCTGTGTTTCTAGGAGCTGCAACAACATCGAGAATAGTCAGGTAGGGTAAATAGGCAACAGTATTGCAACTTACCAGGTAATGTATGAAAGGAAAACAGTATTGCAAATTACCAGGTAACGTATGAAGGGGCAACAGTATTGAAAATTAACAGGTAATGTATGAAGGGGAAATAGTATTGAAAATTACCAGGTAACGGATGAAGGGGCAACAGTATTGCAAATTACCAGGTAACGGATGAAGGGGCAACAGTATAGCAAATTACCAGGTAGCGGATAAAGGAGCAACAATATGGCAAATTACCAGGTAACGTATGAAGGGACAACAGTATTGCAAATTACCAGGTAATGTTTGAAGGGGCAAGAGTATTGCATATTACCAGGTAACGAATGAAGCAGCAACAGTATAGCAAATTACCTGGTAATGTATGAAGTGACAACAGTATTGCAAATTACCAGGTAATGTATGAAGGGGCAACAGTATTGCAAATTACCAGGTAACCTATGAAGGGGCAAGAGTATTGCATATTACCAGGTAACGAATGAAGCAGCAACAGTATAGCAAATTACCTGGTAATGTATGAAGTGACAACAGTATTGCAAATTACCAGGTAATGTATGAAGGGGCAACAGTATTGCAAATTACCAGGTAACCTATGAAGGGGCAAGAGTATTGCAAATTACCAGGTAACGTATAAAGGGGCAACAGTATTGCAAATTATCATGTAATGTATGATGGGGCAACAGTATTGCAAATTACCAGGAAATGTATGAAGTGGCAACAGTATTGCAAATTACTAGGAAATGTATGAAGGGGCAACAGTATTGCTAATTACCAGGTAATGTATGAATGGGCAAGCGTATTGCAAATTACCAGGTAATATATGAAGGAGCCACAGTATTGCAAATTACCAACGTATGAGGGGGAGATATCCAATACAGAGGTCTCCTCACCTAAGAGACCAATCCATTTTAGTTTTCCAGGTAGATAAACCTACGGCTCAGGTGAGCTTAAAAAATGATTAAGAGAAAGAAACTTGAACACGTTCAATCAAGAAGGAAACTTGGTCTTTAATAAAGACTGGGGTGACCTTTTGAGATATTATTATCAGTGCAGTAGTTTTATTAAAAGTAGTGTAGCTTTTTACTTGCTTTTTGATGGGTTTTGTGTAAGATTTCTAAACACATAGCAACCTTCAAAACTTTGGTTGTGGTGATGTACGTCAGAATACAAAGGTTCTCTATTATCTTTGAGTACCATATATGTGTTCCACGATAGTAAATTATATTATTGTTGTTGCAAGTTGATTTACTGGAGTTTTACGGGGTAAACTTGGTTTATTACAGTGTTTCTGAATTTGACGGAACTACAGTACACGTCAATTTGAAACTTCCACACCACAGAGGCTTATGGTGAGGTTTGCAGCTGTGATATGCCACCAAATCATTTTGCAGCTGAACATTTTTAATTTTAGACCTCACGGATATATTATTTTATTCTCTAGCCTTTTAAACACAACACTCTATTGTATGAAACATGTCTGTTGCAGGTTAATATTAAATAATATTAGAGGTAGAGTGCTGCATAGTGGTAAAAAGGCTAGTTTATTAGGAATATAAAACATAAAAATCCAACTTGTAAGCTAAATGAGGAACTTGAAAGTAAAAAATATTTGTTATGTTAATACTTTAGTTTGAGAACTTTAGTCACTCCTTAACTCAGGCAAAAACCTTTTTTCATCACACTGTAAGGAAAACAGCTGTTTTCAACATCAGCTGCGAGTGCAGAAAATAATGTTTTCCTATTCCAGAGTGGGAAAATCAGCTGTTGGTTTTCCACACTAGTATTTAGTTATGATTCCTGACACAATTAGTGCTAGTAGCGCAAAGAGTAATTTAGCATAAATCAGTTGTTCTCAATAACGTAATCAACTGTGTAAACAGTATCACTGTTTTCATTGTACTGCGAAAATAAATTGAGCACCTACAGGTTATTTCTTAAACTTATATTATTTAATTCATTATTATTATTAATTAACTACAGTGTGATGAAAAATATCGTTCATAACTCGAGTAGAAAGTGTTATTCCGTGCCTTGGATCAAAATTCCCCGTGAGGCTTCGATCTCGGCCTGGAAACAGCCACTTTCCACTCTTGTTATGAAATATACTATTTCCACTTAGAAAATTCTGTTTACATTTTCAGATGACTGGGGATTGGATTAACGTGACTCCAGTATACTTAGTGTACCTTTTTCTAATTTTAAACCCCCAACGGATTGTATTTGGAGTTAAGTACTAATGTATTAAAAATGGTTGGTCTTTATTAAATATTACCTGGGGCAAGGGTTTGATAGGCTTTTCTTTTGAAGAACCACCAGGTGGGTGGGAATTGAGTTTCTGTTCACTCTCAGCATCAAAAAATTGAATCTCACCATCTTCATCTTCATCAGAGGAGGCCGACAAACCTGAGAAAATATACAAGTGAAAATCTGTTCATACAATAAAAACATCTGGATTCCAGATCCCGAAACGTCGGGAAACTTGTTTTTCCCTGCCTTAAACGTTTAACAGTTTTAATTTTTCAAAAGAATCCTGAGCCATTTTCGAAATGTGAAACTCAGTAATCACGGCATTACAAAAACACTGAGCCGTACATACACATTAATCTCCAGTCGGTATTGAGCAATTAAAACAATATATAACAGACTCACGTAAACAAACCAAAAGATCAAACATGGTTGAAATAGTAATTATTTAGAACAACAAATCTCGTCATTATAAACAGTATAAAGTTAGGTTTGCAAAGGAAAAGCACTTGGCTTGGGAGTTTGGTTGAAGAAAGGTGGGATACACAGCTAACTCCCCTGAAGAAACTGGTTCAGATGAGCACAGCAACAAAGAAAGTATTCTACACACATATTATATAATATTTCGTCTCCATTTGAAACTTCTTCAGATGTAGAGGGAGACTGTCAGTTAAAATACTTTTTGAATACCAATATCTGATTTTCAATGAAACAGTATAAAGTGTAATTGTCAAACTTTGAATAATCATCAACCGGATGAAATGCACTGGAATCACTACCATGGCAGCTGGGCGTAAAAGAGTTTTAACTACGTTATGTACATCCAGATGCAACCTAGTATCAATTTTGATCAGCAAAACCTTTGGCTTCCAAATCACTTTTGAAGTCTTAACTTCAATAGGTTTTTCTGCTATTGTACCTGAAGATTGTTACTTTGTTTTACTATATACTGATATGTTGTTTTATACAAAAATATTTAATTACGTATAGTTATATTAGGGGTGCTAACAACCAAAAGAGTAAATTGTATGTGAGTATAGTGGTATGGTGGCAACACTGTCATTTCAAACTAGACGGTTAGAATAGAATAGAGTTGGTGTGGCCATATAACCGAAATGTTGTAGATAATTGTAAGTTGTATTTAATTATTATTTAAACATTGATACCTTGAATTTGTATAACTTTTGACCGTTAAAAATGTAAAAAACTAATATTGTTTCACCTCAAAGTAAAGATAAATGTTGAAGAGTTATTTACTATAACACATTAAATAGTAAAATTAAATCAAACTTGCATTTTTCAACAGGAAACCCTCATATTGTAACGTAACATTCATATGCATTTTATTTTATTTTCATTTCAATTTGTATTAAATAATTTAGCCTTACTTGATTGTAATTCCGTTGTTTTACTTTCTGTACAGACGTAGACCATTCCATCCCAGTTGGCCAGATACACCAAGGTAAAGTAAGACCAAACTATTTATACCTTATTAGACAGTAGCTGATATAGCTAAGGGTCTTTTTATTTTATAATTTGTACATTTTGAAGTTCGCCATCAGTAAACAGTATTAAGTTACAACGGTGTCAGATTGTCCTCATTAAATCCTGGATAGATATTTATTATCATGTCCTCAGTATAGATATTTTGCGCAACTCTGCTAACTACATGAACCTAACCTCCATTGAGTTAATGAAGAAATTTGAATCAATCCGAAATGGCTAATTATAATTTAAATCACCTTTTGAAGGACGAGTTGTCATATGAACTTATCTCCAGAGGACAAGATATAAGCATTGATAACGTGGAAGCCTTGCGGAAACAACCTCGCAAATGTCTCCAGATTTCTCCAGATGTACGAAACACAACCGGAAAATTTGAGTTGAAAACGGAAATTGACACAGTCAAAACTAAATTAAATTCACTTGACTTGTTACAAGAACAATGCCTAGAAAACGCCTCCAACCTACAAGTAGCAAAAATAAATGCTAAGTTAAATCACTTACAGTTAAGGATAAATAATCTAAGTAAGTGTAAAGTTGATGGAACGTAACGTAGAGCCTTAGAAGATATGTCAGCCAAAATTTCAGCCTGCATTGATAAATTTAACGTCATTAAGGAGAAAATTTCAGAAGAGGAATTAAGTTTATTTGAGGAAAAACTCAACAAATCCCTTATTGAAGAGGAAGAAAACGCCAAGATGGAACAACTTGTGACCCCCCACAGCAAAAACATCTACGCCTATTCAAAAGGAACCTTCTACGAATGTTGCTTCATCTCTACCTCCCCAAAAGTTAAATATCTGGCCTATGCAAAAACCACAATTACAAACCCAGAAATACCCGCAAGAAAACGTTAGTTTATTTAATAAATTATCAAACCCAGTGGAAATATATTTAAATAAATTCACAACTTGGAACGGACTCAAGATAAATGAACCACTGAAATTTTTAAGAAATTTAATTGAAATAAGGAACCAAACTAACCTAACTCAAGGTCAAATTTATGAGATTCTACCCGGCTATACTGCACCCCCGTTGTTAAACAAAATTCTAGAATCAAAATCAGCACAACAAACTCTGGATGAACTGCATCATGAAATTATTACCACCTACATACCTATCACCCTTAGAGAAAAACTAAAACAAGATTTGATTTTTAGACCACAGAAACCACATGAACTATTGGCCATATATATTAATGAAATAAAGTAAATCAGCAAATCCTCCAAACTAACCTAACTGAAACCGAGTTAGTAGCCTTCATTAAAAATGGCATAAACCCTGAAATCCGGAACAAACTTGTCTTTGAAAGTAATCCCCAATCATTTAAAGATCTTGACAGACTGTGCATTAATTTAAACAATGTTCAATACAATGATTACATGAGAAATCACCTGTATCCAAAATCCCGCTACTCAAGTGCAAAACCCAAATTATAACCTCAAAGTTATACTCGTCATATACCCCGATCCCAACCAACACAGCGCAGTTATGCATCACCAGTGCCAATTTGCTACAATTGTAACCGTAAGGGCCATATCGCAAAACATTGTTACAGATCTAGGAACAAAAAAAAACAAATAAATTCGGGAGTTATGGTCCAACCCGAAATTCATCACTATGCTCCCGAGAAAACCGAATCAACTCACAATTTAAAGCCTCAGAATCACACAAACGAATGTAAAGGTGAACTTCATAGATTAGTCAAAGGCTGGAACAAATTCAAATCGCCTCAGCTAACCAAAGTTAAGGGTAAAATAATGGAAACATTACCTTGTATATAAGTGTCGGTAGATAAACAGTTAAACATAAATGCTCGACACAGGCGCAAGTAAGAATTTTATCAGTAAAAATCTTTTTGACAGCTTATCAACCCGAAAGCTAGTTAAACAAAATAATAATTGGTCTGGAATGATTTTAGCCGCCAACGATAGTCAGATAAATATATTATCAGAATGCGAAATTAAAATCAAGATTGACAAGTATACATGGGATGAAAAGTTTTTAGTCATAAAACAAAATCATTATAACATGATTTTAGGTACCCCATTTATGAGTAAAAAAGGTCTGAATCTAGACTTACAGCGTAAAATTTGCTATTTTAAGTTTGCTCCTAGCAATAAGATAAGCATGCATGTTGAGGAAAAAGTAGATTTATCTCTAAATAACATCAAGATTGGAACACCGGAAATGACAGCCGAAGTGGAGTGTCTAATTGAACAATACCCCAATGTTTTCACTGATAAAATCGGCCGAAGTGGAGTGTCTAATTGAACAATACCCCAATGTTTTCACTGATAAAATCGGCGAAGCACTGGATCTCCAAGTCAAACTACATTTATTAGATAATGAACCTGTTTGTATTCGCCCATATTATTTAAGTCCACCCGCCTTGCAGAAAATGAAAGCTATAATCGAAGAATGGTTATCTCAGGATATAATTGAACCATCCACTAGTTAATACAGCAGCCCGGCCTTTTTGACAAAATCGGACCGATTAGTAGTGAATTATTCTGAATTAAATAAAAAGTTAGTACAAATGAATTACCCAATCGGAGACTTACAAAATATGTATCAGCATTTACGAGGAGGAAACTATTTCACTATTATTGACCTCAACAAAGCCTTTTTACAATGCCCACTCGCTGAGAATTCTCGCGACATCACTTCCTTTAATACAATATTCGGGAAATACAGAATGAAAAGGGGATGTTTTGGATTGCAAGTAGGCAGCTCAGTTTTATCAAGCTACCTGGATAAAATATTTCATGACATAAAATTTCAATATTTAATAAATTTCTGCGATGATATTGTGATCTACAGTACAGATAAGAAGTCACACTTAGAGCATGTCAAAGAGGTAATTAAGAGATTATCAGACCACAAGCTTACCGTAAATGTAAACAAAGCAAAGTTTTTCTGCAAAGAAATTAGTTTTTTGGGACATGTTATAAAAAATAATACTGTTACCATTGATTCCAAGCGAACGGTAAATATTAAGAATTTTCCTACACCCAAGAACCTAAGAGAAGTTAAACGATTTACAGGGATGTGTTCTTATTGGAATAAATACATACCTAAGTATGCGGAGATATGCATTCCGTTACATGCACTAAAGAAGAAAGGCGTAAAATTCAAGTGGTCACCCGATTGTCAAAAAGCTTTCAAAATACTGAAAGAAAAAATTACAAACCCGCCCATCTTACAACCTACCGATTGTAATAAAAAATAGTTCAATGTGACACATCAAAATTTGGAGCCGCCGGTGTACTTTTACAAGCTAACGACCAAGGAGATCTTTTACCGATAGCATATTACTCCAAAAAATTCACTGATGCCGAAATAAAATATAGTATAAAAGAGAAGGAAGCAAATAGCGCTATTTTATGCATAGAAAAATGGCACGAATTCCTAGATGTGCAGCCATTTAAATATAATTACCGATAATTTAGCCCTTTCGTACGTGATTAGCTCAAAACGCAAGATTGGTAGATTATCGAGATGGATTGAACGACTTCTAAATTTACCATTTACCATAGAACACTGTAAAGGAACTGACAATGTGATAGCTACCACTTTAACTAGATTGTATGGAGAGGAAAACGCCGAAGATTGTAAATCATAGGAGATAACGCCCGATTTAAACAACACTAAAAAGTCTGTTAACCACAAGGAAAAAGGAAACCATGTAAATATTGTATATAGTAATTTTAAGTCACCGAAACATGAGAAAAAGGAGGAAAGATATTTTTGAAACTTAATAAATAAAATACCTATGGCATTTACGGACCTGCAAAAACATCAAAAGGAAGACGCTGATTGCATTAAAATAATTAACAGTGTAAATAATAAAACCAATCAAGATTGTTTCTTCATAAACAAAGGATTATTAATGTATCATAATGGCAAGGGTAAATCTCGAATTTATTTACCAACACGATTAATGAACATGGTATATACATTTTATCATAATACAATATTTGGTGGACACTTAGGTATAGCACGAACCCAAGCCAAAATCAATGAATATTTTTATAATCCCCACTTAGACACCATAGTGAAAGAAAAAGTCAAGACCTGTAAAATATGTCAAATATCTAAAACCGTCCAGAGAAAATATGAGGGAAAATTAATCTCCATTCCGATTGAACATGCTATGAATACAATTTTCATTGATATTTTAGGTCCATTACCAGGAAGAAAATCAGGAAACCAATATTTATTAATAGTTGTGGACGGATTTACCCAATTTCTATGGATACATGCATTGAGAGAATGTAATTCTCGACTAATTCTTCAGAAACTCCAAAACACATTTTCTGAATTTTCTACACCCCGAATAATTGTGTCTGATAACGCCTCATACTTCACTTCCAAGGAATTTAAAAGTTATTTATTTAAAAACTACATTCAGTACAGGAGAATAGCAGCTTACAGAGCAAATGGCAATAAATCAGAACGATTCATACGTGACGGATCGACTCTATTACGTTGTTTTTACAACCAAAATCAAACTCATTGGGACCAAGAAATAGGCAATATACAAATATGTCTTAACACGGCCCGAAATTCATTCACCGGAACTACAGCATTTAAATTAATGTTCTTTCACGATTGTCACAATGCGTTATCAAATATTTGGAACCTCCAAGACTTCATATCCAACGAGATCAGCGTAGACAACAAGTGAGAAAATTTGAAAAAGGCGTTAATTAACGTGAAGAAAAATACTCAAGCTAACCGGAAGCGTCTTAAATATCAAGATCCCAAGTCAAGACACCCCTACAAGATCGGCGACGCAGTCCTCATCAAGACACACTTTTTAAGCAAGAAAATTAACAAATTTTCAAAGAAACTAGCCATCAAATACACCGGTCCATACAGAATATTGTATTTCATCACTGACGTGACAGTGTTAGTGCAAAATGTTTAAAGTGTTTCAGATGTCAAAATAGTGCACATAATCGATTTAAAACCATTTGGAAGCTAAAGTGTAAATGTTTAGTAGATGGAGGAAATTTGTAAATACGAATAAATAAATGTAAACAGTATTAAGTTACAACGATGTCAGATTGTCCTCATTAAATCCTGGAGTAAAGTATCTTAAATGGTTGGTTATGTAAAACCCAAAATTTAAACCATGTTTATACCGAATTGGCACCCTCGGTATAACTAACAGTAACAACTATTTTATAACAATTGTGAAAACTAGTTACCATGTCCTGAAAATCATGGAGGAACCAAGGTTAACCCTAGCCGTGGCCGACTGTCCGATTCGGACTGTCGGCTTTGTCGCCTTAAAGTGGCCACGATCTGAATCGGATAGTCGGGGACTGAAAATTTTGTAACGTTATAAAACCACAAATAATCAACTCCAAAGTGAACAACATATATATCATTTGAAGATCATATTCTGAACTAATTTTATTACATAAATGAACTGTGTAGCAGCTGTATAACAATGTCACGACGATTATAAAACAAATGAATTTTTGGCGCGACATGATTTCTGCAGCCGACGCTCAGACAATGGAAAAACACTGTATTTTTGAAATTACCCAGGTCGGGTAATTTTTGTCGCGGGAAGTTGCGGTTGGTACCAATGCACTGCTAAACAGTTGAACTATAGTTTGGTATTGATTTTTTGAACGAAATAATTATTAGACAGATAATATAATTTTTTGAAAACAGGTGTTTTTTGGTCTCTGTAGCGAATGGCCAGCTATCCGACCTCGGATTGTCAGGAAAATCGGATTTACATGCAGTGTAACTCATAGTTACTAGTCAAATAATATGTAATTTTGTAGAGGAAGGAATGTAGTTTTGATGTTTGCAATACTGCTTGTAGCCTGAGATCTGTCTGCAGAGAAGAATTACGTCATACTTGGTCTTCAGTCTGTTTACTCTGTTTTCATTTTGGCGCAGAAATCGCGTCGCGCCAAAAATTCATTTGTTTTATAATCGTTGTGACTTTGTTATACAGCTGCTACACGGTTCATTTATGTAATAAAATTAAAGTTCAGAATATGATCTGTCATTATTTATGCATTATAGTATGCATAAATATTACTGAAGTGTGATAAGTAGTGTTTATAAAGTGTTCTGTTTACTCCTTCATAGGCCTAGTGACTCAGTGACCGCAAGCACGTTATCTTGTATATTATAATATGCCACAACCCTATTTATATGTACATATATACATTTTATTATTTATAAATACCTGTAGTAATAATAAATATATATAATATGACATTATTTATGTTTATACAAATTACAAAGATCCCACTGAAAAATACTAGGCTACTTTTCACAAATTTGCCAAGTCCGCGACTATTTGTTTATTGCTACATAACACATATAAAAACAATAATTTCCCCTAGGTGTTATACATTTTTATGTAGGTAATTGAATGTAATACAACATGTTTATATTGGTTTGGGGGTAAAATATTTGGTAAAAAAGTTATATATTAAATACTGTAAAATATTTTTTTTCTAAATACGCAAAAATAGCAAAACATTCTTTTATATACATTTATTTATAACTGATGATAATATTTTACTATCACTTTATGACTTTTTTAGATTCCTTACTTTAATAGCTCTACAAATATGTATATATCACTATTAGTATATATATATATATAATATATATTACATTACTTATTTACATAAAAAACTAACACTGTACAGTTAACACGTTTTTTGGGTTTCCGTTTATTATTATATTATACCCCTAAAACTTACAAAAAAATTCTCTCCCTAACATGTTATATATGTTATATATTTCTATCTAGGGAATTAGGTTGTCTACAAAATTTATATAATGAACTTTCCATAACAAATCTGTAGACAAAATTTCACCGAGGCTGCTTTTGAAATTTCAAAAAATAATTTTTTGTTATTCTTTTCACTTTACCGAAATTGTTTACTTCGTAAGAGTTGGTGGAAGAAATTCAAATAATATATACTGGTACTAAGTACTAATATTACTAGACATTTCAGTAATTCTGATTTGAATTATGAGATTACTCACTTTTTATCCTCTTGGTAGTAGGAGCATGCACAGGAACAGGGGTTGAGGCAGGGAGGGGAGTTTGAGGCCCTACCAGTCATTCCTGGTGTTAGGAATCCTAACGGGTTTAGGAAGAATTCAGTGACAGGATGAGGTTTTCCTTGAGAACATCTGCTGTATTAGGGTAAAAAATACAGTTTTAAATTTTAACTAATTTTGAAATGTAGTAAGCAATTCTAAGTTACTTAGCAAAGAGTTCTGGCATTGAATTAATATAAGCTAAATTGTAAGATAAATAGAAATAAAAAAAATTGTCACAATGATAACTTAAAAACTAGGGGCGTGTGAGTAGTGATTTTTTTAATCGAGTCGAGTAGTGCCAATTATTTTTGAGTTTCGAGTATTTTCGAGCGAGTATTTGCCATCAGTTGGTAGTTTAAAATAGAGTAATGGGATTTGAATACCACCCTAGATTTGATAATCTAAACATGGTTTCTAACTAATACATGAGTAACAATACTAAGTTTTAGCCAGTACAATCAAACTGGATTACGTATTGACAAACAAAACGCGGTTTGACATTCGTTTCCGGCCGATAAAACATGGTCCGGTTGTCATTTGGCCAATATCACCTGGTCCATACATCTCCCACAATCAATATTAGATGACGAAATCGTTAGTTACGGCCGATATTTAGTAGCCCGGTCGCCACTTTTGCCGATATGTTTTCCGTCGTCATTTACAGCCGAAATTACGCGGTCCGATCGTCATTTACGGCCGATTTCACATGATGCGATCGCCTTCTGCGGCCGTTACTACGCGTTTAGGCCGGTCGCAATCGCCATTTTCAGCCGATTTCACATGATGCGATCGCTTTTTGCGGCCGTTACTACGCATTTTGGCTGGTCGCAATCGTTTGCGATCGTCCAGAAATCGGCGGGAAATACTCGCTCGAACTTTTGAGTATTTTTCTAAACCTCGAGTCGAGTTTGAGTATTAAAATACTCGACTGAAAACTCAGTTTCGAGTACTCGCACACCCCTATTAAAAATGTTGGCTTGGACCGCTACTTGAATTAGAGGAACCAGGTAGTCCAGGCACTACGTGTTGGCCAATGTCCTAGCCAGTGTCCAAGGTCAATATTGATTTGGCTAGAGTTCTCAGCATTTCTGAGAGATGGCAGTGGAAGACCAGGTAAGTGCTGTTTACACGAGGTGTCTGGAAATGGCGACCTCAAAGTTACAAATGCAATTAGTACAGCATTTTTTTAGTGAATTTCCTACGGAAAAGTGAACAATTAGCTTGATCACGGTGAAACTTAAGCCTGGGACCACCATAGCAGTTCCTAACATGACCCCCTGACACACGTTTTGGGGGGTGGTTAAAAATTATAGATACCTGTTTGCACTCTAGCGGTCACATTTTTTGTCCGATTCACTTCAAATTAGGTGGGGACATTCCTTTCTATAATCAGTTGGACAAATTCGTTGGGAAAAACAATCGTAAAACTTTAACCACTTTTTTAGGAATTTTAATCCTTCAAATTTTGGGTTTTTGTTCTTGGACACTTCTGTAATACGTTTAACAAAGATAATGAGTAACTTTTTGTAAGAACTCACTCGCTTGCATTTGATGAGTCTTGGCTGCTTGTTCCAAGATATTTTGTTGCCTCGCTAATTGTTCTATTATTTCTTCTAGTCGTTGCCGTTGGTCTTGTTCATGCTGCAACATCTTCTGCCACTTCTGACCCTGAGACTGGGCTAGTTCAAGGAACTCCGAGCAAGCCTGGCGACAGTCAAGAAATGTAAAAATCAATCAAAATATTTGTAGGCCTACAATTTTTGACTAACTCGTAATAATATGCTAGCACTTGAATATATATGTTAGAATATCAATCAATTTTCTGAAAGACATTACAGAAATAAAAATGAAATATTTCTCCTAATGAAATATTAATTATTGTATATTTTAGACCGGCGTAGTGTCGCCCATGCTTCATAATACACATCTCTATTGATACGGCTGCATTTCGTATCTTGCAACGTATCTCAGGTCGCGCATGCGCTCTGAGCCTATAGCGACCTCGTACTCAGATGACAGTGCTGTTCTTCTGCCTACTGCCGCAGCTTTCGGTTTGAACTGTCCGTATCTTGCGTAATAGTCCTCGGGATACTTGCTACGCCATCTGACGGCATCGCTCCAACGATGCTACGTCAGTGTGAAGGAGCCTTAAGATTTCCCTTCTCAATACTAAGTAAGAATGAAAGTGGTACATTGTTGTAGAACAATTACCATTAAACATTACTAATACAGTCATGTAAACTTGATGAGACTGAGGAGGACTGACTCAATCGATGATTTTGAAGCCATTGACATCAAACCCTGATATTTTTCATATATTTATTTTACTTATCATACTACAATAAATTGCTTATTATTCATAGTATTCAGTTTTGACTTTGTCTATATACCTGAATAGTGTCGATGCCAATAAATTATTCATTACTGCTTTATGTTCAAGTTAGGTTAGTCTAGTTGGAAATATATATTCAATGGCAAGATCCATCCCGACTCCAGACATCTAATGGTATCAATGGTAATGTCATCAATACAGTCTACTCTTGATAATCCTATAGATAATGGACCAGGCCCTTGTCGGATTATCAAATACTATGGATTACCAAGCGTACCATTAATACCCCCGTCGCAGCAAACCTGCATACTCAGCGAATTTCCAATGAATATATAACATAACACATTAACACTTAACAGGATTCATAAGAAATATATTCACAAACAAGCGATATTTAAAATATTAATTATTCTCCATAAGAATAACATTGGGGATGAGTTCGCAGGTTTGCTGCAACAAGGAACACAAAATAATAGGTTTTTATGCAAATATTATTAGAACTCATCTAATTATAGCCACATACCAAGTTTCATTCATATACATTTATAAGTAAGCGATATATAACATTTTAATTATTCTCCATAAGAATAACATGGGGACCGATTACCTAGGTTTGCTGCTACGGGAACCATACGTGAAAATTTTGTATTTTGGGCAAACAACGATAAACCCCAACCAGATGAAGCCAAATTTTGTCAGTTTATGTTCATAAATAAGCGAGATATACAATTTTTATTTTTCTCCATAAGAATAACATTAGACAACGTACTGTGTATAGCACTTTCAATATCTCAGGAACAAATTGACGTAGAGCAATGATCAAAATACCAAATTGTTTGGTTTTTTATGCTGAATTAAATGGTAACAATTAAAATTTGATTTAAATAAAAATTACATGTGGAAACCCCAAAAAACTCATTTTTGGTGTACAAAACCCCCCAAAAACCCCCCTTTGGATGGTGCGATTTGTCTGGTTTTCGAAATCATTCAAATAAATGGTGCTTTACACATTTGTACCAAATTTCATTAAGATCGGACCTTTTTTACGAGAGTTATCGTGCTTACAGACATATATATATATATATATATATATATATATATATATATATATAATATATATAAATATAATATATAATATATATATATATATAAATATAATATATAAATATATATAAATTTAAATATAATATATATAATATAATATATATATATATATACATATATAAAAATTTGAACGAATGGTGTTTTTGGCATCTGGGGACCTCAAAATGAAAAGTTATCATGGTCTCGGGGTTAAGTCTTACCAAGAGACCTACGGTAATAGCTTCTTCCCTATAGGGGAAATTCGCTAAAACAATGCTATATCCAACTAAAATCAAAATACTGTATGGTAATGAGTTGATAACAATGTAAATTTCAACAAAGGTTTATTTGACTTTACAGGGTTGCTACCAAAGGTGCATTTAAAAATTCATGCATAATCAAGAATGCAAAGCTAAAGTCAGCGGGAATCGAGAACGCAATGCTAACGTCACTGGCAATCGAGAACACATCGCCAACACCGCCGACAGTCAAGAACACTTATATTATGTCCCTGGCAATCAAGAATGTATCGCTAATCAAGCCAACTTCTCAATACGTGTCACGTAGTCGGCGACAGTTGCAACCTGAAATTCCCAGTTCAGCCAAAAATTCCTGCATAATCCACACATATTTTCCCGGTTTTCCCGGTCGGTGGCAACCCTGCTTTTTTATAAATTCACGGTTAAAAACAAAAATTGATTTAGAAAACCATTTCTGTGCACAAGCATTCACGTTTTGATGGGAATTCCCCACCTCTTTCCAACCGTAGTTCGCTCTCTCTCTCGCACTCACGGGAGATATGACGGACGCGGCCGGACTATCAAGATTACTGTACAAACTTACATTGATCATAGCGTTAGATGAGATCCTGAAGAGGGTTGCTCGCTCGTTGATAGCCTTCATCTTGGTGGTGACGTCCTGCGCGTTGTCGTGGGACTCCAGCTCGGACAGGGAGCGCTGCAGAGCTGTCCCGTGCCGGTTGATGAGCTCGTTGTATGTCTGAAGGTCCTCCAGTCTGCTGTTGAGCGACTTGATCGCGCCTTCCATCTCTCGCTTGTGAGCCTGGTCAAACTCTACATCTTCTTCATCTTCTGTAACAAGTGCATCACTATAATAAATGAAAATTTTTATTATCACATTACGTTACAGTTTTCCTGCGGGTAATAAAGAGTTATAGATTTAAACTCGTTTCGCTCGCTGAAGGCTCCCCCAAGACCCTCGCTTGGGGTCACTCCAGTTGTTATTTTAACTCAATGCCCCTTCTGGTTGGCCTGGTTGACCTGCTCTGCCCTCTAACTGGCCAACTCCATTGACAGGGTATTCGTATACAACAGCCAGAGACCACATTCTCAGGTCAGGGGCCAAACCCGAACGTTCCGTCCCTAGCAGCTGCAAATGGAGGAACCAAACGTGAAAAGGGAAGCTTGTCATAATGGACACCAAAAGGCTTACCATGTGTTATGACAACTTCATTTGCTGTACCCAATGTCAGCCTCCAAACTGGTATAGACCTTTCTTGTATTCAATGAATTTTAAGGCACAATGTAATTTTATATTTTTAAAATATGTCAAACAATAAAATATATACTGACCATAAACATTGAATAATTCAAAACTTAAACAAATCTTTAAGCATCATGTTTAGCTTTCCCAGGACAACGTTAAAACTGATCTATACCAGTTTTGAGGCCGATATTAGGTACAGCAAATGAAGTTGTCATTACATATGGTAATTCTTTTGGCTGTCCATTATGACAAGCTTCCCTTTCACCTTTGGTTCCCCCATTTGCAGCGGCTGGGGACGGAAACTCCAGGTTTGGTCCCCAACCTGAGAATGTTGTTCCTGGGGTGTTGTACACGGATACCCTTTGTCAGTTGAGTTGGCCAGTTGGAGGGCAAAGCGGAGCCTGTTTGAGCCTAATCACAGCTGCCACAGGAGCATGGGAGTTGGCTGTCTAAAGGTCAATTTGGCTGCCTGTCCCATCCCACCCTTTCCTTTCCTACTATATCCTATCCTTCCGGTAACCTGCGCAAAATTCCCACTTGTGGAAGACGTGCCTAGCAGCTTAGCTGGGGTTTCCTAATCCAACAATAACAACACCATGTTTAGCTTAAATTGAACTTGTGAAGTAAGAAAATTGGTAAAATTAGTATTGGACCTACCAGATTCCATGGCTCGTATAGCCTTAGCCTTGGCCAGCTCCAGTGCCGTGACCCACCGCTGTCTCTCCACCTCGTTAGCCGCTTTGATGTGGAATGTCTGTGTGCCGCCGTTGGAGATGACGAACGTACAAGAGTCCACGGTGTGTATGAGGGCCCCGTGGAGGCTAATGGTGCCTCGGCAAGTGTGGGCCATCTCAGCCTGGTTCCTAGCAAATACAATTATTAACTAGATTTCAGATATTGCACTCGGCTTCGTTTTTATGTTTGGATAGAACAGCAGATTTATCTCAATGGAAGTCCGCTGTTGATAGTTAAATACAAAGTCACATTTTTTAAGAGATGTTCTGTGTTCACAAAATACTTTATCGGTCACAAAAAGGCCAGTAAAAACTGAGAATATCACTAGAGGACTTCTGCGGGGCAAACACACTTTAGTTTAGGCTGTAAACATTATGAATAGGACAGATTTGTGTCACGATATTGTATACAAAACGATGACTGTTTTGATTTAGGCTTGCTGGGATTGGTTTGGTAAACAAAATTCGGTAGGAGAGCGTTACTGTGAATAGAGTTCAAAATCAAGTGTGATATAATTCACTGAACTCAGTAGCCTTAATGACTCTCTAATTTTAATTTTCTACCAATATTTGGGATGGTAATAAAGAGTTTAGTAATACTGTACAAAAAATAATTGACTTGTGTTTCAACTACTATACTCTGATTGTTACGGGAGTGCGGCTGGCAGAAGGGTGGGCTCTACTCACACACACGCATGCCTCACACATACAGACGCAGGGGATTAGGACGGACCACTGACCTGCCGTCTGAGTCATCACTGGCTCACAGAAATTTGACTATCAATTTTTTTTAATTTTACCTTCGTTGTAAAATCTATTAATGCTTTTGACTTTAGCTCAAAATGATAAGTAAAATGATACCAAACAATATATATTTTGCTTAAAAAATGTAGAAGTTACGAACATTTCAATACTAGAAGTTACGAATATTTTCATATATTAACTATCATAACCGCGGGATTCCTTTCACAAAGGACTTGAGAAAACCTGAGGTCTATCAACTTGTATACGTCTCAATAAACCGCCGATGCCAACCTATGAAATCGACGATAAGGTTGCCAACGACGATAAACGTTTCTAACCAATCTGACTTTTTATTATCCCCATTCAGTAAACTATTTTTTGTCATAATCATTTCGTGTTTGGACTCATTTTTCATGGAATTAAACAACAAATTTAGTGACACAAAGCTTTTTACTGTATATCTAACTTGAAATGAATTGCGATTTTGAGGTATCATACAGCAGGTGTTATATTTCTAGGTAGTGAAGGGGATTGGGGCTTTCAGGCAATTAGGACGGTGGTGAGTGTGCGTCAGTGTGCGTGCGTGAGTTGGGTCCCTCGCAGGTAGAGCGGAGCTCCAGCCGCACTCCCTTAACAATCAGACTATAACAGTGGCCCACAAATGTTCATCAGTTATTCTGACTTATGAAGAAACACTGTCTTATACCTCGGTTCAGCCCATACTAAATTATGGTGCGATTAAGTTAGGGAAGTGCAGATGATGTTGTCATTTACCCTCTAGAAATGACTCAAAAATAAATCTTAAACGTAATTTTTTTAGCAAAGTAGATACACAACAGCCGATCTTTTAAATTATGCAAATGCATTTGATATAAGACGGTCGTATGCTAAAGCGGCAACCGTAAAGCTGATAAAACATCCTGGCAATATGATTAAAGCTACTCACAATACTTTACTAGGAAACAAAATAAATGACTCCTGGTGAATACTGCTAAATGTTAACGACATCCTTTGGTGCATTGGAATATAACTGGTCACTGAATTAAACAAAAATTCTAGTTTAAAAAACGAGTTCGCACGCAGCACGCTGACGTGAGGGAAGTGAATCTCCACATGACAAACTTTAAAAACTCAAAACCAATATAAAAACATACATTTATTCCAATTTTTAATGTAATCTGAAAACATTGATTTTTTGGCTGTTCTGATGCTCCTGGTTTCATTTACCTGCAATGCTGGGAATACAATTTTGCACATTATAAGGTTAGGAGAAGGTCCAGTCAGGCTTCAAAGTAGGCGTGAGGTTGCTGGGGATGATAAAAGTACTCTAACAAAGGAGTAACGGGCTTTTCTAGTGTAAAACCCCCATAAAATAACGTACTGTGTTTAGTCGAAACACATTTTCTTTAATAAATCGGTAAATGTATTGCTAGAATGACGAGGGAGGGCTTAAAACTTTCGCCTCACTAATTCCCATCTTTTCTCATGCATTAATTTTACATTTGGGGCTTTTCTGACCCTTTTTGGGCCCAAAAACTCAAAATTTGAAAGATTAATCCCCAAAGAAGGGGTTTAGATTTTTCCGGTTGTTTTGCCCAACGAACTTGTCCAATTGATTATAGAAAGGAACGTCCCTACCAAATTTGAAGTAAATCGGACAAAAAATGTGACCGCTAGAGTGCAAACACAAATATATATATATATATATATATATATATATAGATATATGTGTGTTTGCACTCTAGCGGTCGCATTTTTTGTTTATTGTATATATATGTGTGTCTATATATATATATATATATATATATATATATAAATATATAATATATAAATATAATAATATATATATAATATATATAATATATATATAATAATATATATATAATTGTATACATATATACAATTTTGAACGACCTCCCAAAACGTGTTCAGAGGATCACGTTAGGCTATGGTGGTCCTGAGCTTAAGTTTTACCGTGCGGGTCATGCTAATAGTTCACTTTCCAAAGGAAATTCACTAATAATAAAAGGCTTTGAGTTGGGGTGGCCAAACGTCCCACCACATCACAGTTTTAAGGGCGCCCCGTCAGTTTACGAAAAGTCCTGTTTTGTTGCTAAGGAATACAAAACAGGCAGAATGAAGATCGTTTGAAAAACATTTGGCTTAAATTCTCCTCTCCTCATTGCAGGATATTTGCTACCTAAAAAAAGGACATCAGCTGGAGTGCCAAAGGTTTACGAAAGGCTCATTGTCCCGTTTTAGACCATTTCATTTATGGGCACCCTACTGACAGTTGGGAGTGTTACTGACTGGACAAAACCTGGGCACTAAAAAAACTCACAACATAATGTCTACTACTTTTATTAAGAAATGAATTACCTAGGTAAATCATCACATTTTACTTGTCAAAATTATTATTTGAACTACCAAATTAATTTTTAGTTATTTAAAAATAATTATAAGTTAGGTTATAATAATATGTATAGAATATAGTTTTAATTAGCCTATGTTATGTTATCTTAAGTAGTTTTTCAATGTATGTTATCCTATACTCTAATAATAGTAAAGTTTGCTTGCTTGCTTGCGACACTGATCTCAAAAACGGCTCCAACGATTTCCTTCAAATGTTCAAAATAACCAATTTATGGGATAAAAATAAGTTCTAAACAGGCCTCACCCCAGGAAAAATAAAATAATGCAAAAAAAACTAAAATGAAAAGTTAAAAAAAATTAACATTGGGCTTATGGAGTTTCAAATCAAAACAAAAGAATTGTAACAGCTGTTCATAATCAACCAGGGAACTGTCAAAGTAATACTCATGTTGTTTATGATTATTAACATGTGGTTTCCTGAAAACAGAGATTAAAAGATTTTAGTGAAGATTACATATACAGAGTAGTAAAATAAATCAAAGGGACATTGAGCTATAAATGACAACTGGAGTGACCTTACAAATATAGAAAAGAAGCAAGTTAGTTATACAAATCTGATTATCAGTAGGGGGAAGTGGTGAGATATTACTCCAAGTCATCTAATATTGACAATTTCTTTTACATCATGGAGAGAGTGTTGAGTCACATTAATCGGTTGAATAAGCAATCAGTTATAAGTGGTGATTTCAACTTGAATTTTCTTAGTTATGATAAAGACACTGTAGACTTTGTAAACCTCTGCAGTACGTTCAGATTAAAAATGACAGTGTTTGAGCTTACTCGAGGCACCAGATGTCTGGACAATGTGTTTACTTCTTTGGAAAATAATTGTACGACCACTGTAGTCAACAAACATGTTTGCGACCATCTTGGTCAGGTTTTTACAATTGTTGTTGAGGGTGAGCTGGATAATTTTTCTAAAGAAAATTTTAAAACCGTGACAAAGATAACTGAGGTAGGTATAAGAGAATTAAAATACTATTTAAAGAGAGAATGTTGGGAGGATGTATTTATGACAAATGATGTTATTGTTAGCTTTAGGGCCTAGTACTTTTGTAAATATTTTGAAACATTATTTTAGTTTATGTTTTGTAAGCAATGTAAAAAATGTCAAAATAAAAAATAATAAGGCCCGCACAAAGTGAAATTGGTACAATACAGAGTTACAAAAACGTAAAGAAAGTACTCAACTATTTTTTCAAAAGCAACAAATATTGCTTGGTACAATGATGAGTACAAAAAATTAAAAATCATGTACAGACGTAAGATTAAAAAACCTAAAAAACAGGCAAATGTTAGCTTTATTGACAATACCAAAAATAAAACAAAAGCACGATGGAGCATTGTAAATAAATATAAAAAAGGAACTGGAAGTAGGAATGTATATTATCATCTTAAGCCGGACAAATTTAATGATTTCTTTATAAACATTGCTAAAGATTCAATTATTCCTAGTCTTAATGTAGATGTAAATAGTGATTGTAATTTTAGTTATTATTTAAGTAACAAAATTGTACCTGATAAAATTAGCGATTTTAGTTTTAGATGTGTAACAGAAAACGATATTGTAGAGCTGATAAAGGCAACTAGCTCCTAAAAAGAGTATGAATAATTTTGGATTAACAAATGCTCTGGTTAAAGAAACTATAACTTGTTTTGTTTCTCCATTAACAGTTTTAATTAATAATTGTCTAAGCATGGGTATATTTCCTGATATTTTAAAAATCACTAAAGTTCATCCGATTTATAAAAAAGGTAAAAGAGATGAAATAGGAAACTACAGGCCTGCTGCCATTGTACCAGTTCTGTCTAAAGTAGTTGAAATAATTGTTGGTAAACAATTGATGCAACATTTAGAAATTAAAGGTTTACTTTGCGAAGAACAGGATTGCCAAAAAGGATTGGCTACAACTCATGCTATTTTATCTTTAGTTGATAAGTTTCTTGACTGTTATGAAAAGAAGGATTTTGCTGCAATAACCTCCTGTGATCTTAGTAAAGCCTTTGATCGAGAATCTCATAAAATACTGTTACAAAAATTAGAACATCACAATATTAAAGGGGCTGCTTTAGCTTCAATTGACTCTTATCTGCAAAATAGGTCTCAGTATATAGTTTTGGAAACAGAAATATCTCACTGTAAACCTGTAACCTGTGGAGTCCCGCAAGGCTCCGTTCTTGGGCCTTTGCTGTTTTTGGTGGTAGTCAATGATTTAAGTGTGAATATCCCTGCAAATATTGTTTTATATGCAGATGATACTACCGTAATTACTAGAAATAAAGACTATAATAAACTCCTAGAAGACAGTAAAATAAATCAAAATTTTGTAGAGAACTGGCTTATTGCTAAAAACTTACTTTTAAATAATGATAAGACAACTACAGTTGTATTTAGCCTTAGAGAAAATCCTAATATGCTAAAAGACAATCTGTGTCCAAAATCTTTAGGACTAACTTTTGATCCAACTCTAAACTGGCTCCAACATGTTATTGGGGTAAAAAACAAAAGTTCTTGCATATTTGCAATAAAACGTTTACGTGGTGAATTAGACCAGGATGCTCTTATACAGGCATACTTTGTACTTTTCCATTGCCATTTAAGTTATGGTTTAATGGCTTGGGGGTCATCTCCTCATGCAAAAGAAGTATTTACTATGGAAAAGAAAGCTTTTAGAGTTATAGCAGGAGTAAACAAGTATTCTAGTTGTAGAGAACTCTTCACAAATTTTAAAATATTAACTTTGTTTTCTTTATATATTCAACAATATCTGATTTACCTTAAAACTAATTTTAATAAAGTGAATTATAGAAGAGATCTGCACAGTTATAACACCAGATTTTGTAGTAAGTAATATTGATCTGCCTCATGTTAGACTAGCAAGGCTGATAGAAGCCCTTTGATAATGGCTATTAAGTTTTATAATAAGTTACCGTTAGATATTAGACTACTTAGTGACAAGGATTTTAAAGTTAAACTTAATTATTTTCTCTGTAAAGAATCTTTCTACTCTGCGGAAGAATATGTGACCAAAGTTTGGACTATGAAGGACTTTTAGTTTATGTATTAAAATGGATGTGACTTGCCAATGTATTTGCATGAAATATTTTCTGGCTGAATAAATTTCTTATTCTTATTCTTATCTAAACAAACTGACTGGTCTTACCCCGAGCAAAGCTCGGCCCCCCAGGTACTTTTGTTAAATATATGATACATTTTATTTTAGATTAACGTAGTTTTGTTAGTAAATGGCTAATGGAACGTTTGTTTTTAGTTGAAAAGTGAATCGACTACCTAAGTTCTCAAAATTCGCATCAATAAAACACTGAAAAAGACTCATCCCTACACCCCACATAAGACTTGCCTCATGGGGGAATATTCAAGTATACAGGACTGAAAAATATCCAGTATTAATTGTTAGAATAAATACGTTTTGAATTTGAAATTTGAATTTTTTTGTTATAGGATATGAATTTTTGATTTTCAAAACTATGACTAAATGTCAATGTAGGCTATATGTTTAAGTAACAAGATAGGTATTAAAATACGGTACACAACCAAAAATAATTCAGCTGAATACCTTTCTACTAGGCCTTAAAAGTCTAATTCTGCTTTCACCAAACTCAATTTTTCTGGATTGGTTTTGTTTCAACACCAACTTATAGCCTGTTTTGTTGCTAAGGAATACAGGCTATACCCCCTTACAACTTATAGCCTAAATAAAAAGTTAAAGGAAAACAGTTATAAGACTCAATATACTAAAATATAATGCTTGCTTATAGCTACAACTCCTCGTAACCCTTAATAGAAAATGCTACTAAATACAGAGGTTACACTTTAACTAGCTGTCAATCGAAAATGACAGTTAGTTGACATTTCAGTGGAGTGACTTCCATGCAGTGAACATTGGTGGCAGTGTCATATTTATACTGTTCTCTAACATTTTACAAAATCAAATGCAAACTGCCGGGTTTCATCATAACTTTGATCCTATTCAGCATTAATGTTTTTGCTGTGCAAACATATTTGCTGCGAGCACATCTCTAGTTACATCTTATGATAGCAGATTTATTCTACATCATGTTACAAGATGCAAAGTAGAATGCATATATCAGCTCTCCTTTGCCTTTGTCATTGACTGGAACTACACTAACATCAGTGTTTGCCTTGTCATTAGTAGTTGTTTTGGAGGCTATAACAAAAACATTACTTCTGGATTATCATTATGACATAATCATATTCCTTCATTACTGATCCATCGAGGTAACTTATGGAATTTAATTTAGCCAGGACACCAAAATACTAGTTTATGAAAATAATTTTTTTGTCACAAACTTTCAGTTTACAAACATTATATGACAGACACACATAAAAATACAAGCAAGTACACATAATAATAGTACGTACATTTACAGATATTTTAACATTAACTTTGCAAATACCTTATACCAACACATAAAAAAACCAATTAAACATTTAGTTTGTAAAAAATAAATTAGGAGCCTCCTAGCCATATTGAGGCTCCGTCACAAGAAAACTAAATACAGTAGTAATATGGCTACTAAACGGTTTAGTTACAAAAGTATTACCTTATTAAAATAAGTTTATATACATATATATAAATATATATACTGTATAATAACTTTCAATTTACAAGCAAGTACCTATGAGACAACTATAATATAATAAATAACATCACTAGCCTACTTAACAATAACTTATATATATATAAGTAAAATTTAACTCTATTTCCAGTAAACCTGTTAAGATAAAATAAATTAAACAACAATCTGAAACAAGTAATCAATGCTTTGTTGAGTCATTAACCAAAATTTTAGGTTCTTACAATACTGAGAATAAGTGTTTCTATAAACAATATAGCATGAAGAAAGATTAAAAAAGCCTCATGTAAAAAGGTGAGACTAACATAAGAATTTATTTCTATTTCTTATGCTTACTAACAATCATATTTTCTTGTGGATATATAATGCAGTAATTTTCACATTTTAAACATTTTTAAATAGCTTAAAAACAAATTTAAATTAATAATTATAATTTCATCAAATGGAAAATTTCCCTTCGGTAGGCCCCCACAAAAAAGTTCACATCTCCTGAACTATTGGAGTTAATTTTAAAAAAAAAACTTTTTAACCAGCAGATTTGGAGCTATAACACACAGTGTGTAAGTTGATAATCCAAATCATACAATTTTTCAAAGAAAAAAAAACATTAGAGGTCAAGGAGGCCTTCAATTTGGTAATGTTTCAAACTGGTCCCATTTCATATAGGTAACGCTTCGTGAGAATATGAAATTAAAATCATTCAAATTGGTAACGAAGACTGCCATCTTACCCCCATACGCATCAGAAGAACCACCTCTTCCTCTCCCTTCTGAGAAATAGGCATGGAATCCCAGGGAAGTTCTATCATTTCTTGCTACAGCGACAATTGTCTACAACAACCCGGCCCAAAAAACAGCGCGCTGCGGCCGTCAGGTTAGGTTAGTTAAATTACCACGACATTGATTCACAAGCAATATGCTATACAAACGAATACCTCCACACTACATTTCAAATAGTTACATTACCGGTAATCAAATTCCCCATAATGGAAATTAGCTTGTTTCAATTTATTTGGGTTGGCACACCTGTTTCCTGCCGTATATGTTAGTCCCGCCCTAGAATGTATTTATCTACCTCCAAAACGATCAACCAATAGCATCACAGCGACTGATATAAGGGCGTGGTTGGCATTATATCGCGTAGTTGTTACGGTACCAACTTGAATGATCCTCACATCGTTCAGGTAAGTAAAATTACTAGTTTGAAATTTTACCAGATTGAGGGGATCCCAGAGGTCAGTATAGTCAATATCATTTAATTTGTTTTTATTGGCAAAAGATAATTTGTACTGAGCTTTAGAAAATAATTGGATAAATTTAATATTCATTAGGAATAAAAAGAAAGAAAGACCACAATATAATTAATTAAAATGCTAATCATTGAAAAAGAATAGATTAGATAAATATACTGGTATTACTAAAAAGACAAGATACATATTGTCTAGCAATGACAGCAGATTTAAATAACATAACATTAGAATACTGATGAGTCAAAAACGCCAATAAAGGTCAATAATATCAGGCTTAGAGCTGTGAGATTTCACTTGCAAGAATAATTGGAGTTTAAAAAATTCCAAGTAACAAGGTAAGATTTTTCCATGATGCTGTGACCTTAGAAGAGTTGAGATGTAAACTGTGGATGGGTTTGGCAAACAATACAATAGACCTCTTGCCAGCAGGAACTCTGAAGTTGATGTGTTTCAAAAGCTAAGGACAACTAAGCTTAGAGTTGACTAGGCGGTTCAAGGAAATAAACCCTGAATCACGAGATTGGAGGTTGAAGAAGTGTGGCTATCTCCTGCGTAGGAACATCAAAGTCTGTAGCCAAATAGAGAACCAGCTAGGCCTAATCACAAGAAACACGATTGAATACTCTAAATTTCGATTTTCAAGTGAGCACAGAGCAATATTCAAGGTAAGGGCGATCCGGGCAGAAAACAAAAATTAAATTGAGAGAGCGCGAGAGTCTATAGATGAGACCCGAGACTCGAACAGCATTATTGCATAGGTTGCGGATATGAATATCCTACTTATGGGATGGGGTAAAGGACACTCCTATATCTATTTTATCTGAAACTCTCTAGGAAATATCTTTCCCTCTTACATGTATTCAAACAAAATGGGGGAAATCTTCTGACTGAATGTTCTTAAAACACATTCATCTAAGTTGAGGCAATGCTATTCTTTATAAACCAATCATTCACAGAGAAATCAGGTCCTCCTAAAGAACAAGTGCATCTTGGACATAAGTAATTTTTTCAGAGCGTCAGGTCATCAGTAAATAGTAAAGTTTGACGGTAAGTCCAGTTACAATAAATATCATTAGACCTCTGAACTTCTAAGGCAAACGTAGTTGTGCCCAGGTGAAAGCCCTTAGGTACTCCAGAGGTGGCCAAAAATTGATAGAATGGAGCTGATCAGAACCACACTTGAAATCTTCTGCCATGGAGGTAACTGGAGAACCACTGAAGTATAGGTCCTCAGAAGCCTTGTTTCTCTGGCTTTCGAACTAGAACATGATGATGCACTTGATCAAACACCTTTGAAAAATTATTTCTGAGACACCTGCAACCTTTCTGCAAATGAATCCCTAAGCGAGACTGGAAGACAGAAATTTCTTGAGGGGGATTTTCCATTCCTGAAACCATGTTGACTGTTGCAGATGAGATTGCTGATTTTAACGTTAATATTATTGAGGCCTCATTTTCATAAATCTCTTCAGACTAACTTTTTTCATCTTCACCTGGCACTGATTCTGCTTTAGATTATTTCTTCCTTATCTCCTGAACAGTAGTATCTTTTAAGGTGCGATTACACTGATAAACTTTGCTGTAGAGATGGTCATGCAACTCGAAAAGATGGTTGTGCAATAAGAAAAAGTTAGCAGTATCCAAAGCTACTTTGATTGTAGATTTCGCCTCTTGATTGCAATAGACTTCCCGTAATATTTCATTCAGTATTTTGTAGTAATGAAGGGAAGAAAATTATCAGTTGAAGCAGTTTTAAATTTTAGAACATGATATTTCCGGTTGTGTATGCAAAATTGGAGATGTGGAGATAAAAGAATTATCATTCTCGCCCCACATGCGAAATGCCTGGAAGTGAAAGTGCATATTTTTGTTCTATCGCAGGGCAGAAAAGATAGCAAGGCTGAAACCTAGCCAAACAAGTCCTTGTTGAATCCGGGAATCTAAGGTTAAAAATAAATACACTAGATAGGTCCACCTTATTTAGGCCTAATAAAATAATTACAGACTTCCAAAATAGGCTATTTTTGTATACAACCATCTGCAGAGCCAAATGTTTGTGTTTATTGCATTTTTGATTAGATGTTTGTTTAAGAAAGATCCAAAATAAGGTGTTTGATAAGAACAAAGATTAGAAGTTGTCAGACGACTAATAAGCCGAGGTTGCTTTGCCCTACGGATGCACTTACTTACCACATTACACTCTAAGTAGGCTAACTCTGATTTTAAAACTGTAGATAGGTTTTTGGCCAGCCTAGGAAAAACCTGGACCACACACAAAATACCATTTAACTAAGCCAGTTTTTGCATTTCAACTGATAAAAATTAACAGAAAAAACTAGGCTGATATTCAGATTGCACTGACAAGGGTAGACCTAGGACATACTAGATATTATATTTTCATCCTCATAAGAAAACGATAAGGCCGATACAACTCGTCAACTAGTGTTAATTATGTAAAAAAACGGAAAAACAATCCATAACGAAATTCAACACTAACCTGTAATAAGAAAGCAATCCATTTGACAAGACAAACCATCTTCTTTGATAACCTTTAATGTAATTGGTCCACTTCATAAGCCATCCTTTCATTTCTACATCCTGGCGAGGTCTATTTTCCGACATGGCAATTTTTCTCTACTCCTTATAAATATATCAAACTATTAATGTGTTTAAAAAAGTACGCCATAATACTGTATGAAACATAATAGACTGGAATGGATTATATTTTGATAAACTAATACTGATGTCCACCTGAGCAATCTGACAAGTGACAAACGAAAAACCAAGCAGAATAAGCAGACAGCAAAATCATCACATTTAAAGTTTTTTACATAGGAATTAGACAGACTTCGAAGAAATCTAAGTTCACTCATAAACATAGTACTTGTGGTTATACTATGCTTACGAATCATAACCCAGCCAAATGCCAACAAGCTTGTAGTTTTAAGATATTTTATTAAGCACAAAGACATTGTTATGGTTATTTAAATACTGGATATATAATAGAAATTTTAAAGGAAATAAAATTTGTGCGAGGCTTTACTTCGCTTTATAAAAGTTAACATTTCATTAAATGCAGTGCCGGATTTAGAAGCTGTGGGTCCCTATGCTCAACCAGTGGTGAGGGCCCTTGTTACCGTTCAGATTCAAGTTGGGGACTTTTATTGTTTTGCTTGTATCAGGCTTTTGCATGTGGTTCTGTGTGGTGCAGGCCCCTAAGCACGCGCCTTTGTAGCCTATGATTAAATCCGGCCCTGATTAAATGGCAAGTTTTACAAAATTTGTACTTTAAATTTCAGCAGCATTTGCGACGTTCTGTAATTAGTTTGTCAATTTATATAAAAAGGCAAGGCCATGCACGCAGAGGTAGTGTGACAATACTGTCCCCGTACTCGGGCTTATTATAGCTAAGGGTATGGAATAGGATTTGTGATTATGAGGTAGGGTGACAACGATAAGGCCACCTGACTCCCCCCTACCCAAAACGTACAGCCAATAAATACTTTCAGTTTCTCCCTTTGCAGGGCCGGATTTAGGAACTGTAGGTCCCTAGGCGCACCGGTGGTGCGGGCCCTCGACTGCAAGAGTCGACAACCTGGTGTTTTTTGTTTATTTGTTTGAGGCTTTTGTATGTGACATTTGTGTGTTGCGGGCCTAAGACCGGGGTTGACACGAGCGCTTTGCAGCGGTGTTGCAGCAGTGTCAGTTCACACCTAGCGCTAGTTTGGGCCTCAACGCGGCGTTCGTTCCCTGTTCACCACTCTGTCTTTAGTTCACAACAGATGTGTACACAAGCAAACGCTTTGTTTTTGTCTTCTTTGTTTATAATTACTTCCTGAAGACCCCAATGTATTTACCCCAATGATTTCGCCGTCGTGTCAGTCTTGATAAAGGTCAGTATTATTTCACAGCTTATTGTATATGTAATCTGTTTAGAAAATCAGCAATTATTAGGTTTGTTTTTATAAAGCTCTTTAATAGTTTTAAAATTATTACCAATGTCTAAATTTATCTGGAACTACCATCCAGTAAATATATGTATTATTCTGATGTAATTAATAAAAGAAGTAGAATTTAGTCGTGTAAAGAAACTAGTGAAAAAATGAAATGCCTTCAAGTAAATAATTAAAATATGAATAAATCAAATATTAAGTTTATTGACAGTCTAATTTTTCCAATCACTTTACAATACGGAACATATGTACTGAATAACGAGTTCGCACGCAGCACGCTGACGTGAGGGAAGTGAATTTCCAAATAAAAACTTTTAAAACTCAAAATCAGTGCAAAAACATACATTTGTCCAATTTTAATTGAAATCTGAAAACCTTGATTTTTTGGCTGTTCTGATACTCCTGGTTTCATTTACTTGCAAAGCTGGGAATACAATTTTGCCCAATATAAGGTTAGGAGAAGGTCCAGACAGGCTTGAAAGTAGGTGTGAGGTTGCTGGGGATGATAAAAGTACTCTAACAAAGGAATAACAGGCTTTTCTCGTGTAAAACCCCCATAAGACAACGTACTGTGTTTAGTCAATACACATTTTCTTTAATAACTCGGTAAATATTTATGCTAGAATGACGAGATAGGGCTTAAAACTTTCGCCTCTCTAATTCCCATCTTTTTACATGCATTTATTTTATATCTGGGGCTTTTATGACCATTTTGGGCCCAAAAACTCGAAATTTGAAAGATTAATCCCCCAAAAAAGGGGTTTAGAGTTTTCCGATTGTTTTGCCCAACGAACTTGTCCAACTGATTACAGAAAGGAACGTCCCTACCAAATTTGAAGTAAATCGGGCAAAAATTGCGACCGCTAGAGTGCAAACACATATATATATATATAAAATTTTGAACGACCCCCCAAAACGTGTTCAGGGGGTCACGTTAGGAACTTCTATGGTGGTCCCGGGCTTAAGTTTCACCGTGCGGGTCATGCTAATAGTTCACTTTCCATAGGAAATTCACTAATAATATCAGTTGAGGGATAAATACAAAAACTATTCGGGCAAAATTCCACTGTGGGAATGACAGACTGAACGCGTGCACCTCAGGGGCTGATCCAGAGGTCATGTTTGGGGGGGGGCGGTCACCGAAAGTTACCCCTCCCCCTCTCCGTGGGTGGTCCCTGGCACCCCCATTATTTTTGTAATTATATGAAATTATACAATGAATGAAAGTAAGTTAACGTCATATATAAATAACCTTGTACTAAAGAAAAAACAATCATAACTTTATAAACAAGATAAGCAAAAATGAACTTTATTTCTGCTGCCGTAAATACAAATAAAAAATATTTAGGCATTACACTTTTTTCTACGTCGCTTGTAGGCGTTTAAGAACAAGTAAGATGTCTAAATCTAAATAAAAAAATTATTTTAGTAGTTACCCACGCGAAAAACTATTTACAAAACGTATTTGAAATCTGTAATACTGAACTATGCTACGCGAAGATACAATGAGGAATGAGGCTGGAAGCCAAGGTCAACGACTCAAAAAATGAAAATGTACCACATTTTTACAAAATAAAATTCTTGCGTATGAGCTTCCGTTTGCATGCAATTTAATCTTTGTTTTCTCTTATTTAATTACATATAATTCGAGGCACTTTTTGCTTCTAGCCTAGATCCACTGGACATTTATTGCTTAGCAACGGATTACGCGGTTTTACACAAAAATCAAACCTAACCTGTAAACAAAACAGCCGACAGGAAACAACGGTAGGCGGGCGAAATCCAGTTAAAATAATCACCGGACACAAGGGTAGCAACCTTTGCTGTGTTTGTGGCTAAAATCTACCTTCAGGACCATGTTGAACACACTGAGTTTTCGGTCTGCCAACTGCAACAACTTCGCGATACTCGGGAATATCCATATTTTTGTAAGGCGCTTTTAGGTGAAAGACGTGGATCTAAGTAATGTGTTATAGACTAGAATGGGAGTTTAAAATTTCACCTGTCTAATGGTATATATTTTATTCCATTTATCGAACGTTTAGGTGCATTAGTTTGAATTTTAATGTAACAATGTAGATGGGAGCGGCAAAATTTGACTCTCGGAACCGAAAAACGGGGTTTCGGGAGGCTTTTGCTACATACATTTTTATTCTGATTTATTCAAACTTTGATTGTATGCCTGAATAATAAAATAAAACACAATAATTCTTTGGTTTGGCGGGGGGGGGGGGGGGGCGACCGCCCCTCTCTTGCACCTGCGCTACGTCGTTGATGTAATGTTGATATAAACTGTTTCTTGAAAGCTTCTCATCTCTTGTGAAATAACTCCGGTAAATTAAATCGATTCCACTGCCGTTTTCTCACTGAGACAATACATTCATTTGGCATTACAGTTAAAGTTTAAATTGTCCATTATTCAGGTTGGCATCGAAAACGCAAGCGCTCATGCAAAATGAAGCTTCGTTGAGGCATGCAACGCTCGCAATATTGCACTGAATTTGAGGTATAGTCTAAACGAATCGGGGAGAGCGGGGCGATAAAATAGTGTACGCGCCTCGATAACCCTTAAATCTTTGGGAGTTTAACGCACTCTTATCTCTCTATTTAGCTATAGGTGTGTTTAAATAGCTATTAAATACAAATGAACACCTAAAAGGCTCGTTTGCCAAAATTCACCTAAGTTACTTGTGTGTGCTGCTAGAGTTCTGTTCTTCACTGAGAGATCTTAAAACACTGGATGTTTTCATGCTAATAGTGAACAAATTAATATCTATAAGAATAATATTTTGACCTTCCGAGACCTGGGGGGCATAGCCCTAAGGGATTTTTGAAATGTGGATAAGCCTCTCCGGAACTCATATACATTAACCAACTTGATTAACAATTTTTGAATTGGTGGACTTCGTTCACTTGGCCAAGTTTTTAAAAATTAAATGTTAATGTGTCGTATTTGTGCGTGTTCTATGTTTTTAAATATTATGACTCATCCAGAAAGGATGTGTAAGTTTTGACGTATGTAAGCTAAAGATGTGCTCAAGGAGCACAAAACAGCTGTAGTTATGTTTGAACTTCAAAAGGTCAATTGACGCACAGGTAAAATAAACCTATTTTATTACCTCTATTTATGCCAACTATATGGTCAAATAAATTCAATGCCCATAATAATATGGTAACTTTGACGACCGGAGGCAGAGCCCTACAGTAAAACATTGTTACAAATTGTAAAGGCAAGGAGGAAGAGCCCTAACAAGATTTTGTAACTAGAATGAGTTTTACTCTGATCTATTACTTTTGTTCCAAATTCCAGCTCCAGTATTAGAGCAGTTTATGAGATCATTATTGAAGTCCAAAAGGGCGGGAGCCCTTCAAGATTTGTTAAGACCCAGCCTTTTTATACATACCAGTCATTAGGGGAACCACCATACAAAGTTTCAGCTTCATAATCGTTTTAATTGTTATAAGTGTTGTAAGACGTCTTTTATTACATCCCGTTGTAGTTTTTGAGATACAGTGAACACTAAATTATTCACTGAATGGTGTTTAATAATATAGATAGACAGATAGATACGATATTAACTCTTTATGCTTTTTTCTTTTTCACCAATCTACACTCAGTGCTTTTAATATATGTAACAACAGCTGTTTATTAAATTGATATTCTTGAATCACCATTTGATCTAATGCAAATTTTATGTCGATCAAAATAACATGGGACCTTTGACGACCGTTAAAGCAGAGCCCTGAGGGAATTTCACAAAACCGGCCTTGTTGCACATCTACAGCATAACATGAACCAAGTTTCAGCTTCAGTCATTAAACGTTTTTGGATATAAACTGATAATGAGTGAGAGGTATTTGGCTTTATGGGTGTAGTTATGCAATTTTAACATAATATAAATATTTTGCAAGAAAGTTTTTCATTTCAAAATTGGTTTTCATGATCTTCAGAGTGTCTTTTAAAAGGCTCAACCACCGTGAAATGTACCGTATCTTTCAGGTATCCTTCAGGTTCTTCTTATTCTTATTCAAAAAGTGTTGCAAAATAAAATGCGTTGCCCGGTTACTTGTACTGCCGGGCACTGCTATTAAGGCACTTTGAAGGGGTGGTTTAATTTGGAAGGTTTTGCGGCCCCACCTCACTGGTAAACAACTCGGATAATGCAGAGGGGATTATGAACAGAGGATATGAACAACTAAACCATTTCAAAAGATTAAACAAGTGTAAAATGCCTTTATTAAATAACTTCATTATTACATGTGATCAAAATTTGTTTACATCACAAAAATATGGCACTATTACAAGGTTATGTTTACTACTGCCATTTGTCAAAGAAATTTATGAAAGAAAACAGTTCAACAGATTAAGACTGATAACGGACAATACTCCTGGAGTCGAAGACTGACAACGGAAAATACTCCTGGAGTCAAGACTGATAACGTACAATACTACTGGAGTCAAGACTGATAACGTACAATACTCCTGGAGTCAAGACTGATAATGGACAATACTCCTAGAGTCAAGACTGATAACGTACAATACTCCTGGAGTCAAGACTGATAACGTACAATACTCCTGGAGTCAAGACTGATAACGTACAATACTCCTGGAGTCAAGACTGATAACGGACAATACTACTGGAGTCAAGACTGATAACGGACAATACTCCTGGAGTCATGTTTATAAATTACGTGTTAACGTTAATGTTTAAGTAATTTTTATAGAAAAAATCGTAGTTTCCTCTTTTCTGATAGATGTTTTTTATCAGTTTTAGAGGCCAGTTTTTATAAAACTATAAAAAAACTTAAGCATAACCGAATGTGAGATAAGGATAGAAATGTTTCATGGTTTGGTACACCTCATGAACTTTTAACTGTTTTTTAGCTGAAAAATGTTTGGGCAGTGAAAAATACAATGTTAACAGGCATCACTAGCCTTCACATTAACAAGTGACATGGCTAAAATTATAGTTACCATCATTTAAACAACTATCAACACTTTACATTATAATGAAAACCTCTCCAATATGAAGAAACAGTTTAAACACCTACACACCTCTTAACAGTGTAACAATAACCATTTTAACACCCTAACAGTCTCTTTAAATGTGTATCTTATTTATTTAAAGCTCTTAATACTAGTCTTAAAGAGGTTTACAAAGAAATGTACGTTACAGCAATTTGCAACCAACATCTTAAACATAATAAAGCAGATTGTCTCTAAGTTCAATGAGTGAAGTTGTTTAATATGAATTCCTATCAAAAATGAAAACCGAGGACAAAAAAGTGCCCAATAGGATATAAATACTTTCCCAGAACAACAGTGTTGAAAGAAAACTGTAAAAAACCATTCCCACACGCAATTTTGTTTTAATTGTATTGTAATAGTTACAGAGCTTTCAGTATATTACAATCCTCCAAGGATACGAAACAAGACAAGAGTAGGGTGTAATCTTAAAGATGAAACTGGGTTAAATTTTGAAACCATTGTGATGCCAACATTTTATGGAAAACACAAACTGTCCTGCACTGACGACTTGTTATAAACTTATATTAATGAGCTTTAAACTGATGCGATACAGCACCTTTTGACCTTCGATACACACTTGGCTAACATGTTATCAAAGTTACTCCCTTTCATCTCGAATCATTTCACCATGAAACAAGAATAATTATCGCTTCAAAATATATAAATAACAAAAGTTGCCAAAACTCAATTCAGTAGCAAGGCTAACGCATAATGCTTAAGGACAATGACATAAAGCTTCAAATTTTAAGCTTAAACTTCAAAACCATCCAGTTTTAAGGTATTCAAATCACTAGAAAGAGGGTTCTAAAAATAGCCATAGTTAAACAAAAATTGTAGAATGCCCTCCGAACCACTTAAACAAATCCTTGCCAAAAATTATAATCACATTAATCAATTCTTAAACCTATAGAACAGCAAAATTCAAAGCATGTAACTGTGAAAATTACTTGATATCTGATAATAACAATAATCGAGAATAATAATAATCGTACTCAAATGCTACTAACTTAATAATCTACTTGAATATTGTTTTTCCTTAAAGTTAGCTACCTACTGAAAGAGGTCTCTTTTTTCTAACGAAAGTGGCAAAAGAGGGAATACCATTCCATTCACAATACTTATCAAGTTTTTTAGCCATGTTTGTTAAATAACAATTTTCTTAAATTAGCTGTTAAGAGGTGACTTAAACCTACTGACTCTTAAATCTAAGGAACAAAAAACAAACGTCATATAAAAGTATAAAAAACAATTGAACACATAGTGGAGCCACACTTAGAGTCTAGTGGACGAGGAACTGGCACTCACAGTACATATCACAACTGGAAAACAAACAAATATGTATTAGACAAATACTGAGCTTACTGTTCTATAGCAGTGTAGCCATTCATTGGTGAATATGAAATTAAGCTCTGGAAATCAATTCTTAACCCATTGGCTCACAACCCCGAGTATACTCGTGGCCGCCGAAAGTAGCCCGGACGTGCAACCCCGAGTATACTCGGAATAGCACATTTTTATTTTTCTTACTTTTTACATTTTTTATTTTTGTTTATTTGTTGTTTTAATTTGTTTTCATTTTTTGTTTATATGTATTTTTTATGCATATGCCCATACTTGGGGAAACTTAGTCAAATTTAGGAAAAATATGATTTTGGAAAATATGTTATATCTAGGTCAAATATAAATGTATCACTAACATTTTTTATTTTCATGTAAAAAAATAAATAACCGACAAGTACATAATAGTTGTTGGGCTGAAACATAATTTTTTTGTTTTTTCATGTAACTCCTTTTAAAATTAATGTTTTTTATAATATATATATATATATAAAATATTTATCATACATAAATGCTGTCAAAAGTATTTTCTTCTTGTAGATCATTTATTTCTCTAAAGATTAGTAGAAGATTGTTCCGGCCGTGTATCGCGATACGATACATCGCGAATCTTCACAAATATTGTATCGATGCATTGATACGTACCGAAACCGAAAAACAAAGCTACAGGCATTTCGTCACGTTATCTTCAACGATGTCGTCAGAGTTAAAGCGTTTAATGGTCCAAACATATTTATTTATTTGTTTCTGGCATTTTATCCCCAGATATACAGTCTATCCGAAAAAGTCGGATTTATACTGGACCTTATCGAATAACGAAAAAAACCTTCGGATCGGATTCGGATATCCGATCTGATCCGAAACCGAACCGGCTTTTCGGATATCTCTAGCTAACACCTCTAGTTAACATTACTACAGTTGTCCTGCAATGAAACCAACATAAACTATTAAAAAACATTATTTAATTTCCTAGTGAGGGCATAAATACAGTGCTTAATCTTCTATTTTCAAAAGTTTATGCATGTTTCAGTGTGTAACTCAATGCAATTCAATTCAAAATATCTTTATTCGTTTGTAGTAATACATACATACATGAATAGTGTATAACTTCATAACTGAGTAAGAAATGATGATTAAAAAAAAAAAAAACAGTAACAATATAATCCTGGAAAACGTACAACTCTTCAATAGATAACATTCTTTTTGCTACTGAAATAGCGTAACATTTAATAAACAGTAATGATTAATAAACAGGCTTTTAATGATTAATAAACATAGTCAGAATAGTAATAAACTCTTAAGATATTTTGAAGTAAAAAGATAGGTCAGGAAGTTACCATAATTAATGATCCAAAAAATGTAAAATACATTTTGGTTCTATACTGTATATTTTAATCACAATCTGATAAATAGATTGCACAGTTTACGCTAGACTATCTACTTTATTTAATGCATATAGTAACTGGCATTTCATATATAGGTTAGTGAGAAAATATCTTTGGTAGGTTTTTCGTTTCTATCTAAGCGACTTATGATTTTACATTTTACAAGATCCCAGCCATCGGTTTTGTCGCTACTGACCAACACCTTGGCTACCTAGATCACCGGATATTGCCCCTTGTGACTTTTTGTTTGGCGACTAATTAGTTCTATGCTTTTAGTTTGGATTAACTGAAACTATCAAAGAACACTGATTTGTATTTGGAAGCATTTGACAGATTTATGTTAAAAAATACCCCAAGTTAAAGTCATCAAAGTCTCGTGTTGCTCCTTTAAAGGTAAAACAGACAAGACAAAAAGTTCTTTATTGACATGAACACATCAAGTACAGTCATAGTGTCAATAGTTTTTCCTGATCAGTGAGGTGGACTTCCTCTCTCCAAGCATTCTTCAAATGATTGAAGTATAATTATTTTATAAAAATCAGGTACTATAGTTATGATAGTAAAAATATAAATTAGCACAAATTAATCAAAAATAAATGTTTTTTGTGTTGATTGTTGTATACTTACAATCTTTGGCGAGATCGGGAAATTTGTTCTTTAAAACTCCATTTGCTTGTTATCATTGACATCCTTGTGATCTTTGCCTCGCTCCGTGCGATTCTCATTTGAGTCCTATAAAAATAAAACACAACATTTTATTAGAAACCACAGTGTAATGGTGTTTAATCATACTGCTTGTACCATGGCAGGCTCGTGTATCTGACTGTCTTATAATAAAAAGAAAATAGTATAAACCAATATTTTTGCGTGTCTATTTTTAATACAAAGGCATTTTTCAATATTCTTGATGGGGAGTGGGCCCAAAATACTAATCTTGTTACTATCTAAATTAAAAATTTTCTTATAATAGCGGCCAAATAAATTGACAGTTGGACTGTAGCCAAAAGCATGGCTGTACACTGTCACTGTTGCCATAGAAAATATCACTTGAATGTTATTCCAATCAGCTGGTGTGGATTTTGCACAATGCAGAACTTCTACTATTGGCTAATCTCGGTTAATAGCCCGGTAAACCACGCCCTAACTGGCAATTTATTTGGCTGCTATTATAGAAAGCATTACTATGGCAGCTGTTTCGAGTTTTAAACCATCCAAACATTTTCAAGATTTTTGCTAGGAATCAATCTGACAAAAAAACCTCAGATTATGAAGTGACCACCCTGACTACTTATACACTACTCAGCCAATTATGCTTTAACAAATTATCCAACAACTCCAAAGACTACATATTAGAAACTGAGCTCCATATTAACGATTAACAATTTTGACCAGATCACAATTACAAATGAGCCACTTATACTACCCACTGTTTGTAACAACATACAAATTAATCTTATAGATCTTAATAAAAAATGTCGCGGACAGTCGTGACTACATTTTGTAAAGTTTCCTCAACGATAGCTCTCACACTCACATGGCTAATGTCGCCAACTATCGGGAACGTATCGCTAACGTCGCCGATCATCGGGAATGCATTGAATAAGAATAAGATCTTTATTTCTCCAAAATATACAAAACAGTACATAGAGAATGGTCAATGGTCATTTATCAGTTATCATTACAATGACATCTCAGACTTAAACTAACTTAGAGCTAAAGTCAAAGAATTCATTCAACCCATAAAATGCTTTGTCATATAAAAATGTTTTAATTTTCTTTAAAAAACTTTTATTAAAAACCGTGTCCCTATCCAGCATTAAAAATTTGTTCATAACTTTGCGGGCCATGTAGTCGGGAGTCTTTTCAAATTTAGAAGTTGAGTGTGAGGGATAAGTTATGAAATTTTGCCTTGTGTTATAAGAATTAGTGTAATTTTGAAAAAAGTTTCTATTTTTAATGAAGTATTTACATAATTCATAAATATAAAGGCAGGGTAAGGTTAATAATTCTAATTCTCGGAATAATTGTTGACAGGGCTCGCCAACCGCAACATGATGCAAAATTCGTATGGCCTTTTTTTGAATTCTAAATACTCTATTGAAATTTCCAGCTGATGTACTTCCCCAAATAACCAATCCATAAGTTAATCTAGATTGGATAGTTGCAAAGTAAACTGTCTTTAAAATACTTACTAACGTCATCGACCATCGAGAACGTATCGCTAGCGTTGCCGACTATGGGAATGTATCGCTAATGTTGCTGACCATCGGGATCGCATCGCTAACGTCGCCGACTATCGGGAACGTATCGCTAACGTCACCGACCTTCGAGAATGCATCAATAACATCATTGACCATCGAAAATGCATCGCTAACGTCACAGACTATCTGGAACGCATCGCTAACGTCGCCGATCATCGAGAACTTATCGCTAACCTCACCGACCATCGAGAACGTATCGCTAACGTCGCTGGCAATCGAAAACGCATCCCTAACTTCGCCTACCATTCAGAATGCATTACGCAATCGCCGACTATCGCGACCTGAAATTCCCGCTTTGGCCGAAAATTCCCGCATAATCCATGCATTTTTCCCGGTCACCAAAGTTCACGCATAATTCCAGGTTTTCCCGGTCGGTGGCAACCCTGATTTCCTCAATGGTACTTCTTTAACCAGTACTCCTGAACCTGGTCTTACAGAACTGAAAATAAATAAACTTTCTCCTTGGCAACATGTACAACAGCTTTTACAACATTTTTGAAGCAGACGGAGCAAGGAATACTTGAATCAATCACAACAAAGTGGAGCACAACAAAACCTAATATAACTATTGGTGATGTCATGTTAATTGAAGATAAGAATTTTTCACCTTGCTCTTGGAACCTTGGGCGAGTTATTGAGTTACATCCTGGAAAAGACAATTTTGAGCGAGTTGTTACTTTAAAAACAAAGGATGGACTAGAAAAACGATCAATTTCAAAACTGTGCCCCTTACCAACTATAGATCTTCAAGATGACTAAGTTGAAACATACTCGAGTTATATATTTCAAGGGGGCCGGAATGAGTAAAAACACCAGCTACTTTCTTCTGTAAATATATCAAGAATAATTAAAAACATGATTTATTTATTTATAATTTGATTATTATGTAAACATTACAATTTTTTGAAGTAACAGTCCACTTATATTTAATCAAAACCAAGTTCATTTTTGTATGTATTTACTGGTATTTATTCATTCGTGTATATATTCAAAACAGTGTTTGTGTTTTATCGATACTGTCAAAGCCTAACAAATAACCTCCTTTGTTGCGGTTTGTACTGTTAATTTGGTTATAGACAGTTTATAGTTTTGATCTGAGCAAACAAATATAGGCTGTTCAAACATTACCGTGAATTCAGATACATTTTTATTAGCCCCTGGACTATGTTCAAAACTAAAATAGGTTTCTTACCTCCGACAACAGTCCAAAATTTTCAAGGCTTGCAAGTCGTCAAGATGTTAAAATTTAAACAATACACGACACATACACCAACAAATAAACATTTAGATAGCACTGTTTATTCGTTTGTGTCGTAATTCGTTCGTGTATGTGTTGTGTATTGTTAAATTTTAACATCTTGACAACTTGCAAGCCTTGAAAATGTTGCACTTGCAATGAAACATGTTGGCATAACCTATATGTCAAACATTTTGGACTGGTGTCGGAGGTAAGAAACCTATTTTAGTCTTGAACATAGTCCAGGGGCTAATAAAAATGTATCTGAATTCACGGTAATGTTTGAACAGCCTATATTTGTTTGCTCAATCAAAACTATGAACTGTCTATAATCAAATTAACAGTACAAAGTATTACAAAGAAAACAAATCTTGTTTTTAAAACAAGTTTTTCTTATGAATTTAAGTGAATTAAGTAAACTTCTACTGTTTCAATAATGACTGCCTTTGCCTTGCAACAGTTTACTATAATAACCTTCCCAAACCTATCCCTAGGGGGTTTTTAATTTTGAAATCCAGAGGTTTTCACATTATTCAATCAAATTTTTAAACCCAACTTCACTTCAGAAATTATAAAATTACAAAGTTATTCAAATTATTTATTAAGGCAACGTGTTTTAATAACAATTTACTTCAGGTTTTAATTCCCCCAACGCTTACACTAATTTAAATGTATCAAGACCAAGATCATCAGCTGATAGCCAGTTCACATCTGTACACTGGTCTGTAGGTGAGTCAGGTTACAGATTAGCAAGTTTTAGAGGTTATAAAATGCCAAGTAGTTAGCTTATGACAATAATATCACAAGTCAGACCTTAAGAGCATAGGATGAGCTAGAAAAAGTGAGTTGGAAAATGTGATCCCATCGTTTTTAGCAACTGCTTAGTTTGATATAACCTAGCTTTTGTTGACCACTAATTAAGGGGAAGGCACTTCTCACAGGGTTCGATGTCCGATTCCGGCCACAACCACGAACTAAATCAGAGTTGGTCTAGAATGTGTTTTTGTAAACAAAATAAACATTCTCGCTTCTTTTTAAAATAACAAACTTTTTTTGCACTAAGAATACCTGGGGTCTTACCAAGTTTATGTGCTAAAATATACCCTGATGTAGTAAGTTATCTTCATACCAAATTTCAGCAGTCAGTCTAGCTGCGGGTAGGGCTGGGCGAGTAGTGTGTTTCAAATCGAGTCGAGTAATGAACCAAACTACTCAAGTATCGAGTCGAGTCGAGTCGAGTAGTTCTTTAAAAAGTAAAAAAAACTCATTTTATTTTTTTATTGTAAACAATGTTTTTTACATATTAAACTTTAGTTATAAACACAACAATTTTTTGAATTATTATTGTTCAGGGTTCCCACAGGTTTTTTAAAATGAAATTCCAGGACAAAATCACGATTTTCCAGGACAATCGCGACGTTCAAAAAACATAATCGAAGCTTTATTAATTTTGCTTCGAGTTTATTTGTATACATCAGATATATTATAAATGTTCCCCAACCATGAGAGGCTATAAGATCAACTTAAGAACCTGGAATAGGTTTATTGTGCTTATGAGTGTTTTTTACTTTCTCCCCCCCCTATACATAGTATATGGAGAAAGTATTGTTTTCGTCAAAATTTTCGAATTTGAGTTGTTAGTAGAAATATTCGTTTTGGTGCTCCCTGAACCCAAAAAAGTGGTTTTTACGTGATGTGTGTCTGTGTGGATGTGTACAGAGCTAGAGCCCTAACCTATGGACCGATTTTTATGAAATTTGGTATGTAGGTACTAATCCTCAATATCTCCAGGTGTTTTTTCATTATTTTGATTTTTTCATTTTTAAGGGTAATTATCCCCCAAAAATCGCCAGAAAACATGTAAAATCCAAATTCCCCAAAAACGGCTCTAACGATTTTGATTAAACTTTAGTGGTTTGTAGAGCTTTAGGTTTCCAACAAAATGACACCACCCGCATTTCTGGGAAAATTCGGGTTCAGAAATTACATGACTTAAAACATCCAAAATTCAGTTTTTTTGGATTTTTCATTAAAAAATCATAAATTTTAAAAAAGATTACTATTCACCATTAAAAAAGAGCTCAAAAAACTAAATAAATTAGTATTTTGAATTATTATACTACGATTGCTAGTTGCGGAGAAAATTGAAATTTTCATTTAGCGGTAAACGCAGTACATTGTCCAATGTTATTCTTATGGGGAATACAAAAATAACTTTTTCTCTCTTATTTATTTACTGATCAATTTCATTCAAACTTGATATGCAGGTCAAGTTAGCATTGGACAACAGAGTATGTTCGAAATATGTTGCCATTTAACCCTGGGGGGGGGGCCAAGGGGGCATTTCGCCTCTCAAAACCACTGTATGTAGCAACGGACTCTATAGTGCCTTCCAAAAAGGGATTTGGGTGGATATTTCTGAAAACAACTATTTTAGCCAACTTTCTTTATATTTATCTGTACTTCATTTTCTATATTTAGAAAATATTCTTTTCATTAAAGTTTGGCTAAAAGGGAGAAAGTATGTGTCAGTTTCCTGATACAGTTTATTTCTATACAGGGTGACTGATATAAGTGTGCCAGCTGTTTTTATTGAAAAGTTTTATTAACACATTTGCTACCGCAATTATATGGAATTTGTCATTCACATAGACCAGCGACGCAGCTGAGCGTCGAGTGGTTTTTCCCGATAGACCACCGACGCATATTTGCGTCGGCTGGTCACATTGAAATAGGCTGACGACGCGAATTTGCATCAGTGACCAATTGTTAGTCAAACGTGTATTTCTTATCAACGGTCTATTTTAAAGCCCTGATCTCTTTGTATCAGTCTGTAGGGATAACTGACTCACATGCGCGTTGCTTGGTCTGAGGGTATGACGATTGGTGACGTCACATCGCAATTGACAAAACTTTTGTTTACATTGTCATTTTCGATGCATCACTGTACAACTGTCCACGTGGCTAACCTTACAGTTTTTGGACGTGCTTTAGTGGTGTTTGTTTGATTACTGTGCAGAACATTAACAATGAAACTGAATAGGCCTACAAATGATCAAATTTCTAACAACGCAAATGTGCGTCGCTCGGTCTATTAAAAAAAAATACAATCTTTTTACTATTCTCCAGTGTATAGACTGACCGACGCATAACGTGCAAAGTTTTTAAAATTGCTCAAAGTAAAATAAAAAACAATTGTTATTGTTTACAAATGTATTTTAGGTTATTGTGAAGTGAATTAGTCCATTTAACCCCAATTTCTCTCGTGGTCTCTTGTTAATGTTACTCCTGTACCTCCCGGTTTGTTTGCAATGTTCAGATTATTTCTTTTGGTCTTGGGAGTGGCCCGACCGAGGCAAATGTGCGTCGCTCGGTAGCGGATGTGTTAAAAAAAAGTTAAAAATCAACCCTTGATTTCTGGTTCTGTATAATTTTGTGATTTTGAAATTTTTATTTTATCCGCCATTTTTCCAATATGACAGCCAAATTTGATTTTTCTTATGAAATGCCCATAGTTATATAGTTTAAGCAGATAGATAATTTAACTTTTAATTGTTTTTACTCTTTTTATTTTTTACTAAACTTAACCATTTACCTCCCCGAGCTTCTCAATCAAGTGATTTTTATTGTTTTTAGCTTTGACCCTTCCTTATGTGTTGCTCTGGAGGCTTAACAGTTAAGTTTAGGAAAGAAACACCAAGAATAAAACGTTTAAAAAATACATTTTCAACGCCAATAATTAATACAATTTGTGAAATTTCATAAGAAAAATTGAAATTGGGTTCCATATTGGAAAAATGTTTGAAATTTGAAAACATCAATTGTTAAGTTGATATTTTTTAATGGGGCACTTATTAAAGAATTTGCGATGTTTAAGTGAACTAATGTTCCAGCAATAGCTAACCACCACTACAGAATTATACTAAGCTTGTTTGGAAAACAATTTTTGAGATTTTAGCCTCGGATACAAAACAAGAAATAATTTGACAAACAAGCTTCTTTAATTTTGTCACCCAAAAATCCTCCCTTCTTTACATATGAACTACATTAATTTAACCTATAATCAATCAATACTTATTCCTTTGAGATATGGATTTGAGTAAAACCAATACAAACAAATTCAATGTGTAAACATTCCACGACAACTATAAAAAAAGAAAAAAAGAAGAAAAAAAGAGAAATCTGAAAAAAGACATGAAAATAGAAAAATTCCAGGACAGATAGTAAAATTCCAAGGCAGAAAGTAAAATTCCAGGGACAATTTCAGGTTTTCCAGGACACTCTTAAAATTCCAGGTTTTCCAGGACGCGTGGGAACCCTGTTGTTATTATTTATTTTAACCTTTATTTTACCATGAAGGAATAATGATTTAAATGAAACAAATATATATACTGTTTTCAACAACCATAGCAAAATAAAGACAAGTATTTAAAAAATATATATCCAATCCATACAAAGATTTTGGGTTAGTTTATCAACACCAGAACATTTTAACAAGTGATTACAATTGTTTAACTTCCAGGCAGATAAACATAAACAGTTAGTTGTGGGTCAACAAAGAAATAATGTTGGTCAGCTGACTGATTTACTGCTTTCAACTGGACCCCATCCCTCCCCTCCCATCCAGTCTTCCTTCCTTATCTCCAAAGTCAGATTTTTTCCCCTGACCCAAACACTCCCTGTGCCCCTCTCTTACTTATCTTAACTCACATGTATCCATAAATAAACCACCTGTCATCGTCTACTTTCATATGAGCTAAAAATAGATTTTAGGGTTATTTTTTCTTTATTTCAGTCACTTATTTTGTTAAACATTGGTTAGCGGCGTAAATGGCGGAGGTAGCTATGCCATTTTCAACTACCCCGGGGTAAACGGCTGGAGTTTTAAACTACTCGACTCAAATTTTCGAGTAGTCTCTAATACTCGCTCGGCCTTCAAGTATTATAAAATACTCGACAGGTACTCGAAAACTCGAGTACTCACCCGCCCCTAAGTAGCAGGCACAGGATGGGCACACAAACCATCAGCTTCATTACGTTAGTAGGATATTGCTATTGCTTACCCTGCCCCTGACAAAGGATTCGATATTCAACTGCTTGTAGGTCTTGGCTTGCTGTAACAAGGTGTCCTTCTCAGCTTCACTGAATGGGCCATGGGTTCTGCGCGTGGTGTTGATGAAGCTCGTGAGCAGATTCTGCGTCGACGGGACAGGGCTCGGGTCCCTCTTCTCCATATTCCTCAATTTATCAAGACGAGAATGCCCTGAGACCGATACACAATACAATGTTAATTAAACTAATTTTAAATCTAGGAAGGATGTAAAATAATTACGCTTATCATACTAACGTGATAAATTAAACTTTATCAGGCTAAATATTAACTTTTACTAACAAAAAAAACTTAATTCATTGACAATTGAATCATATATGACTTTTTCAATGCACAACAAACTTGAGTCAAAACATTTAGTTAGGCAATTTTTTAAAGTAAGGAATTTTTTATTTTTTGAAATGTATGGAAATTCATCATTTTTAAGAAGTAAAATGTACATATATAGTCTCAAAATATGACAGCCAAAAATAAATATGAATTAAAGAAATAAGAATGAGAATAATAAAAACTCTTATAGCCTTAAAGTAGAAAAAAATCAACAGATACAAACAGATCGACAGATTGTGATATGTCTATTACAATGTAGAAAATAATGTTTGATTCAAATATTGCTGAATGCTAAAAGATATGAAATGTTTTTGAATAAAATTGCTGCTAACTTAATTTTTTTAAATCAATTTACAATCATATTGTAAATAAAAGATTTTCTTCAACATTTAACACACAATAAAACAGTACTCACTCAGAAAAATACCGCCATTTAGATTTGAAAACAAGCTTTGATCTTAGAACTTGGAATTCGAATGTTTAAGTAAAAAGGCACAATATGAGTGAGAAAAATTTGATTCATATGGTTTACCTGCACATTTCTATAATATTTTTTTCTCTCACAAATATACCAAATTATTTAATTCCTCAGCCAACCAAATAATTTTACAAAATTGTCTAGAAATCACTACAGAGTATAAATCCTACAAATATCTACATCGACATTCCAACTACGTTCTAAAATTTAATTTAAAATTAATCGCTATTACTGTGCTTAGTAAAAGATATATCAGGAAGAGATGCACCATTCACATTTGAAAGAGTTATTTCTATCTAAAGCTACATCTAAATTATATATACACTGTGTTAAGAATGAACTGTGGTAAAGCAAGGCAAACAAACCATAAGCCCAGCAGAAAAGCCACAATCCTGTGAACAGTCACATATTTGCAAATAAATATATGTTAACCTTTTATAGGTTAAATAATCCTAATGAATTGGGAAACTTTCTGAACTCGACTATCACATACTCGGTACTAACACTGGTTTCGGATTTATCTTCAATAAAAAAAAAAACTGGTGACCCTTTTCTTAGTGTACAATCAGACAAACAATTCTCAACCATTAAAATTTTGCAGAATGTGTTCAAACGAAATAAAAGAGTGATAAAACAAAATGAATCTATGATGTGACAAAGCTCTTGGGTCCCACAGTAGCAGCGGAGAACCTAACACTGTGGGGAACTGCAATAAGTTGATAAGCATTTAAATATCAACAATCTGCGATGTTTTTTGAAGTCCATGTAGGATTTGTTTCACTCAATAAAAACTAGACAATAGACAACACTTTTATTTACCTATTCTTAGAGAGCATTGTTAGGGTCAATATATGTAAACATTAATACTAAATTTTCAGGACTTATTACAAATAAGGTGGTTGGTTGCTCAGCCATCTGTGCTGCGTGGTCTTGAGATCCCTTCTCATCTTGGTCCTGAGTTTGATAGAAAAGTGATTGCAGTCCTTGGCTGGACCGAACAGTGTGCTGACAAGTTGAATGTGTTTTTGATAAGCTTAACTTTGACGAGGGATTTCCTTATTTGTTGCATATATTGCTACTTTCTGTTTATACAGATCTCCGAAGGAATCTTGATTTTTGGACCTTCCTGCAACTGTTCAAGTCTTTGAAGTACCTGAAGAGTTCTGATTTTTGTCTGTTACTCAAGACTTGTAGATTGTAGCAGAGGTTATTTTCCACACCACAGTCTGTATATGATTTGCTAGTTCTACTGTGAATTCAATGCTTTCATTTCATCTCTTGCCTCCTCAACTTGTTGAGTAGCAAAAACAGCAGCCCAGCTCAGCTCAGCTTCTAGCAGGGATTGCAATTTTGCCGATGGATCTTGCTTGGTAAATAAACAAATTTAAATACAAGTTTGTGCTATCTGAAAGAATAATTGAGACTCGGATGGACCGTCACAAAACCAAACAGAGCAAACATATTTACAAAATGCAATTATGTTTCCTAATCAATTTGTACTGATTTTGTAAGTTTGAAGAAATAAGGATTAAACAAGTTGATCCTGCACTCAATAATGTTAGCCTGCCAGTCTTCATGCTGTTATGTTTAATACCACATCAAAATCATTATTTAGTCTAACTATCTAAAGACTAAATAAACAGGCAAGGGATAACCAACCCTTTAATGAAAGATTGTTAAGCAAATGGTCAAAGACATATCATGAACCGACAAGGACGAAACAAATACATGCAGAACAAACAGAGCCAAGTATATCAGAACGGACAAAGCCCCATTCATGGAACAGGAAGGCTTGCATGACAAGATTTGATAACAGACTGACATAATATACCTTTTTGCTTACCTTTTTTCTATCTTCTAACCCTTGATTGATTCCTAAAAAGACCACCGCCTGATTAAAAACATCACAACACGGTTGCCTTTACGACACATGAACACATCTTACACAGATGTTACAACACAGGTCACACAGCAACATGAAACATGTAATAACTGACACAACTGTTGAAGGACCAGAATGTATACCTAGAAACTTGAACCTACGTTCTCTGCTGAAAGTTTTTGGTTTAAGTACATCAGATCCACATCGGTTGGACCAGCATTGAGAGGAAGAAGACTTTGCTGATAATTTGTATCCTTATCGATGAAAAACCTGAAACCTGAACATCAACCCCAAACTTTACGCCTAAATGATGTTACTAGTACAAGCCCTGACACAGTTCCATGGAACCAAGGTGATACAGACACCTATAAAATCAAATCAACTAAACAAGCAACAATATCTCAAACAGCAATGGTCGGGTAATCTGAGTAACAAGATTCAAGTTCTTTGTAGCTCGAGACACTTATACATTGACGTCTTGTGAGGGATATTAAATTGTATTCTATGAGGACTGAAAACACTTAGATTAAATACATAATGCTTTCTTTAAATTGGAGTTCCGATCAGTCTGGATGTGTTGAACAAAGGATCGATATTGTAGCCAAAAAATGGTTTTTAAATTTTGGCTATTAATGCATAAAATATTTAAATTTCAATGAACAAAACAACATTAACTGGCAACACTTTTCAAATAGACCCTGCTATATAAATATATTATTCAGGCAGTCCCTCAACAATTTTCAAATAGACCCTGCTATATAAATATATTATTCAGGCACTCCCTCAACAATTTTCTACTAGGACCTGCTATATAAATATATTATTCAGGCCGTCCCTCAACACTTTTCAACTAGGCCCTGCTATATAAATATATTATTCAGGCAGTCCCTCAACACTTTTCAACTAGGCCCTGCTATATAAATAATTATTCAGGCAGTCCCTCAACACTTTTTGCATTAAGGAATTTGGTGCTGCTAGGTTATAAATCCAGATCTCTTTCTTAAATGTTCAAGATTAAATTTAAAACACTAAAAACTTAATTGATAAACTGAAATTAATAACAATGAAAATTTACTTCTGGACATCCTGGGCCAAGTTAGATTGATATCATGGGAGGATGCTTCACGGGAAGTTCTGGGCGTTCCTTCAGAAAAACTAATCCCGCTACAGGGAGCTGGAAAACACAGAACAAGAACAAGAGAACAAAGGTATCAATAATCGATATCGATTAGTTTGGTAAGTACTAGAAATGATTTATAAGTTGTACACCTTATTTAAACATAAAATACCCTGAATAAACATGTATTTAGGATACATCATTGTAATTTGTATAACCTCCAAGGTATCTATAATAGAAATACCGACATTAAATTTCCCATTACCTATCTTAAATTATTTTCGGAAAGAAAATATATAGGTAGAATGGTAGAAAAACAAACAGAGAATTTACATCTTGATGAATGCATTAGAAATGCAGGTTCAGTAAAGCCCGGTTTATCCAGAATATTGTGACGGTGTACTGATCCGGATAAACAATGTCAAGAATGGCACCTCATAGCCATCGGACCAATGAGTTCCTACGTTCAACATTACAGAATACGCTCAAAAGAAGTACCCAACTAGATAGTTGTATAACTTTTGCAGATGTTACTTGTGACTATTGCCGTCTAGTATAAATAAGGAAAATACAAAAAGTCTCTACAGCTAAAAAGGAAAACAGAATGAATGAATGCAGCTGGGTTTTGAATGTGAATGGACATTATAATACAAACAAACTTTGATTGAAATATTTCTTTGGCTTGCACAATACCTTACAAAATACTGCAAAATTACATGAATTGTAACATATTCATTATCTCAATATGAGTTGAATGTAATAAAGATTGTTGGATTCGTTTAAAAATTCAAATAAATAAACGGTATCAGGAAACTGAAACATACTTTCTCCCTTTTAGCCCAACTTTAATGAATAAATTACTTTTTATTTACTATATATAGAATACAAAGCACAGTCGAATGTACAGAAAATCTTGTAAACAAGTTGTTTTCAAAATCATCCACCCAAATACCTGTTTAGAAGGCACTACAAAATCCATCGCTACACACGTGGTTTTAAGAGGGGAAATGCCCCCTATTCCCCCCTCAGGGTTATTAAGGGGCAACATATTTTGAATTTCCTCTGTTGGTCAATGCTAACTTGACAAGCATATCAAGTTTGAACGAAGTTGATCAGTAAATAAGAGAGAAATAGTAATCCCCATAAGAATAACACTGGACAACGTACTGCGTTAACCGCAAAATGAAAATTTAAATTTTCTCCGCAACCAGCAATCGTAGGATGGGAATTCAGAATACTAAATTATTTCATTTTTTGAGCTCTTTTTAATGGTGAATAGAATTTTTTTTATATTTATGTTTTTTTTATGAAAAATCCTAAAAACTGAATTTTTGATGTTTTAAGTCCTGTAATTTCTTAACCCGAATTTTTACAGAAATGCGAGTGGGGTCATTTTGTTGGAAAACTAACTCTACAAACAACTAAAGTTTAATCAAAATCGTTAGAGCCGTTTTTGATAAATTTTGATTTTTCATGTTTTTTGGTGGATTTTGGGGGATAATTACGCTTAAAAATAAAAAAAATGAAAAAACGCCTGGAGATATCGTGGATTAGTACATACATACCAAATGTCATCAAAATCGGTCCACTGGTGTCGTCTCTAGCTCTGTACACATCCATACAGACAGACAGACAGACAGACAGACATCATGTAAAAATCACTTTTTTGGATTCAGGGAACACCAAAACGAATATTTCCACTAACAACTCAAATTCGAAAATTTTGACGAAAACAATACTTTCTCCATATACTATGTATAAGGGGAGAAAGTAAAAACTTATTACCACTATAGGCTCACAAGACTTCAAAATTACACCATGCATTTTTTTAACCCCACCAACTAATCTGAGTACCCTAGTATCCAGAGGATTGGAGTCTGGATAAACCGAGCTTTACTGTATTTATTTAATATTGTTCAGATTTTTTTTATATAGAACTTGTTCCTCAACATATTATGGTATCATGATGCTTTATTCCAGGTGTGTATCCAACAAACATAAATCTCATTCCCAATTAATTTGGATAGGTTATGTTCTACTGTAATTCAATTTAAAATTTTTAAAGTTATAATGTAAATAAACGGTATCAGGAAACTGACACATACTTTCTCCCTTTCAGCCCAACTTTAACAAATAAATTACTTTTTATTTACTAAATATAGAATACAAAGCACGGTCGAATATACAGAAAATATTGTAAACAAGTTGTTTTAAAAAACATCCACCCGAATCCCTGCTTTGGAGGCACTACAGAATCCATTGCTACACTCGTGATTTTAAGAGGGGAAATGCCCCCTATTCCCCCCCAGGGTTATTAAGGGGCAACATATTTCGAATTTCCTCTGTTGGTCAATGCTAAATTGACATATCAAGTTTGAATGAAATTTATCAGGAAATAAGAGAGAAATAGTAATTTTTGTATTCCCCATAAGAATAACATTGGACAACGTGCGTTTACCGCAAAATTAAAATTTCAATTTTCTCTGAAACCAACAATCGTAGAATAGTAATTCAGAATACTAAATTATTTAGTTTTTTGAGCTCTTTTTAATGGTGAATAGTAATATTTTTTTATATTAATGTCTTTTTATGAAAAATGCAAAAAACTGAATTTTTGATGTTTTAAGTTCTGTAATTTCTGAACCCGAATTTTTACAGGAATGCGGGTAGTGTCATTTTTTTGTAAAACTAAAGTTCTACAAACGACTAAAGTTTAATCAAAATCGTTGGAGCCGTTTTTGACAAATTTTGATTTTTCATGTTTTTTGGAGGTTTTTGGGGGATAATTACCCTTAAATCAAAAATTTAAAAAATGAAAAAAACGCCTGGAGATATCGTGGATTAGGACCTACATACCAAATTTCATTAAAATCGGCCCAATGGTTAGGGCTCTAGCTCTGTACACATCCACACAGACACACACACACACACACACAGACATCACGTGAAAACCACTTTTTTGGGTTCAGGGAGCACCAAAACGAATATTTCCACTAACAACTCAAATTCGAAAATTTTGACAAAAACAATACTTTCTCCATATACTATGTATAGAGGGAGAAAGTAAAAGATTGTGTGGCATGTTAAAAAATCATAATTCTAATGTGAATATGTTTATTTTTTGATAGTTTTCAATAGCTGTGAATAGCAAAAACAAATGAAATTTGTTTCCTTGTCTGGTCTGGCATAGTTATTGCTACCTTAAATCCCTTTGTTAATAAAATAATAACTAAAAAAAAAATTACTTCCGGACATCCTGGGCCAAATTGGTTCGATATCACGCATGGTTGCTTCAGGGGAATCTTCGATGGTCGCTTCAATAAAATTATTCCCCCAAGAGGGAGCTGGAAAACATAAAACGGTCTTGTCAAGAAATCTATGAGAAATCAGAAACAGAAATTATTATGAGAACAAAATTTGAAATTACAGTAACCTTGTTATTTCCTCACGCTTCATTAATTTTAAGAGGTCTTTAAATCCTATTCATTATAAATCTACAAATAGTTTATAAATATATACAATACAAACATATTTTGTAAACAAATCCTCTAATTTGCTATTATTGTACACTTCTTTTATTATTATGATTGTAAAACGTAATTATTTGAAAACACTGGAATATGTTTTTAATTAGTCTTTAAAAAAGAGTAATTAGGAAAACCTGTTCCACAGAATCATGTTTTAAAAATAATTTTTCGGCCATTCCGTATGGTACTATCCTGATTTTTTCTAGGTCTATTTCCCTTCGGATATTTCTTAAATATTATCCACAAAAGCCAAGAAAAAGGCTACGTCATACACAAAACGCACTAGTTAAAGTGACATCTGGAGAGGGTTGACGCAGGCCGAACATAACGTCACTTGTCACTATTGAACCATTCCGAGGAGAACAGCTAGTTTGGGATCCACAACCTTACCCTGGAAAGTTATTTTCCCCCGCACGCCTAACTCCACTGACGAAACTGCTGTTCCTAGAGGGTTAGCGGGGGTGGGGGGGGCCTGTTCAGATCAGATAAGCCATCTAGCTGTCGGGCATTATCTTTTAGCTGCTGTCTTTCTTGTCTTACAATATTCGTGTAAACAGGACTAATATCAACCGATGGTCGAGACAAAGGCTCAATAGCCATAAAGCCCAATATTATATCCAAAAACGGAATACACCTCACCCACAAACATGTCATTCAGAAATAGAACAACTATTTATTTAAATGAAACTAGCAAACCATATTTGTTGTCTTTTTCCCAGCTGTTCTGCTTCTTTTGTTTTGATTTGCTGTCCAAAATGTTATTTAAATGGGCCAAAACCGTACTTTGAGGGCTTCCCAAGGGTTTCTGGTTTCACGCACTGACTTGAGACCCCCAAAAGGCACATCTAGACGTTAAGGGCTTTCAAACGACACGCAATCATCAAAATCAACCCAGTAGTTTGGCCATAATCTTCTGCACAAAAATTGCTTTATTCTTTTAATATAACGATATGATAAAACACAAGTGACATAAACCAGGGTATATCAACCAGTCGTCCTAAACGCTCTAAAAGCAGGACATTGGAAAAACTCTCTAAAATATTTGCAGGACCAATAAGTGACCAGATGCTTACAATACATATTCCCTAAACCAATCAAGACTACAAAAAAATGATTATATAAATAATGAATAACTAGAGCTAAATATATATTGTATAATAAAAAGAAATGCTAGAAACAATTCATGACAGTTAAAGTTATTATGAGCACATATTTTGTTTAAAGAACTTAGTAAAGTAACTAAAATATTAAAAGTTATGACTATAATAGCGGATCGTTTTCATAACCTTTTTTTCAAAAACTGGTCATTTATAGAACCAGTGGTATCCAACAAAATGTTTTATCCGTAAGAATCATATGGGAACTTTTGGAACTAAGGGAATTTATGAAAATGTTGAATAATCTGACTTGATGATTCCTAAGAAATTCTTAACATTAGCTTACAAGCTTTGTTACAAAAAAAATATTTTAATCAAGCGGTATAGATTAATGATTGGAATGATTGGATGTTTTAGCGGAAAGAGGAGCAAACAATGTCGTAGGTGGTGAAAAAACTTGAGATAAAAGGAGGAAAAGTTTTTTGGATCTAACACCGAGTGTGAGTGGACAGTACGAAAACATTACAATGATGTTGCCGAACGATTTTATGATGATCTAGCGATAACGATAATTTGATTCACTTAAAAAAATTGAAGTACCTCGTCATCAATCCACCCAATATTTTTTATTCAATGGTTTACACCATGAGTTATCACACTGACGTAGACTTACTTGTAACTTTTAAAACGTATGAATTGGAATATAAAATTGGCGTTTTTAGATGGATTAATGGCGTATTTGAATTAAAATATTGTTTTCTTTCAGTTTAAAGAGTTGCATTGGCACACACACACACACACACACACACACACACACACACACACACACACACACACACACAGTAGACATAAATAAAAAGTAGCAAAATCAGTGTTGACCATGCACTCACAAAGAATTAACCGATCCCGTCAACTTCCAAGCAAGCCTGCCACCGTTTATTTTACTTGGGCCCTCCCACCATCGTTGCCACAGACCGGTTAACTCATTGTGAGTTGCACGACTGGTCAGTTTTGGTCGTGTGCGGGAATCGTTCGTATCACCACCTGGCCAAGGTGTTTCCACGACTTAGCCAACTCGGCTACCGCAACAAGTGGCCGAAAGGTGCTATATATAGGTTTATAGTCAGTCCGTGCCCCTAGCGGAGAGAACCGTAGTTGTCCACAGCCATTAGTTAAAGATTTTGCTACTTGAGTGCAGCACCAATTAAATCCTGTTATAGGCCATTGTAAAAAGAATATAATTACTACCTTAATGCGTTGATACAACAGCGTCAAGATTTAAAGCATCATAAGCTTACAAAAAAACACGTTTTCCTGCATTGGGAGGGTTACAAGTGTTTTCTTTCATATCCATGCCGCTCACTTAAAGACAAACACCCTCTGAATAACTGTACACACACAACAAAAAAATGTACAAAGCTCCACACTTCAACTAAAAACGGAAAAAATAAGCACAACTCAAGCCAACAAAAAAACACATCACAGCTCGTCGGTGCGGAACCAGTTTGCAACCCCATGACCCTCCAAAGCACATGGTGACAACTTCAGACGGACATAGCACGTGACACAAACATTACTAGCAGTTCTCCTCGGTCCTGGATGAGACAGAGTCCAAAACACGATTAAACCAAAGGTAAATCCAAGCTGAAACCTTGTGATCAAAACCCAAGATATTTTATAACAGTGGTGGTTACAATGACATCCGCTGTGTTAAACAAATTAATACATCCCTAATACCTTTAAGCAATACTTTAATACATTACTTTCACATACTTAATTAATACCTTTAAATTAATTAAACATTGAAAGCCGGTTTTGTTTTTTATTTAGTAACAAACCAACAAATGTTAGTTACTGATATTCCTTCATTTATGATAGTAAATGATGAGAAATCGTAATATTTGAATCTTGATTGGGCGCAAGTATAAAAACATAGTGCTCCAAACACTCGTGTTACATTTTTTGTATATAGCTGACCTAAGCTTTTATAGGATTTGACCTAAACTTTATACTACCTAATTTAAAATGAAGATTTCAAAGTATGCATGGTACAGCCTAACAGCATGTCACAATAAATAATCTTATAAATTAAAAGGGGTTCAAATACTGACTTAATAGAATACCTTATTACGAGTTACTCATTATTTATTCATTTGTACGCTACTGAATCAGTTTCAAATTTATTTTATACATACTGTATCCGAACTACCTTAGCATAAATCTGTATTAAATCCAGCCCTTGAGAGCTACAACAAATAAAAAAATAAAACAAAAATGTAGAGGAAAATGAAAATGATTTACATGATGTGCTTGGACCTGGTACAAGGTCAGGCAATGGCTTCATTTCAACTTCTTCGCCACTGTCCACTGCGCTTCCACAGGCCACTGCTACAAAATAAAAAGTAAATGAACTCAAAATTAAATATATAATTTTGAAAATGTTACAGTAGACCCCCTCGTAACAGATCGAGGTCCTTCCCGGCAAAATGTGGAGTTCACTTTAACCCCTGATTCACCAACATTAGGAACAGTTTCACCCGCTTCCAGAAGTTTCATGTTTTACTCAAAAATAAATGTGCCGGTACAAGTTAAATATTTGAAAATACAGTGCATAACGTCAATTGGGTGGTCACTTCTCTCCAGAGAAGACCAACCATTGTGATTGTCTTTTATTTAACACGATAAGTGGTTTAAATTACCTTCAGTCGCCCAGTTCTGTCATGTCACAAAATAATTAGCGACATAAGTTTCAGCACATATTGCACCATCTCCAGGCTTCAGCACAAAAATCAGTTCATTGGACATCATTAGGTATACAACTTTTCAAGTTCACAAATAAAATAGTTACATAAAAGGCACAAATACACTTGATGAAGATGACGGACAAAAACTAAACAGATCGTTAAACACTGTCGGAGACGACATGCACAAATTATTACCGGGCCACGGTGAGTTAGTCACGGTACAACGGGGTCGCTTCCAGGGGGGGGGGAGGGAGGGGCTGCCTTGAGACGCCACAGTATAGGACCCGAGGAACAATACAGGGGACTAAGGTCGGGCAGGCCCCCCAAAAGCAATCCTCTTGCAATGTTGCTCTAATTCGCCGCGGCCCAAAATAATTTGTTACCTCTATTTGTGTTGTTATCGGTTTCGTTTTTGTCCGTCATCTTCGTCATGCGTATTTGTGTCTTTTAAGAAACTATATTTGTAAACTGTGAAATGTTGTACACCTAAAGAAGTCCATCGGACTGATTTTTGGGCAGAAGCCTGAAGATAGTGCAATACACGCTGAAACCTAGGTCGTTAATTATTTTGTGACTTGAAAGAACTGGATGACTGAAGGTAATTTAAATCACTTTTTGTGTCATACCAGTTCTGTGGAATATTACATCTTGAAGATGTCATAACTTTTCTTTTAGTGCTTTTTGTGTGTTATATTCCTAGTACACAATTACGGGTTACTGTTAAAGTAGTAATATCAGTAACTATGCTTGTTTAAGATAAAGTGATTTTGATTTTTGTTAGATATGTTGTTTCCACCCAATTAAAACTAATTACAGTAAGTGAAAATTGTAATGTAGTATTATGTATTTAACAGGAGTTAGACCACCCTGAAAAAAATAAATCAGTTGAACATGTATAGTGGTCTTGTTGTTTGAACAGGAAACCCCTACTGTCTTGCGCTTCAGTGGAGAGGAGATAAATTGTGTATTGGTTTGTTTGATATTTATATATTCTGTACAACTTTAATGGTTCTTGTGTACTTTCAGTTAGTAAAATTGCAGCATTAGCGTACGTTTCGGTCAAAAGGCTCATTATTTGTTTCAATTGACCTTTTCGTTATAAGCCCTGGATAAAAATCCTGTAAGGACCAGTTAAGAGGGGTTCTTCTGTAATAATTAAACGTTGAACAAAACTCATGCACATAAAAACATATTAAAGGGCCAACAAATCCTGAATTTATGATACCATCATAAAATTTTAATATCATAAATTCTGATAAAACAGAAAATTATGATCTTTATATACCGGGTGTCCCATAAACGTCCGTCCCCTGTTAATTTTTTAACGACTGTAAATTTTCAAACAATTTTTGTTAAATGTTACTAGCATAAGTCAAAGTATTTTTTTGAGTGGTTAAGGGTTTCAACCTTCACCCCTAAATTGGGGTTGCTAGGGGTAGTTTTTATTTTTCAAATAGCAACCCCTAACAAGTCGCATAACATTTTAAAAAGGGTAAAAAAAATGAATCCCGCAAACAAGACCTCTCTATATTTATTAATCATATGTTATGGGCAGAAAAAAAGAATTCATTTTGTAATTTATACTGCTAAAATCACCATCCTTACCAAAATTTAGATACAGAGTGGGAAAATCCAACTTTCCCTTGATCAGACCTTTGAAAAAATACCATTTAAAGTGCAAGAAAGTCATTTGAAACCCTTCTTTATCTTTGCCAAGGCCTCCATTCAACTCTTGGCAAAAATAAAGAAAGATTTCAAAGCACTTTCTTGCACTTTAAATGGTCTTTTTTCAAAGGTCTGATCAAGGGAAAGTTGGATTTTCCCACTCTGTATCTAAATTTTGGTAAGGAGGGTAATTTTAGCAGTATAAATAACAACATTTATACATTTTTTGCTGGCCATAACATATGATTAAATAAACATAGAGAGGTCTTGTTTGCAGCATTCATTTTATTTTTTTACCCTCTTTAAAATGATATGCAACTTAACAGGGGTTGCTTGCTATTTGAAAAATAAATACCCCCGTCGCAGCAAACCTGCGTACTCAGCGAATTTCCAATGCATAATATTTGTCTGAATTCCACATAAAGCCGCGTACCAAGTTTCATAAAAATATATTCACATATAAGCGATTTTAATTATCCTCCATAAGAATAGCATTGGTAATGAGTACGTAGGTTTGCTGAAACAAGGAACACAATTGATTTTTATGCTAATATAAATATAATTTAACTAGGCGAAGCCACATACCAAGTTTCATCAATATTCAATCATAAATAAGCTCTATATAACATTTTAGTTATTCTCCATAGGAATAACATGGGGGTTGACTAAGAAGGTTTGCTGCAACAAGGAACAAAAAATGGGTTTTTATGAAATTATGAATATAACTCAACCAAGCGAAGCTACATACCAAGTTTTATTAATTTATGTTCAAAATTAAGGGAGTCATTACATTTTACTTATTCTCCATAAGAATAACATGGGGGCTGAGTATGCAGGTATGCTGCTATGGGAATAACCAATAAAAAATCAATTTGTTGTGCAAATATCAATATACCAGTACTACGTGAAGCCACATACCAAGTTTCATCAACATACATTCATAAATAATCGAGATATCAAATTTTATTTATTCTCCATAAGGATAACATTGGACAATGTACTGTGTTTAGCACTTTGAATATCTCAGCAACGGTTGGGCGTAGAATCACAATTTAAACACCAAAATGATTGTTTTGTGGAACTGAACAGATTTCTAAAATCAAATGTCAAGTTTAAATTAAAATAAACTGAGGAAATGCCAAAAACCTTTTTCCCATAAGATTAACATAGGAGATTTTATGAGTGTTTTTTTTTTTTTTCTCCACAACCACTTAACCTAGGTTAATAATTCAAAATACCATATTATTTGTTTTTTTAAGCTCTATAACAAGGTCAAAACCAAAATTAAGTTTTTAAAAAATTGTAGGGTGAAAAATGCAAAAAACTGATTTTTGGAAAATTTAAAACCCCCATAAATCCCTCTTCCCATGGTCCGATTTTTCTGGTTTTCGAACTTAAAGTCATGAATGTCATTTTACACATTTGAGCCAAATTTCATCGAAATCGGACGTTTTTTACTCAAGTTATCGCATTCACGGACACACACACACACACACATATATATATATATATATATATATATACATATAAATTTGAACAAATAGTGATTTTGTCATCTGGGGACCTCAAAACAAAAAATTATCATGGTCTCGGACTTAAGTCTTACCATGAGACCTACGGTAATAGCTTCTTCCCTATAGGGGAAATTCGCTAAAACTACCCCCAGCAACCCCAATTTAGGGGTGAAGGTTGAAACCCTTAACAACTCAAAAAAGTACTTTGACTTATGCTAGTAACATTTACCAAAAGTTGTTTGAAAATTTACAGCCGTTCAAAAATTAACAGGGGACGGACGTTTATGGGACGCCCGGTATTTTCTTTTTTATTATTTACATAAACAAACTTAGTTGGATGCATATGGTTTCAAAGTATTTTACCTGAGAAATAATTTATAATTATTTGAATCTACTTTTTCTGAGAGATGCATCATTCAGAAATAATAATAATAACCCACCACCACCTGCCACGCTTTGATTTAATTTTAACGAGGTTACTAACTTCACAAACAAAATAACACAAATTTGAAATATTAATTATGAACACATTTAGAGACAATAATCAAAGAAAACAATCATTGTATAGATAAATGAAAGAATCCGTAACTATAAATATATAACACTGAATTATGTTAGCACACAAGTTAATGCAGTGGACATATACCTGTGAAACATTACTGGGCAAACACAAACACTTAGGAGTATAAACACAAAGTAATATTGGTGTAATCCATTGAAGTAAATTGAAACAATTAATTTTACCGCACAAAAAGTACATAGGGCTTAAAATACCTCATTATGCATATGCATCATTAGCATATACGGTACATATAATATTTTCTCCACTTTACATTTGACAACGATATTTATACTGATTATTGGCTTGTTATAAAAACAACATAGCCTGACTTCAATCAATTTTATAATTGAATTTTATTTGTACCACAGTTTTTATTCTGTACGCAATGGTATGTGTCAAATCCGAAAACTTTCTGCAAGCACAACACAATTTTTATACGTGACGGATCATTCTGCAGCCCTCACATTCTTTTTCGGTGGCAATAATATGTTTTTCTCAAGAAAGAAATAATGCTCATTGAACACAAGCCTGGCAAAAAATCCAATATCGAGATTCGAGCAAGGCACTTGTAGAGAATTTACCTGGCTGGTGGAATAGCTAGTTTTTCCCCTATAAAAACAGTATGAGAAGGTTTTGCATCTCTTTACATTTAGACTGGCTTAAATTTGTTGACTAACCTGGTCTGCCCAGTGAACACAAGCCTGGCAAAAAATCCAATATCGAGATTCGAGCAAGGCACTTGTAGAGAATTTACCTGGCTGGTGGAATAGCTAGTTTTTCCCCTATAAAAACAGTATGAGAAGGTTTTGCATCTCTTTACATTTAGACTGGCTTAAATTTGTTGACTAACCTGGTCTGCCCAGTTTTGATTTATTAAGCTATCTGCAGTTAGGGAACACAAATTGTAAATTAATCGGTTGCCAACTAGTTGCAAGTTTATATATAACCCTTCACAACCATTTCATAACATATCAAATCTCATCAAGCTGTTTGGTATGATAGAAAGCAGACGTGGTTATATATTATATATATGAAACTACATTTAAAAAAATCCAGAATAATTAAGCTTAAACAATTAAAATTATCTTGTTCCAAGAAGACTACCTGTCTTGTTTAAGTATCCACAAGTATACAATTGTTGTTACTAACTAAATTTTGTTTTGAAACTCAAGACATGATATCTGTTACTTTTGATTTATAATGGGAAAATAATGCATAGCAAGTCCAATAATTATTCCCATGTGAATAAGCCTGTAAATTGATATAGCCTATTTTCACCATAACCTATATTTTACATGGTGAGTTTACTGAAATAAGTATTTTTGTCAATGATCAAAATAGTATTATTAAAAATTAAAACCTTCAACTGCTTCATTCAACGTCTCACAACCTGGCCATTTACCTGAAAAGATCAAAAAAGGAAAAAAAAAGACTTCGATAAAGGAAATCTACAGGTGGGTTGCGTTAATCCAAAAATTTATTTGCTCGAGTTGTTCCGATTGAAATGTTTAGAAAAAAAAGGGGAATTCCAGAAAAACACCAGATTTGAATTTAAACTAATTTAACTAGGTTTTAAAATGGCATTAGTATTTAGCATAATGAAACAAGAGAAGGTAAAAAGTATTTAGTACAGTATTTTAAATAAAATATGCAATATTACATACAATAATATATGTCATAACATACGAATCTGCAAATAAGTATGCCTTGTACTGGTTGTGGGGAGCTGAAGGCAGTTCAGACTAACAAAGGGGTCAGACAAGTAGGGTTCGGATTAAGGCGACCCACCTACAGGCTAATTATGTTTTTCTGAAGTACTCTTGTCCAAGCAAATATGCTTACTCAAAGAATTTCCAGAAGAACACTTATCATTAAAAGGAGCTTTAAAAATAATACAAGGAAGAAGTTGGTTTGGATCAATAACATTTGTCAATTCCAATATTTTGACACTACCAAATCCTTATTTTTGGACTTTGCAGATGTTTTCATAAGAACCCCACAGAATTTAAGTATGGTTCTGAATCCAAAAGTGGTACACAAGGATATAGTTCACTTATCCTATCAATAAAACATAACAATAAATTTAAAGCTTTAAAACATAATCCACATAACTCCATAACTAGCATGTTAAAGGTTGTTATAACTATAGGATTTAATTAAAAATATCTTAAAACACTTCAAAATGTATTTATACTACTACTGTACTCACATAAAATACAGGATATGTTGTACCTATACAATGGTACAAGCGTCATCAGGTTAGGGCTTCTAGACATGTTTTTTTTAATACATGTCCTTCTTTATGAATGTCCTCCCACAGTTAAAAATAAATAAAAATGGAAACGTTCTTTTTATCACCAGTCCACATTCCTGATCTTTAACACGTTGAGTGCCATGGGCCGATATAATCGCCTTTTGAAGCTGCCACCCAAAAACATTTCAATTAGTTTATTGTCAATTGTATTATTGTGAGCTCCGCAGTCTGCGTCTGACATGTGGTATAACCTAGTAGGCAGAAATGGAACTAAATTGTTTAGCGCGCACTACCATACCACCCGGTCCGATACAGCTGCTTGTCTTATCAGTAGCTGACCGGTCTAAGGTGCTACCCCTCCCGTCCCCTAGGGGGATCACTTGTATCGAGGGTTTGAATCCTGTCTCAGTTGGTAGTTTTATGTGCAGCGCATGGAGAGTTCACCTGTCTCTGGCAGAGTTGAAGGGGAGGGTGGACCTTAAGCAAACGGTGGATGGCTCGGGGGTATAATCGTACGGGATGGGTGGATTAAAATTAACAAAAAAATACAGATTCATCACTCTATTGATAGTGCTTGGCGGTAAACGATTCAATTGATATTGTCCTTTCGGGAAATCCAGTGATGCAAATTTGTCATAGTATGAATGATGGACAGTTTTTTAAAGTTATAAAGGTAAGTTACTAAAAGTGGACTAAAAAAATTGAGTGTGTTATGTCTCTGGCAAGTATAAATTGAAGTGGTGAACGTATACAATTTTAAAATTAAAAATTACTAATGGGACAGTAAAAGAAGTATGGGTAGTTAAATGAGAATTGTGTTAAAAAAATAATAATCATCAAGTAGGCTACAATTTAAATTACATGATGAGTTGAGATTTTTATCATTATTTTAAATCAAAACAATATTTTTTTAATTTTTTTAAACATAATCTAACGAGCAGCACCTGTAAAAAAAATTGTTTAAGTATATTTTAGGATATCCTAGAGCCTGAATATATCTTCATACACATTATTACACAATTGTTTTCCAGTGATATCTGTTTAGAACTAAGTAAGGCTTTTTTGCTATTTTAAAGTACCTTAAGTATTTAGTAGCAATTAATTATTTTCCCATTTTTTAGCAAAACAGATTAGGCTACTTAAAAAATCTCAATATTGGTTAAACGTTTTTTTTCCTTACACAAACGTCCTCTAACCAAAAAATTGCATCTGGAAACCCTGCATTTGTGAGTACAGTATAAGCGTGAATATGTTTTCTAGTGTTGTAACACGGTTTAAATTACATCTGGCTTAGTCCACGTTAAAATACATTTTGGCTTAGACCAAATTTAGTATTTGATAAACCACTTTAAGAGTCTCAAATAAATTCAATTTAAAAAAAGCTTTTAACTTCTTTGTGGGTTTCATGATGATTAAATTGATTAAAGTGCTTAGATAATTATTTAAGAATAACAGTACCTATAGAAAACACTGAGAGCATCTCTACCTAACAAAATATCCTTAGAAGGTAAAATGACTGACCGACTGACATTACAATTACAATAATATTTCACCTAAAATCTCAAGATGTCTGGGAGAAGTAATAGTTATCGACACATGAGTCTGAACAAACATTAAACAATTATAACAGGCCTTCTCAAGCACAAGTGCAAGCATAGTATCACAATCACATCAAACAAAATGATAAGCCAAATCCATGCAACATCACAAAGCCATACAACCCCAAATACAAGCATTTCAGAATTAATACATGCATTTTCAGAATACGAAAAACTGTCAATAAGGCAATTGACAGAGGGTCGTTTCCACTGTACATACGCATTTCGTAGGATTCATAGTCATCCATTTCCATGTCATCCATATCACTGCTGATGAGAAGATCCAGAGGCTGGTTCGAGCTTCCCGGCAAGCCGTCCTGAGGCAATGGGGGCTGCGTGGCAGCCCTTCTGGCACCTTCAAACAATAATGCATGTGTTCGCTCTAAAACATAAGCACAGGGCACTGATTTGGTGCTATCTCAAAACTATTGTTTTAAACTCCCGACTATTTATTTAATTCAACTCGAGAATTCTTTTTGATGAGTCAACCTTAGAACTGTGTTAGTGGTAACTTATCTGGTATTGTCTCAGATGGCTTTGATGTAGTCTAATATTTTATTGTTTGACATTCTCTTTAGTTTCACATTTACAACTTTACTGTACTAAATTAATAAATTTTAGATGTAGGCCTAACTAATTTTGTCACAAAGAATTATATTACTTTATGTGGCCTATACTGTTTTGACACAACAAATGCATATGAATTGCATAAGTTTATGGCAATAAAGGTATTTTTGATTTGACTTGACTCACAACATTGGGTCTCAAAAAACACATAATTTTTTAAAGGCAAACAAAAAAGTGAATTTAATTTTGAATAAGAAAAATTAAAAAATTAAATCCCTAAACCTTAGATATCCCAGACTAATATACATATAAAACAGATACCAGTACTGACATATATATGCTTAATGGAATCGGCAAGACAAAAATAAACAAACTTAGGGTAGGTATTAAAATACACAATAGTAACTTATTTGATGTGGAGTACCAAATAACACTGCACACTGTGGAGGCTAGGTTAAATTGAGGTAATATAATTGATTACAAAGCTGAGCATAACCTAACCTAATCGTAGCAGCGGTTAGGATGCCGGCACTGCACTATAGCAACACGACCCGTATCAGAGCACTGTTTTAGTCAGGTTTTGATAAGTTTTGTTATTCATCAATAATGTGGCCTAACTAGGATGGCCATAAGTCCCGGTTTGGCCGGAACAGTCCCGGTTTAGACCGCTTTTGAGGGCGTCCCGTCGGTTTCCGAAAACTCCCTACAATGTCCCGGTTTCAGAAAAAATTTAAAAAAATAAATATTTGTACTAACAAAGATAATAATCTATCAACAGTTTCATCGCAATTCATAAAAGCTTGAAAAAAACTTTAGTACAGTTTTAAAAAGTGCACGAAAACTCAAGTTATTCCGGTTATAGGTAATAGGTTTTTTGATACGAGGGAGTAATAAATATAAAAGATTTCTGTTGCTCAGCCAAGCCAATGTTTGTTAGTTTAGGTAGGTATTAAGGAACATGAAGTTGTTATGATTTATAAGTTTTTAACCGTGTGAGTAATAAATATGAAGACAAAAATCTTAGTTTTGATTTTACAAACCCATTTCCATGGAGTAAGGCTATAGGTTTGCAGACTTCACCGCCTCCCCCCCCCCCCGCAGGTACTACGATGTCCTGGTCTAGGCCAAAACATTTATGGCCACCCTAGGCCTAACTTAACCTAACTGCCTCAGCAAATCGTTCAAATTGATACTCCACATCAAAATATTTCCAAGCAAAATAATTTAAACATAAGAAAAACAAGAGTGCAGTGAGTAAGTGGTCCTACAGTGCATAAGTATTCAAAATTTACAATAAGAGGTAAAAGTGCATGGGTAAGATAAAAATAAACTAAATTTAGGATACTTATGCACAATAGGTACAATAAAGACAAATTCTTTGATATGGAGTACCAAATAATACTGCAAAATGGTGGTTGGGTTAAATTAAGGTAATATTCAAATTAGTTACAAAGCTGATCATAACCTAACCTAATCATCGCAGCAATTAGGAAAGTGCATCACACTATCTATGCTGGTTCAAGGAAAGCCTTTAAACAGGTAGTGGGTTCAATCTGGCCCCGACGCACCATGGTAATCCAAAAATTATTGTCCCTTTCTTTCCCTTCTAAGAGTTAAAAAAGAAGATAATACCAGGGAATTAAACTCCCTATCATTTTGGAAGTCATTTTTTGCCTCAATCTGCATATAAATTCGCTCCTTTAATATATCAAATTACCTCTTTTAATGGAATAAGGTTTGTGTTCAATTGCATTTTTAAAATTGAATTATTAAACATAAATTTACAGGCAAAACCAAAAAATTAATACGGAGGACAGACAAATAAGTAGACTGCAATGATAATTTAACACCACACCCTGCTCGACATGTTTCCTCTGTCAAACAAGTGCACTAACGGTACAGTGGAAGCTCTCTTACCCGACCTCGGATCAACCGCCCATTGGATCAACCGACTGTCTTCCAAGAATAGACAAACTTCCGCTGCGGCAGCCAATGTCCCGATATTGTTAGGCAAATAACTTTCAGTTTGCAACAGGTCGATTACATTTTACCGTAGAAAGTCAAGTTCAGTCAGTTGCTCTCAATATGTTTACCATGCTTCACAATTTTGATTGGTTTGAAAACTTATTGTGATTGTTTCCAGTATTATTCGGTTTAACCGACCTTTTTATCCATCCATGGCTCGGTCCCGTAGGGGTCGGTTAAAGGAGCTTCTTCTGTACTAGGCCTATTACCGATCCTGTGATCTGATCATATATAGGGCAGTTAGGTGATTAAACTAGACCTGATAAAATAAACGGTATTAGGAAACTGACACATACTTTCTCCCTTTTAGCCCAACATTAATGAATAATTTACAAAATATAGAATACAAAGCTCGGTCGAATGTGCAGAAAATTTTGTAAACAAGTTGTTTTCAAAAATATCTACCCAAATCCCTGTTTTGGTGGCACTACAGGATCCATTGCTACACACATGGTGTTAAGAGGAGAAATGCTCCCTATTCCCCCGCCCCAGGGTTATTAAGGGGCAACATATTTTGAATTTTCTCTGTTGGTCAATGCTAACTTGAAAATCATATCAAGTTTGAAAAAATTGATCAATAAATAAGAGAGAAATAGTAGTTTTTGTTTTCCCCATAAGAATAACATTAGGACAACGTACTGTGTTTACCAAAAAATGAAAATTTAAAATTTCTCTGCAACTAGCAATCGTAGAATAGTAATTCAAGATACTAAATTATTTAGTTTTTTGAGCTCTTTTTAATGATGGATAGTAATATTTTTTTATATTTATGTTTATTTTATGAAAAATAAAAAACAGAATTTTTGATATTTTAAGTCTTGTAATTTCTGAACCCGAATTTTTAAAGAAATGCGGGTGGTGTAATTTTGTTGGAAAACTAAAGTTGTATAAAGGACTAAAGTTTAATCAAAATCGTTATAGCCGTTGTTGAGAAATCTTGATTTTTCATATTTTTTGGCAGTTTTTGGGGGATAATTACCCGTAAAAATAAAAAATTCCAAAAAATGAAAAAACGCATGGAGATATTGTGGATTAGTACCTACATACCAAATTTCATAAAAATCGGACCATTGGTTAGGGCTCTAGCTCTGTACACATCCATACAGACAGTTGACAGACAAGACAGACAGACAATCACGTAAAAATAACTTTTTTGGGTTCAGGGAGCACCAAAACGAACATTTCCACTAACAACTCAAATTTGAAAATTTTGACGAAAATAATACTTTCTCCATATACTATGTATAAGGGGGAGAAAGTAAAAAATAAACTACCAGACATACTGGGAGTAGTGAATCTTGGGCAATCTCCCTGGCCAATATGAATACCAACGTCACAACTCCTGGTTAGCAAGGCTTACACCAATCGTTAAAGCCAGAGAAAAAGTGTTCCACAAATGTACCAGACATACCCAAAGAGTGATACAAAACAATATTACTCATAGCCTACGTAAGACTGTTACGATTGATCTAGGCATTTAAAAAGCTGGATACAGTTTTGCACACATGTGATATGTCAGTCTATTGGAATTGCCCTAGAGGCTCATATATGAGACAGCGGATTCAGACAAAATTCTAGTGGGACATAGGTAGGAAATTCCATCTATATTTATGGATTTCTTCAACTATAGCGAATGTTATTTAAACTTATACAATTAGCTGCAGCAGTTAGGTTAGGTTACTCAATTTTGCAAAATGCATGTTTTCATGATGTAACGATTTACATGTAGGCCTGCAGTAGTTAAATTAGTTTCAAAATTTCAGCAACAAAAAAGAGACATAAATTAAGACATAAGAAAGACATGGCAAGACAAACTTTGTTTTTGCGGGAATTTCCCACAAAGCTGTTTCAGCAAAATTGTTATTCCTATAATCAAATTAGAAATCAAAACAATATGATTATACGCTTAGGACATTTGGGTACAGAAAGTTCTTTATGTTAAAATGAGGAAGCCTTTGATACAAGTCCTAGCAGAATTTCACAAAACCTTTTCTAAGAAAAATGTGCCACCACAGTCCCCCATCTTTTTATTTTTCTGTACAATATTGATATGTGTTTGAAGAACATATTTGTTTTTCCCCTGCCTTCATCCAGTTTTCCAGCTGCTTAAGACTGACTGATACACATTTTAAATCCATTGAAACTTTGAGTACATTGAAATTGGTTTACAGTTGTTACAAAACACAAATAGAACCATACATGCTTTATTGAGAAACCTGTCTGCTCACTAAGACACACGACAGCCTTGGGGAGTTAGAGCAAAATAGGCCTAACCCAAAAAAGGGAAAAATAGGGGTGGAGGGGGCTCAACTTGTAGTGGGAAATCGGGTTTTCAACTCAAATGTAGTGTTTAGTCTGCTGTCCAAACCGTTTCGCAAGCCTCTCTTCACAAAATACCTCTAGCATAAACTTAGATAGCAAAACACACTACATATTAATACATTTGAAAGATTAGGCCTACAGCCTAACCTGTTCTCCACCTGAAATTGTAAACTTTTTTACACACAATTTTTACTCAACATTCTGGAAATTATATTTTGTTGGCAAAAAGCTGGGGAAAACATTAGTTTGACCTAAAGTCACGTAGTTGGTGTAGGCCTATGAAAAATGTGCCGAGTTTCGCCAAAAATACTGATAGGCTATACCAAAATTATTGTGACTGTTAAAATATTAAAGCGCACACTCGCCAGAAGTCTCGGCAAAGCTGGATACTTTGTTTACAACTAGGGTACGTTATGCGGGTACCCTTATTTAAATAATACAGAATTATATGCTGAAAACGAATATGTAAAGTCCCATTCTACACTGCCACGTTTTACTTGCTCGACCTAGCCCAAATTGCATGCACACTTCCCCAGCGGTACAACCGCCACAGGTGAATGGATAAACGAACAGCGTGCGAGATGCTTGGCCATTCTGCAAGGCAGTTTAGTGGATGCAATGGCTATCACTAGAGTTACCCAGCTTCAGTTATTAGAAATAAACTTATTCAAAAAGAAACAAGAAAAGGTTTTAGTGGACACACCCAACTATATCAAGTCAGCTTACTGCAGCAGGAAATTTCCACACAAGTTTAAATAAAGTTGAGCTTATACAATTATATTTGCATTGAGTGATCCAATTACAAATTAACATCTGTTCAAGAAGTAGATGGAGCATACTGCACTTATAATGTTTAAATTTGATCACAATAAGTATCTATTTAAAAACAGAACACATCAAAAACTACGTACTAACTTAAAAGGTTAAAGACGAGCGTCAGACTAAATACACAATAATTTTTAAATTTTAATTCAGAAAAAGGATAAATTATTCATAGGATATGCCGTTAATATTCATTATATGCAACATTTTTGTCCAGCATTCTGAGAAAACTTGTCAACACTTGCACCATTCGTCCAAGCGGGTACCCTCATGAGCAGCCTCAGCGGGTAAACCGCATACTAGTCTCTGCAAGTCTCACTAACGCCTGCCTTCTACTACCTCCTTCCGCAGTGAGAAAACCGCTGGAGTAGACAATTCTTTCCATGGTTCTGTTCCAGATGTTAGTTTCACGATAAGCAACGGGCTCGTGGAGAATGGGCCTATAATTGTTTTTGTCATCTGACCCATTGTTAGTTAGTAAGTTGTAAGTTGTAAGTTGGCTGACACAAAACTAAAGGAAAGCCTACAAATATGGTGTAAGCACTGTTAGCGTGACCTAAAATGAATATAAAGTTCCTTTCTTAACTTAGAAATGGGGTATAACCTATACAGGTTAGGTTAGTTTAACTTTTTTATTCATTACCAATGTAGGCTACTAACCTTATAGCCACAGTGCGCTGTATGAGTTGGTACTCCACATCAAGATTAAGAACCTAGCCTACTTAACCTAATATTCAGTTTAAGCGGCATGAACTGCACCTCAAGATCTATCTTTAGATTTTAACCCTTCCCGGACGGGCGAATTTGTGACAAAGGATGGGGAAAAATTATAAGAAAAAATTAAAATTAATTTTCATTATTTGTGTTTTGTTATACCAGTCAGTATACATGAAATAAACACAATGGAACACTTCATACTGACTAAATAATTTTTTTAATCGTTTTTATATAAACAAAATTATGCGGATATATCCACCACCCATCCGCGGATGAGTAGAAAAACGGCAGATATATCCGCCGCCCGTCTTTGAAAATATTGCCATGACAAGGGTAGGCAATAAATAAAAAACAATATGTTGTTGCATTGTTTATTGTACAAAACTGCATCAAGAAAATAACATTTCAAGGTAAATTTGAACAACAATTTCAGTTTTCAAAAAGTTGACAAGGTTCACAAGGTGCCTGTAAATAGTCCCACGTTCTTCTAAAATACTCTTGTTCAATAATTCAATAATATCACCAGAAAACCAGGACTATTTACGTTATAAGCCATCGTGCATATCACTATCTCATGCTGCTAGACAGACAACTGTAGCTTTTAGCGCCAACACAGTCAACGTGGTGTTGCGCGCGAAACGTCGAGGGGGGGAGCGCTGGAGAGGAGGCGTGTCGCTTGCAAGGCCACAGTTGTGGAGGGCAAGGTTGTGGAGAGCGCGGGAAAGTAGCGCCTTGGTAGCGCGAAACATCTGGTTACTGCACAAACACCTGCCAGTCTGTCTGAAGAGTAGGTGGAAATATCCGCTTCCCGTCCAGAATATCAAAAACCATAAGCGGATATATCCGTTACCCGTCTTTATTCGCCAAAGACTTAGGCGGATATATCCGTCACCCGTTCGGGAAGGGTTTAAGTTTTCGTTTTTGTAGAAACTTGGGTATGGTAAATTTAATGACAAGATAGACCTGAATCATATACTTGAATTCAGCTTTAAATTCTGAATTGAATAATTTGACATAGAATGAAAACATATACAGTAGACTCCCAGAAATCCAAAATGACTTATCAGGACCGATGATAAATAATTTTTTTTCTAGCCTATTGCAAATAAAAACGAAAATATGGATCTTGACGGTTTAGCACCTTTGGTTTTCAAGCAGTTACACCGCATTACACAAATGTCATGTATTTTGCATAATCAGGCGAGTCCTCCCTTAGCCCAATGGTGCTGCTACCGGTGTTATTGTTTACGTATCCAGTGCCCTGCTCCGTTTAGGCATTTGCCTGTCGATGATTCATGAATCAGTAGGACCGGGGACAGTTTTTATTACAGTAAACGTTAGTTATGATTTACGGTGTTATATTGAATCTTTACAAATGTATATACATTTCAATATGTTCTGTTTAAACTACAGTTTTATCACATTTTCATATAATAAATATGTTTCTCTGATAATCCAACATTTTGTGTCCCGTTCAGTGATGTGACGGGTCGAGTTGACGAGTCGAGTTAATCCGAGTCAAGGCCGGACTCGGATCAATTATTTTTTAACTCGAGTAAGCTTACAAAAGATTGGCCAGGAACACGAACGGAGAAAAACGAGGGAGTAAGGCACGAATACAAACGGAGAATGCCGAACCTACACGAACTGGGAAGATTTGACTCGCAAAACTTAAACGCTATTGGCTGGAAGCGAGTTGACACAAACTCATACGGAGAATGCCGAATCTACACGGACTGGAGACGAGTCTAATCGTCAAAATTTAACGCTATTAGCTGAAAGCGAGTCGACTCGAACTCAAACGGAGAATGCCGAACCTACACGAACAAGGAACGGGCCACGCAGCATACACAGCCACGGATCGAGCCATTTAAATCACGAAAGCTCCCTCTTGTATTAGCATCTAAACGTAAACGTATTTGGCAAAATTGCTCACTGTAAATGCAGGATTGATGGATGATTCATGCCCATCTCTGGGAATTCTGTTTTTTTTTGTTTTTTTTTTCCTAATCCGGACCGGCCATCCGGAATTCTGATCGAGTATACTGATAGTAGGGCCTACTTTTATTTTTGGACTTCCCACAGCTGCTAGCTTAATATTTGTCCGATCATGATCATTTGGGAAGGCCTGTAGGGTAAACGTTATAAGATTTAATAGGCTATCCGAATAATTTTAGGAGGTAGCTAAAAAAATTCCTTAATAATTGATTAAAAAAAATTCTGTTTAGGCCTACATTATTTTACAGAAATTTCCCAACATTTCCACTAAGACATTTCATTACCACAATCAAGACGTTAAGTAGGCTTAAAACATTTGAGTTAAAAACTTGCTAATTTTGGGTGGAGCACCGGAAATTGCAGAATTATCATGACGGAGGATAGTCCTATATAGTAATTTAGAGACTTAGCAGCTCTATACAAAAACAAATTAGCAGAATGGCCTGTTGTCTTTAGGCCTAATTATAGAGGGAAAGAATTATAGAGAATCTTCCCAAGAAAGCATTTTAAATTAGTAGTTGGCCTACAAAACATAATGTAAGCGTGTAAAGACAGTCATTAACCCTCCAAGTGTCTTTAATAATGGCCTTAATGTTTGCCTATTTTTTTGTGATTTTGCAGCGTTTCATTCAAATAAATGTAAAAAACAATCAAACTGCATTATTGTATAGTCTTCATTGTTCAGAAAATCATGGGCTTCAATATTATATATATAACATCTCACAAAATTATAAAAGGAAAATTATGTGATGTTAAAACAAAATTCCCCCGTCGCAGCAAACCTGCGTACTCAGCAAATTTTCAATGCATAATATATGACTTAATACCACATAAAGCCGCAAGTTTCATACAAATATATTCACAAATAAGCGATTTATACAATTTTAATTATTCTCTATAAGAATAACATTGGGGATGAGTACATAGGTTTGCTGAAACAAGGAACATAAACAAAATTGGTTTCTATGCAAATATCAATATAACTCAACTAGGTGAAGCCACTACCTAGTTTCATCAATATACATTCTTAAATAAGTGATATATTGCATTTTGATTAATCTCCATAAGAATAACATAGGGAATGAGTACGCAGGTTTGCTACAACAAGGTACGAAAAAAATGGGTATTTAGGCAAATATCAATATAACTCAACTAGGTGAAGTCATATAAGAGGTTTTATTAATTTATGTTCATTATTAAGTGAGACATAGCATTTTAATTTTTCTCCATAAGAATAACATGGGGGCTGAGTACGCAGGTTTGCTGCTACGAGAACCTTTAGCAAAAAATTGTTTTTTTGAGCAAATATCAACAGACCACAACCAGATTAAGCCGAATACCAAGTTTCGTCAGTATACGTTCATAAAGAAGCGTGATATAATTTTTTTCTTATTCTCCATAAGAATAACATTAGACAACATATTGTGTTTAGCACTTTCAATATCTCGGTAACCGATTACGTAGAGGAATTATCAAAATACCAAATTGTCTGTTTTTTAAAGCTGAATCTAATGGTAAAAACTAAAATTTGACTGTTTCAAAAATTATATGTAAAAAGTTCAAAAAACCCATTTTTGGGGTACAAAACCCCCCCAAAATACCCCTTAAGGTAGAGCGATATGGCTGGTTTTCAAACTTAAAGTCATAAATTTTGCTTTAAACTTTTATACCAAATTTCATCAAAATCGGACCTTTTTTACGAGAGTTATCGCGCCCACGGACACAAAAATATATATACAGTTTCGAACGAATGGTGTTTTTGGGGTCTGGGAACCTCAAAACGAAAAGCTATCATGGTCCTGAGCGTAGCTCTTACCATGCCGACTACGGTAATAGCTTCTTCCCTATAGGGGAAATTCGCTAAAACAAAAAAAAATCAAGTTTACGCTCCATCAAATTATAAATGGTTCTAGAATATACAATTTTTAAAATAGCCAATTTGTTCTAAATTGTATAAGGATACTAAATATATACACAAATATCAGGTAAAGCAGCAAATAAAAAAGTTACAGATGATAAACTGGTGTTGCGCGCTATAGCAAATGAGCAAAATCGCCTTGGCAACATTACTGGTAGGAAGGTTAATTTACCTCGATATCACTGATGCCTATTTCTCCAGGATCATCGACCAACCCTTAATCTTCACTAATATATTCTTCTAAAGCCCCACTTATGACACTACTGTCCATTTTTACAAATAAAAACAACAAAAAACATCTCAACACAACACCATTCCCGAAGTTAGGTTAGCGACGCACAACCAAACTTCACACTTCAGCTGTCTGCTAAAGTACGATTGGGCATGAACGTAAAAAGTGTCAGCAGACAGACAACGAGAGAAAGCTTAGAATCTGCCATAAACGGCGATACCAATTTTGATCCGGTTCATTAAGATTCATGCGCCCCAGAGCCTATTCCGTAAACGCTGTTTGACTGTCGACGCAGTGACAATAACCACCACAGCGGATGTGTTTTGTGTCGCTTTATCGACACTTAACACCTGGAGGGTTAACATAGAAAGTACACTTGGTGTCAGACATAAAGGCACAGTTCCCCAGGTAGAGCATCCCGTCCTAATCTTTTGTTGACAAATCAGCGCTTTTGTCGGGAGCGGCCACCTGGCGAGGCCAGCATCCCCCTTCTCTTCCAAGAAATTCCATGTCCTACTAGAATTTGTAATAAATTGATCCATCAGGTCCACAGCAAAAAATGATGGCTAATTTTTCCGTCTAAGGTAGACAAATAAGTCAAAATTTGAATCGAAATAACAGATTAGCGAGCTATATTGCGGGTCATATCAGGGAAATCTGAATCCTGTTATGTCGATAACAGGACGTTGTAAAACTGTGATTCAAATTTTGTCTTATTCATCTACTATGGATGGGAAAAATTAGTCATTATATTTTGCTGTAGGCTAATGGATCAATTTATTACCAATTCTAGTAGGACATGGAATTTCTTGGAAGAGAAGGGGAATGCCGGCCGCGCCAGGTGGCCACTCCCGACAAAAGCGGTGTTTTTTCAACCAAAGATTAGGACGGGATGCTCTACCTGGGGAACTGTGCCTTTACGTCTGACATCAACTGTAACCAGGTGGGCTCTTACCTGGGCCTACCAGGTTGCAAATGGTCCTTCCAACAAATAGCATAAGCCTAGGCTACTAGTAGGGCCTAGTTCAAGACTAGCCAGCGTTAACAATTTGTCATTTCATTTAACTAAAAGCTAAAACTTTAGAGGATGTTTCTTCCCACTTCTGTCAAACCTAGAGAAAGACTAGGCTACGCGAACTTCACCAATAAGCCTGAGAACTGAACTAGGGCCTAGGCCTAATGCCATGGCGTAAGTTAGTCCTTAACGCCACAGTAAGAAATTTGAAAGTCCTTTTAGGCTGTACGTTTTTAGCTTGGAGGACAGTAAACAAACAAAAACCTAAAGTATATGTGATGCAATGTTAAGTCTTAACTTACCATATATATCGTTCATGTGGGTTGAATTGTTGCCCCTCGCGCGTTGGTCATTCACGTGTGTCTTGTACTGACGATGATAATCTTCTTCCCAAGGGTAAGGCCGTTTCGACATTTTATAACAATTTCTTGTTTACTACAGATATGGTATGTTTACTACAGCTCCGTACTGAGCTCCTGCGGGCAATTCTACAGTACAATTTCCTCGACTTATCGAGAGCGACAGCCTTTTAACTGTTAAAAGGGAGGAGGAACACACATCTTTGGCGGTAAAGGACGAACATAGAGAACATCTTTGGCATAAATGCAAAGAGTAAAATATGTTATAAAACGTATACACCATAATAGTAACTTATATAATACGTTTCCGTATAATCATAGGCGAAATACAATATTATATTTAATCTCTGATGCTATAAATAAATGTGTGATTGACTAAATCAGTCCTTTATACTAAATTTAATACAATTTATGTAAATGTCATGATTATTGTCAACAGATCTGTGACCAAAATACCAGATTAGCTATTATATGCAATTTCGTTATTGGGTGGGGATTTACTTATATTCTGCTCAAATTTGTAAAAGGATGAAGTCGTTTAAAAAATATTAAGATAATTACGTGATTAAAATAATGGTTGTATATGATCCTACGGGAAGGTATTTTAATATATATTTCAGAGTTGCCATCAGTTATTATATGAACAGTACAAATCCCTGAACAATAAGAGGCAATTATTCTCACAATTAATAGTCAATGTTTACACTTATTTTGTTCTTTTATTTAAATACATAAACAATTACAACTCCATGCAAAATATCCACAATACATTTACCAGAAACTGCAAAAAGCTTGATGTGAACATGTTATAAAACGTATACACCATAATAGTAAATTTTAAAATACGTTTACGTGTAACCATAGGCGAAATACAATATTATATTTAGTCTCTTATGCTATGAATAAATGTGTGACTGACTAATTGATCAAAGGTCACCACAGTACCAATTGGCGTTGAAAGGAAACTGTTTTGTAATTAACTCCGGATAACTTTATTCATAATTATCGTCCTCAACTGAAAACATCACATTTTCAACATTTAAATATCTCTGCATCCCATATTTTTTGTAGCCAAAGTGATTTACCATCACTAGTTCGCTTGTATCGAATTTAGGAAATAAGCTAAGCTATTACCGCGTAGTAGGCACGATAAGACCTAAGCCCGGGACCATGATAACTTTTAGTTTTGAGGTCCCCAGAAGACAAAAAAACCATTCGTTATATCGATTGCTTTTGTTGGTTCCCGTACAAATCAACATATCACATGAATATAGTGACTTTTTTTCATTTTTTTATTGGGGTGACGCGGAGACAGCTTTTTACAAAGTAACCGAGCCACAGTTGGTTCGGGCTGTAATTTGTCCTGTTGGTTGACGATTTCCAAATGTTGTACTGTATTTGTTAACCTTAGAAATTACATTGATCAGCTTCTAGAAAAGATAGATTGATGATTTTTATTTTGTTTTCTTCAGTTTTTTCTCCTTTATGATCTGTTTGTTGAATTTGAATAAAATACAAAAATAACCTATAAAAATAATATAAATTATATATATTATGTTTTTTATGTAAAATTAAGTTTTACATTATTTTTAATATTTAAATTTCATTTATTAAAATCAAACCCATCCTACATATCACTGAACATACCTTTAAGAACACTTAAAAACTTAAGTTACTAATTTATAGTTAGTAAATATAACTATTTAACTAGTTAAAATATAGTTTTTAATTTGTGTAGGATCTATCAAACCATTGTAAAACATTGAAAACCTACACCCAACCCCAACCAAGGGATGGGGACAATTTTTCCAACCCATTTGTTTTGTTTCCATGGTTATTTGTAACAATAATACATAGAATACAGTTTTTAGGCTTATAATTAAAGCTTTACCATTTTTTCGTGAACTCCACCCTTAAGCATTCGCTACATAGGCGAGTGAATAGGTTCCTGCACCACACAAAACCACATACAAAAGCCTCATACACGCAAAAAAATAGGTCACCAACCTGGACCTAGATGGGGCAAGGGCGCCCACCTCTGGCTGTTAGAGTCTAGGGCCCACAGCTCCTAAATCTGGCCCTGGTTAGACGTTGGAATAAAGTTAATGGCCTTCAGTACGTTCAGCCATAGACTAACCACAGTACTGTAGTTTGTCTATGGTTCAGCCCGACCCAAATCATCATCGTTCCGTTTTAACCATTACATTTACGACCATCCTACATATAAGGAGATCGCTTCGCTTCATCCAAGAGTATATTAAGTGCTCATAAGTCTCCCATGAATTGTTACGGAAGCCCTGCTAAAGTGCCAGCTGAAAAACTTATAACTTGTTCAGAGAGGATTTGATTATAGTTACTTGAGAAAAATACCGTCACAGTAAGCATCACTTTTTTACCCCTGTTGAGCGCTCTAGATATATTAACCTCACCACTGGTCTTTAGTCCGTTGAGTCACACCCGAGTCACGCTGCCGAAAAAAACAAAAACACAAATATAAATATTCTAACCAGTGTTGCCGTTGGTGTTGACGTAATTACGCCAAATTGGCGGAATTGTTTGGTCTTGGGGTATTTTTTGGCGGATTTTTGGCGGATTTTACAGAAAGACATGGGGACTTTTCAGCTTTTTGGGGTGTTTCATAAATGTTCGATGTATGCTGTGTTTTAAACTATATCTGTCTGATTTGGGCTCTGTGGGCACTAAAGATGGCATCTCCTTCATTCGTGGCATCTGTACTAAACGAATCAAACAAATATATATTGGCCAGAAATCCTATAAACATATTTTCGTACAATTACACTGTGTCCATAAGCCACTATGTACTGTTATTTTGTATCTAAGGGAATCCGTTCCGTCTGTCGCGTCGTCGGTGCCGTCTTGGGGTGGCGTTCCACTTATTGCTTGTATGTTTGTTTTGTTAGTTTATGCAATAGTTAGTTCCTTTGCTGTTTTTATCATTTACTCATTTTGTTGGTCTTTTGTGATTGCCGTTGTAAGAGTAGGGCGTGCTAAAAAGCTAAACAATCATGTTCATGGAGACAATACAGTCGTTTCAAAATTAGCACAATAATACAAAAATTTCTGAAATTGTTGGGTGTGTTATCCAACGAGGTTAATCTATTTAGAACTCTCGTCTGGGATGAAAAAGTGAAGTCTACAAGCTGACCGCAATTTTCCTCAGGTAACCAATCAAATTCTCTATTCACAATCTATGTGTTAGTCAGCTGACAAACATATAACTAGTGAAGGGAGGATTTCAGTGGTTCTCATAGGAGCAGGGGGGCAAGATGGCAGTCCTAATGTAGGCTTTACTTTTTTACTCCAGACGAGAGCTCTTTAGATATAGTAGCTTTGTAGTCAATGGGGTTATCTTTCACCTGTTTTCACTTCATCACACACTGAGTTATACCATTTTATGTTCAGTTGTTTATACAGTAGATGAGTAGATCATAGAGTTTAGGCACACACAATTGGTGAAGCGTTTATGATGTTAGATTAGCTTAAACAGTTTTTTTTATAAACAATGACAGTTAATGTTTGAAAAGCACATTTGTTTTGTCAGCTATAATAAAATATTCTTTGACTATAATCAGCTCTTAATTATGCCAGAGGATAAAATACTTAATTTAGATTAATCAACTTTGGGGGATTATTGGCGGATTTTGAAGATGTATGGGGTTGAATGGGGATTTTTTTATAAATCTGCCTTAGCGGATTCTTGGCGGATTTTCATGTCCGGATGGTTGTATAATGGGGGATTTTTATTCCGGCGTGGGAGTAATTCGCTAATATCACAATATCAGAATGGCACCACTGATTCTAACGTTCTAACCAGTGTTGCCAGACTGGGTTTGCTATTTTACCCGCAAACTACCTATAAAATCCCCACTTTTACCCGGTCATCCTGTAGTAATCCCCACAAAATCCCCGCACTAGCTTCAAATACCCGAAAACCGGGTAATTTATTAGAAATTGCCAGATGATTACCCGAAAATTAACTAGTGTACCCAAAATAATGCCATTTTTAGTAATCTTAGCGCTTAATCAAGGCCGGATTTAGGAGTCATGGGCCCCAAGGCTCAAATGATGGTGCGGGCCCTTGTTGTGTCCAGGTCCAAGTTGGTGACCTTTTTTTCTTGCTTGTATCAGGCTTTTGAAAAGGGTTCTGTGTGGTGCGGGCCCCTAGGCGCACGCCTAAGTAGCCTATGCTTAATTCCAGCCCTGCGCTTAGTTTTAACCGAGGCCGATTGGTTTCCGGGGCCGCGCATATATTACGTTACGCCTACCCGAGGGGGAGGGGGTTCAGCACATAGTGACAAACCGTGACACGTGTGAGGGTTGCGTGACGCATCACAATTAATGAAGTTAAGCCTGCGAAATCGTCAATTACAGAGTGATAAAATACCTTACCAACAATCAAATACTTAATAATTAATTAGTTTGACGTGACATATGGTGAGGGGGGAGGTATGAGCAGTGTGACTGAGCGTGAAAAGGATGTGGGAGGGGTCAAAAAATGCTAAATGGCGTAATTTATGCACGGTCCCTTACTGGAGACGACTTTCTTCAAACATAATGCGTTAGATTTCCTACAAGTCAAAAGTTGGTACACTGGTCAGAGGATGACAAACCGAACGATGAGTAAAAAAATCGTACATCATACTGTAGTTAGTTTGTGGTATGATTAAACTATGTTGTTGCAGTTAAATCTGACATTCAATTATTCGTTTATAATCAGATTGACCATTTGTTATCGGGTTATTTTCACCACATAAGATGTTTGAAAATACAAACCGGCTGTACCTGAACAAATGTTAACCGGATCAAAAATAGTTGTATAGATTCAACGAGTTTAATGTATCTAGAGGTCTTGTATGGGTATAAAGGTGAACCCTTCATTTTAACAGTCATTTTCTTCAGGTACACTAGGCCACCTTCCCACTAGCTCGCAGGCAATGCGTTGCAGCTACCCGTTGGCCACTGAATTGACCTGTTGAAATTTCATTTAACCTTATGGAACCCTTCACACTAGTGGGTTGCAGCTACCCACCTCGGAAGCAATCAAATCGACTATTTCTAGACAGCTAATAAATTTGTAACTTGTAATGAGGGGATTTGATTGGTTTACATGGGAGCAGAGTGTACAGAGGGGCAAAATGGCGGTTGACCATGAAGGCTACACTATTTTACACGAAACGAGACTTCTAGATATATTAACCATTAATCTCGTTGGGGTCATCAAATATGTCCTCCTAACCATAGACTAAATTCTCTAACAGCTCCCTCGTCCAGGAATGTTCCCATTAGAAGAGCCTTTTTAATTATGTATAAACAACGATCGTAATAATAGAGCGTATGCAACACGTTAATTTCCTAAGACAAAGTGAAGCATGTAAGGGGGCCGCCATTTTCTCGAATATTCACAAACAATACCCTATACCTCAATGCAGGGCCGGATTTAAGCATATGCTACATAGGTGAACGCCTAAGGTCAAGATTTGTAAAAGAATATCATAATCTAACTTAAGTGCAATCATAATAACATTACATTTATTTATTTATCAATGAACAAGTAATGTACTAAAATAATACATATCCTTTGACAACAACAAATGCAACACAACATTTATGTCAAAGATACTGTTGACTATATTTGTATTATGATCCAGTTTGTGTGAAATTGCTTGACCACTGTCGTTTATATCAACTGTTACACGAAAATCTTAAATACCCGGTATTTTGGGTAAATCCCCGCAACTCGAGTCCAAAATCCCCGGTTTTACCCGGTTTTTTCTTAATCCCCACAAAATCCCCGCACGGCCATCAAAATACCCGAAAACCGGGTAATTACCCGGTTTCTGGCAACACTGGTTCTAACTAACCTCATCCAATTAATGAAAGTGATATTGTTGCTCTAATTACCGTTATTTAAATCTGATTAGATGTCTAGATACTATTCTTTATATCAGTGGAGAAAACCATTTGTGAATAATATAAGTATAATGAAGTTCGGAAAGTATGACAATTATCTCATTTTAGATTTTGAAAGTACTTGTGACAAAGTTAAAATGCAAAAGCAGGTAAGGTTCCATCAGTGAAAATTGTTTTTCATAATTTGTTTTTCCAGCACATGAGCAATAAGTTTGTATTGTTATCTACATAATGATCCTAGAATTGTCTAAGAAGTAGTTGCGGAAATTCCTGAATTACCTCCTTGCCAGAGAGGCCAGCGGCCAGCAATGTGGATAGGTTGTGTTACTAGACTAAAAGAAAAAACAAAAACTAACATTTCTGTGGATGGAAATTACTGAAAGATAACTTATGGCGGTGGATTAGACCATACTGGCTTGGCCATGAGATGAATTAGCCGATAATTGATAATGACACCTAAATTACAACCAAAAAGGTGAAGCTAATACCACGCTGGCAGCAAATTAACTTTCTTGCTCTAAATGGAGCTGTACACTGATCTTTTAACCCTAGGACTGCCCTGGGCTGACTTATGCTTAATTGCTCGGTGCCCCGGCAATTTTGGCCATTTTGCAGAGGTTTGTTTAACAATTCGCAGTGGTTGCCTAAACTACTGTTGATAACCTAGACATATGTATACTCGTTTTGTTCATAAAAGGAAGGAGATTGTGAATAAAATAAAATAAAAGGAATCCCTGTTGATACTTAGTTTGTTTGCAAAATGTGGAAAACCAAAATTTTACAAACATTTTTGAAATAATTTAAAAAAATAGGGTCCTAGCATTTTCACACTAATTTTTTGACAGACAGTCAAAGATATACAAAATTTAGGCGATTTATTTCCCTACGTGGAAATGTGTTTGATTTATTTGAAAACATTTTGTTACCCAAATTATAGAGAAAAGTACGGAAACCGTAGAAAATTGACAAACAATAAAAGATAACCCTATCATATGCATACTCTTTTTGGTCACAAAAGAACAGAGAATTTCAATTGAATAAAATAAATCAAACGCGATTAGGTAGAATTTTAGATACGGTAAAGTAAAAAAAGTGAAAATTTCCAAATTCATTGTAACTTAGGCCTAGCCTCAAAAACACTCACATTTTCAATAACGCACATTTGAAGAAAAATAATAATATTTACCCATAGTAATATGGATAAATATTATTACTAACTCACACACTAACCGACAATACACTTTTTTTCACTAAAACACTCCGATTCGATAGTAAAATACAAATAATAACCTACCGGCACCAACAAACGCACATTGGCTCTGGCTAGCAGAAAGAATAAACAACTCGTATTTCCTGCTACGTAATAAGAATCACTTGACACTCCATGCACTTGGCACTGCTACAAAGAGGAAGAACGTTTTCCTGGCGTCAAAGTGATTTACATCACACTAACTTAAATCAGTTTTATAAGTATTTATATAATGATTTATAATCCCGCGATTGTCGGGGAATAGGAATAATCAAGGGCCTGACATAACAGCTGATTTCATAAATTATTTCTTAGACTTTCTTAAATCGTAAGCTAAATGTCACTTCACGAAAAGAAAGAAGAACTCATGTTCTTTCTAATGGTACCAACCACTTTCTGTTTGGGCCAAAATAGAAACTCTACGATTTTTTTGAAGAACAGCTGTTTTACAAGATTTCGCCGATTGCGAGTCGAGATCCGTGCACAAACTTTCGTTCAACTTAAAATAGCAATTGTATTGATCTGTTAGTGCTACAAGGTTCGTTTATATATGAAAATGAAAGTTTAGAATTTCCTCTTTAAAATGGTATCAATATTATTACGTTTCTCGATCATCTTAAATGCATTATAAGCAGTTAAAAAAAATGACCCCATTCCCCGAATATCGGGGAAAGGACACTAGGCCACGACATGCATTCCCCGAATGTTCGGGGAAGGGCAGTCCTAGGGTTAACACATTTGCCGGGGGTCACGCGCTGGCGCGTGATGCGGCCCGGACTCCAGGTGCGCGCCCTGCGCTGGCGCGGAGTAAGCCTGCCTTGATTAACTTACATTTAGCCACTGAGCCGTCAGCAGTCAACAAAATGATCCAATACTGCTTGCGCCATTTGGTGATGACTTGCTGTATTCGAGAATGAGGTTAGTTCCGAGTTCCGCCTCATTTAGCGCCACGTACCGGTGCGGATCCCGCCTGCCATGTTTTCAGGCAGAAACGTGGTATCCCCAGCGAGACCTCTACCACTTAACCAGACACACACACCAAGTAGAATAGAGGTTAAGGACAATCAAAATTAAACAAAGAGGAAAATGTGCTGTACTTTGCATTGTAAATTGTTTTGACATTTGGCACAAATAGACTGCAACATTTGGGTGCTGGGTCCGCTTAACCGGACCTCGCTAAACCTAAACCCTGGTTAACCGGAATGGTCTACAAGAAATATTTAATCAACAATAGAGAAGATAAGTTGACTATCCAAATTGAAACGAGTTCGCACGCAGCACGCTGACGTGAGGGAAGTGAATTTCCATATAAAAACTTTTAAAACTCAAAATCAATGTAAAAACATACATGTATTCCAATTTTTATTGAAATCTGAAAACATTGATTTTTTGGCTGTTGTGATGCTCCTGCTGGGAATACAATTTTGCGCATTATAATGTTAGGAGAAGGTCCAGTCAGGCTTGAAAGTAGGCGTGAGGTTGCTGGGGATGATGAAAGTACTCTAACAAAGGAGTTGCAGGCTTTTCTAGTGTAAACCCCCCATAAGACAACGTACTGTGTTTGGTCGAAACACATTTTCTTTAATAACTCGGTAATTATTTATGCTAGAATAACGATAGAGGGCTTAAAACTTTCGCCTCACTAATTTCCATCCTATTACATGCATTAATTTTTGTCATACAGGGCTCTTCTGACCCTTTTTGGGCCCAAAAACTCAAAATTTGAAAGATTAATCCCCAAAAAAAAGGGGTTTGGAGTTTTCCGATTGTTTTGCCCAACGAACTTGTCCAACTGATTACAGAAAGAAACGTCCCTACCAAATTTGAAGTTAATCGGACAAAAAATGTGACTGCTAGAGTGCAAACATATATATATATATATATATATATATATATATATATATATATATATAAAACATTTTGAATGACCCCCCAAAACGTGTTCAGGGGGTCACGTTAGGAACTTCTGTGGTGGTCCCGGGCTTAAGTTTCACCGTGCGGGTCATGCTAATAGTTCACTTTCCAAAGGAAATTCACTAATAAGAGACAAACAAAATTAGGTTTTTAAATTTACTAAAAAATTCCTAGTTGAATCTTGCATTCTAATCTATTCAGGAATTTTGTTTATAAGGTAATCTAAATATGAGATTAATTCTACAACATTGAACTCTTATGGTGGCTTTTATTTTTAATTTTAATTTGAATATTTAACTGTCTACATTTATAAAACATTTTTGTACAGCAGATTATATAGTAATTTAAAATAACATAATTTTTAAGATGATACTATTTCATGTATCAAGTTGTACATTTATGAAATAAAGATATTTTGATTGATTGATTGAATTGTGTCCGGCCTACGACTCATGGCGGACCGAGAACCGTCTGCCTTGGCGGTCACTGAACTTAGGGATTGTTTTGACGGGTTTTGACACATACCTGATGTGGCCGCGAGGAGGTGGAGGGTTGACCCATACTGCATTTTTTGCATTCCTATATCGCACTAAAGGATCAGAGTACCACGAACCCTCACACCTGCTGCACACTCCAAGATGTTTGCGTATTTTTCCAAAATTAGCCTTGAAATACCGACAGTTGACAAATTGGGTTATCCGGAACAGTCCCACCCCTATTATTTCGGTTAAGCGGGGTTTTACTGTAGTTTTTTACATTTCTTAGCAATATTACTAAAGGTGGGGAGTGTGGAACGTTCCCGGAGTGCGCATCACGGGCTGGCGCGGGCCGGAAATGATAATAGGCTAGCTATAAAAGGGGAAAAAAGCTTTTTGATCAAAAAGGACATCATTTCCTGTCTATATCCCAGGTAAGTGATTCAACATAAACAAATTTTAGCACCCAGGGGACTCTATAACCTGTAATTAGCAGTGAATGTGTTAACATTGTGTGGAACAAGCGCATCTTGGGACGTAAACATGTTTGCTGCTGAAAAATTAGGCAATAGAGTCATTATACAATAATGTAGATTTTTTTATAAATGTTCACTTCCCTTTAGTTTGTTGTAGTCATAACTAGGTGAAGGAAGATCCCTTGACACCAAATTTGCCATTTGCCGCCATTTTGAAGATGCGTTGCATATCTAAGACGGCCATTCCCGGCGCTGGTCTTGATTACAAACACACACCAAAATCTTGGTTTGTTATCAACGGTAATTATGTAGTATACATGACTCTAACAAAATCAACGTAAATTTGCATTTTTCTTGTAGATCTCGACCTGAAAAACACGATAAAAGTAATATTTCTACGCGGAAAGACCGTTGTAATGGTGAAAATAGTAAAACAAACTTGGTTTAATGGTGAAAATAGTAAAACAAACTTGGACGATTCCAATTTCTTCTGCCGACTAGTGGTTTGAGGGGAGGACCGTTCGAATTGCAGGATGGAACTGTCTGCAAGAGACTTCTAAGAACTTGTTAAAAAAGTAAACACAAGAAAACAATAGAGATAATTACAATATGTTCATAAAATAACTAAACGTCAGTAAAAAGAAATAAATAACAACTTTTAAGATGAAAACTAAAATTACGAACTGAAACTCTATTAACGTCCATTTTGTTTTTTCTACTTGGAGCAGGTTTGCCAACGCGAAGCCTTGACTATAGCTCGACTGCACCTGTATTGTTTGGTATTATGATTAAGAGCCTATGGTTGTTGATTAAAATAAACAGATATTTTAAATTAAAATAAACTTATTACCAAAACACGTTTTATGTTAATTTTAAGTAAACAGAATGAATACTGTTTAGTTGTGACCTATCAATGGCGGAACTTTGTGAGTATTGTGAAGTAAACTATTTTAAAAGTATTTCTTTCTCTGAAGAACAAATTTTGGAATTTCTTATTAACCACGGAATTGTAAGTAAATTGACTAAGTGCCCGTGGTGTGACAACTGGGTCATTTTGAAGCAAGGGAATTGGCAATTCCGTTGCTTCAATAAAACAACACAGCGGAATCAGAAGGCTGTAAAGTACGGTTGGAGGGGATCTTGTCGGGCGGGTTCTTTTTTTGAAAAGTCAAAATTACCAGTAAGCACCCTCTGGAAAATAGTAACTCACTTTCTTTTCTTTGGCCCCCCTCGGCAAGAGTTTTTACAAAGAAACCTAGGGGTGCACAGTCACACAGTGGTAGACTGGTATAGTTTTATTAGGGAAGTGTACATCGACTACTGTGTCACTAATTCAACACGTTTGGGAGGGCCAGGAGAAGTTGTTGAAATTGACGAAACAAAATTTGGAAAACGTAAATATAACCGGGGAAGAAGAGTAAAGGGGAATTGGGTTTTAGGGGGCGTTGAACGGGGGTCAAACCTCTCATTTTATATCCCAGTAAAAAACCGAAGCAGACAAACCCTAATTCGGCTGATTCGTCAGTGGGTAAGGCCAGGTACAACCATCATTACAGATTGCTGGAAATCTTACCAAAGACTCAGCAGCTACAATTTCCTCCACCTGACTGTAAACCACAGCAGGGAATTTGTTGACCCTACAACTGGCGCCCACACCAACAAGGTGGAGAGAAGCTGGAGAGACGTGAGAGACCACATCCCGAAGTACGGGGTGAAATCCCAACATTTCGCTGGGTATTTGGCAGAGTACCAGTTTAAAAGGAGATTTGTCGACACAACCTAATCAAAACTAATCACCCCTAACCTAACCTACCCTAAACTAACCTAACCTAACCTACCGTAAACTAACCTAACCTAACCTACCCTAAACTAACCTAACCTAACCTAACCTACCCTAAACTAACCTAACCTAAACTAACCTACCCTAACCTAACCGATCCTAACCTACCCTAAACTAACCGAACCTAACCTACCATAAAATAACCTAACCTACCCTAAACTAACCTAACCTAAACTAACCGAACCTAACCTACCCTAAACTAACCGAACCTAACCTACCCTAAACTAACCTACCCTAAACTAACCGAACCTAACCTACCCTAAAATAACCTAACCTAAACTAACCTAACCTACCCTAAACTAAACTAACCTACCCTAAACTAACCTAACCTAACCTAAACTAACCTAAACTAACCTACCCCAAACTAACCTAACCTACCGTAAACTAACCTAAACTAACCTAACCAACCCTAAACTAACCTAACCTAAACTAACCTACCCTAAACTAACCTAAACAAACCTAACCTAAACTAACCTAACCTAACCTACCTTAAACTAAACTAACCTAAACTAAACTAACGTAACCTAACCTAACCTAATAAGGAGTATAATACCAGCGTACACTTAGTACAGGCATGGTTGGTTGGTGGGCTTGCCACGGGTACTTATTAGGTTAACTAGCTTGGGTTAGGTTAGGTTTGTTAGGTTAAGTGTGGTTTGTTGGGTTTGTTTTTGTTTGTTTTGCCATCCAGGTACGGCGGCAACCGTACCTGGATGGCAAAACAAACAAAAACAAACCCAACAAACCACACTTAACCTAACAAACCTAACCTAACCCAAGCTAGTTAACCTAATAAGTACCCGTGACAAGCCCACCAACCAACCATGCCTGTACTAAATGTACGCTCGAATGTCACGTACCATACGAAGATGTACCGTTTTTTATTAACCATTCGTATTCGAGTCAAGCTTCTTCGCCCAGCTCACTCCCTACAGGATGAGCTCATTCGCTCCGCGTTCACTTGCCTCCATGGTGACCTCATTCGCTACGCTCATTTACTTTCAGAATGAGCTCGTTCACTTTGCTCACTCACCTCTCAACACTTAGTCACTTATAATGGGTAAGGGGAAAATAAAGCACGAAACATAACTTTTTATTACGTACTTATTATCTATGACATTTCATTTATATGTTGTATACTCTATGGACGTTTTCCTCATAGTCTGTAGAAACTAGAAACATTAGCTAACGTCGGACGTGTACGTAGCCTTTGAACAGTAACGGCTGACGTCGGACGTGTATGTAGCCTTTAAGATGTTCTAATCTGTGGTTTGTAAGTAGCGTCTGCTTGCATCGAAAATAATAACTTTAAGTAATATTTTCGATAATTAATAATTGTTTCCGCGCAAAATAAATGTTATTTCTGGATTCTAGAGGTAAAAATCTTTAAGAAAAATGCAAATTTAACTGGTTATAGTAGGAGTCATGTATACTACATAAGAACCGTTATCAACGAGTGTTTCAGAATTACGTAGAAACACGTCTGAACAGTAAAAAATATATCTAAATTGATTGAAAATAAAAAAAAAATCACTATATACAACCCCGCCAACCAACCCAAATATCTATTCTTTACTTATAAAAAGCGCCAGTCTTCATCAGAACACACACTAAAATTTTGGTTTGTTTTCAATGATTGTTTCACATAGAATGACCTAGAAACATGTCTAAACAGTAAAGAATAAACCAAAGTTATTGAAAATTAAAAATGTCACTATATATACAAACGGTCTATATAGACGACCGCTCGCAGCGCTGTGGTTAGCGGAATCTGAAAACGAAGACCGCCACTACTTTAGAATAACCCTTTCCCGAGAGCGAGAAAAGTTTCAACTTCGCAGTATTAGTGCGGGCTGAAAATCAATCCCATTAGTCTGGTGGAGTAGATCTACTACACCCATTCCCAGTGCAATGTTAGCCGTAGATCTATTGCACCCATTCCCAGTGCAATGTTAGCCGTAGATCTATTACACCCATTCCCAGTGCAATGTTAGCTGTAGATCTACTATGCACTATGCTAGCAACGTGTTAAGCAGGTGGCGGTTCCTAGGCATGACTCTGAGTCAACAAATGTGTTAATAAGGTTTTTTTAATAAAATGGTAATCCTCCCACATTATTTAAAAATACTGTAGCTACCCTCAGATAAATGTTATTGCACAATTAGGATAAAACCTTTCCTTTGGGCAGACAGGGCGGGAAAAAACAATATTATTGTGCCCAGGTGCGTCAAAACTTTGGATTTGGCCCCGACCCAAATTCTGGTTTTCATACGAATTTCTCAAGTTCTTCTAGTCTGTTGATCTTGCGCCGAAGAGTGGATTTCAATTAGTGATTAGAGGTTGAAGTTTCGATGTTTATTAGATAAATCGCCAAAGTTATGTTTGATTAGTGATAATCAGGATTATAACTTGTGTTTTTTATGATTACAGGAAGTTATTGAGTTTCCTTGTATTTGGGTTGATTCATATCTAAATGTTATATCAACTTTTCATCGATATGTGAAGCCAGTTCATAACCCGGTCTTAACACCATTTTGCACACAGTTAACTGGAATTATACAGGCAAGTAATAGGCTATATTACTTTTATCAAGTAATTGGATTAGAATACAACAATGTAGGGTGGTTAACAAAAGGAAGTTGTAGGTATTTTTATTTATTTCTTAAAGCTGAAATTGTTTTAACGTAAATTTAATGATTTTTTTTCATATTTAGCTTATTAATTTGTTTACCAAATAAAACTTCAGTGTTGGGGATAAACTTAGGCGTAACTTGTTGTTATAAGTTATAAACTATTGAATGAGCTTTCCTGACTTTGTATAGGCTACAGTATAAACTGCCCCCACAATTCTAGTCATATTGTAGTTGTTACAACTTTGCTGATAGACTTTTTTTGTATGAAACTCAAGCATGATGGACAAATGTTAACCCTTCCATGGCGATTGATTAACACTTTGACTGCGCGTGGGACGCCGGCATTCCATCGCGGTCCCGCAGCGCACGCGCATGGCACACCGGCTTCCCACCAAGTCCGCTTAAAAACAATGACTCAGTGTGAGCTCAGGCTGGGCCGGAGGAAGACGATATTTTTTGCGCGTGACGCTCAGGATGCGAGCTTTATTTTGGTAGGTTGGTAGTAAATTTCCCCCAATATACCAGCCGTCACGGGACTTCCCTGCATTCGTTTTCGTTCCACTTAGTCCCTCTATATGGCGACCCTGGTTGACTACTGCTATCTGGATTGTGCCGCGACCTGTTGGCGCTTTGTAGAACTACGTCCAGTCGTGTTGTAACGCAGTACGGCACCGTACCGTGATTTTTAGTAATTCGTTAGCCGGGAATTAAAAATATGACCGCGCTAATCGGAACAGTTGCCGTGTGGCGGGAACGCACCCCACGTCCCGCGCGCAGTGGGAGCTATGGGGCCATACAAGTTACACAACACATTTAAGGGTGGGGGGAGGGACTTGGCGTAGTAGTTCGCTGTGTTATTTGGGGAGGGGGATACGGGGATTAGTGTTGCACAACTCCCAGACCTATATAATTTAAAATATAATGTTAGGAGTATTTTACAATGAAATGTGCTTCACTTTTTATGATCTCAAATTGCTACTTTTTTATCATTTGTTACATATTTGTGTGGTTAATTGGTCTACAATTGTTACCAAAAGATTATTTTACATTTATGATAGTTATTGCTATAATCTGTAACATTTTAGCTCAGATGGTTTATTTTCGTGGTTGAATCTCTGAAGTTTTAAATCACTTCTATTTTATGGTTTATTCAAAGCCTTTTTCACTATCGTTTTACAGATTTTTATTTTAGTATAATTTAATTAACTTGTTATGAATGGTATAAAAGATTTATTTTTATGAAATTAAAACAATATCTCATCAAAATAAATTGTTTCGATAAGATGATTTTAACGTAACATTGATGGAATCCACTTTGAGGAGCAATCCCATTTACTCCTTGGGAGAATTTTTTCTATTTGATAAATAACACATGCCTTTATCAAACATGTTTTCAGGATTTTTAAATTATTACTGTTATTAGATTAAGATTGATATTGAAACTCATGCTACAAGCCAAACTTAGACTTAAGTTAAAATGTACCTAGACAGAACTATGTACTATGTTGATGCCATTCAAGTACACACACAATGTATGTTCTGTTGAATAAAGTGATTTGAATCTGAATGGTTTTCCCAAAATAAAAGGAGGGAGGGAGGTATGCTTAAGTGTTGGGTGTGTTGTATGGGAGAGGAGGGGGTTTGAAATTATAAAGACATTTGTTACACAATATGTGTATATGCCACACTCCTTTGACAAAAAGAGCATATACACATGAATGAATGTTTTTTTTACATTTAACCCTATATATCTTATTGGACAGTTTTTACATTAATCGTGAAATATATTATTAATTTTTTCTTCCTAAAAGTATGCACTCAAAATGGCAGAGCCTATTTAAGAATTTATGTTTAATTGATGAAATTTGTTGCAGGGAATGGTGGAAACGGAAGAAACATTTGATAAAGTATTGGTTAGTTTTCTTAGTTGGATGAAAGATACTGAAGCACTTATAGGCAATAACCAAACAAAAACATTTATAACCTGTGGAGACTGGGACCTCAAAATTATGCTGCCGGATCAGTGCAGACTTTCAAACTTGCCTGTACCGACGGTCATGACCAACTGGCTCAATTTAAAAAAGGTAAGCGGTATGTCAGACTCATTTTAAGTTTTGACCTCAAGTCATAGGCTTACAGTAGCACATTAAGAAGCTTTCTGCGAAGCACCACAATGGTGTTTCAACCACTCTGAACAATCTCTAAGAAGACTTCATAACTTTTTAAAAATATTTCGATTGTCTGTCTATAAATCATTAATGCCCTTCTTGTATTGTCATAATTTTTATTGACGGAACTTAATAATGATTTAAAATTGTAAATCACAATTATACATGAATTGTTTTGCTATTTTTAATATTTAATTTGATGCAGAAATATTATTTCAATATTTAAATTACTACCCAAAATGTCAGATTGTTATATATTTTGTTATAGTAAACACAAAGTTATATATATATTTTTAATACAAGTTCAAGAACAGTACTGTTATATATATTATCAGAAAGGAAATTTTATAAGGAAAGGAAACCAAATATATCATATTGGTAGCATACTTAAAATTAATATAGCTGTTGCAGTTTTCTAAATCCAATTTTCCACTTTAAAGAATACCAATGGGAATAGCAGGAATATTTTTATGGATAAATACCAGCTAAATGAAGTGGAGACTATAAAATTTTTGGGGTTAAATATAGATAAACATTTAAGTTGGGATAGTCATATAAATTCAGTTTGCAAGAAGATATCTTCGGGTCTCTATGTATTGAGGCAGATGTGTAAATGCACTAATTTTGAAACTTTAAAAATAATATATCATGCCCTGATTGAATCACATATTGCTTTTGGTTTATGTCTTTATGGATATACTTCAAGCAATAATTTGGACCGAATACTAGTACTGCAAAAAAAAAAAAAACACTTTGAATCATGTTAAAATTGAAACCAAGGGAATCTGTAAAGAACAATTCAAAAAGGCAAAATTCATGACAGTTTATAGCTTATTTGTTTTTGAGTTAACCATCTATATTAAATCAAAATTGGGGTTAGCTGCCAAAATTAAATACTGATCATCAGTATGAAACAAGGAAAGGTAACCAACTGGCTTACAATAGGCATAACACATCTATTTATACAAAGAAACCCTCATATAAGGGAATACAGTTTTTTAATCATTTGCTAAAATATATAAAGGAAATAAAAGATCCTAAAAGCTTCAAAAACTAAGTAAAAATGCTTTCATAAATAACCCACTATATAAAATAGATGATTTTTTACATGTTTCAAATAAGTGGACCTACAACCTTGCACAAAGAGATGTATAACATTTAGTTAGGGCCTATGGTACTTTGGTATTATACGGATGCCACCCTTATGCAGCGCGCTGCGGCCGTTATGTTAGGATGGGTTATCATAAAAATGATTGTAGGACTTTCCTTGTTTTGTTACGAATCTAATGATACCTGATGAGTCATACTTCCGGCCGCCAAACACCCTCCAAATAGGCCAAGGTCAGGTCGTTGACCGGAGCGCGCGCATCATCTGTCACCGCCTGTAATCTGGGTCCTGGGTCAGTGTCATGAGTGATTTATTGCCGTGCACTACGTTACATTTGTTTTCATAATGAGTGACGTTCTTTTCGTGTGGGATTTACCTCGAAATGAAGAGGAAACCGTACGCATTTTTATGATAACCCATCCTAACATAACTGCCACAGCGCGATGTATATTTGGCGGCGTACCTGTGGCGATCGGGTCTGGCTGCTAGCGGCGGCGACGCATTCAACACGATCCTAGCAGACATCGCTGCCTTTTGGGAGGCACAACACAAAGACCGCTCATCAGAATGATGTAAAATTTGTACAGTAAGTCAATAAAAGTACGTTTTTTCAAATTATGTAGTTATCCTTTTTATCCGGTAAAAATTTAACCTCCAAAAATAGTGGCATCCGTATAATACCAAAGTACCGGGCCTATTTAATTTTTAACCTATCTCAAACTGATAGTAATATTATGTATTATTTTATTTTATTATTTGTAAATGACACCATTCTGTACAACCTATGTGCTTCATGAATAAAGTTATTTTGATTTGATTTGATAAAACATGAGAAGATGCGCGGCCGGTGGCGAAGCGTGGGAAATTCCGCCGCCATTGGGGGTCGGTGTAGTTTCAGTCGCGTCGCTACGCCAGGCTGGTGATTTCTTTCCTCAACGGATACATCATTTTTACAATATAATATTAATATAATAAAATATGTTCCAAAATTGAATTAAATTACCGTGATGAAAGTCCCCGATATGAAGTGTCACAGGCATTTCATGCATGTACTCAGCTATCAAGCTATATATGTGGTGTGACACTGTTAGCAAAGAGTGGTACTATGAGTTTATCTACATTAGACATAATTTAATTTTGATCACAAACATATTTTATATTTTGCTATCCCACTTTGTATAAAGTAAACCCATTATCCCATCAATATTTAATTAATTGGACAAAAGTTTATTCAATTTATTTTTTTCAGGTTTTTTATGAGATGACTAATTACTATCCCAAGTCACTGAATGATATGTGTCGCTTCCTTGATGTAAAGTTTTCTGGGAGAGAGCACAGTGGTATAGGTGAGATATACGGTTCTGTTAAAATTATTTATTTTGTAGGCATACTTCAAAAGCCATTCAAAGAAGGATTTTAAGTGTTTGTTTTAATTGGACTGACTGTTTTGTTATTGGTATCATTAGTTATGTTACTGTTTGTAACTGGTAACTATGTCTAAACTGGCAACCAGTTAAATTGTACATTATAAATAAGAGTAGTGGAACTTTGAAATGTTTTAATTGTCACTTTTAAGGTCGGATTTGCTAAAATATGCAATACTACTTCAGATCTCAGAAATTAAACATGAATCTGCCCTTTGCTTACCGGTACCCAAATATTTTGAAGACTTGAAAGGGACATATATAAGAGGAAGTCTTGAATATCTTAAGTGAAGCATAGGGAAGTGTCGTACCGTACCTCTTTTGAAGGGTTGAGTTTTAAGATTGTATTATACATTTCTGTATGTCTGAATTTAAAGGACGATTATGTTCGGAATTATAACATTTACATTGGTTTCAACGAGTACTTTCAATGGCTGCCATTTACAGCTCAAATGTCTGTTTAAGATCTGATTTATGGCATCGTAGTTAACTAATTTATTTGATATACCTTTATTCCTTTATACCTCTATATCTCTAAGGTATACCTTTATACCTTTATTTGAATCATCCTGTGCTCTTTAAACTTTTTTTCTGACTCCATACTCAGCCAGCTCAGGACACAAGTAGCCGTGTTTACTGTAAAAATGATTTTCTATTTCTATATACTCCCCTTCCCCTCGAAAACCAGCAGTCAGGTTTCTCTTGTATTTAAAAGCGTGATGAAAACCAAATCCCTTAATTTTTTTCAGATGACTGCAGGAACATCCTAGAGATTATGAAGACACTAAAAGCAAGATGCTCAAAAATAAATGTACAATAGCTGTCTCAAACTGTTATTAATTTGTAATCCTCAGGTAATTTAAATTTACCCAGTTATTTTTTATTTGTGGATTAATTGCAAGTAGTAAATTTTGGTAACTGACCTTAATATGTGGTGTACCTGTTTTATCGCCTGCTTGTTAGGCATACGTTTTCTTATACGTTGGCATACTTTTTGACATAGTTTCCTTCCTCCCCTTTCCTTTCGTTTATCTTCCCTTACTTGGATAAACATTTGTATCGACATACTACCATCAGGGCCACTGTTTGGGACGGATTAACCTGTGGAGTACTTCATACCAGCCAAATAGACAAGGGAAGGTGAAGTCCGGGGTAATGATGAGCATTTTTTCCTTATGTGTTATTTTGTAACTACTATCAACTTGAGTAACAGTTTTCAGATTTCAAGTACAGGCTATTTGTTTGCTCAATATGTTCGGATGATTAAAATGTTCAGATTAACCCAAGGAATGCCAAAAAATACCAAATAGTTTTTACAAATCAAATATAACATTAATTAAAAATTTCGCTGCTAGAGTGCAGCACCAATGGGAGCCCGTTTTAGGTTATCGTGAATAGAATAAAATTACTAGGCTACCCACCTGTAACAGTCACTGACTAAACTGTTCCTAACACTCTAGAGTCTAATACCCTCATAGCAGCAAATCTGCGTACTAAGCGAATTTCCAATGCATATATATATATATCTTATTACTACATAAAGCCACATACCAAGTTTCATCAATATACATTCATAAATAAACGATTTATGACATTTTTATTATCCTCCACAAGAATAACATGGCGGCTGAGTATGCAGGTTTGCTGAAGCAAGGAACACAAAAAATGGGGTATAACTCAAGTAGGTAAAGGCACATACCAAATTTTATTAATTTATGTTCATAATTCAGGCAACACGTTACTTATTCTCCATAAGAATAACATGGGGGCTGAGTACGCAGGTTTGCTGCTACTGGAATTATAGCAAAAAATCGTTTTTTGTGCAAATATCAGTAGACCACAACGATAAGAAGCAGTACACCAAGTTTTGTCAGGATAAGTTGGTAATAAAGCGAGATGTATTCAATTGTTCTTATTCTCCATAAGAATAACATTGGACAACGTACTGTGTTTAGCACTTTCAATATCTCTGTAACCATTTGATGTAGAGCAATGATCAAAACACCAAATTTTTTGTTTTTTAAGCTGAATTCAATGGTGAAAAGTAAAATTTCATTTACTAAACTATTATATGTAAAATACTCAAAAACCTATTTTTGTGGTACAAAACCCCCCCAAAAATATCCCTTCGGATAGGTCGATCTGTCTAGTTTTCGAACTTAAAGTCATAAATGCTGCTTTACATGTTTATACCAAATTTCTTCAAAATCGGATTATTTTCACGAGAGTTATCGTGCTCACGGACACATTATATAAATATATATATATATATATATATATATATATATATATACAGTTTTGAACGAATGTGATTTTGGCATCTGGGGACCTCAAAACGAAAAGTTATCATGGTCCCGGGCCTAGGTCTTACCATGCCGACTACGGTAATAGCTTCTTCCCTATAGGGGAAATTCGTTAAAATCAGGAGTAATGTTCATAACAACTAATAACAGATTGTTAGTATGGCCGCGTGCTGTATTGCTCGAGCATTACATATACACATACTGAGACCATTTAAGGAATCGAATTACGACGAATAATCATTATTGTGCTACTTTGTCTCCCCCATGTCTGGAAATTGGGAAACCTCTCCTTGACCCCAAAACTGCTTTTTGATACTTGTTACCTTGGAAAAGACTAGAAAAGCATTTCCAAGTTTCTGGACAGTTGACGTAGCCCGCATGACGACAAACACGAGGAACACAGCACAGGGACCATAAGACCTGTACTTCAAGGTGAACATGGAATAGAGTATAGGTTTACTGAACTACAGATCAATCCACCCACAGTCGCTGGATGTATTACTAAACATCATCAATCTGTCGATTTCACTCAAGTTAATAGTATCCTAGTCATATGAACAGCCGTTCATGGTAAATAAATTATATCACAATTAGGGATGAGTCGATTCCAATTTTTTTTTTCGATTCCGATTCTTACAAATCGATTCTCGATTCCGATTCCATCGATTCCTAATAATAGGTGAAATAGCAAAGTAATGTTTTAAAATTGATTAAAGACAATAAGTTAGTCAGTAATTGATTTTTATTTAATAAATTGAGGCAATCAGTTGGTTGGTGATTATTTTTCATTAATAAAATAAACTTACAAAAATAAATAATAAAAAAAATAAAATGAATTGCATGTTTATTTTTAATATAATTTGCTATGCTTTAAGTTACATAAATCTCCCATGATATTTTTTGAAATTGGTTTTCTTGTGTTATAACTATGGATGTTAACACTATGGACACTTTGGATGTTAACTATTCTTGACCAATAAAAATACTATTGTAATGTTAATGTTAAATTTAGGGTTTTGATTTTTGTATAAAAGTTAGAAAGCAATTTTTTTATATTAATTTTTAATGATTGTAGATCAATGTTTTTCAATATATTGTAATGTTATTTAGCAGCTTTTTGTAGTTAATTAAACTAATTTTTACTGCAATTTTTATACAATACAATGTTAATTTCAATAGTATATTGTAATAATATAGAAAAAGAAAATCTGTTTAATATTTAATATAAATTTCATGGGGAAAACGTGGTTGTAAGCTAATGACTCAAAGAAATAATGTTGGTCAGCTGACTGATTTATTGCTTCCAACCGGACCCCACTCCTCTTCTCTCGTCCCGTCTTCTTCCTTATCTCAAGGTTAGATTTTTTGCCCCCAACCCACACTACCCGTGCCCTTCTCTTACTTCACAGGTATCCATAAATAACTCACCTGTCATTGTCTCCTTTCATATGAGCTAAAGATAGATTTTAGACTTATTTTTCTTTATTTCAGTCATATATTTTGTTAAACATTAGGTAGCGGCGTATATCTGGGTAAGCGGCGGGAGTAACTATACAGTTTTGAACAAATCGATTTGATTTTTCTATGGTCAGCGGCGGCGTGAATTTGAGTAAACGGCGGAAGTAGCTATACAATTTTTTTCGATGGTTGACGGTATAAATCTGGGCGAACGGCGGGAGTATCGACAGCCTGGAATCGATAGAATCAGAATCGACTTTGGGCCATCGATTCTCGATTCTGATTCTAAGCCTGAGAATCGGTGGAATCGAGAATCGACAATTGGAATCGACTCATCCCTAATCACAATAAAAAAAACTGCACTTTAATCAAATGTGAGTTCACTGTAACGATCAAAGCCAATCAGCTTAGCTCGCTGAAGCAACTGTTAGTCGAGTCTTTACTACCTTCCCATTGATAATTTGTACACTAAGTTCCGTGAGTACCGTCATAAACATAGCGGAGAAAAATATCTCGTTACTAGTTCAGAAAGGGAAGGTTTATTTTATTATTTTAAAAGGATAGTGCATTAAAAGTAAAACAAACATTAAGATAGTAACAAAGTTTAGAAAATAATAATAAAATGATTGTCATAACAAATATAACTTAATTCATACATCGATAAGAGTACGAATAATTATATAATGTAATACATTTATTTTACGTTTTTTAATAATAGTTAGTCCAGTAAAGTAACGACTTTAATTTGTTGTTACATTTTATTCTGTGCTAGCTTGAGCAGACATTGAATGAACAGGGCCATATTTAGGACCTCTGGGGCTCCGGGCTTAAAGGAAAATGGGGCCCCCCAACATACAAGCATGTACGTAGGTATATACATATGAAAGTTATTTTTTCTATTCCGTATTATATCTCGATTAGTTTTAATATTCTAGTCTTTAATAAATACACTAAATATACCAATAAATAACAAATTTTAATTTGTTATCAAAATGTTAAAAACTCACAACATAAAATTTTTTTATTTAATTTTCCGTGATGCAAGAATTAGTATGGTTTTAGCTCTCTTAAGCCTATATCCAATAAGCTAATGATATATTCAGTTGATATAAAATAAAAAGACCATTATAAATAGCTTAAAAAACAACACAAATTTATAAATACTAGTGGCTTGAAGGGGCCATTGTCCCTCTAACCTCAACTACCTCATCCTCAATACTCTACCTCTTTACGTGTTGACTGTTGAGGAAAGTAAAACAATATAACTAGGAACATTTTTCAGTTCGTAAACAAGGTAAACACTTAATCCCATGTTTTAATGTAAACAAAGCAGACGTTTTTAAATTCCCATGCTTTTCTTATGGGAGGTGTTTTACATTATTTGTCGTTTACTGGTAACCTTTTGGAAGTACTGCTATTTTTCCCGAGTCCCTGGGATCAAGACCTTTAATTAGAGCCGTCTCTCATCATCTTGCGATTTGCCTAGCTCCCACAATTTTGACTTTAAAATGTCGCTTACAGAATTATACTGTATATCAAGATTGTATTATCGTATCTAGGGTAACCTCAAACACTTAAGACTACTCTAATGTGTTCTACACGTTAACTGACTTTCATAACCAATTATAATTTTGACAGTATTATTTAATTACTTTCTGATTGGCTATTTGATACTAATATTTTATAATATTATCATATTGAGGTCCGTGCAACAATAACAACAAAATTAACCTAAATCGGCTTGAACGGAATCTGCAACTTCCAAGTATGGCAATGCATGGCAGATATTAAACAATTTATGAGGTTAGAGGACAGGCTCAAAATTATTGCTCAAGAACAAGATCATCTATTGCAAAAATACAATATCTACAACTTATTCTCAGCAAAATAAGATACTCTACAATACCGTCAGTAGTTACATTTCAACTCTTACCTGGCCTATTCCTGTTCCTGGATTAGGGCAGATTTATCAAGTCTGCACACGGTATTCATAATAATAATCATTAGTGGATGACTTTGGGTTTGACTTACACGCGTTGGGTTTGTTTGAACTTACACGCTTTACAACTTAAAATTATTTGTGTATTGCTCGCCCCGTGCGCCCTTAGGGAAGTACGGCCCTGTGAATGAACTGGCCACTGGCCAATAGCGTTTGAATGCTCATAAAATATTCATGCTTTTCAAATTGGAACAAAGTAAAATACCTCAAAGTAAAGTAAAGTACCTCAAAGTTCCAAAGTTGGGCCATTCTTGTTCTTAGTATATGCCAATGATATAGTTTTTAATATAAACTCTGATTTAATTTTGTTTGCTGATGACACGACAGCCTTAATAAAAGCGAAAGACAAAAAAAAACTAGCACTCAATATCTCATACACAGTTAAAAATCTTTGTTTCTGGTTGAAGAAGAATGGCCTTAATTTAAATTGTGCTAAGACTAAAGTATTACAATTTTCTACGATTGTGAATCAGTGTGAAGAATTGATGTTTCCTTGTTCAGAAGTAGTGTGGTTTTGAGACTTCTGGCTCATTTGATTGACAGCTTCCGGTCATGTGACTTTTCATGACGTAGCTTTGACGTATTTGTGACGTGTTTGGGGACGTAGTTGTGACGTCACAAGGTGGGAGGTCAGTTCAAGGTCATGCTGAGGATGTTTTAAAAAAGCTATTGTGCACAAGTTTGATTCGATAAAAGAAATCGAATGAAAACTATTGAATGAAACCTGTGCAAGATAGTGGTTTTAACTTCTTTTCTCTTTTTCTTTGTTTACAATAATATACATAGAATAAAACATGTGCAAGATAGTAAATTTAATTCTAATTTTTCTTTATTTACAATAATGTATATATATATATAGTCAATGATTGTCAGAGAACCACCGATTCTGTGGTGCCCGTTACTTCTATAGATGTGTAGGGTTCACGTTCTCCATAATAATATTTCATTCTCGGCGCGGGTGGAAGTGATGATGGTTGCCACGATGACGTCTCTGATTCCGTAGAGCTGCTTACATTGTACAAGGCGAGAGGTTCATATTCTCCAAAACTATCTCTTTCTCGGTGTAGGTGTAAGTGTAGTTATGGATCCTCTCCAGGGTTCTTGAGCTAAAGAGTTTGTTGCAGAAATATCCAGTGTTACTTTGTACCCGTTTACAATAAAAACTTTCAAGTTATCGGAAAGAAGTTGCAAATCATGAACTGTAGAAAGATGAACAGTATTGTAGTGGACACATTTAATTTTGAGAACTATGATGTTACCTCGCGTACGACTACTCGTGGAGTGTGCTACTCACCTCCTCGCCTTCCTTTTATACACAACCCCCTCCACTTTTCTCACATCTACTTTATAAATATTTTCATCATGAAATTTACAGGAGTTCTGCATACAATGCAATTGTTATACATCAGTCCACAAGCACTGCATGTACAACAGTGTCTACAAGGTAAAAATAGTAAATCTTTTTCAGACTACACATTCGTTTTCTTCGATGTTATTTTCTTCAATTGGTGTTTCTAAAGTTTAACCGGATGAGGTTTATATATATTCCGATGGTTTTGTACAAACTCATTTCCTTTTTTAACTAACACATAAGGACACCTGCTAAACTATCGTGCATGTTCTTCCCATGGGTTATCTGTCACTTCCCAATCCTGCAATAGTAACAAATGGTCTTATCATTTTGTCCCATGTAAAAGAAACCAGCATCTGCAAACTCCTTTCTAAACTTGTATATACACGAGTCCTTTAATGTTTTATCAAACATGTCCAATCTCGATTGTAGCTGTGCATATTTTGGAAATTGAATTCTCTTCTTTACTATAAGATGTTCCATTTGGTTTTTTTTAGGTTAGTTAAATATCGTATCAAGGCAAGGCGGTATACTGACGTAGCGTAAGCGTATAGGACAAGTACCTACCCTCCCTCCACCACAACGTTCCCCCACCAATTCATCAACAGTCAGTATGAAAGTGATAATCTTATAACAAATACGGCGCATTATATAAGTTCTGAATCTAGGTCAAGGTCACCAAAAATGTTTTTAAAAAAGATGAAATATCAGTACTTGGAATTAATACTGATATTTTATATATTTTTTTATTTATTTACATTTCAAGTTTTACATTATATTGTTTAATCTAACAATGTGAAGTTCCCTATGAGGTCAAATGCATAGATAGCTCGGTAGAGTTGTTCCCGCTGACTCCGTATGATACTATATACAAGGTTCCAGGTTTGATGTTGTGCAAATCTTCATTTTGAAGCAGGTGAACAAATCTCTTGGGCAGGAACATTTGAAATTTTGCTTCATCTCCTACTGTGTATGAAGCATCGCTTAAAGATACTAGAATAGCGTCTCCCGCTGATGTTTCAATCTTCCTCATGTTGTGCACGATGTAGTGTTTGTTTTCTTTAGTCTCTGAAGTTTTTCTTGTTGGTAGTATACTTGATTTTGATTGGGTGTTAAACTGATCAACCAATGTCTGCAGAAATTTTGTGATGCCATCTTGATACGTGTTCTCTCGTCGGAGTCTGGAGTAATACTGGTGGTGGGTCCTCTCGCTGTCCCCACTTTTATACCCTCCGCTCCCCCCTCCACTGTCTATTGCACAAGGATGTAGAAAAGCAGCTAAACGATAAGCGTTCTTTACAGTGCAATGAAAATGTGCGTGTTTGTCATTCTTTGTTAAAATACAAATATTGTCCAACTCAATTCTAAACACTTATTCATTTTAACATCTGTTACATCTTTTGTGGTATAAAGCTGTATCCAATTGCGCTTTTCTAATTCTCTCGTATAAAGTCTTGTAAATTTACTGCAGTAGTGACACTGCTTTCCACTTCCTCAAAACTTGTATAACCTTCATTCCAACCAATGTGATGCAAGTTTCTCGTCAACCACTTATTAGTTTTTATGGGTTTTGAGTTTAATTTGTTAAAAGGAAATGGAGGTTTGAATAAAAAAGTATATATGACATACGTTTGCAGGTACTAAGATGATTAGTTTGTTAACAATGTATCTACCATTGTTCCCACCATAGTTGCTTGAAGTTCTATTTTGCCAGACCTCTCCTTTACTTGACTAGAATTTTTTACCTTTCTCTCCATCCCTAGGATGTCGAATGAACTGGTTTCCACACCACGGTAGAGCTTTTATAGCTCAGGCCGTACAGTTCTCAGCGCGTTGGTGTATATTTAACATGGGTACCGTCCCCAGTAGGCCTACCCCACAAACTTCTTTTAGTTTTTTAAACCGTTTCAGTCAAAACGTTTTCTGTTTCTTCATTTTGTACAATTTCTTCTTCTTCTTTAACCTTTTTCTTTTTCTTCTTTAACCTTTTCTTTAATTTTTTCTTCATTAACTTTTTGTTCATACTCCTTTAGACATCTCCACATTTACACCTCATAAGGTATTCGGTTAAAAATAGATGTATCTATTGGACCGTAAAGAATTTGAGCATCGGGATGTTGTTCAGTCGCATCTACCATATAGTCTTTTACCATAGTGCTTGAAAATACAAGTTGTTTCATATACCTGGTTATAGGTGAAGATGCACAACTCAAATCATAGAATTCTTCCCGTGTCAGTTGAATTTTCTCATCTTGTTTCCTCAGGTCTCTAAAACCGTACTTGCTGTTCCCCGCGACACTAAAATGTCGATTTCAGTGTCACATTCTAATAATCGAATAGTTGTCTTTTTCCAAAGATGTTCTTTGCCAAGTAGCATTCGATGAGGTGTAAATGTTTAAGAAAAGAATCCCATGCGGCATCTGAAAAAAAAATGTTAGGTCCTTGGTTTCAAGATCGCATTAGGTGTATAACCCAAGTCCTTTACCAAACCTATTGCTATGCCTTTAGTCATACATATTGAGATTGGATATAGTATACAAAGAAAAATATCTGTCAGTGTGTTTAAAGAGATGTCCTTTTCAGGTTTTCACTTCCTCTTTAAAGTCGACTTAGATGTTGATGCGTTGTCTGACTTTCCTTCTTCATTGCGAAACTTGAGAAACCCGTCCAATTGTTCTTCATACTCTTTGATGAAAGGATTTTCATTTTGCATCAAACTTTCCACTTCTGCACTGTTCTTCTCCTCTACTACAGAGGTCATCTCGACTGTAATAGATGTTGTTTCAACCGCAAACGTTGATCAACTGAACTCCTCCTGTAGTGCGCGCTATTTATACCCTTCCCCCTCCATAGGTCTACAGAACCATCTTTAAAATACCTGTTACAGGTGTATACGTTACAATTTTATCGTGAAGAATCAAGCATTATGCAGTTGTATTAGCAGGTATGTTAGATTCAACTCCATTTCCAACTTAATATCCACACTTGATGACTTTACAGACTCATTTTGTTTAGAACAATCAATAACCACGATAGGAGCTTTTGAATTGAACTGTGTTGGTGATAGTAGCGGTGTGTTTGTTTTACCGTAGTAAGATGTTTGAAATCTAGCGTACATATCGTACAGAATACTATATTGGTTTTTATTGAATGATTTGTTTAAATTGTCATTTGGAAAGAATTGAGAATTGAGGTATAGTTTACAGTTCTTAAGTTTACAATCATCAAACGATGTCGGATCAGCTGTTATTTTACTTCTTCTATCTGTTTGTAATCCCAATATAACGTACCTAGGTTTTTCCAAGTGTGTTGAAGTCTTTATAGTCCAAGTATGTCGTTCCGTTTCAGGTAGAATAGGATATTCGTGTAACTCCCAGCTTCTAAATGCCAAAACTATATCGCGGTCCGCCTTTAATTGTCTCAACAAGGTAATCCTGTGTTCACCTGCAAGTTTTAGGTGTGGTACCCTCCAAACGATCTTATTTAAATCCAACTTCCAGTCCAGAGTGGTTTCAGTTGTTGTTCCTGGAGCTAATATTATATCTTTATGATTTGAAGCTCTTAAAAGAACCAATTCTTGTTTTACATTAATTAATATTTCATTGTAATCTTCTGCAAAACCTAATAATAATTTCAAAGGTATGGAAAAGTCGAAATATCTCTTATCAACTGGTTTTACAGTGGATGAATCTGGTGTAACCCATCCTGCGACTGCTAGCAGGGTTTTCTCATTTGGTGTTGGAGCATAATCCTTTCAATGTACTGGCTATTCCAACCTTTTTTGTAGAGACCACAGTAACCAACTTAACAGAAATTTCATACCTTATTTCATCAAAAAGAAAAGCCATTGGGTTATTAATAAACGGTATAGTTGTTCCTTCAGGTCCATCTTTCTTTGTTACTTTTCCCTCGATATATAAATAACTCTCGGAAGGTAGAGTGTAGATATCTTGTTGTTGAATAGGAATCCTGATTTCATCATTATTGTTTGATTTCAATGAAGCGTAAGGGTTGTGGGTGTGATACTCCTTTTCCCACAAGGTCTCGTCGAACGTTGGTCTGTGCGCAGTTGATCTGTATGTCTCCCAGGGACATTTACCCGGTAGGTTTTTCTGCAGAAAAGTTAGGAAAAAGGCTGGGGCAGGAATATTTATCAGACAAGATATTAATTACAAAGAAATAAATTTTGGAAATTTTAGCAAGGAAATGGATTCGGAATTATGTTGTTTAAAATTAATTGATCAAACATGGTCATTATCAGTTTATACAGGACTCCAAAGGGTGAAATGGAGACATTTTTTCGTAATTTTGAATTGGCTGTGAAGAATGTAATGAGTAGTGGTGCCTTGCTAAGTGTCTGTGGAGATTTAAATGTTGAAATGGCTGATTTACATGATCAAAATTCTATAGGTTTCTTAAATTTATTAAGGTCTCTTAATTTAACACGTACGGTACTGTTGAAATTCCCATGCGTATAAATTCATGCATAGATAATATTTTATAAATTTTACCGACAGTATGTATGAGATTAGCTCTTTTGAAGGACATTTTGCAGACCATAATTCTCATATCTTAAATGTTCTTACAAACCATATGAATGACAAATCTGGCAATAGTAAGAATGATACCAATAACAAAACCTACATTAGAAAACGAACAGACACTGAAATTGATTTATTTATCAATCTGCTAAAAGATGCAAACCTGAAAATGATCGATGAGTCTTTGGCACAACTGTTCACCCTTAGTTAGTAAATCTCAAAAATATAAAGACAAAAGTAAAAAAGTACAATGGTATACTGATGACTTGGCTAGGGAAAGAAATAATATGTTAAATTTGTTCAGTGTTTACAAAAATCTGAGCACACTCAACTGGCTTATATTGCATATCTAGGCAGCAAACGGAATTATATGTATCATCTGACCGAGGCTAAAAGACAAGCTTGTGAGAACTTTATTGAGTCTGCCCCAAACAGATGTAAAGCTGCCTGGGATGTCATGAGATGAGCATTCTTCTGGTAGTACTCAAGAAATAATGCTTGATCCAGAACAACTCAACAATTTTTTTCTTAACTCGGTTGTTGAACTCCCAAATAGCATTCCTCATACTAATACACCATTCCATGATCTTTTAGGCGAGAGACCGATTCCTCCTGAAACTTTTCGTTGGCAAGAGGTTGGCTCGGAGGAAGTATCTAACATTGTTTCAAAATTGTCAAACTCCAAAAGTATGGATCTTTATTTTTTATCTAATTAAAAAGACAATACATGTAATTAAAGATCCTCTCTCATTTATTATAAGTAAATGTCTGGAGAGTGGATATTTTTCTGATTTACTTAAGCTGTCAAAAGTAATACCTACTTATAAAAAGGGTAACAAGCAACTTCCTCAAAATTACAGACTAATATATATTGTTCCTTTTTTTCTAAAGTTTTGGAATCTCTAATGCACAAGCAGTTTTCTTTCTATTTTGAGTATTCTAAACTTATATCTGAGTCACAGTTTGGCTTTCGTGAGGGGCGGTCAACAACAACGGCTGTCATGGAAATTGTCAATCATGCTCTTGATGCCCTTAATAACAAAGAATCCGTAGCTTTATCACTAATGGATCTCAGTAAGGCATTTGACTGTGCCCCCTTTAATATCATTTTAGAGAAACTTAAATTTTATGGGGTTTCAGAATATTCATGTAAGCTATTTGTTCTTACTTAACAAACAGAAAGCAATATGTTTCAATTAAGGGTTTAAACTCTCCAGTGTCAAATGTTACATGGGTGTACCGCAAGGTTCCGTTCTTGGCCCTTTTTTCTTCACAGTAATAATTAATGATTTACCAAAACATATAACAGTGGGTTCTACAGTTTGTGCTGATGACACTTACTCTCCTCACTAGTAATCTCAATTTAATTAACCTCCACCAGACCATAGAATCAGCTGAAATGGATGCTTTGAATTGGTTTTCCTCAATCAAATTACTCTCCAACCAAGAAAAAACTCAAAATATGATAATCAGTTTTTCTCCTCAGTTTCACAATATTGAATCAGTAGTTTGAAATTTGAATCAGTATCTTAGTATAAATATCGACTATAAACTAAATTGGTCTTGTCATATTAATAATCTGTGTGGTAAGGTTTCTCGAGTGACCTTTTACCTTTTTTGGAAATTGCGAAATATACTCTTACTGAATATTTAAGAATGGCCTATTTTGGATTGTTTCAATCTCATATCTCCTATGGCTTGATTCTATGGGGTCACTCACCATTGGTGAGAGATTTTATTGGTCCAAAAGAAGGTCATACAAACTCTCTGCAAAGCCGGTCCTTTAGATCACTGTCGATGCTTATTTATTCAAACTAAAATTGTGACAGTTATAAATTTGTACATCTGAAATGAAGATTAGTCTTTGTGTAAATCAGTACATGTATTTACCACCAGAAAAGACATTCATACATACAACACAAGGAAGAAGTCCAAGCTCAATATTCCTCAACACAGGCTAACTAAGTTGGGATCTTCACATAAAGTTAACAGTATTACTTTTTTCAATAAGCTGAGTGAGTCTGTCAGAACTGTTTCAATTAGTATTTTTTTAAATGAAATGTTACAGTGGCTGTTAATAAATCCTTTTTATAAAATAGAATAATTTTTAATCTGTGAAATTGACTTAGAGATTTAAACCTCTTTCTTTTTATTAATATAAATCTAGTTGCATTCTGGTCTGTGAATTTTTGTCTGTTTTTTTATATTTTATTTTTATTTTTTATAATTGTACAAGAAGTGATATTGTGGCAATGCCTATTTCATGTAAAATGTGATCAATGGCAATAAAGAATTTGATTTTGATTTGATATATCCACAATATCCATTCTTAATAACTTTAAAACCAATCTCTTTTAAAAATCAAATGTTTTCACTTGTTAACTCTTCTGATGCTGATACGCTACTGAGCTTTTTATCACTCACTCGCTCCTTTTTAAACGTCAATCTCATTATCTATGAGGTTGATCTTATATGTATCTTTATGGTGACAGTTTCACCTCTAAAGTCAACTATGTTACCGTCTTGATCTAATACGTTCAGAACAACGTCTGAGATGTAACTGGTGTTTAAAGGTAAATACACTAGGTTTTGTGGTTTTTCAATTATTTTATATCGTGGAGGCACAGATGGGTAAAATGTGTGCAATATGTGTCGATTTTCACTGTGTCTGTACGATCCTTGTATAATGTTACAAGTGATATAAATTGTGTTCAATGTAAACTTGTATGTTTCACATTTATCTCTAATATCGGTATTGTAGAAGGAAATCCTAATAATCCTCCAACAGAATGTGTTTTGCTAAAATCTATATAATACTTTGATTTAATTTACAATTTCATGCTGTTCAACAGCTTATGGAGGCTCCATTCTGCAGATAGTGTTTGATCGAGCAACATGTCCTCTCCACTGCTGCAAGATAAACTCCGATGGATTAAGGAGAGTTTAAAAACTAAACCATCGAAGAAGGTTTTTAAAAGATCATGTACATTAAAGATAAATATCACAAAACATTTCATCAACCACGAGTTGTATTTTAAGAAGACAGATAAGAAGGCTGAGAAGAAGGAAGAAAAGAAGGAAGAGAAGAAGGAAGAAAAGAAGGAAGAAAAGATGGAAGAAAAGAAGAAGGAAAAGAGTAGGCGGATGAAGGAAGGTAATGTGAAGGGGCAGAATAAAGAAGATAAAGGAGTTTGGGATGTTTTGAACTATATGACAATCAAAAAGTTAGTATAACCAATGGAGAAATTTGAGGCAAAATTGAAATGTTTAAAGAAGGATGTGTTATACAGGTTTGTTGCAGAAGAAAGGATGAATGTGTATTTGTTTGAAAGTGGTGGTGTGCACATGATGGTACAAGTACCATCACGTACACCTACAAGACCCGTCCACAATGGGTGGGAAGAAGACATGGGTTATCAAAAAGAAAAATTAAATAATTTAACAAGTCAAAAACAAAGGATAAAATAGGTAAAAAAAACGAAAAAAATAAAAATAAAAACTGTCATGGAGTGGCTTTTAATACGTCTACCTCCATCTGATGAGACCCAACTAGGTCGAAACAGTTTTATAACAGTCTTAACAAATAGTGCTATGTCACTGTATTTCCGGCTCTTGTCGAGTGAACATCTACCTATAGAGTTTGTGTTAAAGACTGAACATGTCACAGTTTTACAGGAATATGAGAAAGGTGTCCTTCAGTAGTCCGCTTGCCACCATATTCTACTTCTCTGACTATGAAGACAGAATGTCTACGCTTTTAGTGGACTGTGAACGGTTCCGTCATAGAATAATAAAGACTGAAACACTCTTAGCCAGTTGTTTGCTACGCAAGGAGCATCACATGAATACATGCCAGGGGCAGATCCAAGGGGGGGTAGGGGCGGTCGCCCCCCCAAACCTAAGACTTTTTGTGTTTTATTTTATTATTCAGGCATACGATGAAAGTTTGAATAAATCCGAATGAAAATGTAAGCATAAAAAGCCTACCGAAACCCCGTTTTTCGGTTCCGAGAGTCAAATTTTGCCGCTCCCGTCTACAAGGTTACATTAAAACTCAAACTAACGAACCTAAACGTTTCTTTAAATTCAAATAAAATACACCATTAGACAGGTGAAATTTTAAACTTCCATTTTAGTATATAACACATTACTTAGATCCATGTATTTAACCTAAAAGTGTCTTACAAAAACATGGATATTCCCGAGTATTGCGAAGTTGTTGCAGTTTTGCCAGTTGACAGACCGAAAATGCAGTGTTTTCAACATGGTCTTGGAAGTAAATTTTAGCAGAAAAGGTTGCTACAACTGTATTCGGTGTTTATTTTTTACTGGATTTCGCCCGCTTACCGTCGTTTGCTATCAGCAGTGTTTTGTTTACAGGTTAGGTTTGATTTTTGTTTAAAACCGCGTAATCCGTTGCTAGGCAATAAATATCCAGTGGCTAGGCTAGAAGATAAAAGTGCCTCGAATCATATGTAATGAAATAAGAGGAAAACAAAAGCTCATACGCCAAGTATTTTATTTTGTAAAAATGTGGTACAACATTTTCATTTTTCGAGTGGTTGAGCTTGGCTATCTTCGCATAGTATAGTTCAGTATTGCAGATTTCAATTACGTTTTGTAAATAGTTTTTTTTCATGGGTAAATAATAAAATAAATTGTTTATTTATGCATCTTACTTGTTCTTAGACGCCTAAAGATGACGTAGAAAAAAATGTATTGCCTAAATATTTTATTTTTATTTACGGTCGGGCGCAGTAGAACTAAAGTTAATTTATGTTTAGCTTGTTTATAAAGTTAAGATTGCTTTTTTCTTGAGTACAAGGTTATTGATATATTATGTTCACTTACTTTAATTCGTTGCATAATTTCATACAGTTAAAAACAATAATGGGGGTGCCAGGGACCATCCAGGGGGAGGGGGAGGGGTAACTTTCGGTGACCGCCCCCCCAAACATGACCTCTGGATCCGTCCCTGATACATACACTAGTTTAAATCATAGTAACTGTAATACTTATACACAGTGTTGAGCTGAAATCATTGAAGTTTTCAGTTACGGAGCTACGGTCTTAACAGTGTAAGAGCTAAACCCTAACTAACGCATGTCCCGTGGTTATTGTGCGATGTAAAATTTTGGGGGGGGAACTTTGTGGTGGGGGGAAAAGGCGGGTACCCATCCTACACGGTTACGCCACATCACTATACCTCTGACTCTTACCTAGTACATATGGACTCTCAAATACAATATTGTTACTTACACATATTAATAAACAAGCTGACACTAATGAAAGTACAACTGATCAAATACAAGTACATGAAGTTTCTACAACATCTTCTGATGCGGAAGCAGTTATGCTATCCTTGATAGGTTTTGACTATTGGAAGCGTTATTAACCAATCATGGAAGGACACAATAAAGGCGAAGGGAACTTTGCTATTGTATCTACTGTTTTACAGACTTGGAAAGTTAAATTGGAAACACCCGATCCAGATGTGTGCACTATCTTTAAAATTATACATAAGACACAGCAAACACCAAGGACTGCGCGTACGTCATTGGAGGAAACTTCTAAAACTTCACACACGAAAAATATTGTAAATAAAATGAAGAATAAATCAAAGTTAAACCCCTCTATCTTGCAGAGGTTTCATTCGATATCTTTATCGAATCGAACTACCGAATCAAACTTGTGCAAGATTTCTTTTTTAAAACATCTTCAGCATGACCTTGAACTGACCTACCTCACTGTGACGTCACAACTACGTCACAAAAAGTCACGTGACCGGAAGCTGTCAATCAAATGAGCCAGACGTCTCAAAACCACACTACTTTTAGATCCAAACGTTAAGCTTTTCTTCAGTAGCTCAGCTGAATTTCTCGGTCTGACACTCCAAAATAATCTATAATGGTATTATCACACTAACCGACTGTTTGAGAAGTTAAATAAAGATTTGTTCAATCTCAAAATTATTAGAAAATTATGTGATGATCAAACAGTAATTTTGGTTTACTATGGATACTTCCTTTCGATTATGATACAGCTTACTTTTTTGGGCAAATTCACCTTCAGCAGAAACGATTTTAAACAGCAAAAAAAGGCTGTCAGAGTTATAGGAGGTATTTGCCCTAGAGAATCTTGCAAACCCAGTTTAAAAAAATACAAATTCCTAACCCTTCCTGCATTATATATTTTAGACTTGGCACTATTTATTAAAAACAAAATGAATTTGTTTAAAGACTGTAAACAAGCCCATAGTTATAATACACGACATAAAGCTCTTTTTCAAAACCCAAGCCATAGATTAACGTTATTTCACAAGGGACCCTACTATCAATGTATACAGGTTTACAATAAACTATCACCGGCTCTTAGAAATGAAAATTTAAGTGTACCTGTATTTAAGAGGGAACTCTACTAAGTTAATGGAACTATGCTCTTATAGTATTCAAGAATTTTTATCTCATGACTCTAGTTAAGCTTATTGTACAAATATTTATTACTATTTTTAAACATTTTAGAATTATTTAATTAACTTGACAGGTCATATATTCACCCCTGAATTTCAGCCATTGTATGAATTTTTGTGATGAATCTCACAATCGCACAGAATCTCACAAATTTCTCGGAGTAATATTTGACCAAAATTTAAAATGGGAAAAACATATCAGTTATTTAACTAACAAACTAAATAGCTTCCGCTATGCATTATATATTCTCATACAGTCAACATCCCTAGAAACTTGTAAAACTGTTTATTATTCTTACATTGAATCTGTCCTTAGATATGGTATTTTATTATGGGGATCACATAAAAAATCTGAAAAAATATTCATAGCCCAAATGTTTATTATTAGAACCATTTCAAAAAAAAGCAAAAAAACTAGCTGTAAATCACTTTTCAAAAATTTACAGTTTTTAACATTACCAGGCTTATATATTTATGAACTAATCAATCACTTTTCAAAAATTTACAGTTTTTAACATTACCAGGCTTATATATTTATGAACTAATCAAATTAATCACAGAACGTCCAGATTTATTAGAGGAGCACAAATTTAAGCACAATCACAACACAAGAAAAAATTCAAAATTTGTCTTTCCTCAACATAACTTAACTTTATTTGAAAAGAGTCCACTGTATATGGGAATAAAAGTTTTTAATAAACTTCCTAATTCCATAAATCAACTGAACAAAAGAGTTTTTCTTAAAAAAGTTAAAGATATTTTAATTGACAAAGTTTATTATTCAGTTGAGGAATTTTTTGAAGACAGCAGTTGGGAGAGTTTGTTGTAGTGTTTTATATTGTTAACATTTTAGTTAGTTAAGATTACATGTATAGTTTTATTTTGACATATTTAACAATGACACTGTCACCTGTTATATTTCTGTATTAATCAGAAAATTTGTTAACGTTTGTTGTGACAATAAAGATGACTTGACTTGACTTGATGAAAATAAATTAAACTGAATTGAATTTAACAAAACCAAACGTTTTCATTGGCTCATTCATCGTAGTTGCCCGAATTGGCCGATTGCATGGTTCCCCCTTATTGGCCTCATATTTTGGACAAAGGGAAATCAAGAATTAGAACACTAAGTCTGCCACAAATTTATTAAGTTTATTTTCATAAAACAAATTCTTTGCACTAATATATTTTTATTCAAATTAATTTTAATTAGACATGTTATACAGAAATGCTAAACAAAATATAGTAACAAATATCTTACAAGTGCTAGGCACAAAAAGCTAAATGATTAAAACAATGAAATCATTTACAAATATTACGATTTTAAGTCTCAACAAAATTAACATGAAAAGCTGAAAGTTTAGCTTGACATATTGTGTTTAAAAAATATGTTAAATTGATTTAAATAGAAGGCAACATATCAGACTCACAAACAAAAAAAAAATTATATATATATATATATATATATATATATGAATGATGAATACAAAGAAAGCCGGTTATTTGAATCTGACTAAACCGAATCAAACTTTGAAATTCATATGCAGTACTAATTATTTTACAAAATGTATAAAAAGTTACTCCTAATAAGTCTAGTTTGATTGTTAAAAATACTGACCTTACCACTTGCTAAAGTTGGTAATATTACACTAAAACTTTAACAAAACCAAAATGACAAATCTAAAGGTTAAAATTTATGAAAAGTTGCCATAAGGAATCGAGATTAAACCTTTGTTGTTACAAATATTGCGACTTGAATCGACCAAAGTAAAATCTGTTAATTGTCTGCTGGTGGAGGAAAAAAATCACAAAATTGCATTTAATATAAATTCGTACAAAATAAAATATATTTATCTCCAAAAGAATTACATTGAATAAATCTATCAATTAAATTTACATTGATCAAACATGACCTGAAAGTTATTCACTTGTTCTTAAAATTGAATCTTTTAATCAATTAAGATGTTGTATTTGACATGATGACTTTTACCAATAAAGATCTAATACAAAGTATGTTAAACATCAGTTATTACAAATGGTCAGAAGATCTTCAATGGTAAACATGTATTTACCAGATTCAAAATCGATTCATAGAAATTCCTTTTACTGCTCAAAACAATCTACCGATATAAATTAAATTTTAATTACTGAACTCTGTTAATCATGGGCTTATTCATAGGCAGTTCATTCTGATTAAGCTTATAATAAATAACTTTCCTCGTACATTAAATAAAATACGCATAATATTTTCTAATTTCTTAACAAACTGACAAATAACAAACAAATTCTAACAGTGCATTAAAGGTCTTCAATTTTAACACACCAAAATAATACACAATTTAACAAAATATCCATAACCTAAATTATATTCAAGATTGCACATAAGTAGTACTTAAGATTATATGAAAACTTTACCTGGAAAATTGGAACAGTTTTCATATTTCACTGAAAAAATTGGAACAGTTTTAATAGTTCAATCAATAATTAAAATGTGAAAATGAAGTTATTCCATTTTCCTTAGCTAAACACATTCCACGTACTCAACATGATATCGAACTACATATCAAACTTATTTTATTTTTAACATATATGCATATAAACAATTCTAGGAAAAACATAAATAATTTTAAATCATTTAATGAAATAAATTTTTAATTCACAGCGTGTTTTAGTCCAGCCTAAAGGTAAAATCATACCTAAGCATAGCATTTTCAATTTTCAATCAAATGTCCGAATTTCACACTTAGTCTCAAGTCTTATCCCAAGACTTGCAAAAACTTTGTGAGCATTTCCAATTATAATTATGTTAATACTAACATGCAGACTTACTAAGAATACCTGACTTTGTTTTTTACCAACACTCAATATCTATTAAACCACACCAAAATTTTAAACATGTTAACATACAGAAACACTTCAATCAATAATACCATTTATAAAAAAAACACTACACACAAATGGAAGTTACTTGTATTCCCATGTATATTGTAGGAATATACACTGATTTTACATTGTACAGCAAATGACAATCAGTGTACAGCTATCTGTAGTATTCACAAGGCGAATATTACGATAAGGTTTAACATTTAGTTTGTATACCCCTGACACATTCACTTGTAGTGAATTATTATGCAACTGTTCAATTCATGAACAATACGTTAGAAGAAAATTGTTCTACTTTATACAAAGAAGTAAAATAAATAATTGTGAGAAAGTTACATACCATACAAATTAATAGAATACAAAATAAATATCTTGTTATAATTGACATCAAATATCTTTTGGAGGATTTGGTACGTCTAGTTCTATTGAAGTTGATCACATAAAAACAACACATTGTGATCGATTAATAACTTCATCACTTTTGAAAGGGATAGTCCTCCAAACTCTTTGTATTCTATTAAGACGATTGAAAGTCAATTTTAACAATCAAATCAATTTTGTTATTCCTTCGTTTCAGTTTTCATTGATTTATTTTTATTAACCACAAAAATCACTCGAATAACGACAAGCTAATTTAACATCCAATGGATACCCCAAACATGTTTCATGCCAATAAAGTGAATAGTAACAATAAACTTGAAAAGGTAATAAGCAGATTAAATGGAATGTTTTCATCCGTTTGGATGAAAAGTACAAGAGGATCTAATGGCTTTAAACACATTCACACAGCCTTCGTATAAAAAAGTTTAACAAATATTTTTATCATTTGTTTTTTAGTCCAGAAAAACCTGACCTACAATGTAACATCAATTTTTATGATGATGACTACAAAGCTTACAAAATACAAAAGTGTAGTGAATAATGAAGATGAGAGCGTTGATAGCGTTATTTACAAGTAACGGATCGGAAGCACCGCAGCGGATAGTATAGTTATTGGACTATGTACACAAGGTATTGTGGCTACTGAGGCTTGGAGTCCATGTTGGGAACGTAGTCCATAGCCATGAGACAGGCAAAGATAGTCATCACCTGGGAACAAACCAAACCATCACAATAGCTACACAACTAAATTGGCAGAACCATCACAATAGGTACACAACTAAATTGGCAGAACCATCACAATAGCTACACAAATAAATTGGCAGAACCATCACAATAGCTACACAACTAAATTGGCAGAACCATCACAATAGCTACACAACTAAATTGGCAGAACGATCACAATAGCTACACAACTAAATTGGAAGATTCAATTTGAATCTCGTTTCCTGCATTTACACTAGCCTTGTTCGACTTTGTTTGGACTTATTTTTTTAGCTTGCTGTTATAATTCAAAGACTTTATATTAGAGGTGTGCTGATAGTAAAATTTCAGTTTGGATCGGATAATTCCCAGATTCGGATATTTATTTCCAGTATCGTACGCGACTCAGGAAAACTGTTGTGCTTGGAAGGAAAAGGAATGAACTTTGCCAAGACAAGTTAACAATCAAAAGCACGACATACAATAAATATATATATTTCAAATTGACAATAGAGAAATGGGAATATCAAAGAAAAACCAAAATTATTGTCCAAGATGTATAAAACAAATTTGCAAATGTTTCAGTAAAAAGCTAAAGGGATTTGTAATAATACAGGCATGGAATGGTTTTGAGGAACATATTTTGTTAGAGCAGACTAGATGTCTAGAGATTAGTCAATCAACTTAGTCTTTGTTGCATCTTGTGTTTTTATATATTTGTATTAGTTTTTAATAATTTAAATGTGCTAACACCATTTATGTATACAGTGTGTAAAAAAAGTCTGTCCCCCCCTTTAATTTTTTTGTTTGTTAAAACAAACAAATCACCTTTGGGGAACGATAATAACTTAACCCAAATTATCTTTTGACGTTATGGGAAATTTTGAGTGTCCCCCAAAAATGGGGGATTTTGGGGACAACTCAAAATTTTCAAATGTAAACCCCTTTTGAGTGACCCCTCATTTTAAAGAGCTTTAAGAAAATAGGCGAATGGTGGAGGTTGGAGGTCTGTAACGTGTTTCTATCCAAAATGGCAGCTTGTCAAAGTTTTAAATGTAACTCAATCTTGAAACCTGGCGTCTCCCAAGACTTTTGGAGTTTTAATTTCACTTTTGGTGACTTAAAACTGGAACGACTCTTGAGGCAATGCTCTTGTTGAAGAAATGCTATTAAATGAAGAACTGGTCTCTTTTGGTAATATTTAAAATTGTGAGAACCCGCAAAAATGGGGGATTTTGGGGGCAACTAAAATTTCCTAATGTAAACACCTTTTGAAGGGGTTAAATTTACTTTTAACTGTAACCCTTTGCCTAGGTTTAAAAATCTCTTTAAAATGAGGGGTCACTCAAAAGGGGTTTACATCAGAAAATTTTGAATTGCCCCCAAAATCCCCCATTTTGGCGGGACACTCAAAGTTTAAAATATACCAAAAGAGACCACTTCTTCTTTAATAGCATTTCTTCAACATGAGCATTGCCTCGAGAGTCGTTTCAGTTTTAAGTCTCCAAAGGTGAAATTAAAACTCCAAAAGTCTTGGACGCCAGGTTTCAAGAATGAGTTGTGTTCAAAACTTCGACAAGCTGCCATTTTGGATAGAAACACGTTACAGACCTCCAACCTCCACCATTCGCCTATTTTTTTAAAGCTCTTTAAAATGAGGGGTCACTCAAAAGGGGTTTACATTTGAAAATTTTGAGTTGCCCCCAAAATCCCCCATTTTTGGGGACACTCAAAATTTCCGATAACGTCAAAAGATACTTTGGGTTAAGTTATCATCGTTCCCCAAAGGTTATTTGTTTGTTTGAACAAAAAAAAAATTAATGGGGGGGGACAGACTTTTTTACACACTGTATATCTGAATAAAGAATTATTTAATTGAATAGGTCTCTCAAAAATATATGTAGACCTATATTTAAGAAGTAATTTTACATTTTCAAGAGGTATCCTTTCAAAACTCGGTAATTTTTTTTAAGATTCACACACCACTTATACATTAACTAAATAAAAAGGAAATAATTTACCATTTTTGGTTTAACTTCTACGATGTCTTCGGGAAGAGCGTAAACTCTAGCACCCATCCTCCAAGCAATGGAAATGGCATACTTGGCATTTGCAAGATTGTCCTGAAATTAAATAATCAAATCAATATATATATATATCAAATCGATGAAATCCACAATACATTCCTTTATGAATATCAAGTCAACAATACATTTCTTTATTTAGACTTGATTGTTGGTGTTTATTACTGTGGACATTGGCCTTCACTGATTGAAAAAAAAACAAGTTTCATGACGTTTCGGGTTGTGGAATCTGATCTCGTCTTTAGGTGAGGATAATACCTAGGATATAAAAAAATAGAGGCACAATCCAGGAAAGGCTGGAAAAAAAACTCAAAAGAGCTTAACAGAAAACTGCAAAAGCAGTAAATAAAAATAATAATCAAATCTTTATTTGTTATAGTAATAATTTAAATGTTCTAGGTACACTAAATGTAAATTAAATAACTAAATTTAAATGTTCGTGCTGAAGGCGGAATCAGATCCCGAATTGTCGTAAAACTTGTTTGTCGTACTGCTTCAAAAACAGCTGTTTTCAACACATGCATTGAGGTGCATGTTGTTTTTTTTACTCATAGGATAAAAAGTATCATTTAAAAACATCATTTGATGACACTTTTCAGTCGAGGTTATCAGCTGTTCAATAAGAATTGAACAAATTATTCAACTTGTAAACAATGCAAACTTGTGTAACAGCTGTTTGTTTAGAATAGCAAGATCAAAATGGAAGCAAACTTTTAATGGTAAAAAAGTAAACCAAATTTAGTTTCAGTTAAATTGTTTTCTTAAAATTGTTTGCAGTATGAAGAAAAATATAGTTCATCACTAGGACCAAAACTGGCTTTTCGATCCTTGCTCATTTTCTGACCTCGGCCATTAAACTTGAGCGTGTATCGAAAAGCATCACTTTTGGTCCTAGCATTAAAATGTGCTATTTCTCAATCAGTGATGGAAATTTCCTCACTGATAAATGAGATACAACTCATTTTGTTATGACCATTTATGTATGTATATTTGTATATGCGATATGAATAAAGAAAGTTTGAATTGAATTGAGATGGGATCAGATTCCAGATCCAGTAATGTCATGAAACTTGATTTTCTCAATCAGTGATGGAAAATGTCCGCGATAATTTCTTAAATAACTTAATCTCACCATCACCAACAATGAATATTAAACAATAGTTATTTGTGTATTAAGGGAGTAAAGTGCAACTTTGTCTCCCTGAGGGAAATTGTTGGCGCCCGACGCTGCCGTAGGCGAGGGCGACAATTTTCCCGAGGGAGACAATGTACTTTACAACCGTGATATACACAACATTTTTCCCACACCCCAAAATCCACAAGTATTGATAAGTATTCACGTTCACAATCGCTGTCAATTTTGGTTGCGGAACGCGTAATAACTAACCTCAGAACTCGGAACGTTAATTGCAGCTGGAGCGAAATATCAATCAGCTGATCCGATTCCGTTATAGCTGTAGCATTAATTATTGCAGCAAAATGTCAGCTGATTCTGTTCAGCAGGAGACAAAGTAGCACTTTACTCCTTCATTATAAGGAGTCAAATTTGACTTTACACAGTAGGTGGGGGAAAAGAATCATTTTTTATTTGGGCCATGTCACGGACTATGTTAAGTGGTTCAGTCGTCGTTAACGGCAGTAATGTGTGGTCCAGTCATTTTTGATGGCCAACAGTCATGGTCATGGTCATCATTAACATGATTATGTAGTCAGAAACTATGGAACTGGATATGGAAATAACTGATTGGTTCTCGTATTTTGGTTTTCCTCCCTCATCAATAAAACTAGGGGTGTGCGAGTCGAGTCAAGTGTGCCAATTATTTGAAAGTTTAGAATATTTTCGAGCGAGTATTTGTCATTAGTCGGTAGTTTTAACACGTTTGCTACCGAGTGACGCATATTTGCGTTGGTCCGGTCACTCCCACAGACCAAAGGAAGTAATCTGAACGTTGCAAACAGACCGGGAGGTACAGGAGTAACATTAACAACAGACAACAAGAGAAATTGGGTTTAAATGGACTATTTCACTTCATAATAACCTAAAATGCACTTATAAACAATAAAAATTGTTTTTTATTTTACTTTGAGCAATTTTAAATACGTCGCATATATGCATCGGTCAGTCTATGAAATGGAAAATGGTAAAAAAGTAGAGATGTGCGAGTACTCGAAATTTCGAGTTCGAGCCGAGTTCGGCACTGAAACTCGAAAGTTTCAGGCAAGTTTACTCCCGCCGTTTACCAGCGCTACCAAGGGTCGTCCGCGGCCGCGCAACTGTAAATTCAAATTGAGTGTGAACGCATTTGAGGTGTTAAGAGTTGTGATGTGGATTTTGGTGTTTTATTAATAAATAAGTAAGTTGTGGCTTATACATTCGTGTTTCTTTTTACCAAAATGGAGGATTTACTAGGACCTTCAGATTGAGTTGTATGAACACTGTCTGTACCTATAGTCCACTTTTAGGTTAACCTAACCTTATCATTTTTTAAAGTAAAATATCAAAAACATCTGTAATGAAATCTAATAGGTAAGCGTAAGAAGTTTGTGCATGTTTTTTGTTCCATAGTAATTTAAATTGAGTCAATCCATTAATTTTAGGCTCAACTGTCCTTTGGCATTGAGCTTTTTTTAAAGACAAGTGATTTGTTTTGACCTTTTTCATTCATGATATTTTAAATAATTTGTAATATTTTAAAACTCTATATAAGACATGGCTTCAATTTCATCAATTGATTTGCCAGGCACTTTCAAACATATCTTTATGTTGTTACTAACTGATTGTTCTTATTAGGACTATTAGTGTTAAAATTAATGCTAAGATATGTTAGTAAATACATTTTTTGTGGTAAGTAAGTAATCTATTGTTTTACCATGTAAATATATGCCTTTTAAATATTAAAATAAAGTTTATTTTTACTTATAGGCCTAGATGTAATTTTGTTTTCTCCATTCTAGAAAGATGTAGATTAGGCCTAAACATAATATACAAAACATAGGATAGATAAAAAGGAGGAAATAAAATAAAAACTGAGATTACTTTTTAATGAAACTGTTAATTAATACCATATAGGTTATAACAACCTTAATACCAAAAGATTAAAAGTATTTTATCTTCATGGCAAAATGTTATGCAATTACTTCGGTATGATTTATTTTCAGATAAATGTACTTACCTTTTTCCAATGAAGCAGGAATCCATTTATTTTACTTACTATGTCATTTTCAGGTCATAGTGACTAGAAAAGTATATTTTAATAACAACATTTATAAATGGAACCCTATACACTGTTTTGATTCAATTCAACTCGACCTAGGTGTTTTTTTAATGTGTATACTCGACTCGAACTCGACTCGACTTAAAAAACCTGTACTCGCACATCTCTATAAAAAAGATTGTATTTTTGTACAATAGACTGAGCGATGCACATTTGCGTTGTTGTAAATTTGATAATTTGTAGGTCTATTCCGTTTCATTGTTAATGTTCTGCACAGTAATCAAACAAACACCACTAAATTACATCCAAAAACTGCAAGGTTAGCCACATGGACAGTTGCACAGTGATGCAGCAAAAATGACAATGTAAACAACAGTTCTGCCAGTTGCGATGTGACGTCACCAATCGTCATATTCCCACAGACCAAGCAACGTGCATGTGCGTCAGATATCCCTACAGACTGATACGAAGAGATCAGGGCTTTAAAATAGACCGTTGCTAAGAAATACACGTTTGAATAAAAATGAGACACTGACGCAAATTCGCGTCATCAGCCTATTTCAATGTGACCAGCCGACGCAAATATGCATCGGTGGTCTATCGGGAGAAACCACTCGACGCACAGCTGCGTCGCTGGTCTATGTGAATGACAAATTCCATATAATTGCGGTAGCGAACGTGTTAAATAGTGTAATGGGATTTAGATATTAAAACCTTAACGAGTATATACTTTTCATATATTAATCCTATTATAGCATTTCTAATCAATATTAGCCGATATTAAGTGACCCAGTCGCCGCTTTTGACTATATTATATATCATCATCATTTACGGCCAAAATTAAACGGCCCGGTCGTCAACTACACACGTTTGGTTGTTTTTTATGACCAAATCATGTTTCTAGTCGTCATTTTCGGCTGATGTTACGTGATGCGATCGCCTTTTCTGGCCGTTAATACGCGATTTGGCCAGTCGCAATCGTTAGCGATCGTCCGAAAATCGGTGGGAAATTGTTTGAACTTTTGAGTATTTTCCTAAACTTTGAGTTAAGTCTGAGTATTGGAATACTTGGCCAAAAACTCAAAAGTTTTGAGTACTCGCACACCCCTATATAAAACCTAGAACTCAAACTTGAAATGTTTAGTGTCGATCTGTGGGGAGTAATTACCTCCTCAGTGCCACCTTCTCTGAAGTTCTCGTAGTTGATGCTCCCTGGTCTGATGGCATCCATGAGGTCTAGCAGCACTTTGGCATCCCCTATAACAGAGTCCTGCAACGCCAACGAGTAAAATGAGTTTCACACGAGATAGATCACGTTAAACTATCTATGGTGGTTGGTGGAATTCAGTTCTACCAAAAAATCTCAGATTTTCGACTTTGTGAAAATCTTACTAGCAAACTAAAAGATTAACAATTTTCAATAAAGTAAAATACATAATTAACTTAAAGTGTAAAATCAAACATGCTAAAAATGGGAAACAATTTTAATAATGAAACTAATGCATAATACATATGCAATTTTTTTTACTAGATACATAGATTAAATACGCCGTATTGAAATGTTTTAGTAGATGCCAGTTTTATTATCTCGGTAATTCAAATAATAATGTATAATAAATTGTGCAGATGTCAAAAATAAATAGTTTTAAACTTTCACCTACATAATATATTCCACAAACATAAAAGTACATATATATTTACTTGCATACAATAGTTATAATTAAAATTTATGTGCAGCACTGTTAGCTTATTCAATTTATACTTGGTCAGTTTAATTTTAGCGAATTTCCCCTATAGGGAAGAAGCTATTACCGTAGGTGGTTTGGTAAGACTTAAGCCCGAGACTATGATAAATTTTCATTTTGAGGTCCCCAGACGCAAAAAACACCATTCTTTCAAATTTGTATACATGTATATATATATATATATATATATATATATATGTGTGTGTGCATGTGCGTGTGTGTGTGTGTGTAATTACGATAACTCACGTAAAAAAGGTCTGATCTTAATGAAATTTGGCACAAATGAGTAAAGTACCATTTATTTGAACGAGTTCGAAAACCAGACAAATCGCACCATCCGAAGGAGGGTTTTGTACACCAAAAATGGGTTATTTGGGGGTTTTTACGTGTAATTTTTATTTTATTCAAATTTTAATTTTTACTATTGAATTCAGCTTAAAAAACAAAAATTTAGTATTTTGATCATTGCTCTACGTCAATTGGTTACTGAGATATTGAAAGTGCTAAACACAGTACGTTGTCCAATGTTATTCTTATGGAGAAAAACAACAATTTTATATCTCGCTTATTTAAGAACATAAACTAACGAAACTTAGTATATGGCTTCATCTGGATGTAGTTTATTGCTGTTCGCACAAAAAACAATTTTTCGCATATGGTTCCCGTAGCAGCAAACCTAGGTAATCAGTCCCCATGTTATTCTTATAGAGAATAATTAAAATGTAATATATCGCTTATTTATGAACGTGTATGGATGAAACTTGGTATGTGACTTCACTTAGATGAGTTCTACTGATATTTGCATAAAACCCCATATTTTCTGTTCCTTGTTGCAGCAAACCTGCGTACTCATCCCCAATGTTATTAAGGAGAATAATTAATATTTTAAGTACCGGTATCGCTTGTTTGTGAATATATTTCTTATGAATCCTGGTAAGTGACTTGGTGTGTATATATTCATTGGAAATTTGCTGAGTATGCAGGTTTGCTGCAGCGGGGGTATTTTCATTATTTCATATGGAATTTCTTAGTGTCAATAGTTATTTAGTCACTGCTGCTTGCTGCTACTGGCTTGGACCCCGAGTTATAATTCACCCTGCTAAATAGCTTCTTCCCTAAAGGGAAAATATGCTAAAAGGAATATCTAAGTAAAATACAACTTATTCTAATATTAGCGAATTTCCCCTATAGGGAAGAAGCTATTACCGTAGGTGGCATGGTAAGACTTAAGCCCAAGACCATGACACCTTTTTGTTTTGAGGTCCTCAGATGCCAAAAACACTATTCGTTCAAATTTATATACATGTATATATATATATAAATATATATATATGTGTGTCCGTTACCGCGATAACTTTTAAAAGAAGCGCCCGATTTTGATGAAATATGGCACAAATGTGGAGAGTAACATTTATGACTAAGTTTGAAAACCAGATCGATCGGTCTATGGGAAGGGGGTTTTATGGTGGTTTCAAATTTTCCAAAAATCAGTTTTTTGAACTTTTCACCCTAAAATTTTAAAAACACTAGATTTTGGTTATAGCCATTTTATAGAGCTTAAAAAAACAAACAATTTAGTATTTTGAATCATTAAGCTAGGTTTAGTGGTTGTGGAGAAAAGTCAAAAAATGTGTCCATAAAATTTCCCATGTTAATCTTATGGGAATACGGTTTTTAGATTTTCCTCAGATAATTTCACTAAAAACTCCACATTTCTTTCTACCAATCAGTTTATCATTACAAAACAATCATTTTGGCGTTTTGTTGTTTTACGTCCAACCGTTAGTGATATTCAAAGTGCTAAACACAGTACGTTGTCCCATGTTATCCTTATGGAGAATAAATAAAATGTTATATTTTGATTATTTATGTGTGTATATTGATGAAACTTGGTATGTGGCTTCAACTAGTTGTGGTATATTGATATTAGCACAAAAAAAGTTTTTCTCGATTTTTCCCAGTAGCAGCAAACCTGCATACTCAAGCCCCATGTTATTCATATGGATGATAAGTAAAGTTTTATATCTCCCTTAGTTATGAACCAAAATTAATATAACTTGGTATGTAGCTTCACCTGGTTGAGTTATATTGATAATTGCAAAAAAATACATTTCTTCCTTGTTGCAGCATACCTGCGTACTCAATTATAATGTTATTCTTATGGAGAATAAATAAAAATGCTATATATCACTTATTAATGAATGTATTTTTGTGAAACTTGGTGAGTGGCTCTAGGTAGTAATGATACCCATATACAGTAGACTCCCAATTATCCACGATTGGATTACCCGCGTTGCGGCTTATCCGCGATCGGCCAAAAAAAAAACAAAAAAAACGCAACTGCAGCGAGCGAAGTTTAGCGCGTAAACGTCTATCCTCGCGCCTGCAAATTATAGCTACCGCGCGCGACGCACTTGGCCTTGGGCGAGAGAAAGGGGTTACTAGCAGTCAAACGGAAGCCCGCCCGCCCGCCCGCCAAAACATTAGTCATCTCACGCCATCCCTTCTGACTGCCATATTGTATGCAACTGCTCGCCATTATGCAGAGAGACAATTGGACTTCTTGGAAGGGAAACATGATACCTCGTTGTGCGATGCAGAGAGACAATTGGACTTCTTGGAAGGGAAACATGATACCTCGTTGTGCGATCTCATTGTTTATTTTCCTCAAAGCCAATAAAGACGGCAACTTTGACATTAGGCCTGTAATATAGTGCACTTGTCTCACGTATTGGACTGGTTTTTTACCGATGTGAAAAAATTGTTTATAAAATAATTGTGTGTTTATTAAAAGGTACGTACAGTAATCTTGTATTTGAAGTCTTTCACATTATTAAACCTAACATTCAGTAGCCTAAAGGTTATTATTTTGCTCTCACAGTAGTTTTTAACTATTTCATGTGTGTTTTAGGTTAGGTTTGGTTTATCCGCGATTTCGATTATACACGATTGCTCAGCCACCCATTACCGCGGATAATCGGGAGTCTACTGTATATGCATTGGAAATTCGCTGAGTACGCAGGTTTGCTGCGACGGGGGTATTAGATATTACAATAGTCTCCCAGGTGGAATAAATAACTAAATAAGTTACAAAATTTGGCAGTAAAAAGTACCATCAATGATGAATGATTTATAATCAATCACCTCACTGTAAAAGGCGATTAAAGTAGCTCGTTATTGGTTGTGCACGACGTACATATTTTTTACTGTCAATTTGCATATTCGACCCACAGTGATGCAAAAATAAAATACTTATACAATCGAGAGCCTGCACTTTTACACCCTACATGAACATTTATGAAAATTTGATCGAAAAGATTTTATTTCAGAGTTGTTGTGCAATATATATGGTATCATGTGAAATTGAACAAAATTTGTTCCCCTTCAAAATTGCTTCAAAATTGATAAGAGAAACATCAATATATATGTAAAAAACAGTCAGAAAGAATACAAATATTTGCCAATTCTGAGAGAGTTGTATTAAGCATCATGGTTTATAGCATGAATTTTAGGGTGGCCACTGAGACAAAATGTTGAAATTCCCAGCTTTTCTCGGTTTTCCCGTCTTAAAACTGCTAAAATTCCAATCTCCTATTTCCGAAATCACACAGTTGACCAGGTGCGGTATGTAGTGGCAGTGATAGCAAATTTATTTTTAATGTGCTATACTAAAATGTATTTTTATAGAGAGTAACATAATAAGTGTGATTGATAAGAAACTACTAATACAATAAATAGATGACACAAGAACTTGGCATCAACTTGGTTAAAATTAGGGGTGGGCGAGTAGCGGTTTTATAAATCGAGTCGAGTCGAGCAGTTCTTTAAAAAGTAAAAAAAAACTCATTTTAATTTTATTATTGATAATAATGTTTTTTAAATATTAAAATTTAATTATAAACATAACATTTTATTGAATTATTATGTTATTATTTATTTTATTTCAACCTTTATTTTACTATGAATGAATATGATTTAAATTTAAAAAATAATATATATATATATATATATATATATATATATATATATCCACAACAACCATAACAAACAAAAGACAAGTATTACAAATATATATCCATACAAAAATTTTGGGTTGGTTTATCAAAACCATTTTAACAAGAAAGTGATTTTTTGACCCCGACCCAAACACTCCCTGTGCCCCTCTCTTACTTATCTTAACTCACAGGTATCCATAAATAACCCACGTTTTATTGTCTCCTTTCATATGAGCAAAAAACAGATTTTAGGCTTATTTTTCTCTATTTCAGTCACTTATTTTTGTTAAACATTGGTTAGCGGCTGGAGTAGTTATGCTATTGTCAAGTATTTGGGGTAAACAGCGGGAGTATAAAACTACTCGACTCGAATTTTCGAGTAGTCTCTAATACTCGCTCGGCCTTCGAGGATTAGAAAATACTCGACAGGTACTTGAAAACTCGAGTACTCGCCCACCCTTAGTTAAAATCATCGTTTTCTATAAAGATTTGGGGAATGAAACAAATGCATGGCAGGGGTGAGACAATGAGTTACCTAGACTGCTAGTTTTGTTCAACCTGATTGCCGGTACAAGAGAAAACACCCTTCCACCCCTCACAGTGAAACAGTGTGTGCCACCACTACATCCGCAACAGCACAACAAATAAATCTCCAGACCGAGGGGGAGGACTCCTGTGAATTTTGTTTGAAAATTTTTTTGTGAGGAATAATAGTAATTATAAAAACTGCAGATAATAATTCTATTTTTGAAACTCATAATAGCGATGGATTTGAATTTATTTTTGGATTTATTTGGACTTTACCTATCGCTTCTAGAAGGTAAAGTATGAATTAAGCTTATTCATACATCCCGCGATAAGATACCCCCCCCGTGATATGATACTGCATCATATTCATGCAGTATGGAGAGAATGTGGGAAGCTTTTACATTCTAGAAGCGATAGGTAAAGTCCAAATAAATCAAAAAATAATAATTCTAATTAGAGTTATGCAGATAGCGAAACTCTGTCACTCGACATTGGAAAAAACAAAAACATTCCATTGAATAAATAAAAAAGTGTTTATCAAAATAAGTTTTACCTAAACATAAAATCCATGGTAAAATTACAACACAAAGATTTTGGATTCAAAATGTGTGAAGTGGAAAATCTTCATTATGACTGGCCTACACGCCTAACCCTAGCTTTAATGCTGCTACAGATTAGTAGAAAACAACCGGTTCATCTGAGTGTTTTCTTAGACCAGAATGGGAGACTAAAGGAAAAATATGACAACATTTCAACTATAACTATCAACATTATTTGTTTTTAGTAATTACGTGAAAAAATTACAAACATAGAAACATACTTACTTCAATTATTCACATATGTATGGTAATCTGTTTTTGATAATTACATATTTTATTTTTCCTTAGTAACAATTAGGCAAAAATTGAAATTTTATTGTTCATGTTCCAAACAACAAATTGAAAATTAAGTATAATTAGCGATGAAAAATTATGTTCACGGAGCTGGCTACTAATAAGATGAAAATTTCATAAAAATGGATTGGATAATATTCCTCCCACGTGGTGAGAGTAAAAATAGTTCTCTGTGCATAAGTTTGTTTACAGAGAACAGAAGCACAGAGATCAACATTCTAGTAATTGTAAATATGTTGATTTATGCTTCACTAAACGTTAGAATGGGAGTAGATAAGATAATATATTACGTATCTGTGGTCGATATTCAACACTGTATATTTAAACAACTGTGCATTTAACTGTTCTTTTTTTTTTCAAAAACTAAATGACTTATTATGTTTTTAACGCCTGCCTGTGTTTAGTAATTAAATGGAGAAAGTTTTTATTCACATAAATAAAGTTAAAGCTATTATGGTAATTTTTCAGAGGTGACAAGAAAAGGATCCAGAATCCACAGATTTTCATTAACTTTCATTAACAATTGTAAGGTTTTTGTTTTCACCCCCGCTAACCTTATATACATGATTGCAATAACACAGTGATAAAAATGTGCCGTGTGGTTTCTTTTGTTGGTCTGAGACTGATGAGAAATGACCATAGAAAATATTCATTATCTATTAGACATTTCAGAGGAAGAAAGATAGACACAGATAACTAACCTTGTGAAAGAGTGATGAGTTGAACAGTACACTAAAAACACATAAATCAGTAATATTTCGGCTAGCTGTGTAGCCCTTTTCAAACTTAAGAGAATGATTCTCTATTCTTTCACAAGGTGAGTTAGCTGTGTCCTATCTCTCTCCTCCTCTGAAATATCTAAGTCCAGTGCTTTTCCATAAGATCCTATTACTATCTATTAGGAGTCAGACGAGGTGCGGTGACTCACCTGGAAGCCCTTTAGTGTGGTGGGTTTGCCAGCGGAGTGGAGTTTGTTATTGACCCACGTGACGATCTCTCTCTCCACGATGGGACTCCCAGTGTTGGCTAGTTGAGTGAGGATGGACAGTGTGTAGGCCCGCATCAGCTGCCAGATTAGCGCTGGAACACGTGTAATCGTCACCACACGCTTAGGAAACAAGTTTATCCAACAACAGTTGGGGGATGTTTTGTAATTCTTAAACGATGTTATGATTATTTTAAAGCAATACGATTTTTGCTTAGGATGGCAAATAAGCATTTGATCAAAAATAATATTTGATATTGGATGTGGTGGATACACCTCCCAGTGTGACCCATCAAAACCTCTCTTGGAGCCAAGGCAAGTATTAAATAGCACACAAGCTTTAATCAGAATTAGAACCACCTCATCGTAACACATCGTTTTTCTGTTCTAGCAAAGCCAAAAAGGCAAGTAATATTGCCACCTAATTTCTTAACTAAAAAATGAAAGTAATTTGGTTTAAAGGTACTTAGTTAGCAAACTATTTACAACCAAAGATATACCTTGAAAATAAGAAAGAATTTATAGTTACTTGCAAAATATAACTATCATTTAAATATTCATCGTAGAACAAACATACCTTGGCCATAACAAAAATTTGTGCTGACTCTTAAAATCTAAAATTTTTTTATTGCTTGGTAATAAAAATTTAAGTTATCGAAATATTTAATCGTCATTTAGTGGATGTCCTTTGAAAGGATTAAGCTATGTTTGAATTAGGGATGAGTCGATACCAAAATTTATCGATTCTCGATACCGATACCAGAAAAATCGATTCTCGATACCAATACCTACGATTTTTCAGTACCTGTAGTAGTTAAAACTATTGTTAAAAACAGTTACAAATTTATGTTATCATTAAAAATTATTTAGTAGTATTTTGTAGTTAATTATCAAACAAATTTAGTAGTGCAATTTTGTACATAATTTAATGTTAATTTCACTAGTATGCTATTGTAATATAGAAAAACAAAAACTAAATGGGGAAAAACGTTGTTGTAAGATAATGACTCAAAGATATAATTTTCCCTTATCTCCAAGGTAAGATTTTTTGCTGCCGACTCAAACACTCCCCGGGACTTTTGTGCGCGGGTAAACGGCGGGGGTATCGTTGGTATCAACAATGAATGAATGAATCTCGATACCGATACCAATGTCCAAGAATCGGTATTGAGAATCAACCTATCCCTAGTTTGAATACATAAATAAAATTTCCTTTGATGATCAAGCCTCTCTCTGTATAATAACTGTTTTCCAGAGCAAACATCGTAGAAAAAAAAAATAACAGTAAGGTGTTAGATCAGTACTCAACCCACCTATGTACGACTGCCAGGATGATCCTCAGTAACTTTGATTCCTGCTTTAACCTATAGTTGAAAGAGACCTCAACACTAAATATTGTAGCAATCACATAAATGCAAACAAAACAAATCTTACCTAATGTTAAAGTTGCATTTCCATCATTGAGATCTTGACCAGCAATGCCCACTAGGGAAAATTTGAGTTCTTTACCTAACTCAATGGCGTAGTTACAATTTTCTAGTTTCTCCATAAACTTTCGAAGTTTTGAAAATTTTCTGGAACATTCAAAATATTTCTTCAAACCACTTTCATGATAATCCATAAATATAAAATAATAAACCTGTCGGCAGATGAACAAGTACACAGAAAATATTAAAAAATGCAGAGTAGAAATACAGTTGAAAATGAATTAGTACAATAATATGGACATTTTTAAACTTGTTTTAAACTTTTAAACATGGCAGCTCATACCATAACCACTTATTTTTGGCGAATAAAGAATTTAATTACTCTAAAATAAAAAAAATGCTTATAGGTTTTTAAGATTAAATATACTGCCAGAAGGTTACTGCACACAGATTTTAATGTCAGTACATACTTAACAAATAAATCTAATGACTATAGGCTAATTTTTACTCTTTTTTTAAATAACTGAAAAAAAATAACATTTCATCTTTAATTCAAATTTAAAGTTTTGATGGAAACTAGCTTTTAGTAACAAAAAAAAAAGATCTTTAATGTCACATTCATGCTACCGGTATGCTAGTTAATTACACTGAGTACATGTGGTGGATTTAGTAAGTACCACTATTAGACTTACATATACACATGTTAAAATGTTATTTTCTACTTATATAGAATCTGTAAGCAAAAACCGAGGAGAAAATGTGAGATGTTATGTGAATACACTGCTTCAGATAAATGTTTTTTTACCTTACTTGCAAACCCCTTTGCTTTCAAAATGTAAATATAAAACATGTAGCTTTAAGATCTTGATCTTAAGTGTAATTTTTGTTATTAAGGATTTATTTGAAAGTGTGAGAAAAATTATGATAAAATGGGAGTTTCATAGAATTTTAGTTTCAGGCTCTGTAGCAAAAAATGGTCTTACAATTTGACAAATTTAGTTTTTAAGCTGCATTTTACATTAAATATAAATTTTTGTCTGAAACTCATTCAAGGGATGGATTTGTTTAGACTTTAAATATCGTCGTAGAGAATATTTTTTAATACACATTTTAATCAATATATAAAGATTTAATATCGATAAAGTTGAAACCAGAAAACTGTGGTTAACTGTTATTGATTAAATAAATAACAACACAAAAAGCAATATGTTACTCCACACATATTATAAACTCATATTTAACACATGTCTAACCCATTGGCCACACTGACAAGTCGTTTTCGTCGCCGTTGCCAGATGCTAGAAAATACTTTGATGAAACTGTCTCGCCGCCTATTAGTTCGCCTTTTTCTCCATAGATAGAACCACCACACTGACAAAACTTTGTTGCCGACTTCACCAGTATTTTGTATTTTGAGAAGCAAAACCTTAGTTTTGAAGAAAACAAATCTGAAACAGCGGGTTTTGTCTGCAGCTGAGTCGTTGTAAACTTTGCGTTCAAAATAGCCGGTGAACGTTTACGGATCGTTAAAGTGACAGAATTATTGATAACAGGTTTTTAGTAAGTGACAACAGTGTGGATCATGATCAGTTTGAAGACGATGAGGAGGGATAAGAAATGTTTTGAGAAAAAGGAGCCTGAAAAGAAGGATTTGGAGATGAAAGTTGGAGTTGGAAATGCGATTGATGACGAGATGTTAGGCCTAGTTGAACCTCAATACTAAGTTGTATTTTCGGTGATGTGGCTGAGACATTTATTGAGGTGCACAAATCTCAGGATAATGATTTTGGTAAGATCGATCAAATAACTGTAGGCCTAGGCCATGATTAGCCTTTGGACCATTTCATAATAATGTAAATGCAGTTATTGATATTGCTGCTTCAGGGAATGATTTGGGAATAATAGGGACACAAACACAAATAAATGATATGACAACACCCCACTTTTGATGCAGTTGCCAGATTTGGGTATTTGGAAAGACCCTCTTTGGACTGACACTGAAAATGAACCAAAACTAAAACCACAGGGTGCGCGAGTACTCAAAAATGTGAGTATTTCATTACTCGACTCAAAGTTTTGAAAAATAAGTTCGAGCGGGTAATTGCCAATCCGGATGATAAAAAAAACCTGCTAAACCAAGTAGTAAAGATCGCAAAAGGCGATCACACCACGTGAAAATTACTTACAATTTATTTTGACAGTTGTAAAAAGAGACAGACATTAAAATTAAAATGTTATGTCAAAATGTTGCTATACTAATAATAAAGAAGTGTTGAAAGTTTTGTACACCAACTAGAACTTAAAACTTATGTGAGGTTAAGTGAAAGTCTGCTTTTAAGGCAAAATTCATTGGGTTTTCTGGGGACAACAGTGCTCTGAAATATAGATAGGCGAATGGGTTATGGCAAATTAGCTGACAAAAAACAAATACGGTTTTAAAATAAAACTACTTTTGGGATAAAAAATAAAAAACTCAGCTGCCGAAGGTTACATACGGTAAAAAACAATTAGGCCTATATTTGTCTTCTCAGAGAGAATATGTTGGGAAAACGAGTTAGAGAAGAAGCCCATAAGCCAGTTAAAAAACATTAACAAATATTTGTGAATTTAAAGAATGTCCGAGGTCTCCATTACACTAGACGATCGATGGTATGGTACTGATTTCACACGCAACAGGCATGAAGTCGATTAGATGGGATTGACTTTGGACGAGGAAGTATTGTTCCTTTTACTATAGCTGATAACACGAACACGTCGGGCAAAAATCATGTATATACACATCTTATTTTCACGAAACAGACATAAAAATGTGAACTACACATTTTTTGAGGAAACATGTACTGAAGAGAGTTTTTCTTAATTTCTTTCGTACGAGCAAATCAATATTTATGACCTCTTCGGAGCGGGGTATTCGTTACCGAACACCAATGCAACATAACATACATTGGCTCAGTATGAGCTCAGCAGTGTCCTGGGATGGACTATACCCTCTCCGCACGTTGGGCCAATACCCTTAATTTGTTCGCTCACATCAGTTTCCTAAGCTTTTAGTTTTTCTGAGCAGCATCGTGTTTTTCGAGTTTGTTGGTGTTGGTGATGCACTGTTGAGTTGTAATCGTGTAATCATCCAGACTGAACGATAGACGATGGTGACGAGGTCGAAGTGATTGAACATTGAACAGTCCTCAGAGAGTTAGCTTCAATGAAGAGAGTTCCACAAGTGAGGACGATGACAACAGTGTAGTGGTTTCAACATGGCCGGGGATGTAAATGCCCTATTTTATTATATTTATATATTAAATAAGTAATGATATAGCAGCAACAGTCTAGCAACTTTTTGTGTTTTCAGTGTAAAATCTATTTTTGAACACCTCAGCGTTAGTGAAATGCTTAGGGGATGTTTGTCAACCAACTCCAGGAGCACCAAGATTATTTATTTGGTTAACTTAGACAATAGACAATAATTCTTTATTCATGTTTTTGTTTGTACATTGGTACAGTGAATAGTGTCATTTCTCTAATACCTAAATCTAATACAAAAAAAAACCATTCTATACATTATCTAACAGTCATTTAACAGAGTCAAACATGAAGTTCCTGGAGTGAATACGGTATTATATTAATCAAATATTCTTTCAATTTAGTTTTAAACTTCATATAATCTTCTTCACTTTTTATATTTTTTGGGAGTTTTTCAAACAGTTTCTTCCCTGCATATGTTGTTTTTTTCTTGAACAGCTCCAAACGGTGACGCTCAGAAGCAAAATTGTTTTTATTTCTCGTATTATATTTATGATGAACAAGGCTAAACTGAGACTCATTTGACTTATTATATTTAGTAAACATAATTGTTTCTAATGCGTAGAGACCATAAACAGTTAGGAAATTTAACTCTTTAAAATACTTTTTTACAGACTCGTCAAAATTAAGCTTTAAAATAGCTCTGATGGCCTTTTTCTGCACAGTTAAAATATCTTTTAAATTTTCTTTTTTTGTAGCGCCATACAGACAGATTAGTTATTTAATTTCGAAAATCGGATGTGAAGACACAGGTACCCATGGATAATCGATGTACGCCTACTTAATTATGCTGTTTTCTGCTTTCCTAACATATTTTTAAACATAAGACTTTTAACTTAACAAAGTTGAACAAATCAGCATTTTTAAGTCGCAACTTTACCACTTTTTAGCAGTCAGTATATTGAGTAAATTATATAACAATAAAAACTCTACTTTCCATTCGTGCTAATAAAAACTTGATGGTAAACTTTGGTTCTAGAGTTAGCAGACACTAATGAAATAAAGTGCCTCATCAGGGATGGAAAATATTTAGTGCTTATGAAAATCAAGAGTATCACGTGATGTGCAAGCAACTGAAGATTAGAAACTATACAAATTAAAATCTGTAAAAGACTCCTCAACAATTCCAAGGACAATACTCTCTAGCAAGTATGCAACAAATATAATTAACTATATTTTTTTGGCAGGCAGTTTGGGGTCTGTTTGCATTTGAATCCATTTCATTGTAAGCAAAACAACATTCACAGTAGCTTTCACATGCAAACTCGAACATACCTGTCCTTTACGGCAAATTAAAAACCGTACTGAAATAAATACCATTATTTTAATACTCTCACATGTTACAGTGTCTTAATAATTTAAGAAATATTAAAATAAACTCTAATAGTTTCTCCCAAAAATCAGGGGCAATCCAGCAGGAACTTGAATCAGAAAAGTAATCCATAAAATGTTAAGCTCGTTTAAAAAATATTATTTTTTAAATATAAACCTTAACCCATAACCTCATTGCAACCCTTCAAAATGAGCAAGAAATAATTGAATTAATTATACCTATTAAGGAGTGATATGGTCTTTAATAAATGTTTTTTACGGAAGCAGGAAGTAATATATGTTTTACTTCACTAAAATCCTTATTGGAAGATATCTTGAAATAATAAACTCTATAAAATGCTTTAAAACATTGCTGAATGAGTTGCCAGGATATAAAACCAAATACAATCGCTTTTTTATCAAGGCGGGTTCAGGATAAAAACCTTGGCAACATATTTTTGGATAATCAAGAGAACAGAAATCTGACACAAGGAAAATAATCCTTGAAAAAAAGATAATCCTGGAAAATTAAAGATTTAATGATGTAAAGGGTTCAATTATTGAGCATGGGGCTCATATTCTTATAAACAAATAGCCATGATCATGATTTAATGTGCTATAATTTTTTTACGTTTATAAATTTGTTGGGAACAATAATATATCTTGTGTCCTTGACTTGTAAAAAAATATACTGGAGCTCAGATTGAAAAATGTCTGACAAACACAAATTTTAACTCAATTATTAACTTTAACACGTTCAGTAGCAACTTAAAATGGTCAAGAAGATATTAATTTGATAATCACAGTTTTTAAACACAGTGTACCACTGCTACCACCAGTGCCCTGTTCTGACGTTTGGCACTTAAAAATAAAGCATTGCCGAGGACTGTTTATTCATATCTGATGTAAAAAATATTAAAAATACAAATGGTCAGTACTGATGTGACCAGTTAGTTACCTGTGGACTCTGTTCCAATTGACAATCCCCGGTTTTATAATGTCATAGAGTTGGAAAATAATAAGTCCATCAGCTAGGTCGGAATACAGCCAGTTGACGTGGGGTGTGACGCCCATTGAATTCATCCAGTTCCTGTAAGCTGTAAAAAAACATATCTTCTGTTATAAAACAAATTCAATGTTGTTCCAACAACTGTCAGAAACTCAAAATTAATTATGTTTAGGATGCCTTCAGGATGTTTCCAGAAAACATTAGTTTGTTTTATATGTTGAGTTCTGATTCAATTTCAAATTTGGATCCAGCACCTAGTGATGCAAACTTCTTGACCAGAGTTGCAAACCTTTTTTTTTTTATCACACGTTTTGCTGGCATGGCTGGCTCCTATGTATTTAATTATTTGTAATGATTAAAGAAATGTTAATGTTTTTTTTTAATATCTAAAGTTTACGTTAAATAAAGCAACCCATAGTTAGCGTGGTTATTTTCAAGAAAATGATTTGTCATAGCATATTAATTCAACAATACTTAGGAACAAAATGAAGTTTACTGCCTGGGCTAGTTTAAAGACAAAAAATCAACCGATCAAGACGCAACAAAACAAATAGACTTTGTTTAACTTCACCGTTGCTAACAAGTTTAATTTACTTAGATTGACTTAAGGGGGATGAGACCCAATGTTTTTAATAGTGCAGACAGAAAAGTAAGAGCTTCAACTAAAGCATCCTACAGCTAGGTGGATTTAAATAAGGTGTGCTATTGCGCATCGTAGCGACGTCATATGGAAGCGGAAACGCGTCACCAATGTAATCTGACTATCCTATGTGAAGGAGTGGGGGACATGGGGTAGTCAGAATACTTCGGTGACGCGTTTTTTTAGGAACGAGTTTGCAACAATGGGAAACTTCAGCAGCGGCTATAGCCTATCCAAAAAACAGGTCGGGATCAGAACGTGTACCCTAACCTAAAGTAGACGTTCTGATCCCGACCCGGGTTTTTGGATAGGCTCTAGCCGAGAGTAACATCAGCTGTCACTGTAAACCAGCTTATCAAATAAACACCGTGACGTCACCTGGAGGCTGCGCAGAACGTGCTCATTCGTACTTCTGAATAGCACACCTTATTTAAATCCACCTAGTCCTACACCAAAACCACATAGATCAGTGCAACAACTATAAAATTAACACATATGCAACCCATTGGCCACACTGACAAGTCGTTTTCGCCGCCGCTGCCAGATGCTAGAAAATACTTTGATGAAACTGTCTCGCCGCCTATTAGTTCGCGACGGAGACACATGCCTCAATGGCATTCAAACAACCAACAAATATCATTGGCTACAAAATAGTTTAAAACACTGATAAATTAAATTTAGACAAAATTTAACTTACAATGACCATCCTATGACGAGAACAGCTAAATTAAAGACCTACCTCTTAAATAGGGATGGAAGGGATTGAATTTAGTGGTCAGGACAGGACGGGATTATTTTATCAGGCCCCAGAAACAGCTAGAAGCGGGGCAAGAAATCACTGGAACAACACCAGGCATGCGCACGAATACCGTCTTCCCGTACACAGCCAAACCTCCACTGAGAAGAAAACAAGCAACATCACGACTACTGCCTTCCCGTGCACAGCCACACCTCCACTGAGAAGAAAAACATCACGACTACTGCCTTCCCATGCACAGCCACACCTCCACTGAGAAGAAAACAAGCAACATCACGACTACTGTATTCCCGTGCACAGCCACACCCCCACTGAGAAGAAAACTAGCAACATCACGACTACTGCCTTCCCGTGCACAGCCCCACCTCCACTGAGAAGAAAACAAGCAACATCACGACTACTGTATTCCCGTGCACAGCCACACCTCCACTGAGAAGAAAACAAGCAACATCGGTGCCAAGATGTGGAATGCACTTCTGGAAGAGCTCAAGACACCCGACCGATCACTGCTTGGACGAAAACTTATGAGCTGGCTACAAGATCGACCGTTCTACTCCCTGGCTGACTGGAGAATATTTCTAATATTGTACTTGTACTAACCCCATTCCATTACTAATCTTGGTGATTATGTAAATAAAGAGGTTTTGACTTTATTGCTACGAAATTTGCTGTCTTGTTCATCTCTATTCTTAACCCATGTTACTGGCACGTATAAACAGCTTTGCTGCAGTAATTGACTTAGGTGGGCAATATGCACAACTACCACACTTGACTATTGCCGTTGGGAAATAAAATAAAATTTTGTTATCGATGATTTAATTTGTTTCATATTTATTAAAAATTAGTGTTTATTTGATGAAAAACTTCTATCTTGATAACTGAATAAGTTATCTGTTTAAATTTCCCTCTATTTGTTCTATATTTCAGAACTCACAATCAAACTAAAATCTCATTAGATAACGGTGATTATAACCACAAACAAAGACACTAAAGGAAAAAATAATTTGAGCACAATTCATCAGAAAAATTACTAACTAAATTATACTGTCATGAGGTTAAAACAAACGCCAAACAATTTGTGGAAGTAAAAAAAAATATCGAATTCAGTTCAGAACTGGTTACGTCGGAACTGGGAACTGAAATGGACCACTTCCGTCTACGGGGAAATTAAAACATTAAAACGTACTCTTCTCCTCTCGTGTTTCCTCAATGTTTTCCAGACCCTCAATCCTCTCTTCAGGTTGCTCAAGACCGGGGTAGAAGTTGAAGAGGTTGGCAACAAAGGCGAGGTTGAGTTTGTAGATGCCTCCCACCACATCGCTGGGGGTCACAAATGTCCTACAACCCAGCTTGCCTGCCTGTTGGAGCATCAACTCTGCCCTCTTTAGCAGGTCCTTCTCCTGTAACAGATACACGGGAATATTACAATACCACGGTATGCCAGACTATTCTTACTAGACATGGTTAGAGACTAGAGGAAATTCACAAATTATGTAATAAATTTAAGCGCATCAAGTTAAAAGGTTTGGAACGTCCTCTAACAACATTAATGAAACACCACTGGCATACACAATGGGAAAAAATAGGGAGGGAGGGGTATGCTGCAGTATGCTTCATTATTTGAGGGATGCCAGGTCCTTGCCAGCGCAAGCATTTTTAAATGGTGCTAGAACCTTTTAGCGAATTTCCCCTATAGGGAAGAAGCTATTACTGTAGGTCTCATGGTAAGACTTAAGCCCGAGACTATGATAACTTTTAATTTTAAGGTCCCCAGATGCCAAAAACATCATTCATTCAAATTTGTATATATATATATATATGTGTCCGTAAGCACGATAACTATCGTAAAAAAGGTCCGATCCTAATGAAATTTGCTGCAAATGTGTAAAGTACCATTTATTTGAACGAGTTCGAAAACCAGACGAATCGCACCATCCGAAGGGGGGTTTTGTATCCCAAAAATGTATTTTATGGGGTTTCCACATGTAATTTTTATTTAAATCAAATTTTAATTTTCACCATTGAATTCAGCATAAAAAAACAAACATTTGGTATTTTGATCATTACTCTACGTCAATTGGTTACTGAGATATTGAAAGTACTTAACACAGTACGTTATCTAATGTTATTCTTATGGAGAAAAAGAAAAATTGTATATCTCGCTTATTTATGAACATAAACTGACGGAATTTGGTACAGTAGAACCTTGATAACACGACTCTCAAGGGGATCTCTAAAATAGTCTTCTTATCGAGGTGCACTTGTAATTGAGGGTCGTGCTATCAAGGTGGTTTTCACAACAAGACGTACTATCGAGGTCACAGACTTTTTGCTATACCAAACACATTTTTTATGAAACATTTCTACATTACTGTATACTAGTGGCTTACAGGGGCTATAGCCCCTAACATATGGTGTTTGTGTAAGTGGATAATCACAGCTGATCATTAGTTCATTTTGCTTATTAATAAAAACACTGTAGTGATATTTCCATAAGAAAATCATTGGATCCTTGAAGTCCAGTGGGGCGTAGCCCACGTAATGTTTGACACTTCTGATATTTTTCCCACCGTCCTTGGCCCTCAAGCTTTAAAATGAATCATCATAACCGTAGCAAGGTTCTACTGTATAAGGCTTCATCTGGTTGTGGTTTATTGTTGTTTGCACAAAACAAACAATTTTCGCCTATGGTTCGCATAGCAGCAAACCTAGGTACTCGGTCCCCATGTTATGGAAAATGATTAAAATGTTATATATCGCGTATGTATGAATGTATATGGATGAAACTTGGTATGTGACTTCACTAAGATGAGTTCTATTGTTATTTGCATAAAAACCCATTATTTTGTGTTCCTTGTTGAAGCAAACCTGCGTACTCATCCCCAATGTTATTCTTATGGAGAATAATTAATATTTTAAATATCGCTTGTTTGTGAATATATTTCTTATGAATCCTGTTAAGTGTTTTAATGTGTTCAGTTATATATTCATGGGAAATTCACTGAGTACGCAGGTTTGCTGCGACGGGGGTATTTTTATTCAACATATCCATTTCAGTTTGGATAATTTGTTAATTTATTTTGCTGTTCTTACAAATATTACTTTAGTTTGATTATCCACCTTAGCCTACGTATATTACAGACTCAAATACATTTTTTCTCTGTTTAAGAATTTTGATTTTTTAAGGTTTATTTTAGTAAAGATTTGTTGTTTTATATTAATAATTCATTTTGTTTGTAATTTGTATTAACTAATAGTTTTTGATGTACAGTCAAACAGATTTGAGGTTAACTGCATTAACTGCCAAATTAAAAAACCTGATGTTTTAAAATTGTTTATTTAGGCTGAAAAGCTTATTTCAGTTCACTATTACATCTTTACATAAGAGTGAGTGGGTGGGAGAGGGGGAGGGGGTAAGCTTCAGCATTATAGTGTGTTATGAGGGAAAAGGAAGTGGTGGTTAAAATTTAAAAAGTTATGTAATATGTGTTTATTTCATAAGGTTGAAGAGCTTTGTTAAAATAAAATGATTTGGAATTTAGACTCCAAGTGGGATTTAGAAGGCTCTACCCGCTAAAAAGTAGGGTCAACATTTTTCTCTGCATCATTATTAAATTGTTAAATGTTTGGCATCCCCTAAAAATCAATTAAAATACAATTCCTATTTTAAATTGTTTTGTGTTGAGCGTCTGTGTAGAAAATTAAATGGATCGTAAGCACAGTAGACTCTCAGAAATCCGGATCGGCCTAGTCCGGACCGATGGGTTGAAATTTTCTTCAAATTTCTGTTGCAAATAAAAACAAAAACTTCACGTTTTAGCGCCTTCAATTGTTATGCGAGTAACCCACATTACACATATGTCATGAGGTTTGCATCTTATGGACTCTGTGTTTCAGTGAAATTGATGTCGTTTGCGATTTACGAGGCAGTGAAAGCTGCCACATGGGGGAAAGAGGGGGCGGGGCAGGAGAGTCTCAACTCACTGTGCCCGCTTTAATAGTAGTGCAGACATCACTTTGCCTTGTTGGTGAATTTCCTTTGGAAAGTGAACTATTAGCATGACCCGCACGGTGAAACTTAAGCCCGGGGCCACCATAGAAGTTCCTAACTTGACCCCCTGAACACGTTTTGGGGGTTCGTTAAAAATTGTGTGTATATATATATATATATATATATATGCGTGTATATATACTAGTTTGCACTCTAGTGGTCGCAATTTTTGTCCGATTTACTTCAAATTTGGTAGGGACATTCCTTTCTCTAATCAGTTGGATAAGTTCGTTGGGCAAAACAATCGGAAAACTCTAAAACCCTTTTTTGGGGATTAATCTTACAAATTTAGAGTTTTTGGGCCCAAAAAGGATCAGAAAAGCCCCGTATGTAAAGTTAATGCATGTAAAAAGATGGTAATTAATGAGACGAAAGTTTTAAGCCCCCTCTCGTCATTCTAGCATACATATTTACCGAGTTATTAAAGAAAATGTGTTTCGACTATACACAGTACGTTGTCTTATAGGGGTTTTACATTATAAATTCATGTTATTCATTTGTTGGTGTACTTTTATCATCCCCAGCAACCTTATGCCTCCTTTCAACATACATATTTACCGAGTTATTAAAGAAAATGTGTTTCGACTATACACAGTACGTTGTCTTATAGGGGTTTTACATTATAAATTCATGTTATTCATTTGTTGGTGTACTTTTATCATCCCCAGCAACCTTATGCCTCCTTTCAAGCCTATCTGGCCCTTTCCTAACATTATAATGCGCAAAATTGTATTCCCAGCTTAGCAGATAAATGAAACCAGGATCATCAGAACAGCCAAAATATCACTGTTTTCAGATTTCAATAAAAATTTGAATAAATGTATGTTTTTACACTGATTTCTAGTTTTAAAAGTTGTTATGTGGAAATTCACTTCCCTCACGTCAGCGTGCTGCGTGCGAACTCGTTTTGTACTCATATGACTCATGCCCACCTCCGCGAAATAGATTTTTCAAAATACGGACCAGCGATCCGCCACATTAGCCCGGATTTCTGACACTCTACTGCAGTACAAAGTCCAATGCCAATCGTATTAAGAAAAACTACAACTCAGCTGCAATCTGTCGGCTAATACGCCTGCTTTTATCCTATGAAGTTATTTTGGATGTTCCAAAAGTTTTCTGCCAGATGATGAGTTGACTACTTAGATAAATGTTCAATTCCATTGTGTAACATTGGAGTGTAATCCTACAAAATAACAAATGATCAAAACTTGCATTCACATATATAAAAATAGTGAGGAAATTATTAATAATTGTTGTCAAAGGAAGACAGGACTTACCATCAGTGCTTCCATGGTAACACCCTTTTCAGCAGGAGAGATTTGTTTGATAAGATGTGTATATATCTCGGAATCTGTGATGTCTTCATGGAAGTTGTTACATCTCCTAAGGAAAAACAAAAAAACAAACTATTATTAAAGTAGCCTTAGTGATAAACAAATAATAAAATGTTGTTTCTTAATGATATAGATCTCAAATGATTCAAATTTGAATTATTAAAACAATTGGAAAATAGGTGAGTTTCTGTAGCCTAACACATAGCGTTTTAGACTCAGGTGAGAGGTGTTCAGGTTTGATTGCTCCAAGATCGACCGAGCTGCAGGGCACCGTGTAAACATTGCGAATTGTCGGTTTTCCGACAGATCCATTAATTCATTGTGAATAGCCACCAGAACTGTGTATTAATAAATATAAAAAGGTTACAAACCAGTTTTCCTTCTCAGTTCTTCCTTGTCCTATATGAGGATAACCGGGTTTCGGCTTCTACTAAGCCATAGTCATATCCATTTCAGGGACCACTAATAAAAAGATTAAAAAACTTGCCTATATCGTCGAAAAACAAGATTACGAAACTAAACTACATATACGTACACAAAACACGTAAACGAGATGACGCATTGTGTGCACTGCTACAGGTAAACCTGTCACGTTCTTGTTCAGGAAAACTAGGCCAAGACCGTGTAATGCGTCGTCCCGTTTACGTGTTTTTTAAACATAGACGTAGTTTTGTGTTCTTGTTTTTCGACTATATCACCAAGATGTTTTTTTAAATAGTGGTCCCTGAAATCAATATGACTATGGCTTAGTAAAAGCCGAAACCCGGGTCATCGTCATATAAGACAAGAAAGAACTGTGACTGAAAACTGGTATGTAACCTTGTCATATAGATAGGGATGAGTCGATTCTTGATACCGATTCTCGATACCACCGATTCTTGGACATTGGTATCGGTATCGAGATTCTTTCTTTTAATGTCGATACCGACACCATCGATACTCCCGCCATTTACCCGCGCTACAAAAGGCACAGAGAGTGTTTGGGTCGGCGGCAAACAATTTTACCTTGGAGATAAGGAAGGAAGAGGGGTGGGGTCCGGTTGAAAGCAATAAATCAGTCGGCTGACTAAAATTATTTCTTTGAGTCATTATCTTACAACCAAGTTTTTCCCCATTTGAATTTATAATATATAGTTTTTGTTTGTCTACATTACTATAGCAAACTAGTGAAATTAATATTAAATTAAGTAACAAATTGTATTAAAATATTTGTTTGATAATTAACTACAAAATTCTACTGAATAAATTTGTAGAATTTTTAATAGTAGTTTTAACAACTATAGGTACTGAAAAATCGTAGGCATCGATGGTATCGGTATCGAGAATCGATTTTCCTGGTATCGGTATCGAGAATCGATAAATTTCGGTATCGACTCATCCCTACATATAGATTCAAGAAGATTAATTAACTGAAAACCTTACTAGAACCATAGAACAAGATTACAAAATCTATTACAAGATTACAAGATTACTGTATCACATATTGATACAGTATGCCTGGAGGAAACTGCCTTGTAGAGTTTCTTAGATATGTAACTCTAATCAAATTATGAAATATTCCTTACTATTCCATTCTTTAGTTTAACCCTAGGAGTGGCGCCATGTTAACGCGTAGTGTGGCGAGCTAAATTTGGCGATTTTGCAGACCTTTTTTTAAAAATCCATATAAATTCAACCGTTAGAGTAAACAAGTTAATTTTATATTCATTTTGTTCAGAAAGAACAGGAGATTCTAGAGATATTAAAATAATAAAGATCTAGACATTTGTTTTTTCCGGTAAAGTGAAAAGAATAAGAAAATTTTGATATTTTTTTTTGAAATTTCAAAAGCAGCCAGGGTAAAGTTTTTTCCACAGATTTTTTATGGAAAATTCATTATATACATTTTGTAGACAATCTAATTCCCTACATAGAAATATATAACATGTTGGGGAAAGAATTTTTTTATAAGTTTTTTGGGGCATAATGTAATAATAAACGGAAACCCGAAAAATGCGTAAACTGTAGAGTGTTAGTTTGTGATGTAAATAAGTAATGTAATATATATGTATACTAATAATGATATATATATATTTGTATAGCTAATGAAGTAAGGAATCCAAAAAAGTCATAGGTTTATGGTAACAAATTATTGTCACTTATAAATACATGTAAATAAAATAATGTTTTGGAATTTTTGCGTATTTGGAAAAAAAAAATTTCACAGTTTTTAGTATATAAATTTTTTACCAAATATTTTACCCCCAAACCAATATAACCATGCTGTAGTACATTCAATTACCTACATAAAAATGTATAACACTTAGGGTAAATTATTGTTTTTATATGTGTTATGTAGCACTAAACAGTCGCGGATTTGGCAAATTTCACTAGGCCTATGTAGGAGTAAACACAACACTTTATAAACACTATTTGTCAAACTTCAGTAATATTTATGCATAATATAATGCATAAAGATTTCTGTTATATACACACAAACACTTCACTAACACTAAAACTCCGAAATACTAAATTATTTAGTAATAACTCACGGATAGAAATATCACAACGCACATAAAACGAAACTCAAAATGGCTGATACAAGCTGTTGACAGAACAAATATAACACAATGGAACGTTTACTCTATCGAGTGCGGCTACATTCAGTGCTGCCATCGCGCAACACCAAATTATTCGCCATTCTTTCTTCTTTCAAATAAGATATTATATGTCATGCAAATATAACATTACACTGGATATATATTCGATTTTGCATTCCGCCGGTTTACGGCGGTTCAGCATTTTACAGAAGAACAAAAATCATCTGTGTTTATAAAATCATATTATCTGTCAAATCAATATATCGATCTAAAACTCCATACCAAAATGAAATATAACTCCTTGGCTGTGCATTGGTACTACCCGCAACATCGTGCGACGAAAATTACCCGAGGTGGGTAATTTCAAAAAAGTCATGTTTTGACATTTCCCAAGTGTCGGCTGCAAGTATCGTGTCGCGCCTAAAATTCATTTGATTTCTAATCGCGGTGACATTGTTATATACCTGCTACAGGGTTTGTTTATGTAATAAAATGAAAGTTCAGAATATTATCTTTCGCATGATATATATATTATTCACTTTTGAGTTGATTAATAGAGGTTTATTTACGTTGCAAAATTTTCGGTCACATTCCGCCGGAAACCGGCGGTCAGCACAGTAGGCGACACAAAATCCCGCCGGAAACCGGCGGAACAGCACTCCTAGGGTTAAGGTACTAAGTAAGTGTGTTAGGCACGTACCTGGGTACTCCAGCCCTCTCCAGGTGGTGGTTGACCCAACGGAGCAGGATGGCCTCCGGGGAGAGTTTCATGAGGTCCTCAATGCCCTCCCCATCAGTCAACAGAGTGGTGAGACCAGGACAGTTCTCAAGGTTGATTTGGTTGAATAATCCTATCTGGAGTACAAGATCCACAATGTTTAAAACAGGGATAAACACTAACTCCACATAATCTTGCAATATAAAACATATAGCATATGATGTTACAGTGACCAGAAATTTAGATAGGAAGCATTCCTATTTGATGTTAATTTGACTTACTTTGCAAGACAATTTTAGTTAGAAACACTTGAAAAATGTTATTTCAAGTGTATTGAACAGTTTATGGAAAAGATAAAAACAACATAAGAAAATGAAAGAGTTTTGAAAGCTATACTATACAATTTAAATTTTATTTGCTTTAAGAATATTTATAATGATCATGTTTTATTTTGTCTCGATTGTGCTACTTTATCTATGTCTACATTTGCCGTAAATCTAGATAAAAATAAAAATGTAGGCCTACATGCTATTTATAAGTAGTTATTTAAGTAAAAATTAAATGTATTGCATTAAGTTTTGATGTATTTACACCGCTAAGTTATTGAGTATTTTTATATTACACTTACACATTATGTATATATCATATTCGTTTGTTTACATAATTTAAAAATATTTGTTAGCCATACAAATTATGTATACTACATGTATAACATAGTTCACACTCTTATTTGGTTAATGATTTCCCTGACTTTCCCTGGCCAGAAAGGTGATTTTCCCTGACTCGCGACTCGGAATGCACACTTTTTCTTTAATAAGTTTTGATTTTGGCACAGTGGTGCTTTGCGTTTGCAATTAAAATAAAAATGTAACCCCCGACTTCTATAAAATAGTAAACATTTTTCCTGACTTAGTGTTTTTACAACTTTTTCCCTGGCTTTCCCTGACCTTTTAGCGAATTTCCCCTATAGGGAAGAAGCTATTACCGTAGGTGGCATGGTAAGACTTAAGCCCGAGACCATGACAACTTTTTGTTTTGAGGTCCCCAGATGCCAAAAACACTATTCGTTCAAATTTATATATATATATATCTATCTATATATATATATACAGGGTGAATCTCGTAAGTTGTCCAGTATTGATTTCAGACAAACCGTTGGTCCTACGATGATGAAATAAAATTATTTCCCACTAAACCAACCCCAAGGAATAACGTAAAAATATTTTTAACGATTTTTAAATACAGGGTGTACCAGAAACTGAGGGTCACTAGTCCGAATCTACGAAATATCAAATACAAACGTATATCATGATATACATCAAATTAAAGCTCTTTTCAATCCAAACCATTTGGCGGAATCGGATTTTGATTATTATTGATTCATTTCAAAATGGCGGCTGTTTTTGTGAAAAAATTAGTATTTTTTTGAATACCCTGTATTTTTCTTAAAAATGCAGATATCTTGATTCTGATTCAAATATCGCATTCCTTATGAGCTAAGCTTTATTTTGATATGCAACACTTCAATATTATCTCAAAAACAAAAAGTTTCAAAAATATCAGTTTTTGAATTTTTGAGTTTTGGCTATGTACATATTTTCAAAAACTGATATTTTTGAAACTTTTTGTTTTTGAGATAATATTGAAGTGTTGCATATCAAAATAAAGCTTAGCTCATAAGGAATGCGATATTTGAATCAGAATCAAGATATCTGCATTTTTAAGAAAAATACAGGGTATTCAAAAAAATACTAATTTTTTCACAAAAACAGCCGCCATTTTGAAATGAATCAATAATAATCAAAATCCGATTCCGCCAAATGGTTTGGATTGAAAAGAGCTTTAATTTGATGTATATCATGATATACGTTTGTATTTGATATTTCGTAGATTCGGACTAGTGACCCTCAGTTTCTGGTACACCCTTGTATTTAAAAATCGTTAAAAATATTTTTACGTTATTCCTTGGGGTTGGTTTAGTGGGAAATAATTTTATTTCATCATCGTAGCACCAACGGTTTGTCTGAAATCAATACTGGACAACTTACGAGATTCACCCTGTATATGTATATAGATATATATATATATATATATATATATATATATATATATATATATATATATATATATATATGTGTGTGTGTCCGTTACCGCGATAACTTTTGAAAGAAGCGCCTGATTTTGATGAAATTTGGCACAAATGTGGAGAGTAACATTTATGGCTTTAAGTTTGAAAACCAGATCGATCGGTCTATGGGAAGGGGGTTTTATGGGGGTTTCAAATTTTCCAAAAATCAGTTTTTTGAACTTTTCACCCTAAAATTTTAAAAACACTAGATTTTGGTTATAGCAATTTTATAGAGCTTAAAAAGACAAACAATGTAGTATTTTGAATCATTAAGCTAGGTTTAGTGGTTGTGGAGAAAAGTAAAAAAAGTGTCCATAAAATTTCCCATGTTAATCTTATGGGAATACGGTTTTTAGATTTTCCTCAGATAATTTCACTAAAAACTCCACATTTCTTTCTACCAATCAGTTTAGGTCTACAAAACAATCATTTTGGTGTTTTAATTGTTGTTTTACGTCCAACCGTTGCAGTGATATTCAAAGTGCTAAACACAGTACGTTGTCCAATGTTATCCTTATGGAGAATAAATAAAATGTTATATTTCGATTATTTATGTATGTATATTGATGAAACTTGGTATGTGGCTTCAACTAGTTGTGGTATATTGATATTAGCACAAAATAAAGGTTTTTCTTGATTTTTCTCAGTAGCAGCAAACCTGCATACTCGCGCCCCATGTTATTCAAATGGTTAATAAGTAAAGTTTTATATCTCCCTTAGTTATGAACCCAAATTAATAAAACTTGGTATGTAGCTTCACCTGGTTGAGTTATATTGATAATTGCAAAAAAATACATTTCTTATCTTCCTTGTTGCAGCAAACCTGCATACTCAATTATAATGTAATTCTTATGGAGAATAAATAAAATGCTATATATCACTTATTAATGAATGTATTTTTGTGAAACTTGGTGAGTGGCTCTACGTAGTAATGATACCCACATATATGCATTGGAAATTCGCTGAGTACGCAGGTTTGCTGCGACGGGGGTATTTCAAATTCCCTGACTCTCGCTGACTTCCCAGAAAGTGTGAACCTATAATTTTAAATGGCACTATACATGTAAAACGACATAAATGAATAAAGCTTTGAATTAGAATGACCTACCCTAGAATTAGAATGACCTACCCTAATGATCTGCCACAGCAGCCCCAGCACCAGATGGGGTTTGCCCTTGGCTAGGTCGTGGGCGTCGATGTTGACTATGTTACAACCGATGCTCCTGCTGCTGTTAAGCGCCATGGTCAGGTTCTCCAGCTTCTTGTAAACTGTCAGGTTCTTTCTGTTAAGTGCCCGTGGGTCAATGGTGTCAGGGCATGAGTGATTTATGACTTTGCTGGAAAATAGCAAGATTTAATATAAAAAAATACCGATACTGAGAATTATTAGAACTGAAATATAGACACATGTAAATTTAAACTTCGCTAACACCAACCTCACTTTGTTGGGAACGCAGGCGTTTTATACATTGACTTGACTTTAAAGTAGTTAGAAAATATAAAACGGCCTTACCTGGACCAGCAGGCGCTGGTGTCCTGGGGTCGAATAATTTAACTGTCAAAAAGATGGCCACCGGTGGTATTGAACTAGAAATATCTGGGGTGGTGGTAAGGCCAGTGAACTGCAATTGTTTGCAATTACACAGCTGACTGTCAGCAAGTAGCACAACAAACTGCTAACACTCAGCGTCTCACTTTGAGCAACCAATCACTGTATTAGAAATTATTGAAGCTAGTTTCCTGTTTGTTTGAGAATTATTTACAATATTACAATTAATTTAAAATTGAATTTATTTACAAGAGAAATTTAAAATAAGAATTTGTGATAAAAAATACAATGTTGATAAAATATTTAAATGATATAAGTGACATATCATCACAATGGTTATTTAATGTAAAATTTATTTACAAGATAAATTTAAAATAAGAATTTGTGATCAAAAATACAATGTTAATAAAATATTTAAATGATGTAAGTGACATATCATCACATTGTGTATATTCTGTGTATTCTGTGTATTCTCAAACAGGAAACTAGCTTCAATAATTCCTAATACAGTGATTAGTTGCTCAAAGTGAGACGCTGAGTGTTAGCAGTTTGTTGTGCTACTTGTTGACAGACAGCTGTTTAATTGCAAACAATTGCAGTTCACTGGCCTTACCACCACCCCAGATATTCTTTCTAGTTCAATACCACCGGTGGCCATCTTTTTGACAGTTAAATTATTCGTCCCCAGGACACCAGCGCCTGCTGGTCCAGGTAAGGCCATTTTATATTTTCTAACTTAGAGTTTTGAAGTCAGATATTTAACTAAAGCACATTGATAAATTTATTATAGTACTTGATTACGATACTACAAACACAGTTTAAACATTTATATTTATACTCTCTTGTCCCTTCAATAAAATATTATAATAAATTTTCAATCATTTAATTATACTTATTAATCTTTCTTTTGGTTTGAGAATCATATTTCGATCTTTACTCTTTTCATTTAAATCCTTTTTTTAGAACCTTTTTTGTAATTTGATAATTAGAAATTAAAAAAAAAATGTCTTTAACGTTTGAATCTGAATCATTATTGTTTAGTATTAAATACAGCCTTTGATACATACTTTGGTTTCATTTGTAGAGTACCCCTTATTAGCTAGCGAGTTAGCGTCCACCAATAATATAATATAATATGTTCATAGAAACAGTACTAATAGAATAGTTCCCACGTTCATTGGCAACCTGACAACTGATACAGCAAATTGAACAGGTCAGTGAACCGAGCAGCTGACATCAGCAAGGCACACGCTGGATGAATGCCAAAGTAATAGTTGCTTGAACCTACTAAATCATACTTTCAGTAGACTCTTAACACGTTCACTGCCTTACAGCATATTTGTATGTGATTACGGTGGTGCGTTACGAGACCTTGAGATCTCGTTGCGCAGACGATCTTTTGCGCATCGTAACATTGAAAGGAATAGAAAGAGAGCAATCTTTGGTGTATTTCGTGAACTAGCACACTGTTGCCAACCTACAGCCTGCTCAGGATTTAGTACGAGGCACCGAGATCTCGTACTGCACATTTACGAGAGTAAACACACCAAAACACACCACAAATCAATTTAGGTTATTGCAATAACAACAAACAACTTTTGGCGCAATGTTGTGAACGGAACGTACTCAAGAGCTCCAAGCGGCGCTCTGAGCAACTAAGCTTCGTTGCGAGGTCCGGCGGTCTCGTGTCGTATAAAAGTAATCATTTATTACTTCAGTGTGTTACCAGATCTATAGATCTCGTTTCTTGTCACGGTTACCAATCGATCCAGCAATCAACAACCTTTATGGACAATACATATCTCATTTCTCTATATTCTCTATGTCAACTGTACATAGAGTTATCAACACTGTATCTGAGGGAAGAATATCATATTATGCAAGTGCACCAAATATACGTTATGGTACGAGACCTTGGGACCTCGTGACGCAGTGAACGTGTTAAACACGTGAAAATAATATCGCTTCATAGAACAGGAACTGATGACACAATCATTTTTGGTGTAAAATTCAAGACCCAAAACTTTAAACAAATAATTAAGTAAGTGAATTGATGTGATAGTAAAGGTTAAGTATATTTTATTCCTAAAGTTAAAATTTTAAACTATAATAACTATTAATATTACAGTAAACAAATAATAAACTAAGTGAATTGATGTGATGGTAAAGGTTAATTATATTTTATTCCTAAAGTTAAACACTGAGGAAGTTAATTAAGTTTTTATCTAAAAAAAAACTCACTTAACACCACTGAAAAAAGCTCATTAACAAATACAACAAATGAAATTGAAGCTAGACACTGCTTGTTCCATATAAATTAAAATCATTACAAAATGAAACTTTGTTGAAAATTGAAAACATTAAGCTGACTTAACTATTATTCAGGCTTAATTAGATAAAGAACCATGCCAAATTTGAAACTAATCAGTAGAATCTGTTCCAGAGATCGGGAAACGGAACGGTATATGATAAATGATTATAGGTATTTTTTAAACCAGCATGGTTCACACTTTTATTTGGTTAATGATTTCCCTAACTTTCCCTGAAAAAAAGTTGATTTTCCCTTACTTTTTTTAACCAAAATAGTTATTTTTCCCTCACTCGCGACTCGGAATGCACTCTTTTTTCTAGCAGGGTTTGATTTTCGCGCACAACAGTGCTTTGCGTTTGCGATTAAGATCAACAATTTTCCCTGACTTATATAAAATAGTAAGCATTTTCCTGACTTTTGGCGTTTTTCCAACTTTTTCCCTGACCTTTTTCAAATTCCCTGACTTTCCAAAAAAGTGTGAACCATGACCAGATTATGTAACAAACAAGGTGGTAAATTATCAATGCACATTTTATGGACACCCTGTATACAACAAAATCCAATGAAATATCTGCCCAAGCAACCAAAGAGCAAGCTGAAGCCCAAAGTCATTTATGGAAGCGGAAATAACACTTTTTGAATTATAAAATTGACGAAACTCATATTTTTCTTCCATTTAATGTGTTAAATGGGATAATTTGCAGTAACTCTAGTTACTTTAATGTTACTTGATTTTATTATTGCTCCACACAAGTTGCATACCTAACTCTGCAGACAAAGTTGCCCAGTCTAACACTCCCTAGCACGCTGTCTTCTTACCATAGCAATATTCCGTCTTTGACTTTCTCGTAGAGCATTTTCCCCTCGGGATCGATGGGCAGGAGATGAGCTAGGTCAGGATCACTGCCCATGTTGCTGTTTATCCAGTCAGAAAAAGCCAACTGCTCCTCTAGCCTCACCGAATGTGTGGTTCCTATGAAAAAAATGTCTTTCATTTACTTAGAGCAAATTTGTTGCAGCAACTTTGTTTTCAGGCTGTGACACTAAATGGCCATACAAAATTATTATCAGATATAAAAGCAACCCGAAACAGTGAATGACAGTTTATACCTGTTCCTGAAATACAAGTGATAAATTAAAACCTTTGTTCTTTCTGTTATTATTTGATAAATCATTATAAAAAGATAATTCAATGAAAAAAATGTCTTTCACAACAGTATTAACCATTACAACCAATTACTGAACTGATGAAGTTGTAATTTGGTAAGAAGATCGATAATGCACCAGAATCAATCATTGACTTTCCCCTATTCCGAAAATCCCTTGACTCTAAACCCAACTGGCATTCAGAGTGGTTACTATCACATGCCTGTATTGGAATAATGGAGCTCAAATTCGGTAGAAAAGAAGGTACATGAGAATCAAACATAGACCTAATCCCGTACTTAAAATACTTAAGGGCTCCGCCTTACCGGCATTCAAAGATGTTTGAAATGACCGATATTAACCTTATGTAGTAATGATTTTATTTGTTTCCAAAGTAACAATATTTTTAACTTAACTTTTAATGTTCCGAAGGAGAAATGGGAATCAAGGAATTCCATGTGAAGAAGTCGTGGACACCAGCTAGTATTACTTATTTCGTAATTGATTAAAACAAGACTAAAAGAGAGAAAGTAAGAGCCAGTTTTCTGATACCGTTTATTAATTCATTGGAGGTCCTGAACATCCATAGAATTAAACCCCTACTGAATACAAATGTAAACACTTGCAGCGCTTCCCACACGGCGACGGTGACGATAACAATCTGGCAAATCATCGAGTAGTAATTTGCTATCTAAACTGTCTCCTGCTTTGGCACCATTTTTAGCAAATTTTCCCTTTAGGGAAGAAGCTATTACCGTAGGTCTCATGGTAAGACTTAAGCCCGAGACCATGATAACTTTTAATTTTGAGGTCCCCAGATGCCAAAAACACCATTGGTTCAAATTTGTATATATGTATATATATATGTGTGTGTGTCCGCAAGCACGATAACTCTCGTAAAAAAGGTCCGATCTTAATGAAATTTGGCACAAATGTGTAAAGTACCATTTATTTGAACGAGATCGAAAACCAGACGAATCACACCATCCAAAGGGGGATTTGGGAGGGGTTTGTACCCCAAAAAATTTGTTTTGGGGTTTCCATAAGTAATTTTTATTTAAATCAAATTTTAATTTTCACCATTGAATTCAGCTTAAAAAAACAAACAATTTAGTATTTTGATCATTGCTCTACGTCATTTGGTTACTGAGATATTGAAAGTGCTAAACACAGTACGTTGTCTAATGTTATTCTTATGGAGAAAAAAAAATTGTATATCTCGCTTATTTATGAACATAAACTGACAAAATTTGGTATATGGCTTCATCTGGTTGTGGTTTATTGTTGTTTGCACAAAACAAACAATTTTCGCCTGTGGTTCCCGTAGCAGCAAACCTAGGTACTTGGTCCCCATGTTATTCTTATGGAAAATAATTCAAATGTTAAATATCGCTTATTTACGAATGTATATGGATGAAACTTGGTATGTGACTTCACTAAGATGAGTTCTATTGTTATTTGCATAAAACCCCATTATTTTGTGTTCCTTATTGCAGCAAACCTGCGTACTCATCCCCAATGTTATTCTTATAGAGAATGATTAATATTTTAAATATCGCTTGTTTGTGAATATATTTCTTATGAATCTTGTTAAGTGTTTTAATGCGTTATGTTATATATTCATTGGAAATTCGCTGAGTATGCAGGTTTGCTGCGACGGGGGTATTATTCTATCATATTCGTAATAACAGTATGAAAATGTACATTTATAGTATGCATCATAGTTTTATAGGATAGTCATGAAAAACCAGAACAAGACAGAAGATAATTGTAACCGTATTAGTACCACAGTACTTTGTTTTAGCATAATTATTGACTTTGTCAACTCGGTTTGAAACTATTATATATTTTTAAAGTATCTGTGATTGTGGGGAGAGCGTGCCTTCAGCCCCCAAACCCCCTAAAATCCACTCTGGCTCTTGCGGTAAATTGCTAGACAAGTTGCCTTAGAGTAGGGTTGCAATGAATTGAATAAGAACTAAGGAAGAAGTCTTACACTTTCTTGTACCACTTAAATGAATGCTCATATCTCTTGCAAACAGCAACAATCATCCCTCGCAACCTGTCGTAGACAACTTTCTTGTGACACTAAGGCAAAAATTGGATGTTTGCATGCTAGACTGCACGTGATATGCTCAAAGGCATTTAATTTGCAGTTTAAACGTAGCTTCAAACCGATAAATGGAAATTTATGGTTAGTAGATTATTATCCAAAATGCAATAAAGCGAGTGAATGTTTTTACCAGTGACTTGAACAGCTGATAACAAATTTGAAACTATGGTACTTATGTCCTTAAAATTAACTTTAGACAAAAAAATAAATGCAGTGGTTTTATTATTCTTATCAATATACTGACCAAAATAGAACACCTTTGCACTAAAATATACCTATCAAAAACATAAAAAATAAAAACCTTCACTAGATGCATCAGACATGCCCCCCAGAGTCTCCAAGTTTTCCTTCTTTGAGACCACCTGCTTAAATGTGCTGCCCACCTCATTGGCTTTTAGCTCCGAACACAGCTGTGAACAAGCAATCAAGCGTTATTAACCATCAACATCCAAATGCATAACACAGGAAAATTGATACATCGATCATATAAAAATATTCCCAATATACAAAACGATCAATGAAGTCTATTCGGTTTAAATACATGATAGAAAAAGGTAATGTAATGAAAGGGGGAGAGTTAGTTAGGTCATTATGGTGTTTATCTAGTTAAATACGCAAGAGGGAAGGCAATATTTTGTAAGGAGGAAGTATTGGGCATGTTGTGTGAGTGGGCTGGAATCGTTATTAAACAATAACTTGTTTTGCTGACCTGCTGAAGGCTCTGGCTTAAGTAGGTCAGCTGGGTAGTTTTTGGGGGTCAGTCTGTCAGTCTGTGAGATGGGGAGTTAAAGTGGAGTGTCCGGGCTGGGGGGCCCCAGGGTACAGTGCCTGTTAGGTCTGGGGCCCAAGTAAATATTATTATTGCTAGCTTTTTTAAATTAATATTTATACTTTCCAGGCTACTCGCCCTTGAATCTAGATAATTGATTGTTAATTTATTAAAGTCTATTCATTGTTATCATATTGGTATTTTACCGTTTTAATCACCATTTGTAAATCTAGGGTTTAGTCTTTGTTTAGTAAAATTTATATCATTACATGACATGTCTCTTTAGTTTATTGAGCTACGTCCTCATGGTGGCAAGTGGGTTTATGCTGTTTGGCCAGCAGATAAGATTGCTTGTCCATCACAGTAACAATGATGGTGGTAAAGTGGAGGGCGAGGGTGATTATCTATTTAAATGGTATTTATTCTCAAGAGCTACACGATAATTCTGTAAAAGCCAAAGAGGGACTTAACTTGTGTCATGTAAGTGATTAATTCCGTACCTGAATCTGTCATGAGGGACCTACACCAATTAAATTTAGTTGGCTGATCCAAAAGTAAGGCTATTTGTTAAGTATTTATTTATTTAAAAAATCGTCTTTTTAACATCAATATTTTTAATTTATGCTCTCTCAGTTCAAAATTTTGAGATTATTTTTATAAAATTAAAATTAATAATGCATATTGAACTTCTAATATAAATCTTATTGTTAAGCCTACATTTGTAATTTAAATTTCTTTCTTAGACAAAAATTTAATTGAAAATGGAACCAAGAACACATCTATTCAACAATACTGTTTATGAAAAATTGACTATTGTGTTTTAAATCATATCCCATACCAAACTGGGTATTTTACAGCTCACAGACCAAATCTTTGCCAGTTTGAATATTAATGCAAATTTATTCTATGATAGGCCTACAAGTATAAAAAAATAAATATGACTTATTTTTTACCATAATCCTATTTACAAATAAATAAAAATCTAGTTTTATTTTAGAGTAAAAATCAAATTTTAAACATTACTACACATCCATTCTAGTAGGATGGGTTTGGGCCACTTTAAAGCATGAGTAATATAATTATCTAGCAGGTGTTACTAACAAGTGGCATTCTGTAATGATAAAATACATAAATAAATTCAACTAAACATGTTTATATATCATCATTTTTAAATGATATAAAATCACAGCTTTTACTGCCGACTGAGAACGTTTCCATAGTCAAACCTGCTTAACCATAACCATATAAACCTGCCTAACCATAACCATATAAACCTGCCCAACCATAAGCATATCAAATTTGAACATGAGACATTTTTTGTTGATGTTGTATTCTTTAAAATTTTGGAACTACTTGGCAGGCAATCAATCAATCAATCAATCAGCCTCAATCAATCAATCAATCAATCAGGCAAGTACTTATTGTTATTTGTTTAACACAAACCAAAATAACTATAGGTTTAAGATTTGAGAATCTAAATACTGAAAACATCTAGTGAAATTCTTTAATTTTTCCAGACCATTTTCAAAAACTTTCAGGTCACTTACATAAAAAATTTTCAAATAAATGCATTTAGCTATCATACAACTTTTGTAGTACAATGTAATAAAAAACACAACTGATCTTGTACTGACTCAGTTTGAGTCACAGGAAATGAATCTGAAACTAACTGATACATTGATATGAGAAACTACCAATTAATTTAAGTATCACATTTTGATAAACATGATCGTTTTTAGAGCCCCTTTTACATTCTTTGATTTTTAAACTTCTATACAAATTTGTATTTGTAAACTGGATATCAAATTGTTAAGGGTGAAAAATACAAAATCAGATAGTCAGAGGTGAAAAAAACCTCTTAGACATTACTGGCTATCAAATTCACTTAAGTTAATAAATGCTTCTCACAAAATGTCATACAAATCTTACTTTTATTTAAAAAGACGTATACATATTACATATATCTGATTTTAGTGTTAATGCTTCTTTCCTATAGAAGATTGGTTAAAAACAGAACTTGGAATAAAACACATTTTAGAATATGAAATACCGGTAGTTGAGGTAAACGTGTGAGTGAAGCTATAAAATAGCTAACAGTGAAGCTAACGGCATCATAAAAACGTCACAACCTGTAAAGGCTAATTAAAATCAGAAAAAAAAACTGTTTCCATCAACTGTAGATTACAGTACATTCCACGTACGGTACTGTATCAGTTACAAGGTAAATGATGTAACAGTGTTTAAGGAGAAAATTGTTATTTTAGTAATTTGTTTTTGTTGTCTTTGGTTTATAAATTATTTACCTACAGTACAGTATAATCGTTTAATTATGTTTTAATTATGTTTAATTATGTTTAAAAATGTTTTATGGTTGGCCTAATTGTTTACAGTTGATTCAGAAATGACAAAGTTTAACATGATTTCGAGACTTTCCCTGATTTTATGTTATAGTTATAAACTAAGATTTATACTTCTCAAATTATTTGTTTATAAAATCCATCAACAATTGTATCTTGACCAATCTACTTACAAAATTAAATAGACTAAAATTACGGACAATTTACTTGTATTAAAATAATAGAATTAAAAATTTGTATTTCACTTTGTGCTTCATGCATTTAGTATTTTTTTTATTCTCTCCTTATTTGATATGTTCAAATATATTTGACTAACATTAATAAGAAATTTGAATGAGAAAATAAATATTGAATAATCGGGCAAGACTGTTAAACATGATATTTGAAAATAAAACAAGAAAACAAAATAGTCTTAAACAAATTCTCAGGGGCCTATCCTATTTAATTGTACTAATAAGGTTTTATTTATCTTGTTAACTATATTAAAATTATCCATGAAAATAGAAAAGAACATGGGAATATGAGTTAACAAACATGAAAGGAAACTTTCATGTAATTTTTAAAACTTTGGTTATTAAAAAGAGTTGGAATAATCTAAAATTTGATCTAACTGAAATAATTAGTATTTATTATTAATGAATAATAGCACCCAACATAAATATGAAGACTATGTACACCCACTACATACAATATTTTCAATATTCTAAGCTTTTTGAGCGGGCTATTTAAAATAGGCTTCAGTATTATCTTCTTAATTCCAATATAATACATGACAATCAATTTGGCTTTCAAAAAAATAAATCAACAACAGATGCAATTTTTGAGTTAACTAAGCAAATTTTTGATGCCTTCGATGAGAAATTATTTGCAGAGTTGGAGTATTCTGTGATCTCACAAAAGCTTTTGATTCTGTCAATTATAGTCTCCTGCTAATAAAACTGGAGTACTATGGATTAAATGGAAAACCTTCCAGTTGTTTCATTCATATATTGCCAATAGGTTTCAGTGCACCGGCATCTCTAATCATCAGTCAAAATACCAGCAGGTTTTAGCAGGTGTTCCACAAGGTTCCATCTTAGGGCCTTTGTTGTTCCTTTTATATGTTAATTATTTGGCTTGCAATGTGAGAAACTCTAGTGTGATTCTAAATGCTGATGATACTACGGCTTTCTTGAGTATCAATGGAGTTGATCTTGGGCAAATGTTGGACGAGGCTATGGAAGACATGAACATGGTTTTCTTGTAATGGATTAATGCTGAATAAGGGAAAAACCGCTATAATAAATTTTCATCCAAATTATAGCGATAGTAGCAGAGCTCGGGCAGAATATTTTAAATCATCAATCAAATTCTATCCACTTCCATTAATTGTCTCGGTGTCACGCTTGATAAGTCACTCACTTGGTCCGAACACATAACCAAGCCTCAGGGCCATTCCATGTCAAATCATCCAGCCAAATTACAATTTGACACCCAAGTTCTCAGATTTTCATGAAATTTGGTATAAATTAAGTGTGTACAAAAATAAGAAAAAATGCAAAGTTTCACCAAATTCCATTAAGTAGTTTCAGAATTATAGTCGTTTAAAGTTTTAGGAAAATGTAATTTCTGAGGGCAGTATGAGCGGTAAATCAGCTTGTACGTTTCCACGTTTTTCTAAATAACATTTATATTTATGTAGCTAGAGGCTTCAAACTTTATGAATTTGTCCTAAATTTAATGGAGAAGCAGATTATACTATAAGTGTTGGCATTATAACTTTCATCATTGTTTAAAAAATCATAAAAAACAAAAATTATTGTTTTTTTTAAATTGTGACGGTTATGTAAAAAACAATCTTTGGCTAAAATCTCTCTCCAGATACCCAATACAACCATATATCACTGAAAAGAGCATAAAATTTCCTTTTAAATGGTGAAGTAATATTTGTGGGTTTATGTGTTCTAAAAGTTTTATTACAATGTAAAGTTAATAAATAAATTTTTGAATAGCGGAAAAGGTATTTTCATTGACAAAGACGGAGTTTGTGGTAAGGATGTTAGAAAGTCAATAATATTTTCTAAAATATAGGACTATGGAGCTAAAATCATATGGAATACAATTTTCATGGCATATTTTGTAATTATATAAGGCTCACTGTTGGATATAACACAATTACAACTCATAATTTTGTACAGTCATTTTGAAATTATGTCATGATGTCATTTTGAAATTAAATGTATACCCTTGTTAGCCTATGTATTACTGGAGAGCATGCATGTCAGTCTCAAATGGTGAAATAATATTTGCAAGTTGTAGCATTACAAGAGTTTTAATACAATATACAAATATGAAATTACCTGGCTTAAGTGCTCCTTTTTTACCCCAATGCTGAGGGTGTACTGATTTAGCTTACATTAAACAACCTTCCGAATTTATGATACCTACCTACACGAAATATACAATATTTACATTTAATATTGATAGTTTTTAGTTACTGTACTGGTTTACTTACTTCTTATACAGATTTTTCTGGGAAAATTCTTCTGTTATACTCACACATTATTCTTTTATCTTCACAATTTGTTAAACGTTAAAAATTGTTATAAAGTTTTAAAAAGTCTTGTCTTGGTTCGGAAGTAACTTAAAATGTAAGTAAACAATCACTGAAACTTAAAACTGATGACCGTCTATAGTGACATTTTAAAGTTGTTCCAGGCTTTGTTGATTTCTTTTCGAGAGTCAGAATCAATTTTATAAGTTCGACCCAATTGTGACGTTGCCACTGGAGGTTTTACTTTACAAAGGAGATGAGGTGGTGGTACAGGACAGTTGTCTTCTTTTTGAGGCCAATAAAAGTTTTCAGCCGGACCATGAGGATGCATAAAGAGGATATCATAATCCCCTTCTTCCTCATTAATTTGCTGAACCATTCCAATCCACCAGTTGCTTTCATAAACACAGGCAACAAAAGAATGGAGGTTAGGTTCAATCATTGGCCCTGATGGGTTAAACATGTTTTTTCTTAAACAGATATCAGAGTCTGAGCTCACTCTTTTTGCTGTGATTTCTTCTGATGATGCAGGTTGGAAAAAATGAAAACTTCTTGTTCCAGTTATGCTTTGCCCAGATTCAAAACGACTACTTTGGTTTATTCTTATATTTTCAATATCTTCTTCACTCAAAAAGAAAAATTTTATTTTTGAAAATAGATTATTACAAAATTTGAACATTTGCCAAGCATTTACAATCTGTTCACTTTCTTTTGAACTTTGGAAGTTTCTCTTTGTAATAGTTCTTTTTACTGTACCTCCGATTCCGTCACATACAGTTTTTCCATGACTTGTTGCATGAAAAGACCAACTTCCTTTAAGTTGAAAATCTTTTTCATGACAACACAAATTCATCATGGTTTTGAAATTTTTATATTGTGCACTGCACCCATCGGTAATGTATTCCACTCTTCCAACTGATGGAAATGTCAACTTAATGAAATCAATTGTTTTTTCTTGGACAGAGTAGACAAATGGTACATCGTGTTTTAGGTCATCAGAAATGAAACACAATGATGTTTCTAGTAAGGTACCATCTCCATTTTTAGAATATATTACTACAGGATGAAGTGAACAACTTAAATGGCTCCAGTGGTATGACTGTACTTCATTTTGAAGAATAAAATTATAGTTCTCAGCGAAATCCATTAAGACCAAAACTTCATCAAATCCTAGGTTTTCTTTTCTCTGCTTTATGTATGCATTTTGTGATTTGGTAATAAAGGAGTGAGGGATTAGGGATTCAATTTTACGGATGGTAAAATCAATAAATTCTTGGCGATGCAGAAGCATAGATTGTAATCTCATTCGGCCATCACTAATCCACTGTGAAAATTTTATTTCCTCTTCATCATCAAAGTCTTCCAAAACCTCTTCCAAATAAAGTTTAAGTGACTCAGGTGTTTTAGGGCATTGATCACAACGCCGAAGCATGCAATCTCTATTCTGCCTGTTACATACCAATTTGTCTGTCATGTTATGTACAAATTCCTTGTCATATTGGTTCATAGCATTAGCCAAGAGCTCTACATTTTGGTGGTATAAGCACACACATACACAATGGGTGCCTGGTGAACCAGCCAGCACACACCATTTTGGTCTTAACGAACAAAATTTGGAAAACCCTATTTTCAGGTGGGGAAATCTTTCCTTGAAAGCAACAAACAATTCATCCAAGTTAGATAGAATAAGTCTTTTCTGCATGTACACATTTTTTTCTATGCTAATGCGATCTTTAGCACCTGGCATTATATAAGAGAATTCATCATCTTGATAAAAATTTTGCACTATATCTAATGTCTCTTGGGGGATTTTTCTACCTTGTTTAGGTTCTGGTAAAGCCAAAATACCTTTTTCATTTGTTAGAGCTCTAGCTTTTCGTACCAAGTACTCTGTTACATTAAATTCCTCCGCAACTTTCCTGCGTGACCAAGACTTCGGAGCAATTGTTAATATTTGTATTTTCTCTCGCCTGGATAAGTTTGTCTTCAATTTGTCCCTCATGAGATCAACTAAATTATCAAGATCCTCAGATTTACTCTTCAATTCATTTCCCTCTATTGCAAATTCTGATTCGCTTGAGGATTCACTCTGGGAATCATTTACTTGTACGACAAATGATAATTTTTTTTTAACCTGAGTTTTTGCCTGTTTCAACTTTTTTTGAACATATTTTTTCTTAGAGTGTGTAGATAATGATTTAAGCTTCAGTGGTGTTATATCTAATCCTAAAAGAGCCTCATTTAGTTTGTCTTTTTCAACTGCTCTGTTTGCATTTTTTAATTCTTCTTCAGTCTCTTCATCACTCTGACAACTTACAATCATTTCTTCATTATCCTGTTCAGATTTTGCCTCCAATAATGATTTTCTACAGTTAGTGCACAGCAACTTACCTGGGACTAAAGTAATGTTTTTATTTTCCTTAATATCCTTTGCCTTTTGCAATGTAATTACCCTCAGATTGTTTATCTTTGTTAAGGGAATAGAGTGTCTTTGAAATGGATCACAGCAGGCTTTTTGGTTTCTTTCAAAATATTTTACAAAGTAACACAAATGGTGGGAACAAATTGTGTCTTTTTCACTGTACTGATTATTTGTCCGCCAAGACAACACTTCTATTTCTTGCTCTGACAATTGATCAGAAATCACATAAATATCCCTATTCTTTGTTAATGATGTATTTTTGCAGCAAGAGTTTAAAAAAATACCCACAGTACATATGAAACTAGGTCTATACTCACTACTGCACGCCATAACTTCCATAGTTAAGAAAAAACAGAACAATAATCAGGTATATTACTTACACCACTTCACATCACACACTTTGTTTATGATTTTAAAAAGGCCTACATATTACACATTATAAATACACTACCACACACTTAAAATATCAAAAGCCATTAATGGGGATACAACACACAGGATGTTAACTAGACAAAAGCAAGCTGTATATTGAACAGACAGCAAGAGAATCTGGAGATGGAAGGGGACTCATGTTGAGAGTTGTTATGCCCTGTCCAGACAGGAGGAAAACACACACATAAAAGTGTGTCCCTGCAGAATTTTGTTTCACTTGACTGAATCAAACTTCAAACTGTTTCTTAAAAATGCTTAATATATATAGTTATATGTTTTTGCTTTATAACTAAAAATACATTTTAGAACATTTTACTTTCATAGCTAGCAAATAAACTAAATGTTTGAAAATAATGCAGTTTTATGAACTATTGCTTTCAATTGGGTATATTTTGATATTTTAATTCAATAAACATTAATCCCTTAGAGCCAACAAATATAACAAATATTCCTTCCCTTTCTTAATGTGAATAAAGCAAACTACTTCCATATTAAATAAACCTAAAACCTACAAGTCAACATTGTTTAACAAGTTTAAAGATGAAAATTTTATATATATTTCAATGTTGAGCCATGTTGTGATTCCGGGTCACCCGTAATTAAGGGTTATCACACTGTTTAAAATTATTTGTTTTAACACTTCTGCTGCTGCAAACATGTTTAAACATGAAATTTGCATAAGTTTCTATGTTGAGAAAAAAAAATCGTCGGGGTCTGCAGCAGCCAACGCGTTAAGTGGGTTGCAGCCAAGAATATGTCTACCATAAAGTGCAAAAATACAATGCAAGTATATTATCTATAATTTTAGCTCCACAGTCCTTTATTTTAGAAGATGTTATTGACTTTCTAACATCCTTACCACAAACACTGTCTTTGTCAATGAAAATACCTTTTCCGCTATTCAAAAATTTATTTATTAACTTTACATTGTAATAAAACTTTTAGAACATAGAAACCCACAAATATTATTTCACCATTTGAAAGGAAATTTTATGCTCTTTTCAGTGATATATGGTTGTATTAGGGTATCTGGAGAGAGATTTTAGCCAAAGATTGTTTTTTACATAACCGTCACAATTTGAAAAAAACCATAATTTTTGTTTTTTATGAATTTTTGAACATTGATGAAAAGTTATAATGCCAACACTTATAGTATAATCTGCTTCTCCATTAAATTTAGGACAAATTCATAAAGTTTGAAGCCTCTAGCTACATAAATATAAATGTTATTTAGAAAAACGTGGAAACGTACAAGCTGATTTACCGCTCATACTGCCCTCGGAAATTACATTTTCGTAAAACTTTAAACGACTATAATTCTGAAACTACTTAATGGAATTTGGTGAAACTTTGCATTTTTTCTTATTTTTATTGTCACTTGATATATACAAATTTGTATTAAAATCTGAGACCATGGGTGTCAGCCCCTGGATGATTTGGCATGGAATGGCCCCTCAGCCAAAACTCAACAAGGCTTTTTATGTTTTGCTAACACTTTCACATTCAAATCAAATCAAATCAAATCAAATCAAATCATCTTTATTCATTGCAATACAATAGTACAGAATGGCGTCAATCATAGCGTAAAAAATACAAGCTTTTTAACTTAATACTAAGGTACATAATTTAATAACATTGTTATTTATTGCACAGTTTCTTATAATTATATGAACTATTCAAAAAACTCCTCCAAAGAATATAAAGATTTACAAATCATAAATTTCTTTAACTTGTTTTTGAATTGATCAAAATCCAAAATATTTTTTAAATCAGCAGGCAAGGCATTAAAATACCTGATACCCGCATAACATGGCTTTTTCTCATAGAATTTTAATTTGTGTCTGTTGTAACTAAAATTATTCCTATATCTGGTGTTATGGTTGTGATAGGACCCCAATAAGCATAGGTCATTTGAGTTCCTTTTAACTACCATAATCAGTTCAAAAATGTATAAGGTAAAAACAGTCATGATTCCTAATGCTGGAAAATGTTCTTTGGCTGATTCGAGCCAATTTAATTTCAACATTATCCGTAGAGATTTTTTTTGAAAACTAAAATTTTGTTTAAATTTTCATTGGAGGTACTGCCATACATAACCAATCCAAAAGAGATGTGAGAATGGATGAATGCGAAATATACAGATTTCATAGTTGCCAAATCGCACACTGGTGATATTCGATTGACACATCTACTCTTAAGGCTGTACATTATGCCTATGTTTATTCCCATTTGTCATATGGAATCATATTCTGGGGTTATTCCTCTGAAAGCCTTAAAGTGTTCCGTCGTCAGAAAAGAATTTTGAGAGTGATGGCTGGTGCTCGTGTAAGGTCTTCATGCCGTAATATATTAAAAACTTTTTGAAATTTTGCCCTTACCTTGTGTCTTTATCCTAAACATTGTCATATTTGTGAGATTGAATGCTTCACACTTTAATTCCAAAATTGAAAGTCATGGTTATCACACTAGACATAAACACTTACTACAAATACCAGCACACAAGTCATCATCTTTTGAAAAATCAGTTCTATACACAGGTAGAAAATTTTATAATAAACTCCCTCAGAGTATCAAAAACATTTCCAATATAACAAAATTCAAAGTAGAAGTGACAAAGTATTTAAAAACAAAGTACTTTTATAGTGTCAATGAATACCTTAACAGCCTGTCATTATAGTCATACATTTTATTTTTGTTTCTAGCCTTATTTTGTGACGGGTGACTTTTGATTTAATTGCACTGTTTATTTACATTTTGATTGATCATCGAATGTATTAAATATATAGTTAGGCCTATGTATTTGAGTATAAGGAAACATTGACAATTCACCTGTCTAAGGGAAATTCCCTATAATAGATGTTATGTGATGTAATAAATAAATAAACATTGTGATGTAACGACACCTAGTAAATGAATAAATCCAATATGCAGCTTGTAATCTGCAACTCTGATCATAGTTTTATTAGTTCTGACTATTGTCAACTGAAGAAAAGACTTTTCCCCGCTCTTGTGACACTGTAAATGTTATTATTGTTAAATTAAATATTGAAAGAATAATTAGCTGAGTTTAAAAACTCGCGACATTTTATATGGTTACCTTTTCAAACTCCTCGAAGGTGAGTCTGCCATGGTGTTGAGTTTTCTTCTGGTCATCATAGTCCTCGATCATCCTCCTCACCTTCCAGCCAGGCATCTTGAACCCACAGAGGTCCAGGGCGTTTTTGAGTTCTGACAAGTCGATGTACCCATCTCCGTTTGTGTCGATCTGAAAAGGAAACGAATGGTCAATTGCCTACATATCCAGTCAAGAATGCATTATCTTTAGTTCCTCTCATTAGCACGTCACCAGAGTCCAATCGGCCTGTTCCACAGAGACTCGGTGCCTGTTACGGGATCTGAAGACACTGCGAATGGTGACTGTGAATGTAAAGTATATATGCTCTGAGGCCAGCACAAAACCATTGAACTATTCAAGGTTCAAGGGATACCAGCGGCTGACGTACCTTGGGATTCGGTTCGCCCCACTATAAATGAGGTTCAAGGTTTCTTGAAATGTCCAATATGAAAAAAATAGCACCTACTTTAAAAGATGCCCCCATATAATTAAAATACCACAGGTGTACATGCATCTCCACAAACATTGCTACATTTAGTTTTGTCCTAAAAACTCCTTTATTGATGAATAAAAAACTTTCTCTTTACATAAACCCAACAACGTGTAACAGTTTACAATGACTCATAAGAATGCATACGCTTAAAAATAAATTGCTAAATAGGAAAAAACTGCTATCTGATAAAATAAAATCAATAAATTACAACAAAAAGTCTAAAATAAGGTGTTTTTTAATATAAAAATTGTGCATGGATTGTTATATTTATACAGGATGTTATTAATGTGAAAAATGGAGAATAATATCAAATATGTGTATGGGGAATTGGGTTTACAACATGGATTGACTGAATGAATCAATACACGTGACAACCTTACATTTTATGAACAGAAATTAAATACAAAATGGCACCAACCAATCTTTTTACTGAAAGCTGTTAAAAGAATTGGAAACATCTAGTTTTAAATCCAGCTACCGGGGGGGATCCACAATAACACCTCACCAAGCAAAGGAGCAGAACTATGAGACCTTCCATCCCAGTACCATGTGTTGAACATCCCTTCCAATGCATAAGCTATAGAACACAAAGAAAGCAAGCACTAGATTGTCTTTTTTAACCCTTTGAGTGCCACACAACGATATATCGTTGTGCACAGAACATCCGAAAAATACTTCACAACGATATATCGTCGTCGGTGGTCTTACCGAAAAATACATTGCAACGATAAATCGTTGTTATGGAAAATTTTTCTTACGTCATTACTTTTTATTATTTCTTTCAGCTGATTTCCAGGATAGTTTCTAGCTCTATAAATCTAGTAGTTATTTGGTGAAAATCTTATATTTGAACAATGTTTATTTATCGGAAAAAAATATATAAAAAATTTCCCGCATGTATAATATGTACCTATTCAAATTTTTTATTATGTATTTTTTAGATATTATATATGTGCATAATATTATAGCTAAACTTTAAACTTACAAAACAAAAAAGTTTCATAATAATATCTTACCAAATAAAAAAGTTATTGATTTTATGTACAAAACCCTTGCAAAATGTTGATTTTGTGTATCGTTGTTATAGAAAATTTTTCTTACGTCATTACTTTTTATTATTTCTTCCAGGACATTTCCAGGATATGTTCAGGTAAACATATACTCCATAAATATACGAGGCCTAGTTAGTTTGCTTTGTGAAATAATATTGTAATAAAACTTAAACCCTTGAATAAAGTTAGGCTACTGTCTTGTGTACTAATTTACCGCTTTTATATTTTTTTACATTTATGGAAATAACTCGTCCGCCTACAGCCCAAATTTGATGAAACTTTCAGGAAATATGTCCTCTATAAATCTAGTAGTTATTTGGTGAAAATATTATATTTGAACAATGTTTATTTACCTGAAACAAATAAAAAAAATTTAAAGAAATTTCCCACATGCATATATGTATTCAAATTTTTTAATTTTTATTTTTTAAATATTATATATGTGCATAATATTATAGCTAAACTTTAAATTTACAAAACAAAAAAAGTTTCATAATAATATCTTACCAAATAAAAAAGTTATTAATTTTTTTGCAAACCCTTGCAAAATGTTGATTTTGTGCCTGGCACTTTTTGGATATACTCTGTTAAAAACTCTGGCACTCTAGGGATATGACGACCGAAAAACTCTGGCACTCAAAGGGTTAACATTATTTGTGCAGAAAGATAATTATATTAAACGTTGAAATATACATGACTTCTACCGTTTGATTGATCTTGTTTGGAGTTTCAAACTTGTCCGAGTTTCACTGGGAAAATAAACCATTGTTAAATCAAAGAGTATAAAAAAACTTGTCAATAAATTCAAATGTTCCTGTTCCATGAGAGCACACCCTCATAGATGTAACAGTAGATTTTGACTTTGGTCTGCAATGTCCCAGAATCGATCCCTACCAATGTGATAATGTCGTGACCCAGTGATTTGGAATCATAAGCCATTTATTTGGCCAGAAGTTGACATTACAATAATGCATTGGCTAAGTCTAAAAATACAATAAGGAAAACTAATAATAACTTATAATACAAAATAAAAAACAAATTCTAGAGTGGACAATTTGATCTTTAATTATAATTCCCATAGTCTGCCCGTCAGCAATAAAATCACGGACCCTGTAGTGGCAACCTGAAAGAAGCATTGCTTTGAGTTGTCTTTTAAAAATTACAGGGTTTGACTCAGCTTTCAAATGGTGCGGCAAACCGTTGAAAAGGCGGATACCATTATAAAGAAGATGTTTCGTGAAAAACGTTGTTGAGTGTCTGAGGAATTTTAAATTCATACTATTGCGCAAAGAGTAAGAGCAAATTGAAGAATTTGTGTTGAAAGCAGAGAAATTGATTTTAAAAAGGTGAGGGTTTCTAGAATATAAATTGAAGGAAAGGTAAATATTTCTGAAGACCGACAAAAATCTCTATATGACGTCCTATGATTGATACTGTGTATGGCCCTCATCGCCTTCCAAGTCTCCAGCTCCCAAGTTCCAAATCCATCCCAAGTTCCAAGTTTTAGGCTGACCCTTCTAGGAAACAAAATTAGAAAGGACTCTGAGGCAAGAGAACTTTCTATTAAAAGGACTTTCTATTATCTCCCTTCACTAAAAGCCATATGAATATACATGTATTTATACTGAACTCAAACCTCACAGTCGTGACTTCATCCACGTTTTATGAGTGAAACCAAGGCTAGTCTCAAGAAATCAAGGGTTATCAACACTTTAAAGTGGATGATGACTAAATCTCTTATCATACTGATTACCACATACTTTGGCACCACCGTGGCAGGTACTTGGAAATATTAACAATACCTTATCATACCATGATTATTCACGCAGAAAGTTCAAGACGCAGAACAATTTTTAACTTACATTAGGCCGTGCGGATACCGAACATTCTATTTCATAACCTCGTGAAAATGTAAAACACAGGGTTAGAAATTCCCAATAAACGCATTTAAGTCGTCATTTAAAGACGTTTATAGCACATTTTTCAAATTTTGTTTATCTTATTCCGATGAGTTTATATTGAGTTATATTTGAAAAACACAAATTAAAACATTTTTAATTGTAATCCATGTTTTTTAAATATAACTTTCAATATAAAATCATCGGAATAGGAAAACAAATGTTTGGAAAATGTGCTATAAACCTCTATAATTGATTATTAAAATAGCCTTTATTGGAAATTTATAACCCGTGTTAGACGTTTCCACGAGGTTATGAAATAGAATATTCGGTCGCCATGCGGCCGCTCCGCCAGTCACTTTCTTTCGATAATCGGACTATAAACTTGTTGATCTGATGTGATTAACACGTTCGATGGAAAATGATAGTTAGTTTTTGAACTTCCCAAAAATCCCGATGTGCGCCACCGGTGGTGCACGGCAAACTTTCTAAAACTCCGACATGTACCACCCTTGGCGCACGGTTTCCATTTGATTTCATGCCTTTTTAAAGTGCATTCAGAGCTTTGCCGAGTTATTTAAACTATGTATTCGCGGTTTAGGTTTATATAGACACACCGTGGCCATCAGTGGCGCAAGTTTGACTTTTTTGTCAGAATTATGTTCTTGAAAAATAATGCTCTGTCTTTTTGTTCGGATTACTGTTTGCTGAATCGTATTTTTAATAATTTCAAAAATTCCGACGTGTATCACCGGTGGCACACACCACTGAACATGTTAGGAGTGGGCTCCAATCTTGAAGCATTTGGTGTTTCTACCTACTTCCCCATGAGGCCAATGTTAAGTTTCAAAGCCATCCTTGAGGGATTATCCGATATCGTTGATTATGGCTCATTTTAGAGCAAAGATATACCAGGCAATTTCAGTGACCAAAATTTTGTCATCGCATACAATGGTCATTCGATAAAATTCCAAAATATTAAATATTTACGATTTGTTATGGGTGAACTATCTGCCAAAATCAAAATTCTACTCACTGAAATCCCTAGTTATATGTTTGTTCTTTAAAATGTACCATAAATCAAAGATTTTGGATAATCCATTGAGGATGGGTTGGCTTTGAAAGTCAAGAGTGGTCTTATGGGAGCAGCTGGTAGACATTTGTAGTGACTAGAACCCCCTCTAGAGCTTTCCTTGCAAGAACCAGGACCACGACTAGCAAAATACCCCCGTAGCAGCAAACCTGCGTACTCAGCGAATTTCCAATGCATATATATTTACCTTGATACCACATAAAGCTACATACCAAGTTTCATAAATAAACGATTTATGACATTTTAATTATTCTCCATAAGAATAACATGGTGGCTGAGTATGCAGGTTTGCTGAAGCAAGGAACACAAAAAATGGGGTTTTATGCTAATATCAATATAACTCAACTAGGTGAAGTCACATACTAAATTTCATTAATTTATTTTCATAATTAAGGGAGATAACACGTTACTTATTCTCCATAAGAATAACATGGGGCTGAGTACGCAGGTTTGCTGCTACGGGAGCCTTTAGCAAACAATTATTTTTTTGAGCAAATATCAATGGTCCACAACCAGATGAAGTTGTATACCAAGTTTCGTCAGTATATGTTCATAAATAAGTGAGATATAAAATTTTTATTTTCCTCCATAAGAATAACATTAGACAACGTACTGTGTTTAGCACTTTCAATATCTCGGTAACCAACTGACGTAGAGAAATGATCAAAACACCAAATTGTGTGTTTTTTTAAGCTGAATCCAATGAGAAAAACTAAAATTTGACTATTTCCAAAATTATATGTAAAAAACTCAAAAAAAAACCATTTTTGGGGTATAAAACCCCCCCAAAATACCCCTTCGGATAAAGCGATCTGGCTGGTTTTCGAACTTAAAGTCATAAATGTTGCTTTACACGTTTATACCAAATTTCATCAAAATCGGATAATTTTTACGAGTTATCGTGCTCACGGACACACACATATATACAGTTTCGAACGAATGGTGTTTTTGGGGTCTGGGGACCTCAAAACGAAAAGTTATCATGGTCCCGGGCCTAGGTCTTACCATGCCGACTACGGTAATAGCTTCTTCCCTATAGGGGAAATTCGCTAATACATGCTCCACATCAGTGGTTCCTAGTGATGTGGGCCGGGTAAATATACCAAGTGGGTAGGTAAATAAAATATGGGTATTTACCTCAAGCCCCGGGTAAGTACCCTAAACGTGGGTATTTATGATTTTTATAACATTTAAGAGATTTTTACTAGGTTCATTGAAATTCCCATGCTGTAAGGATTATAAAATGATCATAAAAACTGTTTTTAAGAGTACAACATGGTTACCACAAGCATTTAACTTCTGATCAAAATCGAGATGAATACCCAGGACTGGGTATTTACTACTTTGATGGTTTTTGGAAAGTTTAATAAATTTAAAATTTTGGAGGAAAATAATTAAAATTCAATTACATTGTGATTTTATTCTGTAACTGTCCAATTACGATTAAATATTTTTAAATTTGTATAGAATGTCTCGTATTTAACTAGTTCCTTCATAGTTTGGTGGTAGTTTAGTTTGTATAATTGACCGGTCTTTAAAAAAAAATTGCCATGTTATTAATTTTATTTTAAATATTAATATTTTATTAATAAATGTAATCAATAAAATATCCTGAAGTGTTGTAATACATTGAGATAATAAGTGTAGTAAGGGTAGATATGAATTATATTGGCGTTTTTACGTATAATAAATACCCAAAATACCCGGGTATTTATGAATTTTGGGTATTTACCCTGAGTTATAAATACCCGGGTATTTTACATCACTAGTGGTTCCTAAACTTGTTATCACTCAATCCCTTGTCCGAATAATAACTGTTAATGATTCAATAAGTGTATATAAACATAGAAAATATATAAGCATACACACTAATCTGAATTATATTATGTTCATAACATTCAGTTTTAAAACATTTAAATTTAAGTAAAACACCATTAACCAATCAAATATTTCCACCCCACAACTAAATTAAATGCAGTCTTACATGAGAAATTCACAATCACAATCCAAGAATACTAATATGATTTATGGCGTTGCTTTTTACTAACACTGCTAGTATTAATTATTTCCAACAATAAACTAAAAAATAAACTGATCATAACTGGGCTCATGAAGGAATTTAAACTTATTTTGAAGTTGGGAGAGTAAAAAGTACTTTTTGATTAAAAAGAGGGACACTCCTGTAACAGCAAACCTGGGTACTCAAGTAAATTTACTAAAAAATGTAATCAAGATGGAGATGAAATCGTTTACTTCATAGAATTTTATTTTACCACAGGCCAAATAGGCTACCTATAAACCAACTTAGGGCAGGCAAGAAAATGCAGTATGTTACAAAATATAACTGTACGTTTTTCTTAATGAACTTGATTTTTATGCAAAAACTGCAGGCTCCAACCAGATAAGGTAATTTAATAAGTTTTATAAAATAGATTTATAAATAAGAGATGCATCACAATGTGTTTATCCTCCATAAGTAGACTAACTGGACTGTGTATGCAGGAATGGCGAACTTAGGTGTTAATGCATATACCAACCTATCACAATGTGTTTATCCTCCATAAGTAGACTAACTGGACTGTGTATGCAGGAATGGCGAACTTAGGTGTTAATGCATATACCAACCTATCACAATGTGTTTATCCTCCATAAGTAGACTAACTGGACTGTGTATGCAGGAATGGCGAACTTAGGTGTTAATGCATATACCAACCTATCACAATGTGTTTATCCTCCATAAGTAGACTAACTGGACTGTGTATGCAGGAATGGCGAACTTAGGTGTTAATGCATATACCAACCTATCACAATGTGTTTATCCTCCATAAGTAGACTAACTGGACTGTGTATGCAGGAATGGCGAACTTAGGTGTTAATGCATATACCAACCTATCACAATGTGTTTATCCTCCATAAGTAGACTAACTGGACTGTGTATGCAGGAATGGCGAACTTAGGTGTTAATGCATATACCAACCTATCACAATGTGTTTATCCTCCATAAGTAGACTAACTGGACTGTGTATGCAGGAATGGCGAACTTAGGTGTTAATGCATATACCAACCTATCAAGGACCAGATGAAGCTAATAAAAAGTTATGGCTTAAGCCTAGCATGGTAGCATGCTACCAACCACAGTGAAAACAATAGACTTAACTGAATTCCCCTACAGGGAAAAGAACTGTCTCTACACAGTAGTTGGAAGAGTCAGACTTACTTTGAACTTGTACTACCTCCAAACAACTTAAAGAAAAATGATTTTTACTAAAATAATTAGAACAAATTAAAACAATAAATGAAAAGCTAGTAATATTGATACATGCAACTTTACAAATTACAAACTAATAAATAACAAACAAGTTAACTCACACATTTAAACGCCTCAGGTATCTGGGCTAAAAATTCATCTTGAGAATATTTCATGTTCCTGCTCTAGCCCCAAAGTCCCAGGCACAACTGATCCACATGAAATGCACTCCACTCTGCCCCTCCCTCCCGCACCACGATAAGCAATCCTTATCACCTAATACTGTCCTTCAATAAGGCCTATTACTTCTGTCTGTCCCTATCGAGCACTGTCAAATTTCGTAGTGGCTTCCTTGCGGGTTATTTTATGGTACCTACTACATGAATAAGCACATAGTATTTTTTCACTTTTAGCGAATTTCCCCTATAGGGAAGAAGCTATTACCGTAGGTCTCATGGTAAGACTTAAGCCCGAGACCATGATAACTTTTCATTTTGAGGTCCCCAGATGCCAAAAACACCATTCGTTCAAATTTTTATATATGTATATATATATATGTGTCCGTAAGCACGATAACTCTCGTAAAAAAGCTCCGATCTTAATGAAATTTGGTACAAACCTGTAAAGTACCATTTATTTGAATGAGTTCGAAAACCAGACGAATCGCTCCATCGGAAGGGGGGTTTTGGGGGGGTTTTGTACCCCAAAAATGGGTTTTTTGGGGTTTCCACATGTAATTTATATTAAAATCAAATTTTAATTTTCACCATTGAATTCAGCATAAAAAAACAAACAATTTGGTATCTTGATCATTGCTCTACGTCTATTGGTTACTGAGATATTGAAAGTGCTAAACACAGTACGTTGTCTAATGTTATTCTTATGGAGAAAAAGAAAAATTGTATATCTCGCTTATTTATGAACATAAACTGACGAAATTTTGTATATAGCTTCATCTGGTTGTGGTTTATTGTTGTTTGCACAAAATAACAATTTTTCACCTATGGTTCCCGTAGCAGCAAACCTAGGTACTCGGTCCCCATGTTACTCTTATGGAAAATAATTAAAGTGTTATATATCGCTTATTTATGAATGTATATGGATGAAACTTGGTATGTGACTTCACTTAGCTGAGTTCTATTGATATTTTGCATAAAACCCCATTATTTTGTGTTCCTTGTTGCAGCAAACCTGCGTACTCATCCCCAATGTTATTCTTATGGAGAATAATTAATATTTTAAATATCGCTTGTTTGTGAATATATTTCTTATGAATCCTGTTAAGTGGCTTAGTGTGTTATGTTATAATTCATTGGAAATTCGCTGAATATGCAGGTTTGCTGCGACGGGGGTATTATTATTGATAAATGTAATATAATCGATTATTATTATTGATACTGTACAGTAATGTGCTCAACATTTTTGTCTTGGATTATACCTCTAAAATTAAAAAAATTAAAAAACTAAATTAAATCATTTTCTGTTCAATAAAATAACATTAAACACAAAATGCAAAATATTTAAAATGAATATGGAATTAATAAGTAATTTTTAAAATAAAATAAGGCATAAGAAAAGATAACTGTACACACCTACTTTCTTATAGAAAATATTCATAACAATAAAACCCTGGATTTTGGCGATATAGACAATTTCAAAACATCAGTTGTACTTGCTATAAATAATATACTGTACTGACGCTATTCAATGTATTTATGTACATGGAAAGATGAATAAAGATATTTTGAATTGAATTGTTCATAAATGTTATAAGGCAAATACGGCTATTGGAGGGAATCAGTTTAACTCAAGAAATTAATTAAAACCAAACAGACTACTGTAAATTATATTAAATTAGAAACTACAAACACCCGACAATTTTCAAGATCTAAGATTTGTCTAAGTCGCTGTTTGTGGAGTAACAAACTTATTTTCACACATAAACGTGATTTAATTGTCTAGTACCTGGGGGGCCAAGCTTTGCTCGGGGGAAGGCCAGTCAGTTTGTTTAGATGACTTGGAGTAATATTTTACCACTTCCCCCTACTGATAGCCTTTTTTCTACATTTATAAGGTCACTCCAGTTGTTATTTATAGCTCAATGTCCCTTTGATTTATTTTACTACTCTATTTATGTAATCTTCACTAAAATCTTTTAATCTCTGCTCTCAGGAAACCACATGATAATAATCATAAACAACATGAGTATTACTTTGACAGTTCCCTGGTTGATTATGAACAGCTGTTAAAATTCTTTTGTTTTGATTTGAAACTCCATAAGCCCAATGTTAATTTTTTTAACTTTTCATTTTAGTTTTTTTACATTATTTGATTTTTCCTGGGGATGAGGCCTGTCTAGAACTTATTTTTATCCCAGAAATAAGTTATTTCGAACATTTGAAGCATATCGTTGGAGCCGTTTTTGAGATCCGTGTCGCAAGCAAACCTTACTCATATTAGAGTTAGAGTATAGGATGAGTTAATCGATATTTAAATCCTTAAGTCGTCCTTAAATTAATCTCTAGCAGGTACAAATCAAAATTGAGTTCTACTGCATATAAAACTGATATCTCGATACAGTCAATGGTATTATAATTGGCATCGTAAGATAATAGAGAAACTGTTGTTAACATCTGTAAAGAAGGAGATACTGTATATGAAAATACAATCTACGATTTATCTTGTATCAATTCAGAGGTAAAGCTAGACGTATAAACAAACCCTGCACTTTGAGAGTCCCAATGCTTTTCCGTTATTCTCCACAGGCCATCGGAAATTAGAAACCACTAAGAAGTGAAGCGAAGAAGAGGAAGAGGAAGAAGAAGAGGAAGAGGAAGAAGAAGAAGAAACGAGTTATAGCAGGGAGAGGTTAACCCAAAATCCAATACTTCTCCAGTGTTTTTACTATAATACAATTGAAACTGACTAAATCAAATTTCCAGCCAGAGAAGTTGGAGGAGCCGGGTGAATGTAGCGCGAGCTCGGTCCCACGCTACACAATGAAACAGTTGTAATTTGCAGCCTCATTCATTAGTCCACACTCTCAGATCCACTGGTAATTGTAATAGCCGTCGCATCGGAGTATATATCTCTCGGACAACCGCGACCGCTGTTTGAAACTACACCGTGTACTCTGGAGCTGTAAACATTCGTGGTTGCTTTGAAGGAGGGGGAGAAACTGTAACAACTATTGGTTGGCCAAGTTTTATCACGGAATTTCGCAAAGGAATTTACTAAGTTATTTAATTTAAAAAACTAGCTGGCCCGTGAGCAATTTGCACATAAAAGCCCGATTCAGGGTTGAAATTTAATACGGAGGTTTTCGGTTTTTCATTTCCCACTTTAACACCTGCAAAGAAATTTACTAAGTTATTTAATTAAAAAGACTAGCTGGTCCGTGAGCAATTTGCACATAAAAGCCCGATTCAGGGTTGAAATTTAATACGGAGGTTTTCGGTTTTCCATTTCTCACTTTAACACCTGTAACCATACCTGATCTTTTAAATATCAATCAAAAACTGCCAGCTGTTTAGAGTTAGTTGAACTGGTTGCTAAGATGATAGATGACAGAGATAGAGATGAGAACTACCAGTTCATTGAAAAATAAATAGAAGCTTTAAAATGGTACCTTATTCATCAAATTTGGCGAAGGGAGAAAATGGGGGAACTACCAAACCGAAAATGGGGAAAGCTACACCTGAAAATGGTACCTTACCACATAATTAAGAAATAATTTGTTTTAAAATTTCAATAAATTATAACGATCATTGCTGACAAAACACCCACTTTTTAAGGGACATGAAATTCTCATTTACTAACATCAAAAATAAAATATTAGAATGCGATTTTGTCTGATTAATTACGTAACGCCAAACAAACATTTAAATATTTTACTAAGAATGAGTCAACACTTCCTTACTTAAGAAACAATAATTAAAAACATTTCTTATTAGAATAATTCCAACACACATTATACACTCGAGGGGAAAGGTGGTATGACATGGTTTTACGGAGATTTTAGTGACCAGTCAACACGACTTTCCTGAATCAACATTTTACATTAGCAAACTATCGAAATAAATTATAAATTCGATGAACGCCTTGCTGAACATCGAAAATGGGTATTACCAAATAATCAGAATCTGTCCTGCTAACCGTAGGACCGTAGACGAAGACATGAACCCGGACAGTGGACATTCCAACCTGAGGTGGCGTGTGGCGTTGTCGAAGGCGATACAAAGGGACCGGAAGTGTACCTGAGTCATCAGTCAACCGCCGACATTTGAGGTGACGAGGTAGAAGTAAGTAGAGTGTAGGAGTGTAGGCGGCGCGGGAGAAGGCGAGGCGACGTGAACGGTGACGGCGACCAGTGCCAAACAATCCCGGGCAGTCATCACGACTACGTGAGTTGACCGCTAAACCCAGCCGCAACTCAGGACTACAGACCAGGAGCACCAGCAAACCAAATCAGTACAAGTGTACAAGTACTATTGGTTTATTAGCTGTGTATTTAGTAAGGTTGTGCTCCAGTCTCCAGTCACAAAATATTTCACGTTCAATCTGCTTCTCCAATAACTTTCAAACCCCATCCCTCCTCATCGGGGTATTCGAAATAGTCGATGCTTGGCTCATCTTATAGAATCAAAATACACCTGGGGATTTCAGTAGGCAGCTTTGCAATATCACAGATAGTTAAAGGCGGTCCCAAACTTTTCGCGAACAGGCCTGAACATTCGGCCGAACATTCTCCCGAATGTTCACTGAACATTCCGTCCCGTATGTTCCCGTATGTATTCAAAATTTCGTGCACCTCCCACACTTCTCACGAATACTCCGAACATTCGGAGTTCGGCCGAATGTTCGGCCGTGTTCGCGAGAAGTGTGGGACCGCTTTAACCCATAACAAAAATCGTATAAATATTAAATATTTTGGGACTTTACTGAACGAGTATTATTTTTTATATCAAAATTCTGTTCACTGGAATCGCTAGGTATTTGTTGCTCTATAAAATTATTCACTGGAATCGCTAGATATTTGTTGCTCTATAAAATTATTCACTGGAATCGCTAGGTATTAGTTGCTGTATAAAATTGTTCACTGGAATCGCTAGGTATTTGTTGCTCTATAAAATTGGTCAATAGAATCACTAGGTATTTGTTGCTCTATAAAATTGTTCACTGGAATCGCTAGGTATTAGTTGCTCTATAAAATTGTTCACTGGAATCGCTAGGTATTTGTTGCTCTATAAAATTGTTCACTGGAATCGCTAGGTATTTGTTGCTCTATAAAATTGTTCACTGGAATCGCTAGGTATTTGTTGCTCTATAAATTGGTCACTGGAATCGCTAGGTATTTGTTGCTCTATAAAATTGTTCACTGGAATCGCTAGGTATTTGTTGCTCTATAAAATTGTTCACTGGAATCGCTAGGTATTTGTTGCTCTATAAAATTGTTTACTGGAATCGCTAGGTATTTGTTGCTCTATAAAAATGTTCACTGGAATTGCTGGGTATGTGTTGCTCTATAAAATTGTTCACTGGAATCGCTAGGTATTTGTTGCTCTATAAAATTGTTCACTGGAATCGCTAGGTATTTGTTGCTCTATAAAATTGTTTACTGGAATCGCTAGGTATTTGTTGCTCTATAAAAATGTTCACTGGAATTGCTGGGTATGTGTTGCTCTATAAAATTGTTCACTGGAATCGCTAGGTATTTGTTGCTCTATAAAATTGTTCACTGGAATCGCTAAGTATTTGTTGCTCTATAAAATTGTTTACTGGAATCGCTAGGTATTTGTTGCTCTATAAATTGGTCACTGGAATCGCTAGGTATTAGTTGCTGTATAAAATTGCTCACTGGAATCGCTAGGTATTTGTTGCTGTATAAATCTGGTTACTGGAATCACTAGGTATTTGTTGCTGTATAAAATTGGTTACTGTAATCGCTAGGTATTTGTTGCTCTATAAAATTGCTCACTGGAATCGCTAGGTGTTTCTTGCTGTATAAAATTGGTCACTGGAATCGCTAGGTATTAGTTGCTCTATAAAATTGGTTACTGGAATCGCTAGGTATTTGTTGCTCAATAAAATTGGTCACTGGAATCGCTAGGTATTTGTTGCTCTATAAAATTGCTCACTGGAATCGCTAGGTATTTGTTGCTGTATAAAACTGCTCACTGGAATTGCTAGATATTTGTTGCTGTATAAATCTGGTTACTGGAATCGCTAGGTATTTGTTGCTGTATACAACTGCTCACTGGAATCGTTAGGTATTTGTTGCTGTATAAATCTGGTTACTGGAATCGCTAGGTATTTGTTGCTGTATAAAATTGGTTACTGTAATCGCTAGGTATTTGTTGCTCTATAAAATTGGTCACTGGAATCGCTAGGTATTAGTTGCTGTATAAAATTGCTCACTGGAATCGCTAGGTATTTGTTGCTGTATAAAACTGCTCACTGGAATCGCTAGGTATTTGTTGCTGTATAAATCTGGTTACTGGAATCGCTAGGTATTTGTTGCTGTATAAAATTGGTTACTGGAATCGCTAGGTATTTGTTGCTGTATAAAACTGCTCACTGCAATCGCTAGGTATTTGTTGCTGTATAAATCTGGTTACTGGAATCGCTAGGTATTTGTTGCTGTATAAAATTGGTTACTGTAATCGCTAGGTATTTGTTGCTCTATAAAATTGCTCACTGGAATCGCTAGGTATTTGTTGCTCTATAAAATTGCTCACTGGAATCGCTAGGTATTTGTTGCTGTATAAAATTGGTTACTGGAATCGCTACGTATTTGTTGCTGTATAAAATTGCTCAATGGAATCGCTAGGTATTTTTTGCTGGATAAAATTGGTCACTGGAATCACTAGGTTGTTGTTGCTGTATAAAATGAGCCATCAATCAAAGATTAAGGATAATCCGTTGAGGAGGGGCGGTTTTTGAAAGTTAACATTGGTCTTATGGCAGATGTCTGAAACCGCCTCCTAGTCCAGTACTTAAAGCTTTTTTTTACCGTAAAGATGACCGTAACCACTCGAATTACGAAACGCAACAATAGTTGCATAGCTTCTTTCCTATGGTACATTCACTAAAATGGGCTTATCCTTTATTACAACTTAAAAACGCTGGTTTATACTTAGGTGAGTAGGCATAAGTTAATTTTTCTCCCAAAACGTATAGTAGTTTTAAACACCAGGAGCGACAGGAAAACTAAAAAAAATCAAATAACAATAACTTCGCTTTCATGCTTTCATGAGTCCAATAAATGTAATAATTTGTTAACAAATATAAATGAACTTGATTTTTAGAGAAAATGATATGTATCCAAAGATAAATCTGCTATATGCCTGCAAAAATATCAAATAATGAAAGAAGAAATACCAAACGAATTAGTTTAGTAAAAATATGCATTCATTCAAAACCTGAAAAATATTCCAAAACAGTAACAGCGATAGAATGAATTCAGTACGTTGCCACCAAACTGAAATGAAAAGCCAATACCAGTAGTTACTTATCATGACAAACGCTCCGAATGACTTGTTCTTGTTCCAAGAAGACTAGTCATAGCTAAAAGGAACTGTAAAAAGATGGAGTTTCCCAATTCTAACTACTGAATCGGCGATTTGCTCAAGCTCGGCACTCGGCATAATTATCGCTTAACAAACGAATAATAGCCATAAACGTGGACGGGTCACCACCGCTAAAACTTGAGGCAAGCCGCAATTTCCGCTACCGCTTGTTAAGCGATGCGAAACGCGTTGCGAGTTGGGAGGTAAAGAGGCCTAACGTTCAGCAGCTGCCTGCGCCTACGCTGTCCGTCATGCGTTGTACGCTGTCCGGGTTCATCATGCGTGCTGGCCAAATGGTAATTACAGGATACTTTGGCGAATTATTATAAGGGTGTCCGGTCGTTTAGATTCCAGCTAAGTTTGAATGCAAATACCGTTTCACTTCTCCTGACATTATAACTTTTATGAGAACTGAGGGAATGGAAGCTTACAAATAATGTCGGTAGAAAGATCAACTGGATGCATCCGACGTTGCTTCCACGACCGGCCAAAGACCGTGTGGCGAGTCGTCCGAGTGAAAGACGAAAAATTCTATACGAAAGCAAAAAGTCAAACGGGGTCATAATCGTTTGACAGATGCCATATAATTTGCCCGTAAAACGACTGTCAATAACTAAGTACATACTATGAAGATCGTATTATAATAACTCTTTAGCTAGTACGACACAACTTATCAAACAATTCCGTACCACAAAAACTACTCACTACAGATTTCGACCGACCAAAAATCCTCGTAAATAAGTGATTGGACGAACATCTTTCCCCCACGTTGGTTTTATGAGTACCGAGATTTGTTATTTTTCTGTGGCCATAACAACGTAATTCCGGCTTTTCATAGATTATTTACTACTATCGGAGGGTTTTGTTTTGCGAAAATATGCAAACTACTTTGCAAACGATTTTAAGTGAACAGTGCCAGTTTACTTTTAAGTCCGGTTGATAGGCTCTCTAGTTTATAAAACAATTAAATTGACTTTTCGGGCTTTTCCGTTCGCTGAACGGAGGCCTCTGTATGAGACAACCTCGCTCCTGCGGGGTCTACACATTGAACTGCGGGGTCTACACACTGAACTGCGGGGACTACACACTGAACTGCGGGGTCTACACACTGAACTGCGGGGTCTACACACTGAACTGCGGGGACTACACACTGAACTGCGGGGACTACACACTGAACAAGCTCTGCATAATTGAGTTGACAACTGATCTCTGTGGGGTGACGCATCTACATCTCCCTCTACATGCGTCATCGATATGGTAATGAACGAGCTACAACCTCCACGACATCAATTAACTTACAGGTATGAAGGAAGAGACATCTTAAGTACAATTCACAGCTATGAAGATGTAATTGTTTGGATACGAGTACAGTAACATGTATGAGGCAACCTCATCGGTACTGGTTGCAGATATGAAGATCAAATTTCTTGGACACCTGTCATAAGTATACAGATACTATCTCTTAGGCACAAGCCATAGAAATGAAGGGATAATCTCTTGGACACAAGTCACAAATGAAGAGACTAAACGTTCAATACAATAACATCTTGAAGGGAAAATCTCTTGGACACAAGTCACAAATGAAGAGACTAAACGTTCAATACAATAACATCTTGAAGGGAAAATCTCTTGGACACAAGTCACAAATGAAGAGACTAAAAGTTCAATACAATAACATCTTGAAGGGAAAATCTCTTCGATAATAGTCTCAGGTATAAACACCAAACAAGCTGAGAAGCATCTTGTAGACCCAAATGATGTAATAGGCAAAAAGACACTTCCCTCCACACGTAAAAAGATACAATTCCCTAGGAAGAAATCGTTAGAAGGGATGATCTCTTAAGCACAAATCACTGTTGTAAAGAGACAATCTTAAGACCAGTGAAGACAGTTGTGAAGAGACACTCTCTCGCAGTGAGAACCGTAGCTCCTGTGGAGTGGCTGGGCTGACAGATGATCCCGAGTCGTGACGCATCAGAGGAGAGGAATGCCGCCTCTCCTGCACATGAGTCACCGATATGGTAATGCCCGAGTCACACGACGTGCCCATCGCCCATAAACCCAAGGACACGTAGTAGTGTTTGTAAACCTCTCTGTTTGGGACTTAAAAGCCTATTCGTTGCTGGAATCTCCTGAGGATAAAGAATATCGAATAATAAATTCCTGGATGCGTTTTATTGTGACTTGACTTGGCACTTGGTTTTTGGTGGGTGCATCCAGAATGGATTGGCGTACATTATGTTCTAAGCCTCATTGAGAACAATTGCCAATTCTATTTTTAGTGAATTTCCTTTGGAAAGTGAACTGTTAGCATGACCCACACGGTGAAACTTAAGCCCGGGACCACCATAGAAGTTCCTAACGTGACCCCCTGAACACGTTTTCGGGGGTCGTTCAAAATTGTATATATGTATATATATATATATATATATATTTGTTTGCACTCTAGCGGTCGCATTTTTTGTCTGATTAAATACAAATTCGGTAGGGACGTTTCTTTCTGTAATCAGTTGGACAAGATCGTTGGGCAAAACAATCGGAAAACTCTAACCCCTTTTTTGGGGATTAATCTGTCAAATTTCGAGTTTTTGGACCCAAAAAGGGTCAGAAGAGCCCCGTATGTAAAATTAATGCATGTAATAAGATGGGAATTAGTGAGGCGAAAGTTTTAAGCCCTCTCTCGTCATTCTACATAAATAATTACCGAGTTATTAAAGAAAATTTGTTTCGACCAAACACAGTACGTTTTCTTATGGGGGGTTTATACTAGAAAAGCCTGCTACTCCTTTGTTAGAGTACTTTTATCATCCCCAGCAACCTCACCCCTAATTTCAAGCCTGACTGGACCTTCTCCTAACATAATGCGCAAAATTGTATTCCCAGCTTTGCAGGTAAATGAAACCAGGAGCATCAAAACAGCCAAAAAATCAATGTTTTCAGATTTAAATAAAAATTGGAATACATGTATGTTTTTACATTGATTTTGAGTTTTAAAAGTTTTTATATGGAAATTCACTTCCCTCACGTCAGCGTGCTGCGTGCGAACTCGTTTTTTAATCGGATGGTTAGTATGTATACGGAACGTTAACAAGTATTTTATAGGAAACTAGATCAAACTCTCGAGCGAAATCGTCTTACTTTACTGAGTATAAAAGGTTTTGAAACTTAGGACGTGAATAAGTTCTTTAATATTAGCATTAAACTTGATAACCTATTTTTAAGTTTATGCAGCAATTTAAAGACATATTTTGAACATCTTTAGACAAATGTTAAAATAGACGTATCATTTAATAAATTCAGAACGTCCACCGTTTGAATGTAACTGTGGTCCGCTGTCCCATTATTGTGGCTTGAAGGTTATGCTGAACGATAAACATACGACAGCACGCCCCAGTGCCAGTGTTTACAAAATTGTAAGTGCTATTGCCACTGTATACATCAGCCGACGCGACGCCATTATTGCTGCAGGATAAACAAATGTGCCGCTGCTGCAAACGTTCTGAGTGCTGGGCATCAGCAAAAACTCGCATACCCATCACGCGTACATGTTTTAACTAACAAACGCTTGCTAATCATTTCAGGCTTAAAATTGTCAATATCAATTCTGTTGTAGGAAGTAACTGAAAACGCGTTATAAGCGTGTTTTGAGAAGTTCAATAAGCTAGAGTAACAATGTGTCAAGAGTATATCAGAGAAAAGTGACTTAAATGCAATGTATTCTTTTAAGATAAAATTACTAAAAGGGAATTTTTTCAAAATCGTTTTGGTTTGCACAACTGAAAGCTATATGACGTTTAACAGGGTTTCTACAGAATTTCAATTTTCTATTTCCCTGACTTTTCCTGACACTTCTGTTAAAACTCCCCTGGCCAACTTTCGAAATACGTCGTAGCATTTTTGCTTTAAAAACAAGCATAAGTGCACAATTAATTATTATATATTTAATATGTAAAACATTATTAAATATATCATGTATGTCATAAATGTTAGTAAAACAAAATTAAATCAATTAGATCTCAATAAAAACTCAATAATTGAGGATTACAAGATGTTAAGAATAAACTCCGTAATCAAATGGAATAGTAATCAATATTGTCTATAAGCTACAAATTTATTTTCAAATATTTAGTATGTGGGGTCGAGACTATAACAAAATGAGTTTTCTCTGTGTTCCCTGACCAAATTTCCATTCCCTGACCTTCACTGACTTCCCCTGACCGTAGAAACCTTGTTTAAATACAGTTGCGGCAAAATAATTGTATTTGGAATAGAACAAACGTTAAACCATAGATTTCCTGGTCTCACCATATTGATACAAAATTAAAACCCCATAACAAATTAAATCTTATAGTAAATCTGTCATTTGCGTCGCACATTAGCACTGTTAGTTTCATCCATAAAGAACAAACTGGGGAAACCATCTAGAGAGGAATATAATAATGGTAGTATCGATAAGTTGATCTAAATCATTCAATAATTACAACCTGATACTAGTCCGTTATAAAATAGAACATGAAATGTAGGAAAACAAAACTTTGAAACTTTAGCACCCCTTCAAGGACAATACTGTTGTGCTATGGTTATCCTTACAAAATTGTCATCGGAATGCAGCTTTAATCTGGTGTATCGATCTATTTTGCTATTAGATAAGTTAACCCGTGCCATGTTTTTAAACGCACCGAGTTGGCGGTTTATTGAGAGAGGCCAAACTCCGCTTATCAGTTACAACTGGGAGGTTTAATCGCCGCGCCGACTGAGTCACCACAATCCGTCTCTGGCAACTGATCGCTACTGCTACGCGCAGGTCACAGGTCAAATGATTCATCAGATATCACTTGAATGTTTACGGATTAAAACGTAAAGATTAAAATGAAGATGTGTACTTTTGATACTTCACGATTTTAATAGTTAATGTTTTATTATTCATTAATTTGAAAACTACACGTCTTACGACGACGTCTACACGTCTTACGACGACGTCGGACTTAAGTTTCTGAAGAAGGGACCGGATTCCAGGTCCAGAACCACCGTGAAACTTCTTTTATTTTTACTCTGATGCCTAAAAAAGTCTAGAATACATCTCCTTTATCCATTTCCAATTTATTCCTCGCAACTAAAGAAGGGACAGAACCACCGTGAAACTTCTTTCATTTTTACTCTGATGCCTAAAAAAGTCTAGAATACATCTCCTTTATCCATTTCCAATTTATTCCTCGCAACTAAAGAAGGGACAGAACCACAGTGAAACTTCTTTCATTTTTACTCTGATGCCTAAAAAAGTCTAGAATACATCTCCTTTATCCATTTCCAATTTATTCCTCGCAACTAAAGAAGGGACAGAACCACCGTGAAACTTCTTTCATTTTTACTCTGATGCCTAAAAAAGTCTAGAATACATCTCCTTTATCCATTTCCAATTTATTCCTCGCAACTAAAGAAGGGACAGAACCACAGTGAAACTTCTTTCATTTTTCCCAGCAATCGTTTAAACACTGACTCCCGAAACTAAATGTGACATTATGCAAAATAATTTCCAATCTTAATCTTACTACATTAAACATGTCGTGATATTTCTGTGATTCTTGTCTCAGATGCAATGCGTCTGTACACAAGCCTGCGCCTGCACGCATCTCGCACACTAAATAAAAACGGCGATACATTCCAAAAGTAACAAAAACAACGAAAATATAACTGAAAGAGTACTATATAGAGATTGTTGACATATTAAACATAACATGTTTGAGTAAAGCTGTAGCCGAGAGGCGTGCTTACGTCTACGTCGCGGCGTATCGAGCGTTCACGTTCACGTTTGCGGAATCGACAGTGAGGTGATAAGGTTTCCAAGGTCGGGTTGCGGAACAGCAACCTTGTGCCGCACAGGACATGACAGCATTACTGATAGCGTATCACTTCCACTTGGTGAAACTCTGCTATTACCATAGAACCCATTGAGTTCCATGGCTCTCACAATGCTATTACCGTTACTCATGAGCGTACCCAGCAATGTATCTATATGAAGTATACTTGTGCGGAGTTAAAGCATGTTTCCCTGTTCAAAACTGCGTTAACAGAAAAATTCGAGTCAAAACTTAGAACCAGCAAACGACCAATTAATTACAAAAATATATCTATACTATAAAAGGCAAAGCCCTCACTGACTGACTCACTCATCACGAATTCCTTTACTTCCCATTTACCTAGAGTGTTGAAATTTTGTACACTGATTCTTTAGGCATAAAATACGAAAACTGAATGGTTTTCATCCTTAACTGACCTTAAGGCTCTGCCAGAGACCCAAACAAAGTACTTATGTATTCCTTTTGGACATTCATTTTTGTCTGAGCTGATGAAAATGCAAACAGCTAATATTGATTCGTAGTAGTAGTTCCACGGGCTAACCACAGAATGTAGCACTCACAACTGTCAGTTTTCATCAATCATTTGAGGGGCGAAGCTTTTGGGTAACAGCTACAGTAGTATATTTATAAAATCCTTAATATTGAGTACAATAATTTACATCGAGTGCCCATAATCGAGAAACGTGAGCAGGACAATAACGGAACAACCTAGTACAGAGCGCACTTCTTTTTGCGTTTCCTATTTTACGACTCCAAATTGTTCGGTTCCTAAAAAATGAAATATATATTAAAATGGCACGTTGGAGATTATTTTGTTGTAATTAATGACAATTTATGTAAACAACACATTTTGTACAGTTTAACTCTTGCATTTCTATTAAGTTCGTGAACGTTTGTAATTTTCTGTCTTAAATAACAATCTAAAAGACAAAAACGTCTACTACTTTAACGTGGCCTCGTGGTAGGTCCTATAAGTGTCAGCTTACTTATACACATATCTCATTGATTTTAATTAGCCGCAGAAAGTAATGTGTTATGTATAATACCCCAGTGACAGCAAACCTGCGTACTCAGCGAATTTCCAATGCATATATATATATCTATCTTAATACTACATAAAACCAAATACCAATTTTCATCAATATACATTCATAAATAAACGATTTATGACATTTTAATTATTCTCCATAAGAATAACATGGCGGCTGAGTATGCAGGTTTGCTGTAGGAAGGAAAACAAAAAATGGGGTTTTATGCAAACATCAATATAACTCAAGTAGGTAAAGCCACACACATACCAAATTTTATTAATTTATGTTCATAATTAAGGGAGATAACACGCTACTTATTCTCCATAAGAATAACATGGAGGCTGAGTACGCAGGTTTGCTGCTACGGGAACTATAGGCAAAAAAATGTTTTTTAAGTGCAAACATCAATAGACCTCAACGAAATGAAGCAATATACCAAGTTTCATCAGGATAAGTTGATAAATAAGCGAGATATACAATTTTTCTTAATCGCCATAAGAATAACATTGGACAACGTACTGTGTTCAGCACTTTCAATATCTCGGTTACCAATTGACGTAGAGCAATGATCAAAACACCAAATTGTTTGTTTTTAAGCTGAATTTAATGGTGAAAACTAAAATTGGATTTACTAAAATATTATATATGTAAAAAACTCAAAAAACCCATTTTTGGGGTACAAACCCCCCCCCCCCAAATACCCCTTTGGATAGAGCGATCTGGCTGGTTTTCGAACTTAAAGTCATAAATGATGCTTTACATGTTTCTACCAAATTTCATCAAAATCGGATCATTTTTACGAGAGTTATCGCACCCACGGACACACACACACACACACACACACACACACACACACACACACACACACACATATATATACATATATACACATACATATATGTATATATATATATAATATATATATGTGTATATGTATATATGTATATGTATGTATATATATACATATATATACACTTTTGAACGAATGGTGTTTTTGGCATCTGGGGACCTCAAAACGATGTTATCATAGTCCCGGGCCTAGGTCTTACCATGCCGACTACGGTAATAGCTTCTTCCCTATAGGGGAAATTCGCTAATAGCTTCTTCCCAATAGGGGAAATTCACTAATAGCTTCTTCCCAATAGGGGAAATTCGCTAAAAAATACACCCAGCGCACCATCGCCTTAAAGAGAAGTACATTTTCAATATCCCCTCTCTCGATTTTGTTCAAGATAGTTTCGGATACTGATATAAGTTAAAGCTTAAAGCTATCACTAGAACACAAGAGCCACGGACTTTTAAAGGAATCTATAGGATAACAATGACTACACAAAATACTGGGGTATTATAAATTATCAATGTGTGCTTCGATTAAAACAAGTATAGGCTTTTGCAAGTCAATGCGAAATCCTCTGAAATCACCAGGACTTCCCCCGCATGATTGAGGCGAGTAAAACGTTTGAAGTTCGATAAACTTAGCAATGCGAAACGAGTTCGCACGCAGCACGCTGACGTGAGGGAAGTGAATTTCCACATAAAAACTTTTAAAACTTAAAATTAGTGTAAAAACATACTTGTATTCCAATTTTTATTGAAATCTGAAAACATTGATTTTTTGGCTGTTCTGATGCTCCTGGTTTCATTTACCTGCAAAGCTGGGAATACAATTTTGTGCATTATAATGTGAGGAGAAGGTCCAGTCAGGCTTGAAAGTAGGCGTGAGGTTGCTGGGGATGATAAAAGTACTCTAACAAAGGAGTAGCAGGCTCTTCTAGTGTAAAACCCCCGTAAGACAACGTACTGTGTTTAGCCGAAACACATTTTCTTTAATAACTCGGTAAATATTTATGCTAGAATGACGAGAGAGGGCTTAAAACTTTTGTCTTGCTAAGTCCCATCTTATTACATCCATTAATTTTACATTTGGGGCGTTTTAGACCCTTTTTAGGCCCAAAAACTCAAAATTTGGAAGATTAATCCCCAAAAAAAGGGGTTTGGAGTTTTACGATTCTTTTGCCCAACGAACTTGTCCAACTGATTACAGAAAGGAACGTCCCTACCAAATTTGAAGTTAATCGGACAAAAAATGCGACCGCTAGAGTGCAAACACATATACATATATATATATATATATATATATATATATATATATATATATATATATATATATATGTCTATATATATATATATATATATATATATATATATATATATATATATATATACATATATATATATACAATTTTGAACGACCCCCCAAAACGTGTTCAGGGGGTCACGTTAGGAACTTCTATGGTGGTCCCGGGCTTAAGTTTCACCGTGCGGGTCATGCTAACAGTTCACTTTCCAAAGGAAATTCACTAATAATTTAGCTGTCGGCAGTTGAGGTTTACGTTTTGGCCAGGACATCGAATGCTTATGACAAAGCAAAACTGTTACATTCAGTTCGCAATTTAGCCAAATCACTTAACATTTCAAATCAAGCTGCGCGGTCGGGAATTTAGATCGTTTTTTGCGAAATTAACCTTTACATATATATTACTAGTTGATGTACCCGTTCTACGCACGGGTTAGAAAGGTTGAGATTTTGAAACAGCTGGTCTTGCTTCTGCTCTTTAAGCTGTCAAATGGAAATACCTATCCACAGCTGCTCGCATTACAGTTTTTGAATGTTTACTTTCTTCTGAAATGTAAACATTGAAACTTAGGACGTTCATGGGGCGTAGCCCGAGGGGATTTAAGGAAGTGAATAGGCCTATGTGTTGCACGGGTTCAAGATCTACCTTTGTGTAAAGTTTCAGCCCAGGCGATTCAGTAGTTTTGCGTTTACCCGGAACATCAGACACACAGACAGACAGACAGACAGAAACCACCTACTCTTAATAATATTATAGATAAATTATTATAAAAGACGTCCCATAAGCAAGCGAGGTGTTAACATATTACATTAAACATAACATAATGCATTACCAGAAACATAATATCACATCATCACAAGCTATGGAACCTTGCTCAGAGGATTCGATCAAGGTACCGAGACCTGAGAGTCGCATGTCAAGTGTAGTTGACGGGGACACCAGACACAACCGATATGTTGGCATTGACTGTGGAATCGTAACTCCCGGGTCACTTACTTAAATAAAACAGAAAAGGTTGAGGTCAGTAGCCTGTAGCTTGTAAGACACAAGGCCGCTGTGGACAGACGGTATTGTCCGCCATGCGCCATACCGCAACGCTACCAAACTTGGCTCATTGGTGATCTATCGTGTCCATGGCAAATGTTAATCGTGTTAGATTTTGTCCCCAATCCGGCCACTAGTGGACCAACTTTGCATTTAATTTCAGTTTGTCCACGGGGATAGTAAATCGTTCATGGCCAACATCCTAATCTCTCATTCTCATTACACAATTTTCACCCCACACGTAAATAATTCCTTTCTGGACTATTTTTGAGGTTGTAGATTTGATGATCGAACTTGTGGGTTATTTGAGTTTCGGATTTGGAATTAACTTAAAAATAAAAAGCCTGAGAAATATTTTAATTTATTTTCCGTTTTTATTTAAAATAAACACAAACAAAAAGTATTTAACGAAATCCGTGAATTCCGTGAGAATTGAGAAACCTATAAACAAAAACGACGTATAAACGTTCCTAAAATACAACCGATATTTCTTTGCCACGTGTCAAAACTAATATCACAAACCGACTCGATCAAATAATGTAACGTATACTCAAAAATAAACGTATGGATAACTTGTTCATAGAACAAAAAAAATTCTGATTAACTGACGGATTTGCTGTTACATTTTAAAACAAACATAAAGATTTGTTAAAAACTTGAAACTTAAATCCAGCAGTTTTTTAATGTGTAATATTTTCTTAAATACCAACATCAACTTAAAACCGCCTCTGCGTACTCTAATAAACAAAAACAAATTACAAAAAACTATTTATAATCCGGATAAATACAACACCAAACTATATTAGATTTACATCACACGTAAAATTAATGAGGAATAAACCACGATCGTGTGGACGATGTGTTACTCTACTTAGAGCGCTTAGAAAAGGTAAAATGTAAAAGGGACGCGTCTTGCTCTGACTCTAAAAAGCATGGTACAGGTTGCACATTGTCGTAGGTATGGTATTATTTATACAGTAAATACCACACGCCGCCCACACTACACGACGTAGCGGCGCGTCGGCGTCGCGGCGAACAGACGCGTCACTCTCCCACGTGTGCCGCACGCACGCGCACACACCACCTCCTCTATCAACAGCGTCACCCCCCGGGCTCCTTTACTATTTTAAAACGTCTCGTCTCATTCATATACCTCACTTGTAGGTACCAAAAGTGTCTTCCTCGCACATAAAACGGAATTAATAAGCACACCGTACCAGATCCGTAAGCCTATTTTTGTGAAGCTACTGCAATATGAAAAATACCTTAAAAAACCAAAGATCCCATTTTCAAAATAACCGAAAATATGCAGTTTTCTTTCTTGTGTAAAACGATTTGTCGTATAATAACGAAAAAATTGTTCTCTTTGAGGAACTCCGATCACATCCCCATAGTCCATTTTGACTTTGCCTTCACCCCGATGTCCTTGACTTCTGTTGACTTTGGGTACTCCATACCCCGATAATATTAAAAGATAGAATGGAGGTTTTTGTAGCCTGGAAGAGAGGAAATACACGACATACATCAGCCACTAACATAATGTTTAGATAATTTCGAATTTCATTGGTAATTCGTTGAATATGCCAGTTTCGCTTCAACAGAGCTGTTCTCACTTCCCGATCAAATTGCCTCCAGTTTAACCGAGTTACAGTTCAAGGATGGACATCTGGTGGCCTATGGTCGGCATTAGTGGGAAGTGACAACGCGCTCACAATCTTGCGACAGTACCGTTGCGTTGGAAAGGGCAGCCTAGGAATTCGTCCTGCCCCTGGTAACGGTAGTCGAATGCTTTTCCAAGGCATGTAACCAGTGTATTCTTCAGAGTACTAACCTCGATATATCATAGCTAATCGATTATAATTTTTAATAGTTTTATTTTATTTAAATCATTAATAGTTTTATACTTTAAATACCTTTCGCCAAGTCCGATTTCGAAACAATGGCCAAGTGACGGTGTTGATCCATTATTTTGGTATAATATTTGCCCAAATATGCAAGGTTACAAATCCGAACTTGCCGAGTCGGTGGTGTAGTGGTCACAGTGGTCAGGGCCACGGACATGGAGGCCCTTGCGCGTGGGATTGAACCCATGATCTGGTTAGTCGAGTTTATAATTTATTACACATGCATGTACGACCAACGGTTTTAACGTAAAACTGACTATCTTGTACCAAACGGCTCGCCTTTTATTTTGCATTACGATCCCGGAAAGGGACCATACACATATTACGTAACGCATTTTTGTCATTCAGACCGCCTCCCTCCCCCATGTAACGCACCGTAACGCCTGGCCATACCCCCCTTCCAATGTGTTACGTAACTCAATCGTAGAAGGCTTTAAAACAGCTTAAACTTTTTAAACATCGTTTTATTAGCAATTTAGAATATGGATTTCAGTGAATCATTAAACTTTAAAAGACTTTCCTTTAACAGTATTTTTTAATAAATTTGTTCAAAGCAAAATGTATATAAACAAACCAGACTGTTACTAATAATATAAACAACAATATAAACTATCTCAACAGAACGGGAGTGCACCAGCTCTTAGGGTTAATATCTGTGAGTTACGTAACGTTGATCCTACCCCCCTCCCACACATAACGCAGCATAACGTTACGCCATACCCCCTCCCCCCATTTAAGTGCCTTACGTAATATGTGTATGACCCCAAAGGCCTTAGCCCGTGTAGACGGAAAACAGGAAACCACTTTAAAATATCGATCAAATGTTTTTGAGACAATAATGTCAAAAGTACATCTTTAACATTAGTGTAGAAAACACCTTTTTGTGGCAAAGTGCTCATGGTAAAATACTTTCTAAGGTGATAACTTACTGAGCCGATAATAAGTCTTTAAGCGTTATAAGTACAAGTTGTACAACGATGTAATCAATGAATCAATAACTATAGTAGCAGATGGAAGCAAACTGCAGTAGCCGACTGGATTTGAACATTTCCCTAGACCTGTATAACGTTAACAGTCGCACCTTTTCTAGTGATTGGGTTAACCTTTTAATCTTAATTGAACTTAAGAAATTATTCTCCAGGCTCAAGCCCTTACACAATAAATGTAGTCAAATACTGCCTATGCGCAAATTTTCATTTACTCCCTATACGGTATCGCAAGTAACAATGTTCACATGATGTTCTTTTTGTCCCAGCATCCTAGAGTTGGAAAAAACATCGAGTCATGATGTCTCATTATGTGTCCCGTTGGCGTAGTCGAATCGTGATTACTACCTTTAAAAATGGCGTAAGGTTGATTGGTGACTCGCATATAGTAAACCGGGAAAGCGCCAGTTGTGCGAGGGTCGAAAAAGGGTTAGCCTGGCACGCACCAGGAAAGCGCCAACGCCACCCCAGGTAGCCGGGTATTCAGGTGGAATATGGAATGTCAACTAATAATGAACGCTACGGATTCTTACTCTCATTTGGGCTCTAAACTCATCGGACCTTTGGAGGACCACAAATAAATGCCTGTCAATCTTTCCATAGCAAGTTAAAAAAATCGTGCCTGTCTCCTCACCCGAACATTTTCATCTTTCTCGACGTACTGAAGGAGACCCAGATATATACCTACATTGGGACGAATGTCGCTAAAACCAGAGGACCTTCACAACGAAGAAAAAAACAATGTGCATCAACAGTTCGTTGATAGGAAACTTTTGCAGCAAAAACGGAGAAATTTATTTATTAAATTTCTTGAAATGCGTGTCTGTGAAGGTGGACTGATTGAAAAAACGTAGTCAAATATGGCTGTTTTAATATTATAAAAATAAATACTGGTTGACTATTTAACTGATTTGATTTTTTTATTCCTGAATTAAGTCAAGTCTACATGATTTTAAATAATCGGAATTCAAAGTACAGGTAAATTTGCATTAAATCAAAATCAACATCAAACCATAATTAAGAGAGAAACTGAACTAAATCTATCGGTTTGAACTGTTCATAAATAGTGTAAGCCATTATTTTCCATTATTTTCTAGGACAGTTTCCCAGAAATATTTCTGACGAAGGGAAAGCCGCACTGGCGATTTGACGGTGCGATTTGGGGGGTAGATTTGGCACTGGCGCTTTGCCGGTGTGCTACCTAACCTAGCCTAGTGGCGCTCTCCCGGTGGGCTGTAGTACACGTGCAAACAATTTGAAAAGTGGAATTTGAATTTGTAATAATTCGCTTGAAATCACAGGAATGGAACTTTTACAAAATGAATGTACTACAGTAATATAGTTTAGAATAAAGGTTCGACGATTGCTTTGAGTTTTAGATATTGCTTGAAAAACTCATTTATAATTGGTGTAACAATAATATCACAATTAAAAAGAATTCCAAGATCTTCGCGAGAGGGGAAAAAGATGGATCTAATTTCAAATATGCTACATTTTAGTTCTAAAGAAGTTTCTTAAAACAATGTTAGACAAATATTAATCCATTAAACCTAGGAATTAAAAATATGTATAGAAAATGCGATTGTATGTGAGTTGAACCCATTAAAAAATCTAGCAAACAAAATAATTTGTAAAATGATCATTGTGTTTTAAATCAAAACATAGTAAACTGTCAACTTAACAGCCACGCAGCTAAGTAAGGTATCAACATATACGTGTTCTGATAACTGAAAAAAACAATACAAATATGGACTCTTCTCTGAGAAAAGCTCGTCCTCCGAAGGACTAATTCGGCAAACCAGAAAAACCTGATTTATTTTGCACATGCACTTATACCGCCGTTTATGAACAATAATATCAGGTCTGCCCGTCTGCGTCTGAGGTGTTCGCAACTCTCATCTGATGACCTTACGCACGCAAAGCGCTTCCGTGTTCTCATTGACTAGTGAGTGAGTCACTCTGTTACGTGTCCATGTTGTCGGCTCAGTGTCGCGCGGTGTAAAAAGTGACTCATTGGGTTTGGGTATACCCCCCCTTCCCCCAGGGGCAAACATGCCTGTTTGGTCGAATTGTCAATTTTGGCGAGAGCGAGGGGGTGGGGCGGGGGCCTGTAGCTGCTACGTAGGGGGACAACATGAGGCAACGCGTTCAACGCGTTCATTAGGCAGAAAGTCAACGCCAACTGAAATGTGTCCCGATAAAGATTAAATGGTGGACAGGGAACTAAAAAAATATACTAACGTTTTAATTCTTTCACAACTTTAATATGATTCAAGTGTTATCTACGTTAACACGACAAATCACTTTAATCATAACATTGAAACAATTTAGGATTACGCCTACTCTGTAGGAGTGTAAGCGATTGTAAAACCGAAATTTGTATATTGTAAGCTTATCCGAGATGCTTATAAAAAATTGCCACTGATGCTTTCAAAATTGTACATACTGTAATTGAAGTTCAAATTATCGTGTTAGGAAATTCGCATTCTCGCCACGTTATTGTTCTGTGGCCCATGGCTGTGGCAAGCTTGTTATTTACTTCTCGTCTGGCAATCAGAGTAGCAAGCTCCGATAAAATTGTATTTACTGTCTACATTCTTTAGCTATTTTATGACATCAAACTCAGGTCATTGTGTTTATGTGTATTGCTTGGACTAGTGCTAGAATCGTTGTTATGTTATGGGAATGATTTGCATCGCAATTATATATACAATGTGCGAGTATTATTATGAAAATTTGTATTTCTGGTATTAAACTGACAATATTTATAATGTGAATAACGTTAGACTTCACTATAATGTTGTCGGCATAAGCGTAATTTCAATATTTTTATTGGATGGGCAAGCACGATCTTGGTCGTGATTATTGTGACTTTTCATACATTACAATAATACTAGTGGCTTACAGGGGCTATAGCCCCTAACATATGGTTTTTGTGTAAGTGGATAATCACAGCTGATCAGTAGTTCATTTTGATTATTAACAACACTGTAGTGATATTTCCATAAGAAAATTATTGGATCTTTGAAGTCCATTGTGGCGTAGCCCAAGTTTTTTTACATTTCTTATATTTTTCCCACCGTCCTTGACCCTCAAGCTTTAAAATGAATCGTCATGACCTAACTTAACTTCTTCCCAGCTCGAGATATTTCGTGGGGACCGATTCGCTTACGGAATTAAATATGTATATGTTCTCTAAATTATTGGGGGGTACCCTGCGTCTTTCCACCCTCGAATTACGCCAATGGTTGTCGGTTTTCTTAAATACAGTATATATAAATTAACAAGTTGATTCTACCCCGCTGACGGGAATATCTGTAAAATGTAACCCAGATACAAAATAAAGTACCATATTTCAGTACTGTATGTTTTTTCGATGATAAATGTCCAAGTACGCAAGTCTATTGCGAAGCGGATGTTGAAAATATATAACAGATTTAAAGTGTATAACACACCAGATCAAGGCATAAAATTCACAAACAAGAATCATGACGAACAAATATAACACAAACAATTACAACTTATGTGTACAAAATAACCGACACAAAAGTTAATTTATAAACCTTGACGTAGATCCTACGATTAACGACTGTTCAACAACGGACAAGAGAATAATGCATGGGTCGCGTCAGCCGCGTTGCATCATGCTTTTCAAAGCAGGGTTCCCATTGTAGACACTGAGGCACTGAGTCGCCAACGTTGACGCGATACCACTGCGCGCCGATGCTGCTGAATATGCACAACACAAACGCTTTATGGGTTCAATGTAAAGCGAGTTCGCACGCAGCACGCTGACGTGAGGGAAGTCGATTTCCGCATTGAAAACTTTAAAAAATCTAATAAAGGGTTTAAACCAACACGGGTGACATTTTTTTAAAATTTAAAAATGTTATATTTGGGCTGTTCTGATGCTCCTGGTTATATTTAAATTCACCGTTAGGATGGCAATGTTGTAAATTATAAGATTAGGAGGTATAGTCAGGATAACAAGATTTTATTGGTGTATTGGGGGCAATAAAACTACATCAAGATATGAAAAACAGCCTTTTCCAGTGTAAAATCCCCATAAGACAACGTCCTGTGTTTATACAATTAACATTTTCTTTAACAACTCCGTAAATACTTATGTTAGAATGATGAGGAAGGGCTTACAATTTAGGGCTTTTTACCTAAAATAATTTACAGGCAATAATTTTACATTTGAGGGTTTACTGACCCTTTTGGGCCCAAAAACTCAAAATTTGACAAATTAAAATCCCAAAAAAGGGGTTAGAGTAAATCGATTGTTTTACCCAATGAACTTGTCTAACTGTTTACAAAAGGGAAGGTTCCTACAAAATTGCAAGTACCTAAATAGGACAAAAATTGTGACTGCTAGAGTGAGAACACACAAATACATATATATAAAGTTGTTAGCGACCCCTCAAAACGTGTTTAGGGGGGTCACGTTAGGAACTTCTATGGTGGTCCGGGCTTAAGTTTCACCGTGAGGGTCATGCTAATAGTTCACTTTTCCATAGGAAATTCATTAATGATTCTGCCATAAATTAAACACGGGTTGTATCCAACAGGTCACAAAATATTACGCTTTAATTTATCTCAAGGGTTTCTTATTCGATCGGCCATTTGCCTCCAGTCAAATTACAATTACTTTGTTCTTGGCTCGCCAGATTCTAAGTAAACGTTAAACGATGGTAGATTTCAGACAACAATCGACTAGTGAAATTATTCTGTAAGTGCTGCATGATTGGTGCTTACCCTTAGCAGTTTGTACTGCAATAGACTATTAATTCACTCACATGTAGAATGTGGACGACCGAAAAAACAATTAAAAGCGTAGTTAGCAGTATTTTAAGTACTGTAGGTCTAACTGATTAGCGTTTTTTTGCAAGGGTATTTTTTTAAGTAGGGTACGTTATTTTACATGCAATGCACTTTTATATTAAAGTTGTAGACTAAGTTATTAGGCCTACTGTAAATAATTATATGACTGTACAAATTAGATATTATGCTTTATGAATAAATATTTTTTGGACAAAATGCAACATGTCTGTGCTTCAGTGTGCTCTTTAAGTATCACAGAGGAACGCAGACGAAACAAAGATTTATTAAAAATACGCTACAAAGAAACATCTGAGGGGGCTCCATTCATGAAACTTCGCGTTTCTACCTGCTTCCCCCATAAGGCAATAATTGTTCACTTACAAAGCCCATCCCTCCTCGACAGGCTATCCGATAGCGTTGACTCATGACTCATTTAAAGAGCAAAAAAAAACCTAGCGATTTCAGTGAGCAAAATTTCAATATCACAAACAATCGTTTAAATAATTTCAAAATGTTAAACATTTACGATTTGTATGGTTTATTTATTTGTGATATCATTCTGCTCACTAATATCGCTAGTTATTTTTGCTCATTAAAATCAATCATAAATCATCGTGTCGGCCAATCGGCTGAGGGGCCAAATTTGAAAGTTAACATTGGTCTTATGGGCAAAACAGGTAGACGCCTGACTGGTGCCCCCTCGCCTAGAGTTGACACGTGGGAGGAGGCCCCACGCTAACACCCCCTCGCCCATCTCGTCCTGGTCGCTAATACGACCTTTCGAAATCAGTCCTTCTTTGTCGAAACCAACAATAATCGAAGATAGCATTAGTCCTAAGTCCAAATTAAAACCCCACCCCCTCCTGACTACTTGTGTTGTGTCCGCAACAGACCTGACGGGAGATTTATAAAAGGGGCACTTGAGGATATTTGTTAAATGATCCAAAATATTATGTTAAAATAATTGCATTACTAAATTATAAATTTGAAGAATTTTAATTGGATGTTATGTAAAACATCCTTAGCTCGTGTCTTAAATTTAAATTTTAATGTTGCTGAAAAAACAATTTGTTGGGAAATTCTATTAAGTTATAACATTGACTATAGATATAATACTATAGTCAGTGGTTATATCTACACTTATATTTATAAGTGTAGATTATACTTATTTTATACTTATATTTATTTCATTGGTTATGGGCTACAATTGATTATAAAAGTGCTTGTTTTATGTGAACATGCATATAGTTTTAACAGCACTTTTATAAAAATTACACATTTTTTGGTGAATATTTTAACAAATTTAACAGTATTTTCATAAGAAGACCATGCTGATCACAGCATCAATAAAAATAGGTACGAATTTTCTTTCCACCAATTGTAAATTGATGTCAACACGAAAAAGCAGTAATTTTTAGTCTTATCACTTTCCAAGCAAAACTTTGAGATTCGTTTTAGTTAAATCATTTTGTAAATGACACATGTTTATTTTGAACAGCTTTTATAATAAAATTTGAAAAACCAAATTTGCGCTTAGGGGCAAGTAAAATGTCAACGAGTTAAAATTTTAGAAAAAGTAAACAAGTGCAGGGGAAGTTATTTATTAACGTAGATGAACAGTTTATTTTATTCTTCTTTCTTTCCATCATATGATCACTGAGTTGAATCATGTCTACACTTATTTCATGTAACTCCTTATAACGACCGACCGTTAATAGTCAACAATAGTCATTATTGACTGATAAATTAAACTGTATTGACTGTTAAACTGTCCTATTGACCGTTAAATGAGTAAAAGCAAATGGAAAGTTCCTCCAAGCAGACAATCATAAAAACAACAAACAACTAATAAAGAAATCGACTACTAAAATTAATAATTACAATACAAGAAGCTAATATTTAGGATTTGACTAAATGCTTTAAAGTAGAATGAATATTTTTACTGAAGATGTCATAATTTGTTAAGCCATCGACTGATTAAAGGCCTACTTAGCCTTCAGAGTGTCATCCACTTGTCATTGAGAAAACTTATCATTTTTATCATAAGAGTGTTTGAATTTATATGACACCTGTAATCAAAGTATGTGCAGATCTACCTAAGCTACAAGGCCTATTTGAAAGTAATTTTGCAAACCAAATTGCCATTAATTGTAGAGTTTGAAATTAAAGATTAAGGCCATATTTTAAGATGTATAGCAAAGATAATGTAAGGGTACCGGTACTTTGTTAGTATTGTACAAATACATCATTTACTAAGCTGTTACAATTTGTTTTCTTAAATAACATGTAACAATAACTTCTTGTTCAAAATTCATTGCTGTTGCAGCTCTTTATATGCTAGACCATATATAAAACACAACTCCTATTTTAATTAATAGGTTTTGCCAAAACATGAACATTTGGCTAAAGTGAATAGTATATTTGGGTGAAGCTAACCAATTTATCGAAAACAAGTCCATACAAATGCCAGAATGGACCCCCAAAGGGGTGTACAGTACCTCACTATGTTAGGTGGTAGATACAGTCCAAATCTCGCCTGGTAAAACCAATCCCTTAAAACAAAGTTGCAATCTGGCACCTTACTTTTTAATACAGAATCCTGCTAAGATCAGATTTCCATTACTAGCACAAAAATCATGGCCTTGTCACCTATTTCAAATTTTCATTTGGAATGTACTACATGGTTGAACTAGGTAACTTATTTAAAGAAATATTTATATAGCCTAGTCGACTTAAGTTAGGTTATTTTTTTTACCTGTTCTTCAACAAACTAACTTATGTAACTGAAGATATCATTAAACACCTGAATACAATTTTAGAATATATTTATCAACATAGTAACATAGGTGAACGAGGAAGGGTTATGGGGGCATTACCCCCCCCCCCCTTCCCCGACTTTTAGCGGCATAACAATTATTCATCACTAATTAATTATTGTTTTGAGATCCCGAGGAGGACCTCAGTTACCAAAATGGAGAAATAAACAAGTTATGTAAGAATGGTAACTGTAAATTTGAAATTTCATTTCAAAGTGCGAACAGACGTTCAATACTTATGGCTTCTTTAGTTGCTGTCTTTAAATGTAGAATAGTCCATTGTTATTTTGACAAAATATTGATTATTGTCAAACTTTCCAATAATTCCCAAGGGTATATAAAGATAAGGAAATCTTTAAAAGATGTGTGCGCCCAAATAGACAAAATCTAACTACGCCCATGATAGTGACAATATGGCTTTCCTTTCAATCAAAATTAAATACAACCAGAAAATATTGGCGAGAAATATTAGATCCAAATTGGTCTAAACTTATTGTATCCAACCCCACTTCTAAAAACATTATCTTAACCAATACACGTATTTATATGAAATTATTCTGAAAAAACATGAAAGATGTTAATAAGCTCTATAAATCTCAAAATTAGTGATTTAAACTTGTTTCAACACAGAACGTTAAACATTGCCCAATGCATAAATGGGCTAGAGACAAAACTTTTAGAAATAATATTAACACTGAAAAACAATTAAAAGAATAACTATCGCCGCCTATTATTTTTAACCCATGGCAGAACGAATTATCTGCGCTCATGCATGAGTTAAATTTTGCAGGTAAAATGCACTACAGTAAAACATCGATCAACCGTCACTCTTTAAACCGTCACTGTCTGTTATCCGTCGTCCATCTATGAGAATATTACTATTTATTAGACTCAGGGTTTGCGCCGCACGGCAGTGTCTGAGCGTCTGTATGAGCTATTATATTATTTCAAACAACATAAATATATATGTAGTGGGAAGTATTATCCTTTTGTACACAGTTTATTTTAATTTCTCTGCCGAACACTTTAAAATGTAGTTACTGTACACGTTTATATTATGATGTTTCTATTATCCGTCTATTCAGTTATCTGTCACAGTCCCGGTCCCGAAGGTGACGGTTAATAGAAGTTCCACTGTATTACTTACTTAAAAGTGTGAATATGGGATAGCCTATATTAGTTCAAGATAAAACTTAATAATGATCATATAGGCCTACCTATTGCAGATGGAAAATTAGGAGTAGATGCTATATCACAAACAAATCAATCTAGAATAATGAATAATTCTTAAAGCCTAAAATTTGAACAAATACTTTCATATCAGAATTTTTAGACATTACAACAACTCAAAGGGGACCAAGCATATGTAACAAAATAATCTATAACAAAGCTTACCTATACAATTTAATTTGAAAAAATTAACACTCCAATTGATTTATTTGTTTTCGGTACGATAAAATACCGGTAACTGAGAAAAGGCCAAATTTGTTTGTCAGTATTAAGAAAAAATTGAACCTCAAATGCACTCAAGTTTACTTTAACCATATACTGAACCCGTTGTTATAACCAATAGAAATTCTATAGTCATACTACTACAAAATATTGTGTGTGCACATTAGTAAATCGTTTGATCTCCTAACCAAAATTCTGCTAGATACACGTCGTGAGAGGTCAACGAGTCTAATGGACTATGGAATTAGGTACGAATTAATATCTAGCTTATGCCAACCAGTTTAAAGAACCGGTGAAGACGGAGGCTACTTTAGATGAAACGCTAGCTACCTTAACCATACAAGCATTGACTGTCAAGCATTAACAGCACTTTACCTAAATGTTACAGTGGACCCTCAATAACTCAAACCCTGGGGGGAACAAAAAAAGTTAGACTTATCAAGGTGATCTTCCACAGAATTTGACTTATTGAGGGTCACGATAACATAATCGATGAGGCATGGACGACCAGAATTCTTATATAATTTTGTATTTTATACCCAGTGTATCGTAATTAATCACTCCGTAACAGCGGTGTAAATGATTTTTTCGGCCCCTCCCCCCCGCAAACCCATTTTTAGGGCCCCCAAAGTAACACAATCGTACAGTTTCACCCTATACCTATCCATTACGATTAGATTCTGGGATAAGATCGCTTGGGGCCAAGGACGTTTCCTAAACTCCATATACTTAACGTCAGTTCCAGTATATTTTAGTTTTAGGTCCTATTTATTTAGGCTGTAATGTTTTTTGATGTTATGTTGAGTTTATCTTGTGTTTATGTTATTCAAGGAATTGTTGCGGACATTTTCCATCACTTAATAATGATATTTCTAATAGGCCTAAGTGATGAAAAAGGCCGCAAAAATTCCTTGATTAACATAAACTCGCCATCACCAACAATGAATTTTAAACAAAGAATCAATATAATATATGATACCTGACAATTAAATTGACGAGTGTCAAAACATAAAGCTCATAACGTCCAGGTCAATAACTCGATTTGGAGTAAAATCGCCGCTGTGGAGTTTAGGTTATACATTGAGGTTTTGAAACGGATGCTATCACATGCCGCCGATTTATGTCGGCAATAGTTTCTTAATGACATAAATTCACTATCACCAACAATGAATTTAAAATAACATGATTATCTCGCTAATTTATCAATATATTTTAAGAACATAGATAAGCTGGTTCATGTACCTAATAGTTGCAAATTCATTGAGTACGCAGGTTGTGATGCGACTGGCCGTGGCATAACTGCCGGACCCACAGATCTTTCACATAAATTGATCTTGCCTCGTCGTTTTCTACACCATAAGTAGACTTAGTCCACTAAGCCTTTCTTAGGATGTGGTGCTTCTGACTTTATTTAACAAATATTTAAAAAGTTTAATATTTATACAAATTAAATATTACAATTCTATCCCAACATGCGGGCCCCCAGAGATTTAACCTCAGCCCACAGGCCCCATCCTCTAGGTTTGCGGCCCCTCCCGCACCGCGGGCCCGGCAGTTACACCACTGCACCATAATATTTAGGGTATAATTGAAATTAAAAATAATTTTAACAAGTGAAAATTTCTATAAAATAAGCTTAGAAACAAACTACCGGTATTGAAGAGCTTATTTGGCCAACAAATAAAAAACAATCTTCACTGGACAGTAGAGACGGAAGGAGTTCTGAGTGTTGTAGAGAAAGAAAGTAAACAAACTTAACTTACAGTTCAGCAGTTTGGTAATGTTTTGCCCGTTTTACCACTTCCTTAGTATTTTTTACTGGACGGTTTTTTGCTTCTTTCTTATCGCCTGCCCCAAACATACCCCTCCCCCGTTTGAAGCTAAGTTAGTTCTAAAAGACTACATTTCACACATATCGTCTGCACACTAGAACCTTCAAATTCAGACTAACTAATGACGCCAGACAGGAGTAGATGTAGGGGGGAGGGAGTAGATGCTCAAATAAGTTACAGTAACTGGATTTTGGAATGGCCTACAATCCAATAATGTGCAATTTCGACTTAAAGAGGTTCCCCAGTCAACACTTTGAGTTATGTTTTAGAGGGATGGTGAGGCGACAGTTTAAAATTATATAGGTTTTCTAGCTACCTAACTTAAAACTTTTGAGTTACTGTAGGCCTATCAAGATGTTCCCCGCCAACCCTTCAACTTGTAGCTAGGTAAAATAGACTAGTTAGGCCTATAGTATTAAGTAGACGAATTCAAGGGGGAATGACAAAACTTTGATTTATCAAGGCATTCAAATTATTGAGGTTAAGAGTTATTGATGTCCCACTGTATTAGGCTATCTGTCTAGTCAAAACAGTAAAATTTCAGTCAACAAGGTACTTATGACATCCTAGGCACCTACTGAATAGTTTATACTTACTTATGTACTATTTGAAATGGTAGGCTATTTATGCCGATAAGCTATTTTAAGTGAGAATAAATCAAAAAAGATTCTAGCTATTTTAAGTGACAATAAATCAAAAAAGATTCTAACTTAAGTAACATTCTGATTAGCCTAAGCGAGTAGGGATAGGCCTCAGCCAACTCTAAAACAAAAACTGAAGGGAAGAGAGTTTATTTGCAATATACTATTTTTGTATTTATTTATTTATTTATTCCAATGGCAAATCATTACATTTTCTGACAGTCAAGACAACTAGTCCTACAGGAATTATCATTTTAAATAAACTAAGTAGAGGCCTAATTTTTAATATTCATATTTGTTCAACCTATGCATTGTAAATGATTGTTAAAAGGAATTAAACACAGAGAGAGGGGGTATTGTACTTTGTACAATATAGGGAGGCCCAAAGTAGTTTTAAATTTGGAATCTATTAATTTTGCAGGTCCAACCAAAATATTAGGTACTGTACCTTAGATAAAGGTCTAGTCAACATTTTCACTCTAGGATCTCTACCTCGAAAATTATGTGTGTATTTTTGAAGAATTTATTTAAGTGTAAAACTGTATTTAAATCTAAGTAAGTACATGGAATTTTTACGTTTATGGAATTTGGGCAAGGCCGATTAAATCGGTTTGTCGGTTTAGGTTAAAAACACAAGAGGAACATAAAGCCATCGGAACTGTAAGTCATATTATGGATGTAAACAAAAGGAAAAATAACAACTTTGTACTTACGGTATCAAAAGTCTCCTTAAGTTCTGCATTTTCATCACTCATTTTGCCGTTGGTGTCCAAAAACACTTTGTATCTGTCAACTGTTGACGCCATGCCCGACCTTGTCTACTTGTCTGTGTTTCTGTGAATTGAATGTGTGTAGATTGTGAGTGAGTGAGTGAGTGTAGTGCGTGCGTGCGAATTGTAGGCGGAGTGAGGGCTGTCTTGATTTTGGCGTTCTTCGCCTCTTATGCCGTTGAGATATATAGTAATAAACTTATTATACTATATGAAGTTCTAACGATGTATGTTCCGATTAGTGAATAATGAAACAGTGAAAATCAGGTTGTTATCTCCTGGTTATCTCATGTTAACTCATAACTGGATTTGATACCTTTCAAATCCTTAACCCATAGATAGCAATTAATAACAAATTAATTACAAGGACAATAAGTAATACTAGCCCAAGTATAATGTAATAAAACAGCTATGCAAATCATTGTGAACGAGAGGGGGCCTAGTTCTCAGAAAAGGGCGATAGAAAATGTAGGAAATTGAAAAAAGATGAAAATTATAAAAATGTATGGATATGATAAGGCACAAAGCCAAGCAGTTTTTTGACATGTAGGGGACATTGGGAGTAGTTTAAAGCAAAAATAAAAATGAGCTATTTTTAAAGATGTCTTGATCTTGGGAAACAGCTGGATTTTATTTCAGAAACTGTATTAGGAACCCTACTATGTAAAACAAAATCATACCACAACCTCATTACCTCATTACCTCCTCCTTCGCTTGAAACCAGTGGATTTCTGGATTGGCTGCGTCAAAAACTAATACTAATACATAAAATGCTTGAACATATTCAGGGATCTCAAATTTAGAGACAGCTCGCATCTCACCTCACAGCTTTATCAATCTACAGCTGCTGGTGTGTTCTGAATTATAGTCAATATTCATTGGTGATTGACGAGGTTCAATAAATCCAGGATCTCACGGGCCAAAATCACGCATTCGAACCCGACTACACCAGGCCGTGTCCTAATGTATATATTATACACAATATGGAGTACTTCTATAATTTATATAAAAAATACAAAATGATAAATGTTAAAAGTTTAAACAAACTTTGGTTTACAATTTTTTAAGTTGAGAATTTTCTTTGGAGTTAAGAGCTATTCTCGTCATCCACAAAGTACCGAATATTCATTTTACGTTAATTTGTTGACATTAAAACTTTTATAACAAAGACTAGACCCTAGACCAAACTGTTAACATTTTCCAAAGTTTTTAATGCAACAAATTCTCCCGGGACAACCTTAAAACTGGTCTATACCTATACTAAGTTTCGAGGCTGACATTGGGTACAGCAAATGAAGTTACATGTGGTAAGTCGTTTGGCTTTCCATTTTGACAAGCTTCCCTTTCAACTTTGGTGCCTCCATTTGCAGCTGCTGGAGACGGAACGTCCGAGTTTGTTCCCCGAATTGAGAATGTGGTCTCTGGCTGTTGTACATGGATACCTTAATTGTCAGTTGTAGTTGACTAGTTGGAGGGCAGAGCGGGTCCGCCTGTTTGAGCATGATCACAGCTGTCACAGGAACACGCGGGAGTTGGCCCTCTGAAAGGTCAATTTGGCCACCCTTTCATTTCCTGCTATCCTATCCTTCCGGTAACCTGCACAACATCCCCGCTTGTGGAAGACGTGATGCCTAGCAGCTTAGCTGGGGTTTCCTAATCCAAACGAACAACAACGATGCAACAAATGTAAAATCAATTTTATGTTAATACAATATACTTTTTACTTTTGAACATATTAGGAAATTTTCAATACGGTGGCTATAAATTTGTATTAAGCTTCAAAATCATAAATTTTACAATTTTTTAACGTAGCGGATTTAACGTACATAGCTGACATTAAAACTAATATCAAATTGTTGAAATTTAAACATTTTGGGAAATTGCGAACACACTCTGGTTAAGAACCCTTATTCTTTTATTCTTGAAAACTGGGTTTTATTATTTTTATTTTAAAATGTAAACTTTTTAAATATCCCAACATGTTAATGTCAATTTGATGTTAAATTAACACAAAAGTTATGATATTTCATAATTTTGAGAAATTGCTTGGACGGTGGTTTTAAACAACAAAATTAACGCAAACGTTAAAAGTGTTTATGGTAACAGCCTTATGTAAATTTGACATTTCTAATTTAATGTACCCTCAAAAAAGTGATAAGTGACACGAAAATTCCTCACGTCCTGAATATCAAGGGCAGAGATATGCATATCCTGTACCTTTTAGGTCCCCCTTGGCCAAATTGTATAAAGCGCTATGAGGATTGGAGGTTGTAAAAATACACCACACGAATATCGAACATTTTCGTATTCGATGTTGTCAAAATGTTCGATGTTCGTGTTGTGTATTTTTAAGTGTGACGACGCTGCTTCAGCTGAAATTCATTGTACTGTGGCTTAGGATGGCTTTAATGCCGAAACGATTGTAACAAAAGTTACAATTTGTTGGAGCCGTTGACGGAAGGCAAACCCTTATTAGTGAATTTCCTTTGGAAAGTGAACTATTAGCATGACCCGCACGGTGAAACTTAAGCCCGGGACCACCATAGAAGTTCCTAACGTGACCCCCTGAACACGTTTTGGGGGGTAGTTCAAAATTTTATATATATATATATATATATATATATATATGTGTGTGTGTGTGTGTGTGTGTATGCACTCTACCGGTCGCATTTTTTGTCCGATTTACTTCAAATTTGGTAGGGACGTTCCTTTCTGTAATCAGTTGGACAAGTTCGTTGGGCAAAACAATCGGAAAACGCTAAACCCCTTTTTTGGGGATTAATCTTTCAAATTTCGAGTTTTTTGGCCCAAAAAGGGTCAGAGAAGCCCTGGATGTAAAATGAATGTGTGTAAAAACATGGGAATTAGTAAGGCAAAAGTTTTAAGCCCTCACTCGTCATTCTAGCATAAATATTTACCGAGTTATTAAAGCAAATGTGTTTTAACGAAACACAGTACGTTGTCTTATGGTGGTTTTACAATAGAAAAGCCTGTTATTCCTTTATTAGAGTACTTTTATCATCCCAAGAAACTCACGCCTACTTTCAAGCCTGCCTGGACCTTCTCCTAACATTATAATGCGCAAAATTGTATTCCCAGCTTCGCAGGTAAATGAAACCAGGAGCATCAGAACAGCCAAAACATCAATGTTTTCAGATTTCAATGAAAATTGGTATAAATTTATGTTTTTACACAGATTTTGAGATTTAAAAGTTTGTTCGTGGAAATTCACTTCCCTCACGTCAGCGTGCTGCGTGCAAACTCGTTTAGTTATGTAACGGCTCTGGGACTAAATAACATGAATTTTTATATTTATTGAAAATACAATTTTAATAATTATTTAAAGGGGAATTTAGTGACGTCTAACGTAAATTTAAGATGAATATGACGTTAAGTGGATATTCGCGAATACCACCGACTTCATATTAATTTGACGTCGAATAAATAATCGGCGCTAGTTAAGTAAGGAAGCATGCAGGACAACCAGTTATTAAGTATACGCGTTAGTATTGATTATTCATTTTACATTTGGAAAAAATTAATGTATTATAATCATTTTAATGTGATCAGGCCACGCCTTTGTTGCACCAATAAGAAGAGTGGTCCTCAAAACTATAATATGACGTTTAGTAAATATAACGACACTATACTATAGTATGACGTTTAAAATATGCATCTCGAAGATGTATATCATAGCTATAGTAATAGCAAAACGGGAGTACCGATGGAGGCCAGGTAGTTCACCCACACATACGCAGATCGCACACACACAAGCACAGGGTTAGGACCGGCCGTATTTCCGCTTCATTAGGTCTTCTACTATACTTGACCAATAAAAATAATTTTTTTATCAATAATCTTATTTTGACTTGTTTAGTATTTTTGAACTCGTTACATTATAACAAGAAAAATGATGCCATGCAACGTATGACTCACACTTATGAATCATATTAGTACTTTGTTAACTATCATTTATTGTGTTCTGAGCTCTGCTAGGGAAAATATTCGTACTAAGTTTGGTATAATTTTTCATAAAATTTTGCGTAGAATCTATATAGATGATTAATTTTGAAATAGAATGAAGTATACAACAAATTAATGTTCGATGGACTGAAGTACACTAGGTGACTCATAGGGTTGGAAGGAAGGGCGGTCCTAATCCCTTGCGCCCGTGAGTGTGATGGTGCGTGCGTGCGAGGGGACTTGACCTGGCCTGCATCGGTGTTCCCGCTTTGCTAGCACTATAATCTAAATGTTCTAAAAAACATATCGAGAACAATAAATCAAAGAACATCCGTAGGCCTCCAGTTCGGTTTTGATAATTGAGTAAAAATGTGACAGAGTTTGACGTTGCGTTTGCAGATTTTGTTGCCAGTAGATAATGATTGAACAGTGGTATAGGTTTTGCCCAGACCTTCCACGACAGAAGAACTAATCCTTCTCGGTGCTTCCACCACAGGATTATATAAGGTTGGCATGTGGTAGTATTTGTCGATGGCACAACAATCCTACGGTGGTAGTTAATGAGCCAACAAGCTAAAGTGCTTAGTGGGACTGTGCTAAGTGATCAAAAATAAAGCGCAAACAAATTTTCCACTGGTGGACTTTGGTAGATACCTTCCACAAATATATTTTGAGTTATATATCTCGAAATATTGACATGTTCTATTCACAAAACGCATGCCACCGAACACAGTTGACAAATTTATCACATTCGAAAGTTGTAAATTCGATATGTGTGTACTTAAACCTAAAGAACCGTTTGAAAAAAAGATAAAACACATTGAAAATTGTAAAGAATCGCTAATTTGTTTAGTCCAGTATAAAGGTGGATCATATCTCTTGAATTGTAGGGCAAAAACCATAAAAAAGTGGAAGTGAAAATGCGGTACCGGTAGGCCCACAGATTCTTATTGTAATGCGGTACCGGTAGGCCCACAGATTCTTATTGTAATGCGGTACCGGTAGGCCCACAGATTCTCATTGTAATGCGGCACCGGTAGGCCCACAGATTCTTATTGTAATGCGGTACCGGTAGGCCCACAGATTCTTATTGTAATGCGGTACCGGTAGGCCCACAGATTCTCATTGTAATGCGGCACCGGTAGGCCCACACATTCTTATTGTAATGCGGTACCGGTAGGCCCACAGATTCTTATTGTAATGCGGTACCGGTAGGCCCACAGATTCTTATTGTAATGCGGTACCGGTAGGCCCACAGATTCTTATTGTAATGCGGCACCGGTAGGCCCACAGATTCTTATTGTTTTAAAACATCTAAATAGTTTTTAACCCCGAAAATTACATTGCAGTTTTACGAATTTAAGTTTTATATAATAGACCGAATATTTTTACTACATTGACCAGTAAATTCCTCCCTTTACATTTCGCTTTTCAATATCGAATTCAGTAATATACAATTAACTGTCAACGTATTTATTGTTGCCAACTTATGTTATTGTTAGTGAATTTCCTTTGGAAAGTGAACTTATTCGCATGACCCGCACGGTGAAACTTAAGCCCGGGACCACCATAGAAGTTCCTAACGTGACCCCCTGAACACGTTTTGGGAGGTCGTTCAAAATTGCATATATATGTATATATATATGTGTGTGTGTGTGTGTGTGTGTGTGTGTGTGTGTGTGTGTGTGTGTGTGTCTGTGTGTTTGCACTCTAGCGGTCGCATTTTTTGCCCGATTTACTTCAAATTTGGTAGGGACGTTCCTTTCTGTAATCAATTGGCCAAGTTCGTTGGGCAAAACAATCGGAAAACTCTAAACCTTTTTTGGGGATTAATCTTTCAAATTACGAGGTTTTGGGCCCAAAAAGGGTTAGAAAAGCCCCGTATGTAAAATTAATGCATGTAAAAAGATGGGAATTAGTGAGTCGAAAGTTTTAAGCTCTCTCTCGTCATTATAGCATACATATTTACCGAGTTATTATAGAAAATGTGTTTCGACTAAACACAGTACGTTGTCTTATGGGGGTTTTACACTAGAAAAGCCTGTTATTCCTTTGTTAGAGTACTTTTATCATCCCCAGCAACCTCACGCCTACTTTCAAGCCTGTCTGGACCTTCTCCTAACATTCTATAATGCGCAAAATAGTATTCCCAGCTTTGCAGCTAAATGAAAACAGGAGCATCAGAACAGCCAAAAAATCAATGTTTTCAGATTTTAATAAAAATTGGAATAAATGTATGTTTTTACACTGATTTTGAGTTTTAAAAGTTTTTAGGTGGAAATTCACTTCCCTCACGTCAGCGTGCTGCGTGCGAACTTGTTTACTATTGCGGACTTGTACTATTATTGTTATACTGCTAGATAATTAGTTTTGGACCTCATTTTGATACTTATTAAGCATAGGCTAGCCAGCAAATGAAGAATCATGGATCAATGGAATAATGGACGACGTTGTGCGCATTATTCACGTTTTTGATGGATTCATTCGAGTCTCCCCATAATAAATGGTTCAACAAACCAAAATATAGTTAACAAATCGAATGAATAATACATTACAGAAAAAACCCTATTGTTGCACAACAGCTAGATTAGGTCCACTTAGTTCATTTCGATGGAATTATTATTGTTTTTTTTGGTTGGCGAGGAATGAAAAGTGTTTCGCCATTTTTCTACGAGTGGACATTTTTATTTAATCGCCTTGATAACTTTTGCCTTTTGCACTGTTCAAACAAAACGGAACTTGAATTCCCACTTAAACTCTTCCTGATAATAAACGAGTTCGCACGCAGCACGCTGACGTGAGGGGAGTGAATTTCCGCATAAAAACTTTTAAAACTCAAAATCAGTTTAAAAACATACATTTGTCCAATTTTTATTGAAATCTGAAAACATTGATTTTTTGGCTGTTCTGATACTCCTGGTTTCATTTACTTGCAAAGCTGGGAATACAATTTTGCGCATTATAAGGTTAGGAGAAGGTCCAGACAGGCTTAAAAGTAGGCGTGAGGTTGCTGAGGATAATACAAGTACTTTAACAAAGGAATAACAGGCTTTTCTAGTGTAAAACCCCCATAAGACAACGTACTGTGTTTAGCCGATACACATTTTCTTTAATAACTCGGTAAATATTAACGCTAGAATGACGAGATAGGGCTCAAAACTTTCGCCTCTTTAATCCCCATCTTTTTACATGCATTAAGTTTACATATAGGGCTTTTCTGACCCTTTTTGGGCCCAAAAACTCGAAATTTGAAAGATTAATCCCCAAAAAATGGGTTTAGAGTTTTCCGATTGTTTTGCCCAACGAACTTGTCCAACAGATTATAGAAAGGAATGTCCCTACCAAATTTGAAGTAAATCGGACAAAAAATGCGACCGCTAGAGTGCATACATATATATATATATATATATATATATATATATATATATATATATATATATATATATATATATATATATATAAAATTTTGAACGACCCCCCAAAACGTGTTCAGGGGGTCACGTTAGGAACTTCTATGGTGGTCCCGGGCTTAACTTTCACCGTGCGGGTCATGCTAATAGTTCACTTTCCAAAGGAAATTCACTAATAATCATTTGGTTATTATATTATATGAACGTTAAACAAACGCCTCCCCACTTACACAGGAAGGTGACGATCAACTTGTTCACAGGAGCTATCGTAAATCTCGTTATTTTTAAAAACATTATTGCTCATATAAGTGATTGAAAGTTTGTATGAAAAAAGCAAAGCAATTCAATTAAATGTAGAGAAATGAGGCTCCAAACCCTTCTGTTAACGAACAATGGCTCTTAGTCGAATATGCATTTTCAAATGCAATTGAGAACTGAAGAGCAATTTAACAGTAAGTGGAAAATCATCACGACTCGAAATTATTTTCCTCTTGCAATCTTCTTACCGTAAACGGCGCATGTTCAAGCTTATAAGAAGCAACTACTGAATCTGAGCACAAAACAGGAGCCAACATCCTTATTGATCCAAACGGAGGTCATCTCTCGGCGCAAGTCCTCTCTCATTCTATTCTGAATTGGTGTTTTCTTCCTGTTTGATAACGAAAGGGTATTTGAGGTTATGTGACGCTTGTTTTCCGCTACATTGATTTGTTCCAGCTTGATAAATCAGTGCGTCATAATTTTCTTTAGCCTATATAAAAAGATATTGAAACAATGACAGCTTACCGTAAGTAAATAATAATTTAATTTTAAATCGTGAAAATATTAAAGTCTAAATGAATAAACAAAAATTTAATGCAGACCACTTATAATTAGTTAAAATTTAATTTTAAAGGGCGCGTTTTTTACTGCCGCCAAACATTCAATGCCAACCGTCGAACGTTTAATGCACCTGACAGCATTCAAGGTTATGTTCATTACATTTTGGTTGATTCTCTAATCTGCAATATGATTTTTGTTTGTATGCGATTTTCACCTTACCACGAATACGTTTAAAATAACTGGCCGAAAGTTTTCCAATACTCATGTAAACTTTGTTTCTTAAACATAGAAATAGTTATCTGCCCACGTTATGAGGCACTGTATTTTAGTTTCATACATAAAGGAAGTGTATTTCATATTCAGTGGATGGTTGTAATAAGAATAATTTGTTAAGAATTACAAAAATAAATTAAAACATCTATTATGTTACAGCAAATGTATATCAACTTTTTTAATAATATTAATACGTTTATTTAAAATGTTTAACATAGTTACATTTTTACTCAGTTTTACTGGAATAACATTACAGTAGAAATCCAATTATCCGAACCCCAATTATCCGAATATCCAATTATCCGAATCGATTTTGAGTGAAATAATAGAAATATAAAAATCAAGAAAATAACAGCGGGAGCGCGTGTAGCGATAATGCGCCGTGAGAGCTAAAATAAAAGCCTGCGCTGTTACCTTCCGGACGATATTTTCGCAGGGAACAATGAGTCATACCCCCTTCCCGCCCTGCTCATCATCAGCCGCTACTGTTCTTTCACCGAGATTATCGTTCGAAATGAGTACAAAACGTAAACGTGTTGTCCTTTCGCTAAGTGATAAACTCACTTTGCTCGAGATGTTCAAGTGAAATAACCAACATTGAACAGTGAAATACGTACAGTATGTAGGCCTATTGATAAGAGCAACTGTATATACTGTATTCAATTTAACTCGTGTAATTTAATTTTTATGACGTATATTCTTGATACAGTTCGCTCACTTTCTGTTCACTACATTTATAATAACTTTGTCGATAAAATTCTGATTTTTTATGTATGGTGATGTTTTTTGCTTAATTCCCGAGGTATACCTGATTATCCGAATTTCTGCATATCCGAATTGGCCCGATCCCCAATTAATTTGGATAATTGGAGTTCTACTGTACCTTACAAATGTTTATACACAAGATGAAATTTTGTAGGGCAAAATATCAATGTAAGCCTGGTGTCGCAATGTTGATTGATTTTTACTTTCTCCCCCTAAACATAGTATATGGAGAAAGTATTGTTTTCGTAAAAATTTTCGAATTTGAGTTGTTAGTGGAAATATTCGTTTTGGTGCTCCCTGATCCCAAAAAAGTGGTTTTTACGTGATGTCTGTCTGTGTGTGTGTGTGTGTGTCCGTGTGTGTGTGTGTGTGTGTGTGTGTGTGTGTCTGTGTGGATGTGTAAAGAGCTAGAGCCCTAACCTATGGGCCGATTTTTATGAAATTTGGTATGTAGGTACTAATCCACGATATCTCCAGGCGTTTTTTTCATTTTTTGAATTTTTGATTTTTAAGGGTAATTATCCCCCAAAAACCGCTAAAAAACATGAAAAATCCAAATTTCTCAAAAACGGCTCTAACGATTTTGATTAAACTTTCGTGGTTTGTAGAACTTTAGGTTTCCAACAAAATGACACCACCCGCATTTCTGGAAAAATTCGGGTTCAGAAATTACAGGACTTAAAACATCAAAAATTCAGTTTTTTTGATTTTTCATAAAAAATCATAAATGTTAAAAAAGATTACTATTCACCATTAAAAAGAGCTCAAAAAACTAAATAAATTAGTATTTTAAATTACTATTCTACGATTGCTAGTTGCGGAGAAAATTGAAATTTTCATTTAGCGGTAAACACAGTACGTTGTCCAATGTTATTCTTATGGGGAATACAAAAATAACTATTTCTCTCTTATTTACTGATCAATTTCATAAAAATTTGATATGCAGGTCAAGTTAGCATTGACCAACAGATGATGTTCGAAATGTGTTGCTATTTAACCCTGGAGGGGGGCAAGGGGGCATTTCCCCTCTCAAAACCACTGTGTGTAGCAACGGACTCTATAGTGCCTCCCAAAAAGGGATTTGGGTGGATATTTCTGAGATAAACTATTTTAGACAATTTTCTGTACATTTATCTATACTTCATATTCTATATTTAGTAAATAACAAATATTTTTGTCATTAAAGTTTGGCTAAAAGGGAGAAAGTATGTGTCAGTTTCCTGATACCGTTTATTTATTTTAAAATTGTGTATAAATGTTTAGTAAATAATTATGAATTCGCATGATTCACTGCCTAAAGCTAGTATAATGCATTTTAAAAATAAATAAATAATTTTATTGCAGACATGCACAATACAAAATATAATTCATCAACTAAACATAAAGCAAAGCCTATATATAAACCTTATATGGTATAAATTAATTATAATATTTACAACAAAACATTACGAGCATTAAATTGTATGCATAAATAATAAAAATATTATTTATCTGCAAAAGCTGTCTTAAGAGGGGGCTCCAGTCCTCCGCTTCTCCCATAAGACCAATGTTAACTTTCAAAGTCCGTCCCTCCTCAACGGGTTGTCCGAAATGGATTATTTATGGTTCGTTTTAAAGATCAAAAATATATCTAGCGATTTTAGTAAGCAGAATTTCGTTATCATAAATGATTCGCGCATATAAAATCGTAAATATTGAATATTTTGGAATTTTATTGATCGATTATTATTTTCGATATCGAAATTCTGCTTACTGAAATCGCTAGGTATATTTTTGCTCTTTAAAATGAGCCATAAATCAACGATATAGAATAATCCGTTGAGGAGGTATGGGCTTTGAAAGTTAACATTGGCCTTGGGGAAGCAGGTAGAAACACGAAATGTTTCGTGACTGGAGCCCCCTCTTAATAATCACGATTGCCGAATTATAGAGCAAGCTTGTACATACAAAAAATATCATGACCAATTGAAACAATAGCAATATAGTAGACTCTCGGAAATCCGGATCACACTTATCCGGACTCCCGGTTATCTGGACCGATGATTTTGAATTAAAACAAAGTCGTTGTAAATAACAATATAACTTCACGGTTTAGCGCCTTCAGTTTTCATGTGATTTATCCCGCATTACACAAATGTCATGCAATTTGCATCGTCAGTTTCAAGGTTCTACTGTATTACGGAATGTCTATAACCATAGATTAAGAAAACACAACTTTCTTCTGGAAGCTTACTCCTGCATTAGCACATAGACGTAAAAATATATTGTCATAATTGTTCACTTTAAAGGCGGAATTAATGATTTATGCCCACCTGCGGGAAATCCGGATTTTTCGAGATCTCGACCACCCGTCAGCAACAATAGTCCGGATTCCTGAGATTCTATTATACTTTGACTAAAAACTATAACATAAAACTTATAAAGCTTATAATTTAATTACTATAGTAAAACCTAAATACCGGTAGTGTAATTGTTTATACTGGCAATACTTATGATTTAGTTTTCCTTTAAATTTTCCATACTTGTAATTGTAAAGGCAAGTTCCTCTCACATTTGTGTAATAGCTTAAATTGTATTTATTTGATTTATTCCGCCATAATAGATCGGTTGTTATATTTTAGAAGTTTGATTTACTGGGATGTTTTTATCTTTAGGAATATAACATAAAATATATATATAAATGATGACGATTTAACATTGTAGGAATACTTTTACTTAAAAATGATCGCTCCGTTATTTAAAAATAAATAAATGTGGTTGTTTGTTAATTTTCAGTCACACCTTATAGAGTGCCAAATATTGATGAAAATAACTTTTCAGGGTCATATGAAATATTTTTAAATGAATGAAAATCTTTTAATGTTTTTTTAGCTCATGTTCGAGCCAGCCTGGTACTGTGTACAGCAACATTGCTTCTTTTACTGGTTTTCTCGGCACAAAACTGGTTCTCATGGTTTGATGAAACATCAGTTCAGCAGAATGGAAATGATAGCCTCTTTAATAACACGTCTGGCGAAGGTAACTAGTCTTAAATTGAAGAGAGTATGAACATCTATTGAGAATATTTGATTTTAATCAATTAATATGAAAAAAATGGTAAATTTGTGTACATATAGTACATATATTAGGTAATAGCTTTGTTGTTTATTTGATATTCGTTAATGTATCCATAAATCAATTCTAGTTTAATTTTCTTCATCCTTTAATTTCCTTTTTTTACTTAAATATGGCCAGTGTATTTGTAGGCTCTTTTGCACTTTTGTATTATTGTTCTACAATTTGCAATGTTGTGCATTGCCTAAACTACAAAAATTAAATTACAGGAGGAAAAATTACAGGCTTGAATAAAAACGTTGCGGTAAGAAAACATGGTTAAACAACAAAAAGAGAAAAAAAACATTATATATTTGAGACTATAAACAGTTTTTCAGTAGTGACTTTACTTGTAATACTTTTTCAGCAATTTTAATAATATATTTTTTAAATTGTATAAATGTTTAAAACCACTTTATGGAGGAAAAAAATGAACAGTTTAGTATTTAAAATCAATAGAAATGGACACAAAGAACATAAAACTTTAATAACCACGATATTGATAATTTTGCCCTGCCAATTGAAATACAGTGGAAGCTCTCTTAACCGACCTCGGAATCTCGGATCAACCGCCCGTCGGATTAACCGACCGTCTTCTAAGAAAAGACAAACTTCTGCCGTGGCAGCCGATGTCGCGATATTGTTCCGCAAATAACTTTCAGTTTACATTAGGTTGGTTACATTTTCCCATAGAAAGTCAAATTCAGTCAGTTTCTCTCAATATGTTTACCATACTTCACAAGTTTGATTGTTTTGAACACTTATTGTGACTGTTTCCGGTATTATTCGGTTTAACCGACCTTTTACGATATCCGACCATGGCCCGGTCCCTCAGGAGTTGGTTAAGAGAGCTTCTACTGTACTCCGCTCATGTGGGTTATATTGAGATTTAAGAAAAAGGCCCCAGCCACAGAAAACCTAGGTACTTATTCCAATTTGACCCTGCAGTTGAGAATAAACAACAAAAGTTATAATTTAGTCGTGATCTATACAGTTTTACCCAGAAAAATAGCTCTTTAAAAATACCCCCGTCGCAGCAAACCTGCATACTCAGCGAATTTCCAATGAATATATAACATAACACATTATAACACTTAACAGGATTCATAAGAAATGTATTCACAAACAAGCGATATTTAAAATATTAATTATCCTCCATAAGAATAACATTGGGGATGAGTACGCAGGTTTGCTGCAACAAGGCACACAAAATAATGGGTTTTTATGTAAATATCAATAGAACTCATCTTAGTGAAGTCACATACCAAGTTTCATCCATATACATTCATAAATAAGCGATATATAACATTTTAAGTATTTTCCATAAGAATAACATAGGGACCAAGTACCTAGGTTTGCTGCTACAGGAGCCATAGGCGAAAAATTGTTTTTTTGTGCAAACAACAATAAACCATAACCAGATCAAGCCATATACCAAATTTCGCCAGTTTATGTTCATAAATAAGCGAGATATACAATTTTTCTTTTTCTCCATAAGAATAACATTAGACAACGTACTGTGTTTAGCACTTTCAATATCTCGGTAACCAATTGACGTAGAGCAATGATCAAAATACCAAATTGTTTGTTTTTTTAAGCTGAATTCAATGGTATAAATTAAAATTTGATTTAAATTAAAATTAAATGTGAAAACCCCAAAAAACACATTTTTGGGGTACAAAACCCCCCAAAACCCCCCTTAGGATGGTGCGAGTCATCTGGTTTTCGAACTCGTTCAAATAAATGGTACTTTACACATTTGTACCAAATTTCATTAAGATCGGACCTTTTTTACGAGAGTTATCGTGCTTACGGACACATATATATATATATAAATATATATATATATATATATATATATATATATATATATATATATACATATATAAAAATTTGAACGAATGGTGTTTTTGGCATCTGGGGACCTCAAAATGGAAAGTTATCATGGTCTCGGGCTTAAGTCTTACCATGAGACCTACGGTAATAGCTTCTTCCCTATAGGGGAAATTCGCGAAAATGTAATTTGCATATAGATTGATCATTCAAAAATGTGAATAAATAGTGTTTTTGGCATCTTCTCAGAGCCTTAAAATGAAAAGTTATCATGATTTAGTGCATAGATCTTATCACGCCTGAAAAGGCTTGATCTACATGATGAGACATTTGCTAAAACACTAGGGTCTGTGTCAGGCGCGCATACAAGTGGGAGCTCATGGGGGTCATGACCACCCACCCAAAACCTCAGACCTTCACGTATTTTACCCATATTTCACCATAAAGGTTATTGTATTTTGACGATTTAGAAATTTTTTCACTCATGACCCCCCTAAAATGATAGTCTGTATCCGCCCCTGGTCTGTGTAAATGTTTTTTTTTCTTAAATTGAAGTTTGGTTTTTATTGATACATTTGTACAGGATTGATTTCATTGTAGAAAAAAGAAGAATTACCTTTCAGTAAATATTCTTAAAGTTTATTTTTTCAACTGAAATTCACTGAGTCAAATGTATTTTTAAAGCAGGAGAGCACCGTCAAGTGCAGGATTTCATTGAAGTGTCCGAGATCCTGCCAAACTGTGGCATCAAGGAGCAATGCCCTGAAGATACGTTCCCTGTCCACATCTACACCGGCCAAGACAAAGATGACCAGCCCAAACTCTGCATACGTGGCAAATAGTACGTTTTGTTTATTTAACATGATAATTTATTCAATCTTAATTTGTATGAACTTTCTCAGTGGTTACTATTTTGTTTGTATGTTATCTACTATATTAGTTTGATATGTGTGAAAGCTATCAGCTTTTTCCACATGACTTCCTAGAACAGAGAAGAAATACATACTTCTCTATGCTTCTTGTTAATTAATTTATTTTCAGCAGAACCTTATTGAAATTAAAGAACGGCAATGCATTTGCTAAACACCTGCTGTAGATACTAGTTATGCATCTGCCTCTGCAGGATAGGGTTATATGTTAGATTATGTAGGGTAATTAACTTATTGTCTTAATATTGTTTGAAATCGAGTAATGTATAGGATATCGCTTGGCAATACAAAAAAAAACAAAAAAAAAACAACTAGTTCCTAGGTGCGTTATTGGGACTTGTAAGGTATATAAAGGGGACATTGAGTGCTATACATGATAACAAATAAACATTAATGTTTTCCAAAGGAGGAAATTTCGCCAGTTTAAATATCTCCAACCTCTTCATTAGATCTCTTACAGTTGCTTATTATATACATGTACTTACACACTACATTAATAGGTTCATACTTACTTATCTACAACTATAGTAACCCAAACCTTTCCTTACAGTCTTATTGGCAACAACATCAATGGAGGAGGAAGAGGTTTGAACGCTGCCATTGTAGATTCCGTCCACTTCCAAGTGATTGCGGTCCACAACTTCGATTTGTACAGCCAGAACAGTACTTCGCTAGAGCTCTGGCTGGCTAACCAAGTTCTAGATAACGACATCATCATAGTTTTCACATTTGATGAAGCCTCAAAAGAACTCAGTCGCAAAGCAAAAATGTCACTTTATAGACTAGGTAATAGTAAGGTTAAAATTATATTATTTGTCTAACATATATTTGCCCCGATGGAAATATTTCGTTCATGCACTTTGCTCCTTGAGAAAACGATTGAAATGTTTGAATGCACTGAGCGTCCTACTTGACAACTACTATGGACGATCGAACCAAATACTGAGGTGTTATTTATGGAGTAAAATGTGCTGAAGAACGGGAGGTGGTGGAAAAATGGGGGATTTTAGAGAAATACGATAACATTGCAGTGAAAGGGAAATCTCTTACCTTGTCTTCATGAGACTAGAACTGATAAAGATCTTCACCCTAAAATAAATAATTCCCTATTTTTGGTTAATTTAACGTGCAATCTAAGTTCATTAAAATCAACATTACACATTTCAACAACTACATCAACATAACTACATTTGTTATACAAAAGTACCTGGGGGGCCGAGCTTTGCTCGGGGGAAGGTCAGTCAGTTTGTTTAGATGACTTGGAGTAATTTTTCACCCCTTCCCTCTACTGATAATGAAATTTGTATAACTCATTTGCCTATTTTCTGCATTTTTAAGGTCGCTGCAGTTGTTATTTATAGCACAATGTCCCTTTGATTTATTTTCCTACTCTATATATGTAATCTTCACTCAAATCTTTTCATCTCTGTTCTCAGGAAACCACATCTTAATAATCATAAACAACATTATTATTACTTTGACAGTTCCCTGGTTGTTTATGAACAGCTGTTACAATTCTTTTGTTTCGATTTGAAACTCCATAAACCCAATATTAATATTTTTAACTTTTCAATTTTGTTTTTTAACATTATTCGATTTTTACTGGGGATGAGACCTATCTAGAACATATTTTTATACCAGAACTTAGTTATTTCCAGAATTTGAAGGAAATCCTCGGAGCCGTTTTCGAGATAATTGTGCAACCAACCAACCAATCAACCAAACATTGCTCATATAAGAGTATAGGATTAGTCACATCAAAATTCAAGGCTGTAGCCAGGCTAGCCCTGGGTGGGTCGAGTCATAGGGATTGTACCCTCTCCCCTCAAATTTGAAATTGTTAATGGCTTTTATGGTTAAAGGATCCTTCTTTCCTGTTCCTTCCTGCATTAATATATACAGTTGGAAGTGAATTTTATTTTAAAACATGTACATTCCATGAATATATCAATCTGAAAATTCAATTTCACTGAATAATTACTTTGAAAGAATTTAGGATATGGATGTGTTATGCGTGCTAAGAGAGAGTGTCATAAGCAAGGCCTGATTAAGAGGTATGGTGCTTATAGGCTTGAGTTGATTTGCCCCCCTCCCCCCTCCCACGACTGTTGAAGGGGGATGTCTGTCTAAAACACTCGATGAACGAGTGTCTGAACGCGGCCCGATGTAGCTTCATTTTGCTGATGCGTTATGTGTTAAGGTGATACCAGCGCCTGGTGTCTTTCTCTTTTCAACGTAGAGCTCCACCTCTTTCCAACCAAAGAGTGGTTACCTAACCTCAGGGGCCCCGCTGGTATCCCCTTAAAGTATATTATCTTACCTAAACGCTCATGTATCTCTTTGTTTATGTTCCATCTTAAATGACGGCCTAATAGTATATATCGGCCATAAATAACGATTTCACCGAATAACATTGGCCATAATTGCACCACGTGATATAGGCCGTAAATGACAAACGTACTACGTTATATCGACCGTAAATGACGATCACACCGCAGATGACCGTTTCGAGGATATAATCCCGTGCCAAAATAATCCCGAAGTAAAATAAATCCTGACCGAAAAATGAGATTATTTTTTTCCTGAAAATTTCCCAAAATTTTGGGACTTGTCCATCCCTAATCATGAGCTAAGGAACAACTAAAATAACCTTCTGTCAAAAAGTGTCAAACTGAAAATAAAGCAGGTGTGGCAACGGTAAGGGGTGTGCGGAACTAATGTTCTCTCTAGCCGATGGATTACCGCACTTCCGAGATTATTTAAAACAAACTGAGCCCATATGGCCGCGGAGCGCCCTTGGATGACTGGCGCCTTAGGCTGTAAACACAACGGCCTAAGGCGCCAGTCAAGTAAATACTGGTGCAAGTAAACACAACAGTGTTACAAAAATTATAAACATTACTGTGAAATTATAAACAACGCTTACATTAGGTTAAATTTTGTACACTCTCATATTTTAAGTAACCTTTAAAATATATATTTTTATTCACATTGACTTGTATAAAATTATCATAAATTTAAACTTAATTTTAATGTTTATATTATAAGGGCGAAATCTAAGGAACTACTCTACTGAAACAATTTAAGTACTTGCTATTTCAATTAAACGTTGAGATGCAGATTAGATGAAATACTAAAGTAATAGTTTTAATTATGAGTACATAATTTCATTTTAAGGTAAGTGTTTACTCTTTTGGTGACAAACATATTAATTTAAAGAGTTCAATCAAACCCTCGGCAATCTGAACACAGAAGGAGGATAAAACAATGCTTGGGATAAGGTGCTTCTTATTCTCCCCTCACCAAATTCCTAAGCAATTTTTTTTCTCATTCCTTTATTTTCTCCAGTTCCCACCTTCTGGTATACCTGGGGTTCTTGTGCATGCAATTTATATTTTCTAATTTTTCAATTCTAGTTGACTTTTGTTTTATTACAATTTATTGATGTTAGTTTCCTTTTTAGCGAATTTCCCCTATAGGGAAGAAGCTATTACCGTAGGTCTCATGGTAAGACTTAACCATGACCGAGACCATGATAACTTTTCGTTTTGAGGTCCCCAGATGCCAAAAACACCATTCCTTCAAATTTTTATATATGTATATTAATATATATATATATATGTGTCCGTAAGCACGATAACTCTGGTAAAAAAAGTCCGATCTTAATAAAATTTGGTACAAATATGTAAAGTACCATTTATTTGAACGAGTTCGAAAACCAGACAAATCGCACCATCCAAAGGGGGGTTTTTGGGGGGTTTTGTACCCCCAAAATGAGTTTTTTGGGGTTTTCACATGTAATTGTTATTTAAATCAAATTTTTATTTATACCATTGAATTCAGCTTAAAAAAACAAACAATTTGGTATTTTGATCATTGCTCTACGTCAATTGGTTACTGAGATATTACAAGTGCTAAACACAGTACGATGTCCAATGTTATTCTTATGGAGAAAAAGACAAATTTTATATCTCGGTTATTTATGAACATAAACTGTCAAAACTTGGTATATCACTTCATCTGGTTGTGGTTTGTTGTTGTTTGAACAAAAAACCAATTTTTCGCCTATCGTTCCCGAAGCTGCAAACCTAAGTACTCGGTCCCCATGTTATTCTTATGGAGAATAATAAAAATGTTATATATCGCTTATTTATGAATGTATATGGACGAAACTTGGTATGTGACTTCTCTTAGATGAGTTCTATTGATATTTGTATAAAAATCCATTAATTTGTGTTCCTTGTTGCAGCAAACCTGCATACTCATCCCTAATGTTATTCTTATGGAGAATAATGGATATTTTAAATATCGCTTATTTATGAATATATTTCTTATGAATTCTGGTAAGAGGCTTAATGTAATATTAAGACATATATATTCATTGGAAATTCGCTGAGTACACAGGTTTGCTGCGACGGGGGTATTTTAACCTTTCCAAGTCCTTAAAAAAAATCCATCTTTTGATCTTGTCATCCCAGCTTAACTTATGTTAGTTCCCTATTTCTTTGCCAAAACCAGCTCATAGCCAGGGGTTCCATAGGGGAGAGCCACCGAGTTGTGTTGGTAGGGTCTATTCTGTGTCAAATTCTGTGATGGCATGCTTGAGCATTTTACGCACCGTCAGGAGGATCAGGAGCCACCCGGTGTGTGGGGCTCCTTATGCAAGACTACCCCCAGTACTTTCCTTACTTTTCTTGCTTGTTCCTGTTGTTGCTTATGTTGTTTCATTTTCCTAAGCCAAGAGGATGACAGCTTTATGATTTTCCTCGACTCTCTCCGTTTACTACCTTAAAACACTCATAGCAATCGAAATAAAATTTATCCGCTGTGATACAGGTGAGTACTTTCAAACTGAAGGTTAAATGAAGTATTTAACTAATATTTATCAGGATACAATAGGCATTCAATTAACAGTAGATAATTTGAATTTGAATTGAATGGTTGTAGGAAGTGGGAAAATTCAAGATCTGCAGTTTCGATCTCAGTGGTATATGATCTCTCAAAAGGGAATCAACGGATTCACATCGCTAGAAAAACTCAACTTTGCTAAGAATGACCGATGGGGTGAGGCGATTGACGAGCGGATTTGTGTACCTCGACAGAGTGAGTTGTTTAAAACCTGTAATAAACTAATATACTTAGCTTGTTTGTTTTCACTCTGCCAGTTTTCCGTTATTTTCATTTTTACAGCTACACTGTCACTCACTATTACCCTCTAATGTTCTACTCCACTACATGTACCTAGTCTGTCTCTGTTTAGTCAGATTCTGAGTGCAGAAGTTGTATAATCTTCGGCCTTCTTAACTGATGAGAATTCCTTGTTATCAGCAATAGCAATTACAAGAACTCTGATGGGGTAGGATTTACTGGCTGATCACGTTTATAAAAAAAAATTACAGCGTTTAGAAGTTGAGAAAAACTATGATTGGCAGGGTGCTATATACTTCATGTGACTTGTCTTAGACTCAGAGTAAGGAAGAAAAGATTTAGTTATTTTGGAAATCAGGGGAATAAATTGGGAAAACAACTTTGAAAAATAGAAATCGCTTGAAAAAAAAGGCGTTATGGTTTACTTACCAGTTGTAGGTGTTACCAATGATCACAGGATGTGTGTAAAATATTATAATTGGCAAGGTCTTCCATCATCATTATTGTTGCGGATTAGGAAACCCCAGCAGAGCCGCTAGTCAATCTTCCATATTGGCAAGGTCTAATTGAGACCCTTTTGGAAAAGCCAACAAGCTCATTACTATTGGTATTTATCTCCAAGATCATTTATATAAACACTTATACAAATAATAATCATATCTGCCATGTAATGTAAAATACCTCTTTGGATCACAGAATACTGTACATAAGCATAGAATATTTTATATTAAGCAAATTAACGAGTAGTTATTATTTTATATACGAGTTTTTATATATTATAAGAGGTATGAGAGGTAGGAGGCAAGTCACTTAAAGGTTACTAAACAGCCTCTATTTGTCTCTAGTAAGTACTTTTCACCAGAATTGTCTTTGAATTTCTTTTACTCACACTGATCATAGATCTTAAGAAAGTATTGGAGATTATTTAAAAGTGACAAAACATTGTGTAACAAATTACTGGCAGTGTTACAGAGTGTAAAGTTACGAGTCTACATATAAGCAAATGTGGTTTATTTTGTTACCCTTGTTTATTGTTGCAGTTCCCCCTGTGACCATCACTCCTGACCCTCCTCCGAGGAAAAACCCAATGCGAGAAAAGTTTTGTGAAACAGTTGACGAAATGAAGTGTAAAGAATTCTGTGGAGGTATGATACTACGATGAGGGTCATCCAGAAAGTAAAGAACGTTTGCTTACTGCACCTAGCGCACCTATCACCGTGATTGTGAGTGTGGCAGTCCACTCACCTCCCCACCAAAGAATGAGCCGAGACTCGATGCTTTGCGGTCACACGTCTTATTTCTACAGCAATTCAAAATGGCGGTGCCAATTGGAAGTCCCGCCAAATTTGATATCCGCAGTATTATCGGTTTCTGAATTCGCGAAATGTCTGACACATTCAAATTTGTAGACAAAAACCAAAGAAAATTATGGTGAAAGTGCAAAAATGAGATCTTAAAATGTATGTAATGTGCTAAGATTTAGCGGCTGTTTTCTTCAAGTTTTCCCTCAAGTCTTTTTTTGAAATCATCTTTAGTGAGCAATGACCAGCCACTCCGATCCTCGTCATGCACAGTAGATTTTCTTTCATTAAATCTGTTTCACCATTGTTTCCCCCGAAGACTCGTCTTGAAGACTTGTTTGCACTTTCACCATAAACTTTCTTTGGTGTTTTTCTCAAAAATTCTATAGTCCGATCATTTTTAAAATTCAGAAACCGAATAACACTGCGTATTTCATATTTAGCGGGATTTTCGATTGACGCCACCATTTTGAATCGCTGTAGAAATAATACGCATGACCACACAACAATGAGACTCGGCTCATACTTTGGTGGGGAGGTGAGTGGACTGCCAGACTCACAATCATGGTGATGGGGGAGCTGTGCTAGGTGCAGTAAGCAAACGTTCTTTACTTTCTGGATGGCCCTCGTAGATAGATACTTTAAAACCTGAAAGCAGTCCAGATTAACTGACTGATGTGGCGGGTCAATGGTTCAACTAGATGAAAAGTCTAGAGTCCACAATCAGGATTGAAACAGGAAAGGAATAGTTTTTAAAATGTCAATAAAACACCCTAGGTACCGGATTGATATAATGACCACTCTATAAAAGTTCTACTCTCTATCATATGCTTAATGTGAGGTTTACAGCTTGCAGTAAATAACTGTAATGCAGGTGTTGCATGTGATTAATATTGACTAGTTGACCTGTTGCTCGAATCTGAGCAAGTTTGTACCCAACGAAAGGTTAGTTCAGTTGTAAGCAAACATAACGAAACATCTGATATTAAAATGGATGATAACAACGTATGTAGGATGATGATCAGTACGTAGTTAAGATTTCAGCCGTCGGATAGCGCCAATGTTTGGAAAAATTCAGCCCTTTACTGTATTTAAGTGATGTCCTTTCTTAGAATTCTGAGATGTATTAGCAAATATGCATAAAAATACCTTTAATTTGACACCTCAAACGTTAAAATCCGTCCAGCCGTTATCGAGTTATGACTGTGAAGAAAAAACTCCTAGCGTTTTAATATATAGGATTATGCAAGACAAGACTATGATACACAGTACTTGCTGTAAGCTTGCTATTTCTTAATACCATAGTATATAGGGCAACATGAGAGTGCTTTGGTTATTGTTGATGAATCATGGGCATTGTGTGAGTAATAAAATAAGTCTTAACTACCTTTTGGCACTTACAAATTTTATTTTCCATGGTCCACTTGTTCGGATAACCCAATAAGGTGTAGGATAAAATGAGTTTGAGTAAACCTTACTTTTCTGTCTGTGGGAAATTTAGATGAGTCTAAACGAGGTAGACATTTTTCATTATTTTACAGCTAAAAAATGCTATGGTGGTCACCTGTTCCCAGACTAGTAGGACTTAGTTAGATGGTGTGTTAGCGATCGATCACAAACTATTTAACATTTTAATCTTTTCATTCCCCCTTCTCCTATTTTCTAAAATATATGGACCTTAATATAACAACATACCTCTCATACATCCTTTATAAGAATAAATAATCTTTGAACAAATTGTTATCCTCAAAATAATAGAGATAAACACTAACGTAAACAATACAGAAAAGTAAATGTAATTGTATTTTTGAAACTTATAATAGCGATGGATTTGAATTTATTATTGATTTATTTGGACTTTACCTATCGCTTCTTGTGATTAAAACTACACTACGTTTTGGGAGGAGTTTCCTTACCTCCCAAAACGTGTTGAAGTTTTAAAAACTAGAAGCGATAGGTAAAGTTAAAATAAATCAAAAGTAAATGCAATGTTGCCATTCTCTGACCTTTAGGGTTTGGCTGTTCTAGTCTTCAAATCTTCCAAAAGTTGTATTAAATCAGGTGATTACTTAAACATGTGTCTATTAACAGGTTCACCACCCAGATCGGAGTACGCACTGCTGTTTTAAAATTACAGAAAGGCAACTAAAGTGGTGAATTTTCGTGTCAACCTGCTCTCCATAGTGATTTTGGTACACACTTCACTCTATTCGCACAGACAAAGCTTCGACGATGGAATTGCTAGTTCTTAATCTGACTTTTGATGTGTCCAGCCATAGCCCAGCATGAAGCCATCTACCCGGCCCTATTAACCAATCGAAGTCTAATCGGCAACCCAGTCTACTCCACACCTGTAATCGTTGTTGGAGGCACTTCTCTCGACACTCTATCCCTCACTCTGCAGACTCTTATTCACCAGCCAGGCATCCACAGGTAGGCATCATCAGGGATATACAATGCCAGTGGCGGAACCAAGGGAGGAACCCCCTCAGGCTAAAAAAAAACTTTTCTATTGAAATGTTCACACTTTTAGTCACTTAATAGTAACATTATAAAAGATAATTTTAAAACATAAAAAATTCATTAATAGCATCAATGTTATTTATGGCCAGTATTTTTACTTTTTGTCTTTTAGACCACTATTACCTTGTTGTTGTTGTTATTGCTGGATTAGGAAACCCCAGCATTAGCTGCTAGGCACATCTTCCACAAGCGGGAATTTTTCGCAGGTTACCGGAAGGAAAGGATATAGCAGGAAAGGAAAGGGTGGGATGGGACAGGCAGCCAAATTGACCTTTCAGAGGGCCAACTCCCGTGCTCCTGTGACAGCTGTGATCAGGCTGAAACAGGCGGACCCTGCTCTGCCCTCCAACTGGCCAACTCAACTGACAGGGTATCCATGTACAACAACCAGGGACCACATTCTCAGGTTGGGGACCAACCCGGAGTTTCTGTCCCCAGCTGCTGCAAATAGAGGAACTAAAGGTGAAAGGGAAGCTCGTCATAATGGACAGCCAAAAGACTTACCATATGTAAGACAACTTCATTTCCTGTACCCAATGTCAGCCTCAAAACTGGTTGTTTTACCATATTACCTTGTTAATGGCCAGAATTACGTGGTCTTGTCACCATTTACAACCGAAATGGTCCAGTTGTATTTTCCGGCCAATGATATGCGACTCGCGGTGCTCGGCATTATTCCGAAAACACATAGCTCTGAAAGGCAGTACTCTGAAATATATAAGTATTTTCAAAGGCATTAGTCCGAAGTGCATAACTACAAAAAGCATTACCCCGAAAATGCACTACTACTAAAGCAGTGTTCCAAAATGCACACCGAAAATATTTTCGGTGTAATGCCTCTCTGAGTTACATATTTTTGGAGCAATGCATGGCTCTCCAACTCGGCCTTGTTTTGTTTTCCTGAGATAACATATTGAAGTGTAGAAATAAGTAAAAATTTAAAAGTTAATACATTTGCTACATTAGCGTTTGTTATGAGAGTTGGAGGTAATAAATATGTTTAAATGACACAACATTTTCACAGTGATTCATGCGTATAAACTGGCCTGGCTTTGGCAACACTAGCCAACCTAAAAAGAGGTAACCACTCTATTCTCTTTGTAAAACCATCCTCACAATTATTCCTTCCTTTTAAATTTATAAAATTGGTACTACAGTAGTGCTCCAGCTCAGAAGGTAGGCTTCATGGTGAGTTCAGTGGTCATATCAAGAGGATCAAGTTTCAGATCTTTAAATTAGTTTCAGCAGCATGGACACAAACAGCTCTTAGTTTCAGCAGAATGGACACAAATACCTCTTAGTTTCAGCAGCATGGGCACAAACACCTCTTAGTTTCAGCAGCATGGATACAAACACCTCTTAGTTTCAGCAGCATGGACACAAAAACCTCTTAGTTTCAGCAGCATGGACACAAACACCTCTTAGTTTCAGCAGCATGGACAAAACCCCTCTTAGTTTCAGCAGCATGGACACAAAAACCTCTTAGTTTCAGCAGCATGGACACAAACACCTCTTAGTTTCAGCAGCATGGACAAAACCCCTCTTCGTTTCAGCAGCATGGACACAAACACCTCTTAGTTTCAGCAGTATGGACACAAACACCTCTTAGTTTCAGCAGCATGGACAAAACCCCTCTTAGTTTCAGCAGCATGGACATAAACAACTCTTATTTCCAGCAGCATGGACACAAACACCTCAATGGTTCTACATACAGACATTCAAACAGGATGAAAAGCGTTGCTGTTGTTAAATTATTTTTCCTCAGCTTTCTTACCAAACCGTCTGCTGTATAAAATCAGTTTTGCTTTATATAAAAATAAATTATAAAAGTGCTTGGATTGGTGGAATATGTTTAGTTAAATGATGTGTAAAATGAAGTAGAAATAAATACACGGATATGGCAAAAACCTAACACTTCTCTTATGGTGTTTAACAGCCCAAGTGTGCTTGTTCTCTACCCAGAGGCAAATGAAGATATGGCCGAGATGGTTAGGCTATTCTCCTTCCAGCCAGTGCCAATAAACTCTACTGCTAACAATGGTATTTAATTTATTATGTTCTTTTTTGTAAAGTAGAAGCAATATTAAAAAAAAAACTTTATTATCAAAGAGCTATAGACTGACTGATTATCTGAGGGTATTGAGATACTATAACAGATAGTCAAATGTCAATCCATCAGTGTCCGTAGGATGACTTCTTAAAAAGTTGATTATTCTTCTGAGTAGTAACAAGTGATTTATGGGGCTTCCAAGATCAACTGAGCTGTCCGTGGAGGAAAATATCGATTGGAAGAGATTGAATGGGTTGATTTTCTCATAGAGCACATGTCATACTAATTAAAAATTTAAGATCGGAATGAAACTACGATGAGGCATGTTTTTAAAGTCGTTGTAAATTCCACAGTTGCAGCGCTACTTTTGGCATTCTTGCATCCTGCGCTGTGGACCTTTAACGGTGTTAACGATGCGAAAGCAACTGACATTCATCGGCAGATTAGCGAAGTTTATGGCAAAAACATAATAAGCAGGAGAATGGCACGCAAATGGGTTAGAACACTTCATGTTGGCCGCATGAATGGTCATGACAAGGAACGAAGTGGGTAACCCTCTGTGATTACTGAAGATTTGGTGAATAAAGTTGATTAAAACGTGAGAGAGAACAGACGGTTTACGATTTCGTCGTTATCTTATGAGTTTCCTATAGTGTCTTTATGTAATTGTGACCGAACGACCAAATTATCGAAAGTTGTGCTCACGCTTCAAAAATGTTGACTGAGATGCACAAAACCAAGTGTTTAGGAAGTGTGCTGACTTCTCTTGAGCGGTAGGAGGTGGAAGTGATGACCTTTTCAGCCAGTTTATCACAGGCGTCAAAACACTCCTTGACTCTGGAGGTGTCAAACACTTCCTAATCTGCCGATGTATTTCTGCCGATGTATTTCTGCCGCTTTCACACCGTTAACACTTAGAAACGAATCACAGTGCGTACCTCACAAATGGGCGGTGCTCAGTTGGTGGCGCCATTTTGAATGCACAAACAACATAAACATGGTCGATTTTTTTTGTAGTAGTGGCGTCATAGGCTTAAACATCGACATTTAAAAACGGTACTTACTTTAAAAACACGCCTCATACCTACTTTTAAATCTTAGATTATTTTACTGTTAGCCAGCAACTAGGATTTGTGTAGTGTTTAAATAAAAATGATTGTAGAATTTTTGGTATTGGGCTAACAATATAAAGTTCAGACCTTGATTATTTTTGTTTGGCATAATGTTGAGAACAGCCAGGATCAGCCAGGATCCCCAAGGGGATCAGGATTTACCCTTAAATCTTCATCAACAAATATGTAATATCAATAGCCGTAAGGATGTAGATACTACTGAAATAAACTTTAATTTTAAGAGGTTCAAGTTTTCTATGTAAATTTCAGCTTTATTGTTGTTCAAGCAGTTAAACCAAAACTAATAATGTTCCTGCTACCTTTCATTATTATTTGTGTTTCTTTCCAGAGCATATATTGTTTGGGCTACGATTAGTGAAGAAACGATTTCCCAACAAGAAGTATGCCATTGTGCTAGATGAAGGTCTGATCGCATCACCTGATTTCCTGTTTTATATGGCACAAATGATATTTCTCTTTCAAAAAGATGATTCCATTTTAGCAATTTCCTCTTGGAATTCCAATGGTAATTGTGTGTTATAATATTATTATTCTTTAATTGTTCAAAGAGCAGAGGAACTTTTTACTTTAGGAACACTAAGTACTATTTTTAAGATAGATAATATAGACTTTCTTCACTTAAACGTTTTTCTACTTATTTTGCAAAATGTTTAATTTAATTGTCTTTTTTCAACAAAATTACAAAAAAATAGAACATTGTATCCTTTTAGCGAATTTCCTCTATAGGGAAGAAGCTATTACCGTAGTCGGCATGGTAAGACCTAGGCCCGGGACCATGATAACTTTTCGTTTTGAGGTCCCCAGATGCTAAAAACACCATTCGTTCAATACTGTATACATATATGTGTGTGTCCGTAGTCACGATAATTTTCGTAAAAATAGTCCGATTTGGATTAAATTTGGTACAAACGTGTAAAGCTAAATTTATAACTTTAAGTTCAAAAACCGGACAGATCGCTTTATCCGAAGGGGTATTTTAGGGGGGTTTTGTACTCTAAAAATGGGTTTTTTGAGTTTTTTACATCTAATACTTTAAGAAATCTAATTTTACTTTTCACCATTGAATTTGGCTTAAAAAACTAACAATTTGGTGTTTTGATAATTTATCTACGTCAATTGGTTACAGAGATATTCAAAGTGCTAAACACAGTACGTTGTCCATTGTTATTCTTATAGAGAATTAGGAACATTTTATATCTCGCTTATTTATGAACGTATCCGAACGAAACTTAGCATATGGCTTCCATTTCGTTGTGGTCTATTGATAATTGTGGAAAAAAATTTTGCCGATGGTTCCCATAGCAGCAAACCTGCGTACTCAGCGCCCATGTTATTCTTATGGAGAATAAGAAAAATTGTATGCCTCAATTATGAACATAAATTAATATAACTTGGTATGTAGCTTCACCTAGTTTAGTTACATTGATATTTGTATAAAAAGCCATAATGGTGTTCCTTGTTGCAGCAAACCTGCGTACTCAGCGCCCATGTTATTCTTATAGAGAATAATTAAAATTGTATAAATTGCTTATTTATTAATGGATACGGATGAAACTTGGTATGTGGCTTCACCTGATTGTGGTCTGTTGATATTTCAATTAAAACCTAATATTTTCTGTTCGTTGTTGCAGCCAACCTGAGTACTCAATCCCCATGTTATTCTTATGAAGAAAAATTACAACAGTTGATATTGACAAGAATGCAATATCTTAAAAATGAATTTTCTCCGTTTTATATGAACCGGTTTCCGTAAATTTGGTGTCATTAGATTTTCAATTAGATTCTCTAAATAAAACGTACATAATATAATATTTTTACTATGAGGGGTTTTTAAGATATTTACGTTTGAAATTTTTAGGCAGCCGCCATTTTGAAATTAATGATTGTAAAAAAATAATTTTTTTTCTGTAATTAGGTCTTTAGGGAATAAAGCTAAATACCAAAATTCATTTAATTATAACTAGCCGTTCTCGAATTAAAATTTCCTATGTGACAAAACAAAATGGCGGCTATACGAATAACTTTTGAGTTTTCGAAATTTTGAATATGATATTTTGGCTTGTCTATGGTCCAGGAATAATACCTAAAAAGGTTGGTAGAGAGTTCAGAGACACCCTGTATACGGCTCATTTGTGAATACGTATCAATGAAACTTGGTAAAAGTGGCTGTATATGGTATATAAATATATGCATTGGAAATTCGCTGAGTATGTAGGTTTGCTGCGACAGGGGATTTTAAATAATGTAGATGTGTTTAACCGTTGATCTAATTGACATGGCATTGCTTTAGTTGGTCATAATTTATGCACGAGTCACCCCACTCCCTATGGCCCAATAATGATACTTAGTGTCTTGTGTTTTAGCACTATAAACAAATATTTAGGTACAAACTTTACCTATTGTGCAACAGTTTGCTGTGTTTCATGCTGTTGCACAAGTAACAGTTTCATCCTAATCTGGTGGACATGCAAACAAATAATAGACGGTATCAGAGAATGTTAACACAAACTTTATTCAACTTAAAACCCTTATCATTGAATTCTTTTGGTTTACGTTTTGTTTCCCCAGTATAATTTATTTACTCGCCAACTTTGATTACTCTTTGTACAATATATATTATAATCACTTTTATTTGCCCCTCTGCCAAATGTCTGCTGTATGAGTGGCCAATTACAGTTTTAAGTTGTAGAGTAATGCGATTTTTGTAAATTTCTTCATAGAACATTTTAACAAATTTTATATACCCTTCTGGATAATATTTAGATGTTATATTTGACAGTTAAGAAATGTTTTCAACATTAATTCTTGTATGAAAGTATATTGTGATGTTATTTTTCCCAGGTTACCAAAACGTCTCCAGCAACCCTCACCTGGCGTATCGATCTGAACATTTCCCTGGTCTCGGGTTTTTGTTGCCAATCAGTGTATTTGACAAATACTTAGAAGAGAATTTCTCCTCCTGCTGCAGTCAGCCGTAAGTTTTCCTCATCTTCACTCAAATACAGGGCATTTCTTGCATCTGTGAGAGTTAAACAGTTTGATATTTTAGTACGGTACTTATTACGATTTATAAATAAATCTTTGGGAAAACTCTTATATAGGTATCACATTTAAACTCTTTTTCATTTTATATAATTTCGTAACTTGTATTATTTTACGTTTATAAAATTCTCAGGCACACCTGATATTTATTATAAAACAATTCAATATTGAATCACACAATAAATTCCAAGTTACCCTACAATTGTTGCCATCAATATAGATTATCCACAACAATGATATAAATGAACATTTCATCTGTGCTATATAATATATCAACTAAGTTTGTTAAAAAAAAACGAGTTCGCACGCAGCACGCTGACGTGAGGGAAGTGAATTTCCATATAAAACTTTTAAAACTCAAAATCAATGTAAAAACATACATGTATTCCAATTTTTATTGAAATCTGAAAACATTGATTTTTTGGCTGTTCTGATGCTTCTGGTTTCATTTACCTGCAAAGCTGGGAATACTATTTTGCGCATTATAATGTTAGGAGAAGGTCCAGTCAGGCTTGAAAGTAGGCATGAGGTTGCTGGGGATGATAAAAGTACTCTAACAAAGGAGTAGCAGGCTTTTCTAGTGTAAACCCCCTATAAGACAACGTACTTTGTTTGGTCAAAACACATTTTCTTTAATAACTCGGTAATTATTTATGCTAGAATGACGAGAAAGGGCTTAAAACTTTCGCCTAACTAATTCCCATCTTATTACACACATTAATTTTATATACGGGTCTATTCTGACACTTTTTAGGCCCAACAACTCGAAATTTGAAAGATTAATCCCTAAAAAATGGGTTTGGAGTTTTCCGATTGTTTTGCCCAACGAACTTGTCCAACTGATTACAGAAAGAAACGTCCCTACCAAATTTGAAGTTAATTGGACAAAAAATGTGACCGCTAGAGTGCAAACACATATGTATATATATATATATATATATATACCCGGGCTTAAGTTTCACCGTGCGGGTCATGCTAATAGTTCACTTTCCAAAGGAAATTCACTAACAAAAAAAAACCAAAACTCTGCTTCCTTAAGCTAAGATTAGTTTTGTATGGGAGTTCACAGCATGTATACAATGAGTAGTATAAATTTTATACTTTCACCATAACCCACCAGTCTTTCAAAAAACAATCATTTCTAAAAATTGACAACTACTGCGCCAAACTCTTTGCAACGACTAGTTATAACGGTTGTATAACTCGATTGTTTACCATCTCATATCAAAGATATCTATTTCATTAGAGATGTCATATTGCAGATCTGTGCTCGGGTGGAGTGTTAACGGCAGTGTTATAATTCCTGATGTGTCCAGAGTTCTTCGAAGACCCAAGGACTTTCTTCATTTCCCCCCCGGAGATTCTCAGTTCCAGCTCTTCACTCAACCTAGGGTTACCAACATGTACTGAATGATAAAAGATATATTAGATCGATTGAAAGGGAATAAGTGTTTGAGTAGGAAAGAAAGACGCTTGTAAATTATGAATCGTCTGGACTTTTGACTCAATTTTAGATAGTTCAGGGGTTATATTTTAGTGGTACAACTAAGTTTAGCTGTATAAAAAGAGTCCTGTTTGGGTATGTTTCTAGGATGTAGTATATGAATGTTGATTTGCAGCAATATGGTCTACTTAGACTCCCCCCTCTAAGATCTTGATCCAGTGCCGCCATGCCTCAAAAATATAGCCAAGAATATTTAGGAACCATTAGGGGTGGACGAGTACTCGAGTTTTTGAGTACCTGTCGAGTATTTTCTAATACTCGAAGTCCGAGCGAGTATTAGAGACTACTAGAAAATTCGAGTCGAGTAGTTTGATACTCCCGCCGTTTACCCCAAATACTTGACAATAGCATAACTACTCCCGCCATTTACCCAATGTTTATGCCGCATGTTTACGGCATGTTTACCCAGCATGTTTACGCCGCTAACCAATGTTTAAAAAAATAAGTGACTGAAATAGAGAAAAATAAGCCTAAAATATATTTTTAGCTCATATGAAAGGAGACAATAACACGTGGGTTATTTATGGATAGCTGTGAGTTAAGATAAGTAAGAGAGGGGCACAGGGAGGGTTTGGGTCGGGGTCAAAAAATCACTTTCTTGTTAAAATGTTCTGGTTTTGATAAACTAACCCAACATTTGTGTATGGATATATATTTGTAATACTTGTCTTTTGTTTTTTATGGTTGTTGTGGTTATATATATTATTTTTTCATTTAAATCATATTCATTCATAGTAAAATAAAGGTTAAAATAAAAGAAATAATAACATTAATAATTCAATAAAATGTTATGTTTACAATTAAAGTTTAATATGTAAAAAACATTAGTATCAATTAAAAAATTAAAATGAGTTTTTTAATTTTTAAAGAACTACTCAACTCGAAACTCGAGTAGTTTGGTTTAATTCTCGACTCAACTCGATTTAAAAAAACGCTACTTGCCCACCCCTAGGAACCATAAAACAAAATGTACTCTTGTATAATCTGTCATGGATTTTCATTTTTACAACAATGTTAAATTTACTTTTTATGGTATAAAATATTATATAAAAACAAACAAAAAATGGCTTAACCAATGGAGTTGACGGGGACATGAGTGACCATTCCAACCATCAATTCCACCTCTCTCGCACCACCGTCAGCGACCACTTAGTGGTAGGCTCCAGGAGTTGATTACCACACATTCCATCTCCTAACACAAGTTATCCAAAGAGGTAGTAGCAATTCAAGCAGCCCATCATAAACTGATTCAAATTATTGGTGTGGTAAAACAAATGTTTATTTTGTTCTATATTTGTCTCCGTCTATTTGAATTTGTTCAAAGGCAAATCCTAAACTTATTCAGTGGCTGTTTGTGGCAAACTTATTACTATACCAAAATATAACTTTAATACTAATATTATCTGTACATATGAAACCTTTGGTGTATTATACGAGTACCTGTTGACACGGGTTTGTTACATATTTTCTTTCAATTTGGTTTCAACTAGGGATGAGTCGATTCTCGATACCGATTCTGGACACCACCGATACCTGGACATTGGTATCGGTATCGAGATTCATTCGTTCAATGTCGATACCGATACCATCGATACCCCCGCCGTTTATCTGCGCTACGAAGTGCACGGGAAGAGATACTCCGGCCGTTTACCCGCTTTACAAAGGCACTTAGGAGTGTTTGGGTCGGCGGCAAAAATCTTACCTTGGAGATAAGGAAGGAAGAGGGATGTGAGGGGTCTGGTTGAAAGCAATAAACCAGTCGGCTGACCAACATTATTTCTTTGAGTCAATATCTTATAACCAAGTTTTTCCCTATTACGAATTTATATTAAATAGTTTTTGTTTTTCTACATTACTATAGCATAGTAGTTAAATTAACATTAAATTATGTAAAAATTTCATTAAAAAATTTGTTTGATAGATAAATACAAAATATACAAAATAATTTTAAATGGTATTATAAATTTTTATCTGTTTTTAACAATAGTTTCAACATCTATAGGTAGGTATCGATGGTATCGGTATTGAGAATCGGGAATTGATTTTTCTGGTATCGGTAAAGGTATCGAGAATCGATAAATTTTGGTATCGACTCATCCCTAGTTTCAACAAACCCATTTAAGTTTACAATGATTTTGTTCAGGGATGGTTCTACCTGGATCGAAAAGCCACAGGAGTTAACGAAAGACAGGTACTTCCAACAAGTGGTAAACCTGATCCAAGAAAGCACCACCTTCCACTTGTCTGACTCTGACCTGCACTTATGTAGAGAAGGGGTTAATGCGGCTGCCTTGCAAATGCTGCAGGAGTTTTCAGGGTTTGTTGCATATTTAAATTTGAGTCTTTATTGTTAAAAATACAAAAAAGTTGTACTAGGAAGTGAAAACAGTCTATATGAATAACATTAGGGCTGAGTAAGTTATGCAGCATTGTTACAGGGACAGTAAAAAAATTAAGGCTCCATTCTCTTGCTGTGCGACACAGTACAAGGGTTTGCAGGGTTAAATTTTACAGTGCCTCCATATAAGTCATAAGTCATAAGTCATAAGTCATAAGTCATCTTTATTGTCACATAGCATTTTACAATTTCTGGCTATGCCAGACAAAACAGGTGACATTGTCATGATACAATATTACTTAAACTAAATTATAACAAAAGTACACGTTAAGACGGTCTATCATTCAAAAACTCATCTACACTGTAATAGTTTTTAATCAACAAAAATTCAGTCACTTTGTCTTTGAAAGATTTTGATTCTATCAGTGATTTATAGTACACCGGCAAATTGTTGAATAATTTTTTCCCCATATAAGAAGGTGTTTTTTCTGAGAGATTAATTCTATGAATAGGATATTGAAAATCATTACGAAATCTAGTATTATACATGTGATGATTATTTTCTCTAAAAAGTTTCTGAAAATTGGATTTTACATATAACAAACATTTAAGTATATATAGATTAGGGACAGTTAAAATTTTTAAATCTTTAAAAATGTTTTTGCAGGAATATCTTAAAGGTTTAAAAGTCATAATTCTAAGAATCCTTTTTTGTAATTTAAAAAGTTTCTGAGCATCAGAAGTAACTCCCCATAGCTCAATTCCATATTGCAAAATAGAGGAAAATAAAGCATGGTAAACCATCAGTCTTGTATTTAAATCTACTACATTCCTTAAAACAATCATTTGGAAACACACAGAATTTAATTTCTTACAAGTATTGTGAATATGGTTTCTCCAATTAAAACCTAGAAAACCTATAAATCCTAGAATCAAAGTTAGTCTCATATTTTAAGAGATAGAAACTGCCTAATTTTTACCATTTTACCTTTGTAATTTTGAGAAGTAGGTTTTATTTAGAAGCCCTTTTAAATGTTGGGAAAACAGTTTTTTCAATCTACACAGTAGCTTAAAACAAACATAAAAAAATGGCAAGATTAGTCTTGACCTAAAAAAATTCCATACAGATAATTTTGCTCATATAATTATTGAAGCTGTAAATAGTGGACCTCCCTAACAAGATATTTGTATGAGACAATTAAGATTTTTGTGGTGTAGATGAGAGCCTTAAACGCTTAAGAAGTTCCCTAAAAACAACTTAGCAGGGAAATTGAATAGTAAGAAATTTTAAATAATTCTTCGAAATAATACTTTTGATTTACTTTACTGGATAGATGTAGGTGGAGATTCAAGCTAGGCTTGTGATTTAATTTGGTTTTGTAATGTCTTTACGAACAAACCAAATCTCCCTTTCAACTATGGATTTCCCTGAATAAAATATGTTTGCAGAACTTCAAGTACCGGTAATGCTTTGGTTAGTTGTCACTTGAAGAATTGAAGTGTATTTATTCACTGCATAACACTTTATATAAAAAGTTGTTAAAACCCTTTTTACACTATTTATGAGTTCAGGCAAACATAAAATAGGTTTGGCTAAAATCTCTCCCAAGCTTTAAATATTATAAATATCCCTTTCCTCTTTCATACATAAAATGAATATAGTGTCAGATATGATAGAGAGATTCAGTCTTCTTTATTCCAGACTTCAGTTTTCTTATCAGAGACTATTTTTGTTAGAGTGAAAATATAAAGATAGAAATAATCAGGATGAATCACAGAAGTAAGGAAAACCTTAACACACTTCATCTTAATTGGCTTTATCTGTACTAGATTCCTTGGTGACTTTCTTTAACTGAGTTGATTATCATGGGAGTATTTTTTTCTTCTTTTTCCAAGCATGACTGATGGACTGACTACCTCTTAAAGGTTGGGCAGAGTAAGGCTCTGGTTCAATCTGTAATTTCAGACTAAATGCTAGTTGAGTTTTCCAGGCATGGATATAGGGAGGAAGTCATGGTGGTCATGACTCCCCCCACAAAAACCTCAGATGTATTTTACCCTTTTTTCACAATTATAAAGGGTGACTTTTTTAGTTGTGTGGTTTTTAAGTTGGTAGCATTGCTAAACACAACAATCAAATTAAAATCAAACAGCTGATTTTTGTTTATTATCTTATGTCATTTCAATATTTTTATTGTCTAGTGCTTATCCTTACAAGATTCAGCTGGTGCAAGAATTAAAACGATTTGACCATCGCAAGCGTCTTAATTTCGTTGAATGGGCTCAAAATAAGATAGTGCTCGACCCAGCTTTCACAAGCAAGATTTTTTTCAGTGATGAGGCTCATTTCTGGTTATGCGGCTATGTCAACAAACAGAATTTCCGGATTTGGAGTGATGAAAATCCAAAGGAATTTGTTGGTGTGCCCCTTCATCCACAAAAACTTATCGTTTGGTGTGCCATTTTGGGCAGGTGGTGTTATTGGCCCTTATTTTTTTAAAGACGATGCTGGCCAGACTGTTACGGTAAACGGTCAACGCTATCGGGCAATGGTAAGGGACTTTTTCGTTCCTCAGCTAAACGAAATCGAAGTGGATTTAGAAAATATGTGGTTCCAACAAGATGGCGCGACGTGCCACACAGCAAACGACACAATTGGTCTCTTGAGAGAAACGTTTGGTGAACGCATCATCTCGAATAGAGGTCATGTTAACTGGCCTCCACGGCCGTGTGATACCACGCCGACAGACTACTTTCTGTGGGGATATGTCAAGTCTCAAGTCTACATTGACAAGCCACAGACTCTAAATGACTTGGAAGTCAACATTCGTCGAGTTATTGACGGAATACGCCCCCAGCTGCTGGAAAGGGTGTTTGAAAATTGGACTGCTAGATTGGGCTTTCTACGGGAACGCAATGGAGCCCATATGCCAGAAATCATTTTTAAACACTAATGTCATAACACTGTGGTAAAAATAAATGCATTTTTATGTCAATACAAGTTATTTTTCATTGTTTTATTTAATTTTAAAAATCACACCACTAAAAAAAACACTCTTTATAAGGTTATTGTATTTTGACAGTTTATATATTTGTTTCACTCATAACACCCCCCACCACCCCCACCCTTAAAATGACAGTCTGTATCCCCCACTGAAGGTTTCGGCATTCATCTGTATATATGTTTTTTTGTGTGCCTTTGGAATATTTAACGTTTTGTTAGGGAATGGTCCTCTCTGGTCTGGCTGTTAGGGAATGGTCTGGTGGTCTGGGAATTGTCTCAGGTCTTGTTACTATCTGAGGTCAACCTGTTCTTAGAAAGCATAATTAATTAATAGACCAAAGACAAATCGCAACAATAATGTTTTAGAGATAAATTCTTCAAAGAATTTCTGTCACTTACAAATCTTGGGGAATATATCTTAGTGGAACATTAATCACGAGAATAAGCAACAGTTTAACTAAAACAATAGTGAATCATAAAACACTTTACTTTACAGGAGGGTGCTTGTTATCTACTACAGTGAAATAGACTACAAAAACTCAACAACATTGAAAACGATTGCCAAATGTTTTGGAATATTCATGCCACCAGATATAAAACCTCAGGGAATATATCTTAATCTTTTCAGGTTAGTAGCTCCTCACTTTGTTTGATAAGTTCAACCTATTTTTGCTATATTCTTTAAATACTTATGTGATGGTCCTGGTTTGGTAACCAGAGAAAATTAAATATTGCTGAAATTTTATCCAATTACATTAAATGTTCTTAATGTATATATATATAGCGTAGCACATAAAACCTAGATAATGTATAGTATACAACTGTTGGTAGACATTTAAAGCCAAGTATGATTGAGCAAATATTTTAAAATAAGTGAGTTAAAGCCTTCAAGATTAGCAATGACTGCGCACAGAACCAACTTGGTTACAACCTCTTTAAATTTTTCAATCTGTGTAAGTTAATAGTGAAGATAAAAACAAAACACATAAGTACAGATTTGATGGTTGAGAGTCAAAAGTCATTAATTCAAGCCCTCTCAATTTAAGAAGAAACCCTATAATTTGTTGTTCAGGTGAGCAACGTGTTAACAATTTAACAAAACAGCAGCTTTTGAATGTTGTTATGCATTTATGATTGTGTTTTGACAAATTATCAAATATATAGCAGTCACGGAAGTTTCATGGCTGTGAAATAAGCTAAGAGCTAAGACCTAAGACTCTGAAAAGGGTTAATTAGTACCTTTAAATATAGGTTATTTAAAAAAAAATCTGTGTATTTATGATTAGGGTTACATAACATACTGTATGTTATTGCAAAAGGTAAGATCTTTATGCTTATCCATAGATTTTGTTGTTATTTTGTTTTTGTTTGAGTAAACTTTTAAATCAAAGTCTGTTTAAAACCCTGAAAAATTGATCCTCAGTATTTCAGAATCTTTGAAATTAAAACTTTTCTTTTTCCCATTGAAATTGATTCTTCAAGGTTCTTCTACAGTATTTGATTTCTGATATGACCTTGGTGACCCTGATTGGTTTTTCCTGTTACGCTTCTTGCTAACTCTGTATAAAACAGTTGAATGCTTGTCAGGCACACTAGCTTAATTCTTAGTTTAAATACCACATTGTAAAACAAATTCAGCAGACTATCATCACAACTGATAACCCTGGCATTAGAACCCTGAAGTTTCAATTAAATTCAGGACCATAAAAATGCTGGATGACAGATACCACTCTGGATTATGCTACTGGGATTATAGCTGGATCTTACCATTTTGGGTACCGTTAATGAAAGCTAGGCACAGTACAAAATGGATATTGTCACAACAGAGACATCGCTTTGTAATGAACAACTTCAATTCCCTACCAGAGGAGGTTGGGCTTGGCAGCAAGATGAGAGGGTGAATACTGACAACCATGGAAATGTCATGGGTACATATCGGTATGGGGATAGAAACAGTCCTCAGTACATTGACTGAGTTGCGTCTCTTCTCATCCGGTTTAGGCCTGGCCAAATATGTTCTTCCTTCTTTACCCATTCTGTCTTTCCGCTCTCTCAAAACAATGATCAACCTCAGCAAGTGAATTACAGAGTATTACTGGTAATTCAATACGGTAATGTGGACCAGAGTATTACAGCTTTCTTGGGAAACATAGGTAAAGCATCCACTTCTTTTTTGTAGCCAGATAAAAATACTGAATGATACAGAATTGCTCTCTGTGGGTAAAAATTGCAATATAATTGGCCAGGCTTCCTAATGCTCTTACAGTAACAACAATGCTATTGCTTGCTCACCTGACTGATCCTACTTTTAAATCAAGGAGTTCAGGGCCGTACTCATGGAGGGGGTAGGGGGGACAACTGTCGTCGCAGCGGGCCGGTATCTTATTTAGGACACTGTTCTCTAAAAAAAGGTCATCAACTTGGTACCAACAAGGGCCCACACCACCAGGCCTGCCCAGGGGCCCGTGAGGGCTGAGTACGGCCCTGAAGGATTTTATATTGGCTGACAGTGGTGAGTAATATAGGTTTTTTACTTTCTCCCCCCTATACATAGTATATGGAGAAAGAATTGTTTTCGTCAACATTTTTGAATATGAGTTATTCGTGGAAATATTCATTTTAATGGACCCTGATTCTAAAAACATGGTTTTCTGAGTGATGTCTGTGTGTGTGTGTGTGTGTGTGTGTGTGTGTGTGTGTGTGTGTGTGTGTGTGTGTGTGTGTGTGTGTGTGTGTGTGTGTGTGTGTGTGTGTGTGTGTGTGTGTGTGTGTGTGTGTGTCTGAATAGATGTGTACAGAGCTACAGACGACACCAGTGGTCCGATTTTGATTAAATTTGGTTTGTAGGTACTAATTTGCGATATCTCCAGGTTTTTTTAATTTTTTGAAATTTTTGATTTTTAACGGTACGGTAACTATCCCCAAAAATCGCCAAAAACATGACAAATCCAAATTTCTCAAAAACGCTTTTAACGATTTTGATTAAAATTTATTATTTTGTAGAGCTTTAGGTTTCCAACAAAATGACACCACCCGAATTTCTGGGAACATTTGGGTTCAGAAATTACAGGATTAAATATTTCTAAAATTGAGTTTTTTAGAATTTTCTTAAGAGTCATAAATGTTAGTAAAAGATTACTTAGGCTATCACCATTAAAAAGGGATAAAAAAATTAAATAATTTAGTATTTTTAATTATTATTCTACGATTACTGGTTGGGGATAAAATTCAAATTTTCATTTAGCGGTAAACACAAGGTACGTTGTCCAATGTATGTGGAATATAAAAATGACCATTTCTCTCTTGTTTACTGATCAATTTCGTTAAAACTTGATATGCAGGTCAAGTTAGTACTGATCAACAGAGGATGTTCGAAATATGATGCCACTTAAACCTAGGGGGGGATGAGGGGGCATTTCCCCTCTTAAAACCTCTGTGTGTAGCAAAGGATTCTTTACTGCCGCCAAAAAGGAGTGGATATTTCTGAAAACAACTTTTTATAGAAGATTGTCTGCACAGTACACATTTGACTGTCCTTTATATTCTGTATTTAGTAAATACAAAATAATTCACTAATTAAAGTTGGGCTAAAAGGAAAAAAGTTTGTGTCAGTTTCCTGACACCGTTTTTTCTTTTACTAATTACAATATTTTCCCACAGATTTGCTGTTGATGGGAGCACTGTGTTGTTGATTGAATCACAGTCACCCTTCTACAAGTCAAAGCTTCGACCAGTTACAATTTAATCTGACATTTTTAACCACAGTATTAATAAAAAATCAAACCCCTTGTTATCAAAATAAATGTTTATACCTTTTATGAAAATAGTTTTTTTTTGATACCTTTTGCTTCACAACGTGAGACAGGGTGGATTGTGAAGTTTTGCCAAGTTTCAAGTCATGCCAGCTCATCAAGAGTATGACGTTTTGCCAGTTTTTGAGATGGTAACTCACTTCAAAGGGAGATCTACTCATAAATTTGCTATAACAAAACCAGCAAATGGGAATTACATTTAAATCAAATAGGAGGGAGACATTAAATTATCATCAGTTGAAATAATTCAGAATTGCAACAGTCCAGCCTAAGTTCATACTGCTACCAGTTTTGTCACACTATATCATATAAGCATCTAATAATAAGACAAAATCAGGAATATATTTTCCTAGGGACTGGAGAAAGATTCACCTGATTTTGAAATCTATTAAAAGAAATCTGTAGATCCGATTAAACAACAAATTGAAATGACAGTATTATCATTGCATAAGGAAATCGCTAGGAAACGATTGTAGTTATTAATGCATCTCACAATGTTTTACATTTATGTTTAAAACAAAACATATGTTTTTTTAGAACCTCATACAGTAATACTAACATTTAAAAATTAAAAGTCCATTTAGTAAATTAAACTTTTTTTATAAAATTATTCTTCAACTATTATTATTCAAGAGTTTATGGTGTTTCTTGGCCAAAGGTGTGATTTACAAGTGGTTTCCTTAAGTAAAGTCAATTTTCAATAAATGAACAGATATTTTATTTAAAAATGATAACATCGGTTCTATGAAATTTGATTTTAAAATCAAATGTAAAAACCAGTCTAAAAAGTGTAAGAATTTGTTTTTTAACACTATTCTCAATTTCGTCCACTTTGAGGTAAGTCTTTTAAATTGAATTATCTCAATTTGTTTTAACACTTTTCAGAATAGGTATATGGACCCACCCAAGTGATTGTCTTAACCAATAAATACAAAGTCTTATAAGAAGAACACGTCTTACGGGCCAGGGTCTGTCGGTATTTGAAACTTGCCGTGCTAGTTTTGCGCTCGGCCACGAGGCAGCGTGCGCTGTCTACCCAGCCACTCCTCCCCCCCAACCACCGCTACAGCCAACCCCGCCCTACTACAAGAGCGAAAGGACCTAGGCCACAGCAACACCTCGTGTTTTCGGTACCGGTCTGCAGTGCTAGAGGCGCTTCACAGCGGCGGGGCGCAAAACTACGGACTTCCAGCGCACCAACTTCAAATAAGCGACAGAATGTTTAACACGGGGCCTGTTCTTCTTATAAGACTCTGTATTCACTGTCTTAACTCTGATAAAAATTATCAATTTAGTAGGATAACCTGAACCTGATACTGTTATAATCCAGTTGTTGAAAACGTGCACCTGTAAAAGTGAGGTTAACCGAAGGCCTAAATCTGAAACCATGGTTTATGATTTAAGCTTGTGTTAAGTGTCACTCACAACAATTTTATGAATCTACATTATCGATGAATCCCTTGGATGAATACTTCAGATGAACTTGGTCTCCTGGATTTCTAACTGAGGATGGACCTTCGGATCCAAAATCAATACTAGAATAAAAAAGAAAACGGATTGCTAAGGTAAGACAGTAAAATATATAAAAATTAACAATTACGGTTAATGGAGTCAAAATTTTTGAGGCTATATTTTTTAAAATTTACATTTTAATATTACAATTTATAAATAATTTGATGTGTAATTTTTTTACTTACAAATTTAGGGTTTTTATTTTATTGTCAGTTGCATAAAAATTTATCACATACTACAATATAATTATTTCATGATAAACTGCACTCAATGCGTAACAAAACACCCCGTCGCAGCAAACCTGCGTACTCAGAGAATTTCTGATGCACATTTTTGTCTTAATACTACATAAAGCCGCTTACCAAGTTTCATAAAAATATATTTAAAAAGTAAGCGATATTTTAATTATTCTACATAAGAATAATATTGGGGATGAGTATGTAGGTTTACTGCCACAATTTTGATGCAAATATCAAAACAATTCAACTAGGTGAAGCATCATACCAAGTTTGATCAATATTCATTCATGAATAAGCGATATATAACATTTGAATCATTCTCCATAAAAATATATATATGGGGGCTGAGTAAGCAGGTTTGGTGCAAAAGGAATGCAAAATATGGGTTTTCATTCAAAATAAGCGATATATACCATATTTTAATTACTCTCCATAAGAATAACATGGGGGATGAGTACACAGGTTTGCTGCAACAAGTAGCACAACAAGTGGGTTTATATGCAAGTATCAGTATAGCTCAACAAGAGGTGAAAATACATACCAAATTTTATTATTTTATGTCATAATTAAGGGAGACATAAGATTTGACTTATTCTCCATAAGAATAACATGGGGACTGAGTATGCAGTTTTGCTGATACAGGAAGTATCAGTAAAAATTGTTTTTTGTGTAAATAAGAATAGACCACAACCAGATGAAGTTACATACCAAGTTTCATTTGTTCATTAATAAGCGAGATATAACATTTGACTTATTCTCCATAAGATTAACACTGGACAACGTACTTTGTTTAGCACTTTTAATATCTTGGTAACCAATAGACGTAGAGCGATGATCAAAATACCAAATTGTTTGTTTTTTAAACTAAATTTAATGGTCTAAACAAAAGTTTGTGTTTAAAATGATTTACATGTAAAAAGTTCAAAAAACCAATTTTTGGGGTACAAACCCCCCCAAAACCCCCTTTAAAATTGAGCGACCTGTCTGGTTCTCAAACTCATGACAATAGATCCTGCCTTACATGTTTGTACCAAATTTCATCAAGATTGGACTATTTTTACGAAAGTTATCATGTCTACGGGCATATATATATATACATATATATGAATTTGAACGAATGGTGTTTTTGGTATCTGGAGGCCTCAAAACGAAAAGTTATCATGGTCTCGGGCTTAAGTTTTACCATGAGACCTACGGTAATAGCTTCTTCCCTATAGGGGAAATTCGCTAAAAGGTTTAATGAAACAGCTAGGAGGCAGCGCAATTGGGTCAGACATCAGCTGTCAAATGTACGATGTAGTGTCACCACTGACATCCTAGACCATACCTCCCCGATGGACATCACCACTGACATCCTAGACCATACCTCCCCGATGGACATCACCACTGACATCCTAGACCATACCTCCCCGATGGACCTCACCACTGACATCCTAGACCATACCTCCCCGATGGACATCACCACTGACATCCTAGACCATACCTCCCCGATGGACATCACCACTGACATCCTAGACCATACCTCCCCGATGGACCTCACCACTGACATCCTAGACCATACCTCCCCGATGGACATCACCACTGACATCCTAGACCATACCTCCCCGATGGACCTCACCACTGACATCCTAGACCATACCTCCCCGATGGACATCACCACTGACATCCTAGACCATACCTCCCCGATGGACCTCACCACTGACATCCTAGACCATACCTCCCCGATGGACATCACCACTGACATCCTAGACCATACCTCCCCGATGGACATCACCACTGACATCCTAGACCATACCTCCCCGATGGACCTCACCACTGACATCCTAGACCATACCTCCCCGATGGACCTCACCACTGACATCCTAGACCATACCTCCCCGATGGACCTCACCACTGACATCCTAGACCATACCTCCCCGATGGACATCACCACTGACATCCTAGACCATACCTCCCCGATGGACCTCACCACTGACATCCTAGACCATACCTCCCCGATGGACATCACCACTGACATCCTAGACCATACCTCCCCGATGGACCTCACCACTGACATCCTAGACCATACCTCCCCGATGGACCTCACCACTGACATCCTAGACCATACCTCCCCGATGGACCTCACCACTGACATCCTAGACCATACCTCCCCGATGGACCTCACCACTGACATCCTAGACCATACCTCCCCGATGAACCTCACCACTGACATCTTAGCCCATACCTCCCCGATGGACCTCACCACTGACATCCTAGACCATACCTCCCCGATGGACCTCACCACTGACATCCTAGGCCATACCTCCCCGATGGACCTCACCACTGACATCCTAGACCATACCTCCCCGATGGACCTCACCACTGACATCCTAGACCATACCTCCCCGATGGACCTCACCACTGACATCCTAGACCATACCTCCCCGATGGACATCACCACTGACATCCTAGACCATACCTCCCCGATGGACATCACCACTGACATCCTAGACCATACCTCCCCGATGGACCTCACCACTGACATCCTAGACCATACCTCCCCGATGGACATCACCACTGACATCCTAGACCATACCTCCCCGATGGACCTCACCACTGACATCTTAGACCATACCTCCCCGATGGACCTCACCACTGACATCTTAGACCATACCTCCCCGATGGACATCACCACTGACATCCTAGACCATACCTCCCCGATGGACCTCACCACTGACATCCTAGACCATACCTCCCCGATGGACATCACCACTGACATCCTAGACCATACCTCCCCGATGGACATCACCACTGACATCCTAGACCATACCTCCCCGATGGACCTCACCACTGACATCCTAGACCATACCTCCCCGATGGACATCACCACTGACATCCTAGACCATACCTCCCCGATGGACCTCACCACTGACATCCTAGACCATACCTCCCCGATGGACATCACCACTGACATCCTAGACCATACCTCCCCGATGGACCTCACCACTGACATCCTAGACCATACCTCCCCGATGGACCTCACCACTGACATCCTAGACCATACCTCCCCGATGGACATCACCACTGACATCCTAGACCATACCTCCCCGATGGACCTCACCACTGACATCCTAGACCATACCTCCCCGATGGACATCACCACTGACATCCTAGACCATCCCTCCCCGATGGACCTCACCACTGACATCCTAGACCATACCTCCCCGATGGACCTCACCACTGACATCCTAGACCATACCTCCCCGATGGACCTCACCACTGATATCCTAGACCATACCTCCCCGATGGACCTCACCACTGACATCCTAGACCATACCTCCCCGATGGACCTCACCACTGACATCTTAGCCCATACCTCCCCGATGGACCTCACCACTGACATCCTAGACCATACCTCCCCGATGGACCTCACCACTGACATCCTAGGCCATACCTCCCCGATGGACCTCACCACTGACATCCTAGACCATACCTCCCCGATGGACCTCACCACTGACATCCTAGACCATACCTCCCCGATGGACCTCACCACTGACATTCTAGACCATACCTCCCCGATGGACCTCACCACTGACATCCTAGACCATACCTCCCCGATGGACCTCACCACTGACATCTTAGACCATACCTCCCCGATGGACCTCACCACTGACATCCTAGACCATACCTCCCCGATGGACCTCACCACTGACATCCTAGACCATACCTCCCCGATGGACCTCACCACTGACATTCTAGACCATACCTCCCCGATGGACCTCACCACTGACATCCTAGACCATACCTCCCCGATGGACCTCACCACTGACATCTTAGACCATACCTCCCCGATGGACCTCACCACTGACATCCTAGGCCATACCTCCCCGATGGACCTCACCACTGACATCCTAGACCATACCTCCCCGATGGACCTCACCACTGACATCCTAGACCATACCTCCCCGATGGACATCACCACTGACATCCTAGACCATACCTCCCCGATGGACCTCACCACTGACATCCTAGGCCATACCTCCCCGATGGACCTCACCACTGACATCCTAGACCATACCTCCCCGATGGACCTCACCACTGACATCCTAGGCCATACCTCCCCGATGGACCTCACCACTGACATCCTAGACCATACCTCCCCGATGGACCTCACCACTGACATCCTAGACCATACCTCCCCGATGGACCTCACCACTGACATCCTAGACCATACCTCCCCGATGGACCTCACCACTGACATCCTAGACCATACCTCCCCGATGGACCTAACCACTGACATCTTAGACCATACCTCCCCGATGGACCTCACCACTGACATCCTAGGCCATACCTCCCCGATGGACCTCACCACTGACATCCTAGACCATACCTCCCCGATGGACATCACCACTGACATCCTAGACCATACCTCCCCGATGGACCTCACCACTGACATCCTAGACCATACCTCCCCGATGGACATCACCACTGACATCCTAGACCATACCTCCCCGATGGACATCACCACTGACATCCTAGACCATACCTCCCCGATGGACCTCACCACTGACATCCTAGACCATACCTCCCTGATGGACCTCACCACTGACATCCTAGACCATACCTCCCCGATGGACATCACCACTGACATCCTAGACCATACCTCCCCGATGGACCTCACCACTGACATCCTAGGCCATACCTCCCCGATGGACCTCACCACTGACATCCTAGACCATACCTCCCCGATGGACCTCACCACTGACATCCTAGACCATACCTCCCCGATGGACCTCACCACTGACATCCTAGACCATACCTCCCCGATGGACCTCACCACTGACATCCTAGACCATACCTCCCCGATGGACCTCACCACTGACATTCTAGACCATACCTCCCCGATGGACCTCACCACTGACATCCTAGACCATACCTCCCCGATGGACCTCACCACTGACATCTTAGACCATACCTCCCCGATGGACCTCACCACTGACATCCTAGACCATACCTCCCCGATGGACCTCACCACTGACATCCTAGGCCATACCTCCCCGATGGACCTCACCACTGACATCCTAGACCATACCTCCCCGATGGACCTCACCACTGACATCCTAGGCCATACCTCCCCGATGGACCTCACCACTGACATCCTAGGCCATACCTCCCCGATGGACATCACCACTGACATCTTAGACCATACCTCCCCGATGGACCTCACCACTGACATCCTAGACCATACCTCCCCGATGGACCTCACCACTGACATCCTAGACCATACCTCCCCGATGGACCTCACCACTGACATCTTAGACCATACCTCCCCGATGGACCTAACTATCGTATATCAGCCAAAGCTGATAAGCCCAATATTTTCCTGCTTTTAACGGTTCAAATCCTTTTGAAAGTGAACTATTAGCATGACCCGCACGGTGACACTTAAGCCCGGGACCACCATAGAAGTTCCTAACATGACCCCCTGAACACGTTTTTGGGGTCGTTCAAAATTGTAAATATATATATACATGTGAGTGTGTGTGTGTGTGTGTGTGTGTGTGTTTGCTCTCTAGTGGTCACATTTTTTGTCCGATTTATTTAAAATTTGGTAGGGACGTTACTTTCTGTAATCAGTTGGACAAGTTTGTTGGGCAAAACAATCGGAAAACTCTAAACCCCTTTTTGGGGATTAATCTTTAAAATGTTGAGTTTTTGGGCCCAAAAAAGGTCAGAAAAGCCCTGGATGTAAAATTAATGCATGTAAAAAGATGGGAACTAGTTAGGCAAAAGTTTTAAGACCTCTCTCGTCATTCTAGCATAAATATTTACCAAGTTATTAAAGAAAATGTGTTTCGACTAAACACAGTACGTTGTCTTGTGGGGTTTTCACACTAGAAAAGCCTGTTATTCCTTTGTTAGAGTACTTTTATCATCCCCAGCAACTCACGCCTACTTTCAAGCCTGTCTGGATCTTCTCCTAACATTATAATGCGCAAAATTGTATTCCCAGCTTTGCAGGTAAATGAAACAAGGAGCATCAGAACAGCCAAAAAATCAATGTTTTCAGATTTAAATAAAAATTGGAATAAATGTATGTTTTTACACAGATTTTGAGTTTTAAAAGTTTTTATAGGAAAATTCACTTCCCTCACGTCAGCGTGCTGCGTGCGAACTCGTTATATTATTATGTTTGTAATGTATTGAATGTATTGTAAATGGTTGTGTACAGTTGAAATATAAACAAAAAAATTAAAGTATACCAAATTGCAAACATGTAAATTACAGTGTGTTTGCTATTGCAATAAACTAATTATTTTGTGTTATAATTTTAATGACTGATCTATTTTGATTGTATGTTATCCACATAGAAAAATATTATATTGCTTACAGTACAATATAAGATCAGAGAAAAAAATTTAGGTTATTAAAAATAGTTGATAAAAATCTAGATGATAATATAGATTACCTTCCTAGGATATTTTAACAATATTTGTTACCAACAAATCCAAAATAACACACAAATTTTCACATTCCTGTGATTTGAAATGTATCCATTTTAATCATGACTGTAATGACAATTATAAATGTATAATTGTGATTTTTTAAATACACTTTTTTAGATTGACTATTATCTTTTTAAGAAATTTGTTCGATTATGCCACCGTTTCAGTCACAAACAAATGTTGCGTTTCTACTAACAACTACGCCAACATAATGCTGGTTTACTTTAGTAATATTGCAAGTATTTTTTATGGTGTAAGTAAAATTGAATTGAATTCCGCAACTGATTATCCAAAGTTGTTTATTATTCTCTCATTTTAATCAACAAAAAAACACCTTCAGGAGTTTTTTATAATAGACAACAATCGTTCAGTTGAAATCCAAACGAATATAGTATTTGAAAATTTTATGGAAAACAAATTTGATATTAAAATTCTTCTTACTGACCTACTTATGACTATTTTTTGCTCTATAAAATTAGTCAAGCTATGGAGATATGAGTTGTCTGTTGATCTTATGGGAGAAATAGGACTTATTGGTATTCTAATTCGTTTGATGGGCGAAGCAGGTATTCACCCGCACTATTTCGTGACTCGATGATTGCCTAACTTTTTGTATTATCTAGATGCTAACACCTGGGGTTGAAATGTTGCTGATAACGACTTTAAAGCAGTGAATGAAACGTGTATAAACTGTGTCGGAACTGACTGAACTGGTCTTCTTTTGATTAACAGCCCGATTAAAATATATAGAAACCTCATAGTGAAGGATTTATTGATAAAGATCATATATATATATATATATTTAACAATATTCATAGGCTACAGTTGACACAGCTTGAATTTTATTCAGAAGACTGGTAAGAAGATGATGGTTTATGGTTGAGGAGCTTGGACAATGCCGCATCAGGGGATGTCGTCAATAGCTTTTGTTTGATCTTGCCCAGTTTTCATTGTTCCTCAGCTTATTGCTTGTTATTTATTTTGTATAAAAAGCAGAAACAAAGTAATAGGTGCACGTTAATAGATAGATAAAAAATGAGAACTTTGCAATAACAAGTTTGTCCTTTTTTTGTGTTAAACTATTTACTTTTGTGTGATATATATTATTTTATAAAATATCTAAAATAACGAATTACAGTTGGATATTCGATTTATAATTTCTATTACGTAATAAATTCCACACTGATAGTATTTTACTGACCGATAATTTTCTGACATACTAATTGACAATACGCTTACAAAGGTTTTATTTGTAATGTAAATACATAATTATTTGTTTAAATTATAAATCTCCTCGAGACATACAATTTCAAAAATAAGTACCAAAATATATAAGATAGTACTATTGCCATTTATAAAGAATGTGAGGCTAAACTAAAATTTGGCAATTGATTAGGTCTATTCGTAATTATGGTAATTATACTAGATTTACAGTACACCCTACAAACTCAAGAAAATTCACCGAGTCACAAAGGAAAAGAAGTATAAATCGAATAACTGTAATGTAATGGAATTCCTGAATTGAATGTCGGGAAATGGAATAGTAATTACGTAAAGAGGAAAATCTAGGGACACATGTGCCCTCCATTCTGACAACATCTTTATCAACAGGAAGCAGGAAGGAGAATTTCAACTTTAAGTACAAATACCATCAAATATGATAAAGTCAAATTATACAATTAAAAGTAACTTGAATTTAATCAAACCATCAGTTCGTTTAAGTTTTATTTGTTACAAACAAAATGTATAAACACTTAAAACACAATTTATATTATGTAAAACAATACGTCCTGACCGTCAGATCATGATTATTTTTATTCAATTTAACTAATCTGGGAAACAGTTTATGTACAAATACATTCTTAACGTAATATGTAATTATAAATTGCATAAATTTATATACAAACGGGCAAATAATAAATGCAAACGTAAACCGAAACATCGGTCTTTGAGACGACCATCTAGATGACCTTCTTGCATCATGCTTATGGAAACATCCGGCGTCACGAAACATCCGGCCCTCAGATGTGGGATAAAAATTTTGAGCGAGAACGTCAAAAGATTTACATGATAAGGTGTTTCAAGAGCACCAGCTATCGTATGTGAGAGTTTAGAAGATACAAGATGAAATGATGGAGGCAGAGGAAACACTCCGGGCTTTAGCTCGCTCCAAAAAAGGCAAGTTCGTGAATTACAATTCTTTGAACCAGTTTGAATTTCAGATTTTAATATTGAGTTTACAATTTTAGGTTCCAAGCTGTTAAATAAATCAAAATGTTTTGATTTATAATCGTATCTCAGTACAAAACCTTTTTAAAGAATCAACAGAGTCCGTTTTACAGAGTTTCAAGTCAACATCATGTAAAGTAATCCAAACTAAAAACTCGCTAAATTTACAATAGGTAATCAGTGACAATATTTCAAGAGGCTCAACAAGTTTTCTTAAAAATTACATCCTGTTTAATATTAGCCTTAAGCCAGGACTCCCAATTTTTTGAGGTCGCAGGGGAGGTCATTGTAGATTTTGGGGCCAATGTAGGAAAACCCTCTCCTATCCACTTCCAGACACACTTTTGGGAAATGGAGCAGCGCGTTATCTCGGGTCCTACGCTGAGCCACCTCCCCGCGAGCAACAAGTCTTTCCACCAGGTACTGAGGCTCCTGCTGAACCAAGACCTGGTAGATGAGGTTGCAAGTCTGCATCCTGCACACAGCCTCCATTGGCAAGAGCCCTGCAGCATCCCGAAAGACTGATATGCGCTCCCTTTCCAAATTCCGTAAACGAAGTGCACGGCAGTGTTCTCCAGTTTTGGGCTCGGGACACTCCCTCCCTGGTAATACTGTTGCCGTATGCAGGAAAACAGTAACAAAGCACTGCAACACTAGCGACTGGACCAGCTGCAGCTTGGCTGCCTCTGGCAGGATCTGTACAGACCTCACAACCTTCCCAAAGCCACCTGGGAAACATGAGTGATGTGGTCCGAGAATGTGAGGCCACTGTCAAGTACCACGCCCAACGTCTTGACAGTGTCACTCACCATTAGCTTTTTGCCTTCAAGTTTCATGTGCATGTTTATATTCAGGATTCTTTACAAAATAGTGGGTGGTGCAATATGGAGGATCATGAATTTTTCAGCGTTTAACTTGAGACCATGCCTTTGTGACCAATCACCTACTCTCACCAGATCAGAGTTAACTCCAGCGAAAGCTTAGTGGATCCGACCTCATAGGAAAAATGCAACAGGCAGTCATCAGCATACACATACACATTGCAGCGACTTACATAGCTGGACATAGCTGGATCTGCAGCGTAAAGGGGGAACAAAATGGGCTGTCAGAAATGGACCCCTGCGGCACTCCTCTTGATTTCTCAAAGGGAGGTGAGATATCGGCACCCATCTTTGTCACCTGCAGTATTTTATACAAGTTAGACCTGAACCAGGCAATTGCATTGTTATGGAAACCAAAACGCTTAAATTTCCATGGTTTATGGAGTCAAAGACGTGCGAAAAATCAAGCATGATTGTAGTGCTACACCTGCCCGCGTCCCTCGCCCCAAACAAGTCTGCAAACCTAGGTCGCTCCTAACCTAAAATAAACCTAGGTTTATTTAGTCAAGGAATCTAGAAACCATAGGTCTACGATAAGGCTCAAGTAACAAAAGCGATGATGGGTTGTATGTATTCTGTAGTTGCTGATTTGGTGCACCGTTAGTTGTTTTTGTTTTGGCCCACCAATTGCAGACACACAATTGTCAAAATCGTCTGAATGTTGTTATGCACGATCTTAACATATTATGTCATGGTTTGTGTTAATCGATATTTGTTTTTTTATTCTTTACTGGAACTATGAAAACCCTCTTATATTATCTTGTAGTAGGCTACACCAATTACAATATAATGAAATGTTAGTAACATAAATGACTACTCCATAATTTATATTCATATTCGCCCGTTTTACATTCTGAAAATTACTAGCAGATTATTGATACTAATTTATCTATTTTTGAACTACAACTTGAAATAAAATGTATAAATTCGGTTAACTGCAAGTTGCTAAGACTTAAGTGTAAGGGGTTGATGTTTTTGATTCCTACGATATGTTTTATGTGATTTTTCTAGATGAATTTACTTCACTTAAAAATTAAAAACTACATCATTTATTGGCAACAAACCCTGTTATTTTTTATTGTTTATACTGTAATTACGGTATTATTTTTTTTTAGCATCAACCCAAATATAATTAAAGTAGACTTACTTAAACTAGTAAGCAGTAAGCTTGATTAATTCCAAATAAATAGGTTAAAACCTTTTATAAATTAACTAAATTCTTTTGATTTTAACAGACTTTTTATCTATTATCAGTATACGAAGGATCTATTCTAACGTTCTAGTCCTAATAAAACAAGTACAGTAATTGCAAATTCATATTCGTATCCATGAATTCTATGCTTGATTTTTCAGCCAGGGCCTTTGTTTGGGTTTTAAAGTGTTTATGTTACAACGGAATTTTAACGCACTTTATTCATTCATTTCTTCGTTAGGTTTATAAGGCTCCTTTTACTATTTTAATCAACAGTCATATTCATAATCTTCGTCGTGGAAATTATAAGAGTAAACCCGCGCACACGGCGCACACTGTTGCCTCTTCTTTTATTCCAATCGTAACTGCAACTATATAATTTGTATTAATTCTACAAAGTTTGAACAGCTGTGGAATTAAATTGAATTGTTTTGGAAATCTTTTCGCCCCATTTGCAACAAAAACCCATAACTAGGGAATTTGTACAAATCAAAATAACCTCACTGTAGAAAATCTAAACACGATGTGGATGTTTACATTCAGTTTAATGTAGGTGTAAGCAACCAGTGACGACAACGGTGCACTACAACCTTGTTTGGCACGCGATTTGTTCGTGACCGCTACCTTTTTCTTCTAGATTCCTTGGTTGTAATATCCTTTGGAAATATCCGCTATTGTGTATTCATACTCATAAATCAGTACAAGATTGAACACTTCATTGAACAGATCGTTTTGTAATCAAATCATGATTTAGGTGACAGCGGGTCGTCAGAAAGGAACGCGAGGGGACAAAAAGAATGACAAATTATAGTTGTAGATACGGGAATAGCTGCAGTGAGAGCGGAGCACGGTGCGGCGTAGTGCGGCACTGTGCGGTAGACGCGCTGAGAGCACGGTGCGGTCCGTGTGGTTCGCGGTAGTGCGGCAGTGCGGCAGTGAGCGAGTGCGAGCGTGAGAAAACTGGAATCACGATCAGTATTACAAGTGATCTATACTACCAAAGTTTGAGTAGAGGCTTATAACGTCTTGTAACAAGCCTATTGAGCTTGAAATGTTATGTTTGATGTATTGTTCTTAACAGTTTTAATGACAAGAATTCCTAAAAGCGCCTTACTATACATACCACTATAGCATGGTTCAATCGTTCTAATTATTTTAATGTAATAATCCTAAAAGTTTTTTATGTGCGTCTAAAATGAGCAACTTTTGCTTTTAAACAATAATAAAATGATGGGACCGTCCAGATGATTTGGTACATTTGGAAGATCTATGTTGAAAATGCACTTTGTAAATATTTTTTGTTTCCTTTATGATAAAGAGTATACTTCTCAAGGTTGTAATAAAAGACTAGCTCCTAATAACTAGCTCCTACTAACTAGCTCCTACTAACTAGCTCCTACTAACTAGCTCCTACTAACTAGCTCCTACTAACTAGCTCCTACTAACTAGCTCCTACTAACTAGCTCCTACTAACTAGCTCCTACTAACTAGCTCCTACTAACTAGCTCCTACTAACTAGCTCCTACTAACTAGCTCCTACTAACTAGCTCCTACTAACTAGCTCCTACTAACTAGCTCCTAATAAATACGTCTACGCCAGAAAGCAATAAAAGAAGGCGATCACGGAAAAAATAAACAAATCCCTCTACTTTGCAATTACTGACCTTCCTTAACAACGCAGTCTCGTTTTATTAATTAATTTATAAATTGTTTCTAATTAAAGGATTTTTTTTGGGGTGGTGCTTGATTTCTGACAAAAATGCCAACTCAAGTTTTCGAGAGGGTCTTGAACAATCTTACTGGTTGAAGTTTAAATAGCCACAACATTCCTCTGGACGCTTCTGGCCCCTTTTCCAACTCATAAAGATTCTTCAAAATAGAGTTCCAAAACACACTTATGAAGCGGTCAGTGCTTTCATAGGTTGTTGATGAGGCATATTAAATATTACCCGTTTCAATCACTATATGGGTAAATAAATAGTGAACATTTTACTACTACCAAATTGGCAGTTGTAAAAACCTTTCATACATTTTGTTGGTTTGTTCATAATGAAAACTCACCCAAACCAGCACGGGGAAGTTGAAATAATAAATGTAATATTTAAAAAATCAGCCTATTACGACCCCCATTTGGTTTACATAACATTGTTGTTATTTCAATATATTATTTAAGAAGCTTTCAGGTCGGATGTCGAGTTTTAAATCGTAAATCATTCCTCTCATGTTTTTCACATTAGAGAATTTCATTCCCTGAATTCATGATGAAAACTTGACGTATGGATATTTTCGGGAAGGCATACATTTGTCAGAACGAAATACGATTTATTGCAGTTTTTCAGATATTAATGTGGTAAATAAACTTCAGAATAAAACTAATTTATATCATTCAGTTTCATTGCTAGCAGACTCCGGGGATTTGAAATCCTAATCCGATGAAGATTATAATTGCCAATAATTAAAATACTGAATCTAGTAGACTATAAGATTTATTCGAAATCTTTAATGTGATGGTAGTTTGTTAAGAGTTCCACATAAAGATTGACAAGTGTTGAGACATGCATACCACTCTCCTCATGCTCTTGGTGTTTATGCTGCAAGGTAAGAAAGATACGTTAACATTTTGAATTATTTTTTTATCCCATAGCTTTAGAGCATCTACTATTTAAATGGGTCTCAGTGTTTTGCAACTTGAAGCAATTAATTGAAAATTATTTGTTTCTTGAGTATTCATTTTAATTTAATGATAACAACTGATAATTTATAACAACGTTAATGTATTTTTTTTATAGAACAACGGGTTTAAATTTAATTTTCACAAGTTGCGCTTGTTCACTGAAACCACTATATAGTCCAATAACTCCGGGATGCGCAACTGATCTATATGAGTATGGTCCAATAACTCCGGGATGCGCAACTGATCTATATGAGTATGGTCCAATAACTCCGGGATGCGCAACTGATCTATATGAGTATGGTCCAATAACTCCGGGATGCGCAACTGATCTATATGAGTATGGTCCAATAACTCCGGGATGCGCAACTGATCTATATGAGTATGATCCAATAACTCCGGGATGCGCAACTGATCTATATGAGTAAGGTCCAATAACTCCGGGATGCGCAACTGATCTATATGAGTGAGCGAAAATTACGGTTTGAGGTACATAATAACATCCTGGTGTTTTACGTTAACGGGATTTTCGTTTTACACCGAGAGAAAAAAAGCTGATGTCTTGTTTTAAAGCTAAGTATTGCTATACACCGTAACTTTGAATAACAATTTGAAAATTTAAATTATTTTGAAGCTTGACACGAGTGAAAAGTAGGAACAAATATTTATGGTTAGTACGTTTTTAAAATTTGAATCATAGTTATATGTTTTCATAAAAAAATGCAGGATCCTTTTCTTAGCGAAATAAAAACTCCCGTCATTTTAATTCTCTTGAATATCTGTACACTCTTACTCCATCTTCTTAACTACAGAAAACAACGGAATATCGAGAGAAAGGGAACGTTGATTTTCCTTAAGTTGATTAAATTACCCGTCACGTTTGACTGCTCACTTATTAACAATTGGGATAGCGTACACTAGGTAAAACGTAAACAATTCTGTCTTTAAATACCCCCTTGCAGCAAACCTGCATCCTCAGTGAATTTCAAATGGTGCTTCACTAAGTCATGAAACCACTTACCAACTTTAATCAAAGCATATTCATAAATAAGCGAGATATGACATTTTATTTATTCTCCATAAGAAAAACATTAAGACTGAGTATGCAGGTTTGCTGCATCAAGGACCACAACAATCTGATTTTTATGCAAATACCAATGGATCACCACTAGATGAAGCAACACACCAAGTTTTACAAATTTATTTTCATAAACAAGCAAGATATCACATTTTCTTATTCTCCATAAGAATAACATTATAGCTGCTGGGTACGCGGGTTTGCTGCCATGGGGACCACACAAAATTTGTTTTGTATGAAAATATCAGTAAACACCAACCATATGAAGCCACATACCAAGTTGCATTAATATGTGTTCATTAATAAGCGAAATATGAAATTTGTACTTATTCTTCAAAATATTAACATTGGACAACGTACTGTGTTTAACACTTTCAATATCTCGGTAACCAATTGACGTAGAGCGATGATCAAAATACTAAATTGTTTGTTTTTTTAAGATAGACTTAATGGTCTACACCAACATTTGGGTTAAACAAAAATGACATGTAACAAGTTCAAAAAACTCATTTTTGCGTATAAAACCCCCCAAAAACCCCCCTTATAATGGTGCGATCTGTCTGGTTTTCGAACTCATGAAAATAGATGCTCCCTTACATGTTTATACCAAATTTAATCAAGATCGGACCATTTTAGCGAAAGTTATCGTGCCTACGGACACATATATACATATATATGAATTTGAACGAATGGTGTTTTTGGAATCTGGGGACCTCAAAACGAAAAGTTATCATGGTCCCGGGCCTAGGTCTTACTATGCCACCTACGGTAATAGCTTCTTCCCTATAGGGGAAATTCGCTAAAATAATACATTGGAAATTACATATCTTTAATTGTCATTTAAAAGGCATGACTGCCTACTAGTTTGACTCCGTATTTGTTGAAAATGTAAAACAAAATAGCTGCTCAGTGCACAGATATAACATAACTAGTTAATCTAAAATGTATGCTACACGCAAAAATACAGAACATTTCAATAACACGCAATTTATCTAATAAACTGGATTTATTCTGGGAAAGGCTTCAGTTCTATATGGAGGGTGCTGATGAAATATAATACCCTCGTAGCAGCAAACCTGCGTACTCAGCGAATTTCCAATGCTTATAAATGTATATTCATACATACATAAAGCCACCTACCAAGTTTAATCAATATACATTGATTAATAAACGATTTATGACATTTTAATTATTCTCCATAAGAATAACATGGCGGCTGAGTACACAGGTTTGCTGCTACAGGAACTATACGAAAAAATTTGTATTTTGTGCAAATATCAACAGACACAATATGAAGTAATATACCAAGTTTCATCAGGATAAGTTGATAAATAAGCGAGATATACAATTTGTCTTATGTTCCATAAGAATAACATTGGACAACGTACTGTGTTTAGCACTTTCAATAACTCTGTAACCAATTGACGTAGAACAATGATCAAAACACCAAATGGTTTTTTTAAGCTGAATTCAATGATGAAAAATAAAATTTGATTTACTAAAATATTATATACATAAAAAACTAAAAAAAAATTGTTGGGTACAAAACCCCCCAAAATATCCCTTTGGGTGGAGCAATCTAGCTGGTTTTTTAATTTAAAGTCATAAATGTTGCTTTACATGTTTTACCAAATTTTATAAAAATCGGAACATTTTTACGACAGTTATCGCACCCACGGACACACACACACACACACACACACACACACACACACACACACACACACACACACACACACACACACACACACACACACACACACACACACACACACACACACACACACATATATACATACAGTTTTGAACGAATGGTGTTTTTGACATCTGGGGACCTCAAAACGGAAAGTTATCACGGTCCCGGGCCTAGGTCTTGTTTTACGTTTTCACTAGGTTATAAAACAGAATGTTCGTACCTAAACTCGGTCGCCGCGCGGCCACTCCGCCAGTAACTTTTTTCGACAATCACACTATAAAAAGGGGCACAACATTATATTATTAAGTGATTATTTAAGGAGCCAATGGACAAAAGTACTTCACACTTGTTAGAAGCATCTTGCAACTATAACATATTATGGTGGTCCCTGAAAAAAATATGTCCACAATACTTTTCACACAATAGTGACGGGAGGGGTGAACGGTGAACCGACGACGGCTGACGTAGCAGGCTTAATGGCAAAACCCATAGCCATTACCAATCGAGTTATTGTTAGTTATGAAAGTGACTGTACCCACGCTTGACTGCACTTCGACTTGACCGTTTTACCAATCGAGTTACGCCCGTTTATGTACAAACATTCTGTGACGTTATGTACAAACCTAGTGAAAACGTAAAACACGTGGTTAGACACTTCAAATAATCGTTATTTAAACAGTCAGTTAAACAAGTTTGTAGCGCGTTCTTCAAAAATATGGTTCATCTTATTCCGATCAGTTTATATTGATAGTTATATTTTGTTAAAACAAATAAAAATAAAAATTCGTAATTCGTATTTTTAAATAAATGCATTACATTTTAGGCTACCTCGACTTGTTATAGAGCCACAATACAGTACCAATCGTCCCATAGATTTTAGGGTGGTTCTAAACGAGACTGTACCTAAGCCTAATTTCAACCCTCTCGCACGGATGAACACTGACCGCGTTACCATCGAGCTGTTCCCAGGAGTCTTAAGGCGAGGAGAACCTCCGCTTAATTGGCGGACTCCCCCCACTAAAAGCCATACAATGATTTTTTTCAATAATATTTTCCCTAACCTCATTAACTACCGTTAGGTTAGGAAAAACAAAAGATTGACAAATTTTAAAACTACGTCTTTATTCTGAAACCACCTATAGAAGTGGGGGTTTTGTATTAAACTTTTAAGTAGGCCCTCATATAAAAAAGCTAAAAGAATAAAATATAAAAATCCTATATACAAACAAATTAACAGGTCAAGAGGGGTTGCTATTTGGTTTTTACTGGCAAAACTAATTTAATTAAACCAGTTAGCAGTTTTATAACCCTAGAAATAAGGTCACTTTTTAAATCTATTATATATTGATCAGAAAAATATAGGGATGCCAACAAACTATTATTCACCTCTATAAAGAGATTCTGTGAAGGAAAAACTATTTTATTTATTATTACAAAACATAAAATAGGCTAAGAATATTGTTTGAACTTACGAATAAAATGAATCTTACAACTGAATAGAATATTGTGAAATACTGTAATGCGCAAATTGACTTTACAACAAATTTGTCAGAAACTGTTAAAGGTAAATTGTAAAAGCTGGTACTTTAAATTATTAATTCTGATTGGCATTAAAACTTGTTCTTGTCGTTTGCATCAGACGGGTACGATTATTTTCCAGGAATCTGCTATATATCGGTGTAATAATTCAAGAGCATTGATGCGATACACAGAGTTGCACTCTCAGTGACGTCACTCCTGACACTCGGTCGTCGTGGCATTGATATGCATAGTTGAGCATTATGGTCAGGATGCAGTTTATGTTAACACAGAGTTGCACTCTCAGTGACGTCACTCCTGACACTCGGTCGTCGTGGCATTGATATGCATAGTTGAGCATTATGGTCAGGATGCAGTTTATGTTAACACAGAGTTGCGCTCTCAGTGACGTCACTCCTGACACTCGGTCGTCGTGGCATTGATATGCATAGTTGAGCATTATGGTCAGGATGCGGTTTATGTTAACACAGAGTTGCACTCTCAGTGACGTCACTCCTGACACTCGGTCGTCGTGGCATTGATATGCATAGTTGAGCATTATGGTCAGGATGCGGTTTATGTTAACACAGAGTTGCCCTCTCAGTGACGTCACTCTTGACACTCGGTCGTCGTGGCATTGATATGCATAGTTGAGCATTATGGTCAGGATGCGGTTTATGTTAACACAGAGTTGCGCTCTCAGTGACGTCACTCCTGACACTCGGTCGTCGTGGCATTGATATGCATAGTTGAGCATTATGGTCAGGATGCAGTTTATGTTAAGACAGAGTTGCACTCTCAGTGACGTCACTCCTGACACTCGGTCGTCGTGGCATTGATATGCATAGTTGAGCATTATGGTCAGGATGCAGTTTATGTTAACACAGAGTTGCACTCTCAGTGACGTCACTCCTGACACTCGGTCGTCGTGGCATTGATATGCATAGTTGAGCATTATGGTCAGGATGCAGTTTATGTTAACACAGAGTTGCACTCTCAGTGACGTCACTCCTGACACTCGGTCGTCGTGGCATTGATATGCATAGTTGAGCATTATGGTCAGGATGCAGTTTATGTTAACACAGAGTTGCACTCTCAGTGACGTCACTCCTGACACTCGGTCGTCGTGGCATTGATATGCATAGTTGAGCATTATGGTCAGGATGCAGTTTATGTTAACACAGAGTTGCACTTTCAGTGACGTCACTCCTGACACTCGGTCGTCGTGGCATTGATATGCATAGTTGAGCATTATGGTCAGGATGCAGTTTATGTTAACACAGAGTTGCACTCTCAGTGACGTCACTCCTGACACTCGGTCGTCGTGGCATTGATATGCATAGTTGAGCATTATGGTCAGGATGCAGTTTATGTTAACACAGAGTTGCACTCTCAGTGACGTCACTCCTGACACTCGGTCGTCGTGGCATTGATATGCATAGTTGAGCATTATGGTCAGGATGCGGTTTATGTTAAACTGCCGTCAATTCAGAGTTAGTTTTATAATTGAATCAATAATTTTCTCTAACATCAATTGGTAAAGTCTCAAGCAAGTAAAATAAGGTAAATTAAGTCAGATGGTCGGGAGATAGAGAATCCAAATGTTTTGTGTGAATATTAGAAGGCTAAAAACTTTTTTCTTAGACATACGACTTTTATATTGTATTTATACTAAGTAGATTTCACATAATAACGGGGGTTTCTTAACCCCAAGAACGGAGTGTAGTTTTAGAAGTGATATATAAAATCAGAGTGCTCCACTGTCATTTGGGTACGATCAACACCTGAGTACAAAACCAGTTGACTATAATTATACGGTTAGCCATAAAATCCTGACAACTGACGTTTGGGTACGATCAACACCTGAGTACAAAACCAGTTGACTAGAGTTATACGTTTAGCCATAAAATCCTGACAACTGACGTTTGGGTACGATCAACATCTGAGTACGAAACCAGTTGACTATAATTATACGTTTAGCCATAAAATCCTGACAACTGACGTTTGGGTACGATCAACACCTGAGTACGAAACCAGTTGACTATAATTATACGTTTAGCCATAAAATCCTGACAACCGACGTTTGGGTACGATCAACACCTGAGTACGAAACCAGTTGACTATAATTATACGTTTAGCCATAAAATCCTGACAACCGACGTTTGGGTACGATCAACACCTGAGTACAAAACCAGTTGACTATAGTTATACGTTTAGCCATAAAATCCTGACAACTGACGTTTGGGTACGATCAACACCTGAGTACGAAACCAGTTGACTAGAGTTATACGTTTAGCCATAAAATCCTGACAACTGACATTTGGGTACGATCAACACCTGAGTACGAAACCACTTGACTAAAGTTATACGGTTAGCCATAAAATCCTGACAACTGACGTTTGGGTACGATCAACACCTGAGTACAAAACCAGTTGACTAGAGTTATACGTTTAGCCATAAAATCCTGACAACCGACGTTTGGGTACGATCAACACCTGAGTACGAAACCACTTGACTAGAGTTATACGTTTAGCCATAAAATCCTGACAACTGACGTTTGGGTACGATCAACACCTGAGTACGAAACCAGTTGACTATAGTTATACGTTTAGCCATAAAATCCTGACAACTGACGTTTGGGTACGATCAACACCTGAGTACGAAACCAGTTGACTAGAGTTATACGTTTAGCCATAAAATCCTGACAACTGACATTTGGGTACGATCAACACCTGAGTACGAAACCACTTGACTAAAGTTATACGGTTAGCCATAAAATCCTGACAACTGACGTTTGGGTACGATCAACACCTGAGTACAAAACCAGTTGACTAGAGTTATACGTTTAGCCATAAAATCTTGACAACTGACATTTGGGTACGATCAACACCTGAGTACGAAACCAGTTGACTAAAGTTATACGGTTAGCCATAAAATCCTGACAACTGACGTTTGGGTACGATCAACCCCTGAGTACAAAACCAGTTGACTATAATTATACGGTTAGCCATAAAATCCTGACAACTGACGTTTGGGTACGATCAACACCTGAGTACAAAACCAGTTGACTATAGTTATACGGTTAGCCATAAAATCCTGACAACTGACGTTTGGCTACGATCAACACCTGAGTACAAAACCAGTTGACTATAATTATACGGTTAGCCATAAAATCCTGACAACTGACGTTTGGGTACGATCAACACCTGAGTACAAAACCAGTTGACTAGAGTTATACGTTTAGCCATAAAATCCTGACAACTGACGTTTGGGTAGATCAACACCTGAGTACAAAACCAGTTGACTATAATTATACGTTTAGCCATAAAATCCTGACAACTGACGTTTGGGTACGATCAACACCTGAGTACAAAACCAGTTGACTATAATTATACGTTTAGCCATAAAATCCTGACAACTGACATTTGGGTACGATCAACACCTGAGTACAAAACCAGTTGACTAAAGTTATACGTTTAGCCATAAAATCCTGACAACTGACGTTTGGGTACGATCAACACCTGAGTACGAAACCAGTTGACTATAGTTATACGTTTAGCCATAAAATCCTGACAACTGACATTTGGGTACGATCAACACCCGAGTACGAAACCAGTTGACTAAAGTTATACGTTTAGCCATAAAATCCTGACAACTGACGTTTGGGTACGATCAACACCTGAGTACGAAACCAGTTGACTATAGTTATACGTTTAGCCATAAAATCCTGACAACTGACATTTGGGTACGATCAACACCTGAGTACAAAACCAGTTGACTAAAGTTATACGTTTAGCCATAAAATCCTGACAACTGACGTTTGGGTACGATCAACACCTGAGTACGAAACCAGTTGACTATAGTTATACGTTTAGCCATAAAATCCTGACAACTGACATTTGGGTACGATCAACACCCGAGTACGAAACCAGTTGACTAGAGTTATACGTTTAGCCATAAAATCCTGACAACTGACGTTTGGGTCCGATCAACACCTGATTTTTCATTTAGGTTACAATTCAACTATTGCGTCTGAAAAGTTAATTTCAGATGAAATAGTAAAATTATGACCTACACCAGTTTACATGCGACAGTTTAAAATTAATACATACAAATCGGTTGCCCGTAGAGGCGATGTTTATGTCAATTCCACTCTGAAGAATTCGTGTGCTACATTGTCTGTTCATATTTATCTTGAACTATCTGGATGACTTCATGTACAAATTTACTTTTAGTAGTCAGCATGTCAATAACATTACAAATTTAAGTAGGTCTTAGGGTTGTGAATTTTTGGACCCAAAAAAGGCACACATAAGTGTAAAGATTGACTGAATAAAACTAGTGTAGAGAATCACAAAAAAATCAAAAATCACTGTAAAAATTGAGAACATTATTTCATATTAATTATTTGTAATAATGTTTATTTACAAAAGAAGCTTCAACAATACACAGCCGTTTTGTAATACAAGTTGAACACACAATGTACAATGAATGCACAATCATTTGTTTATTTAATTATTAGGGTTATATACATTTATTAAAATATCATACATTATATTATACAATACATAATAAAATCAGACAATCAAAAATCAGTTTTCTCATAGAAACCCGCATATACATGCAGATACATTCACCAAACATTAATCTCAATTTACAAAATAATACAAATTTTTTAATTCCGTTTAACAACTACAGTACTAAAAGTGTTAAAATACAAAATACGGTGAAAAAACAAAGAAGTAGGTTAAAAATGAATAATTTAACAAGTTACGCACTGTAACAATAACAATAATTTGTATTATTTATCAAACAACATGCAGAGATTGCTTATTACTTATAGTATTTAATTTTGACTTCGTCTGTAACCTGTACAGTGTTGATGACAATAAATATTCATTATTCATTATTATATACGAACTGAAACCAGGAAATGTCCTTAAAACTAATAATTTGTATTTATTTGAAAGATTATTTCATTCATTAATTTTAAAAAACTGCAAATTAAACATACTGTAAACAACTGTGAACATAAACGATTGACGTTTATATCATATTCAAACATGCACAAGCTACCTCTGAAAATAAAAAGCTTCTAAAGGAAAACCTTTGTTGAGGCTTTTCTTATAGACTGGGCGAGCAATTGCGTATTTCTTAATAGTTATTTATATTATTTAGTATTTCTGAGACAGTTGGTTTTCCGTCAGTATTGTTTTCGAAATTATAAACATGTGAGTACTTAAATACGACGTTTTAGCGAATTTCCCCTATAGGGAAGAAGCTATTACCGTAGGTCTCATGGTAAGACTTAAGCCCAAGACCATGATAACTTTTCATTTTGAGGTCCCCAGATGCCAAAAACACCATTCGTTCAAATTGTTATATATGTTTATTTACCTATATATATATTTATATACCTATATGTCCGTAAGCACGATAACTCTCGTAAAAAAGGTGCGATCTTAATGAAATTTGGTAAAAAAGTGTAAAGTACCATTTATTTGAACGAGTTCGAAAACCAGATGAATCGCACCATCCGAAGGGGGGTTTTTGGGGGTTTTGTACCCCAAAAATGTGTTTTTTGGGGTTTTCACAGGTAATTTAAATTTAAATCAATTTTTAATTTATACCATTAGGTTGAGCTTAAAAAAACAAACAATTAGGTATTTTGATCATTGCTCTACGTCAATTGGTTACCGAGATATTGAAAGTGCTAAACACAGTACGTTGTCTAATGTTATTCTTATGGAGAAAAAGAAAAATTGTATATCTCGCTTATTTATGAACATAAACTGGCGAAATTTGGTATATGGCTTCATCTGGTTGAGGTTTATTGGGTTTTGCACAAAAAAACTATTTTTCGCCTATAGTTCCTGTAGCAGCAAACCTAGGTACTTGATCCCCATGTTATTCTTAAGGAAAATACTTAAAATGTTATACGTTATATCGCTTATTTATGAATGTATATGGATGAAACTTGGTATGTGAATTCACTAAGATGAATTCTATTGATATTTGCATAAAAACCCATTATTTTGTGTGCCTTGTTGCAGCAAACCTGCGTACTCATCCCCAATGTTATTCTTATAGAGAATAATTAATATTTTAAATATCGCTTGTTTGTGAATACATTTCTTATGAATCCTGTGAAGTGTTTTAATGTGTTATGTTATGTATTCATTCGAAATTCGCTGAGTATGCAGGTTTGCTGCGACGGGGGTATTTACTTTATCTGTTAATGTATTTTTATAAAATATTGTAAACTGAGATAATCAGTAGGTAGTTTGCTCCCAAGAGCTTAGCTAGTGACGATTCCCGAATCACGGAGACGCTTGGCGTATTTTTAAACCCCCATTGTGACCGAGCTAATTTTAGAAGACAACGCTATTGTGCGTTGGCACGCTCTCCTATACCTTTTGTCTTCACTTTATCCATGTCAAACTGTCTTTTTATGTTCCTCATCAAAAAGAATATTTTAATAAATCGGATTGGTTATAAAGCTGAAACATCGAATTGAACGGATAAAGGTGATTTGGCAGCTGATTTAACAACGAATAAATACTCAATTTGGGCAAGACCAATGCAAAAAAAATTGGTAAAGTGCTACTACCAATGACATGAAGAGTGATATATAACTTTAAGAGAGTCTACAAGAACTCTTTCAAATTATAATATTAAAATGATTGACGTGCGATTGCATAAGTATAGGTTTAAACCAACCTAAATAATAATACAACATTTTCTACAAGAACGAAAAATAAAACGGGAACTTCGGTACAGCGTAAACTGTTAATATTTAACAAGTTAACCTACTATTTTATTTTGTTCAATTCAATTCAAAATGCTTTATTTTAAAATTGGTTTACAGTATTTTCATTATAATTCCCCACAAGCAAAACTGTCGTGTGGGCTACGGGTATTTAAATTAATATTATATTATTTTCTTGAGAAACAGATTAGTCTTCCAGTATATTTCACTTTATCGTAAACTATCAACTTGAAATCAGTGTCAATAAATACCTTATTTCCACAACTTAATAAATAATAGTTTCTCATACCGGTACAACAATACTTAAATCAATATTTATACAAAATAAAGATAAATTAATACTTAAATTCAAGAACCTGCAATAAAAAATCTATAAAACAAAATATTTAACGACAGAAAACATGCACTATATACACTATGTTTTATTATATACAATTTAGTTGATTGATTGATATTTTCTCTAGTAAGATTCAGCTAATAACAATATTATATATTTTTTTTACATGAGGAAAAGTAGGAAACAAAACTTGTTTGTAATTGTCTTGGTTGTTAGGGCCAATGATTCATTGGGGAGCATGTCAATAATTGGGTAAGAAACAGGGAATATAATTTATTGGCAGGGATAAGGAGATGTAGAAACAGGAATTTATGTTTGCGCCCAGCGGTCAGGTATTTGACGATGTTCAGTTGTTTGGCCCCCACTAGCGAGTACTTTTGCGCATTGTGTCACTTTACACCGAGCCAAAACTAAAAAAATCCTTACTTTTAATCCTTACTTACATTCAATAGTTTAATGTGCTGTGTATACATTGTTAATGAAGATATATCATATTATAATTATTGTATTTTATACATCTTTCGTCGACAACTGACAAATGCGCTTTTATACAACTAAACATTCTTTAGTTATATTATGTTTCCAATAGTTTCAATCATGTTTTTCCTCATGGATTTCAATTGTAGGACGTGCTAACAAAGTCTATACTAACGGCCAAATAAATTGCCAGTTGAGGGCGTGGTTTACCGGGCATCAACCGAGATCAGCCAATAGCATACGTGCTGCATTGCCAAAACTCCACTCCAGCTGATCGGAATAACATTCAAGTAATATTTTTCTGTGGAAAAATGGCAACAGTGATAGCCCAACTGCTATTGGCTTCATCCCAACTATCAATTTATTGGTCCGCTATTATAGATTCCAATATTAATGTATTTTAGATGTTTACAAATAAAACATTTTCAAAATGAAAGGCTTTTGATCCTTATACCCTCTATTCTTATGGCAAACCGACAACAACCATCACAAGGTTTCTGGGACTATTATGGTTTTAACTGTAAGGGAGTTCCGTGGTTGCAAAATAATGCGGTTCAGGTAAATACACTTACTCCTAACTATTTCATAAACATCAGTGGGGGATTCGAGAACTTGTATTGTTAACTTAATTAGTAGTAGTGGTAGTTAGTGCGTGAATCACAAAATATGGAGATATTTGTGCTGCATTCTGGGCTTAACCTGTTGAAGTATTGCAAATAAAAACGAGTTCGCACGCAGCACGCTGATGTGAGGGAAGTGAATTTTCACATACACAAATTTTAAAACTCAAAATCAGTGTAAAAACATACATTTATTCCAATTTTATTGAAATCTGAAAACATTGATTTTTTGGCTTTTTTGATGCTCCTGGTTTAATTTACCTGCAATGCTAGGAATACAGTTTTGCGCATTATAAGGTTAGGAGAAGGTCCAGTCAGGCTTGAAAGTAGACGCGAGGTTGCTGGGGATGATACAAATACACCAACAAATGAATAACATGCTTTTCTAATGTAAAAACCCCATAAGACAACGTACTGTGTTTAGCCGATATACATTTTCTTTTATAACTCAGTAAATATTTAAGCTAGAATGACGAGAGAGGGCTTAAAACTTTCGCTTCACTAAGTTCCATCTTATTATAAACATTAATCTTACGTCCGGGGCTTTTCTGACCCTTTTTGGGCCCAAAAACTCGAAATTTGAAAGAATAATCCCCAAAAAAGGGGGTTAGAGTTTTCCGATTGTTTTGCCCAAAGAACTTGTTCAACAGATTATAGAAAGGAACGTCCCTACCAAATTTGAAGTAAATCGGACAAAAAATGCGACCGCTAGAGTGCATACACACACACACACACACACACACACACACACACACACACACACACACACACATATATATACATATATAATTTTGAACGACCCCCAAAACGTGTTCAGGGGGTCACGTTAGGAACTTCTATGGTGGTCCCGGGCTTAAGTTTCACCGGGCGGGTCATACTAATAGTTCACTTTTCCAAAGGAAATTCACTAAAAACCTGTTTACGCTATCACATGGTCAGATAAATGTAATGATTATAAGAATAACATTCCATCTTAGACGACTCGTGGGGCAGTGCCTTGGGGCCAAATCAGGAACAGGACCCTTTCCTTTTCATATTTTTTGCCTAAAGAACCAGTGTTCAAAATTTACCCTCCTTAGTAAATCAGAAAGTTGGAGAACTTTTTATGGCTTTGCCTTTTATTAATTATTAACAATTACGTAACACTTGATTTTAAGATGAAAATATTTTATGTTACTTTGCATAGTTGTTTCAAAATGAACAAACAATACGTCAAAATAATTTGTAAATATGAAACTCTCGCCACTTCCTTGCTGAACCAGTGAGCGAGAACCCTTGGACACAAAATAAAAACGTCAAGCTTTTTTGAACTGGGTTCAATCTGTTTTTTTTTCAGGTTAGTTTTAAATGAATTACTACACCCTAAAATAGAAACAGTTGAAATTGTCTAACCATTTAGTATTATTTCAAAAAGTTTGTTTCTTGTATGACTGTGAGTGCAGTATGCATCGTTCGAGGCCACAAAACTACTCGGGCCTCGAGCAGTCTGATGACAGCTATGCGGAACACGGTTCTGAAAGATTTCTGACCACTGTGCACAGAACTGGATTGTGCGTTTTCACACTGGGCGACAAGACACCGGCACAACGACACGGTGCCGTCCCGGTGTCGTGGGGGTTAAGATTCCAATGCTAACCAATGGAGCCGTTTACACACACACCGACACGACGTTGCCGGCAGCGTCTTGTCGTGGGCAGCATCGCTCCCGCCGTTGCCGTTGACGTGTCGTCACGTTTAATTGTGTTTATAGTGCTCAATTTTAAAATATACAGTATAGCCAAAGGCCTCTTTGCTTACACGAAAAAACATTCATAACTTATATGAGAAATGTATTATAGCCTAAGGTTTCTTTACTCATACGAACAAAATATTAATAACTCATATGAGTAATGTATTTGGGTTTGTCACTATGTCAGTGTCATACATTGCAAGCTTGGCTTTTACGCCCATGTTGCCAATTTGTCTACTTACATTTGAGAAGCAAATTCCTTAACAACTATTTTAATACAGACAGCAGGAAGACTCTCAACGGCAACGGGCAACATCGCAAGGCAAGGAGGGTAGAGGGGAGCGGAAGGTACTTGGCGTTGAAGCTTGCAATGATGTGACACTGACTTTAGTTTATAAAATAATGTAGGTATAATACAAGCCATTCAAATAGCGAACTTTTATTATTGGGTCAATCCAAACTTGTCTATACCGACTGCGCCTCTTATGCAACGAACTATATAAACACTCTTATGTCGTAGATATAATAAATACAGCCTCATGTTGTAATCAGCTATCATATACCACTGAAAACATGAGGTGAGTTGTCCACCGATTAAAAATCGTGTCGTTGCCGTGACGGTAAGTGTGAAATGCCTTAAGACGGCCACACACTATCGGACTTTTGCCCGAACCAGACATCGAACAAGACATCGAACCGAGCGGATTTGGCTTCGAAGGGAGAAAATCCGGTAGTTTGTGGGGCCTCCGAACGAGACACCGAACAAGACATCGAACCGAGCATCGAGCGCTCTCGAGGCGGGTTTTTGACGAAAGATCAAAGAAAGATCGGTCCGATGTCTTGTTCGGGGTCTGGTTCGGGGTTCGATAGTGTGTGGCACCTCCACGCTGCTCCGAGCGCCGTCCCGAGCGCCGTCACGAGCCTATTACTATTTACTATTTTAAAGTTCATCAACTTATATCGTTTAATATCCATAGTTGAATTATATGTATTATTAATTTAGATTCTCTTTAATTCAGATTTAAATTTTTTTTATATTTAAGTCACGTAATCACAAACTTAGATTTTATCCAGACTAATTTTAACCGGACTTACTTGAAATAAACATTAACCCTACTACACTGTTGGTGTTTTTTTTAATAAATTAAAGGTAGTAAGACTTAATTGTTGAAATGAAGGGAAGCGCATACAAACCTCGAAATGTAAAATTACAACATGTATCTCTTTTGTATTTTAATTTCTCATTAAACCAAGCAGTTCAAATTGGCAGCAAACAACTTATAGGGCAACTTTGAGACACACTAGAGTGTAACCATAATTATTCTTTTTTATGTGAATAAGTTTTTTTGTAACAGTATAAACGTTACAAAGTTATGGTATTTGTTATGTGTTATTTTATTGCATTAATTTATATATACTTTTTACTATATTCCATTTGTAATCAATTACATGTTGCATTACTTTTTGATTTACTAAATTATTACAACCACCTTATTGTTGTTACAATCCTCCTACATAGTTAATAATATCCAGGCCTACTATTTTTGCAAGAAACAGTGGTAGATATTTGATTTGTTAACAGATAAATCTGCTAAACTAGTTTAACCTAAATAAAATGAATAATGTTAGTAAAATGAATTCATATGCAACTACAAATTAATCCCTACTACATAACCCCAGACCCCTACCACCCTATCTGCATCCCCTAAACCCCACAAGTACATGGCCGACCTGCACAACGTCAACTAAAATGGTCCCCACCGTTTTTACCCCGCTCGGTGTTTTCGCGCTCAATCTGTCCGATCCGATGTCTTGTTCGGGGTCTTGATCGGGATGAAGTTCGAAGTGAATTTGTGCCCTACTCCCTGCTCCCTGCTCGGTCCGATGTCTTGTTCGATGTCTGGCTCGGGCAAAAGTCCGATAGTGTGTGGCCACCTTTAACGATTTGTCGTGTCGGTGTCGACACCGTGTCGTTGTCGTGAAAACGCCCATGTAGGAATTGCACGCCACCGTTGTACTGAAGAGCCTCGGGTACGACACGAGCTGTAAACGATAAGCGACATTTTGCGCAGTGGGTGGCTACAGTTATGTTACCGTTACTGTAATGTAGAACGCCCAGCGTCTATGGAGATGTTCGAAGATTGTATTGAACTGACGTTTGAAACAGAATTGTGTAAACTTGTCGAATAAAGTTTTAATATTATTTGTAAACGGTGAGACCCACAGCGGAGCTACATCTAGCCGCGCACCTCTGTCTTTCTTTACTGCTGCTTCATATCTTAGTATTCTAGCTGGTGGTTACAGGTCTCCAGTCTCTTGGACATGTGCGACTCGAAGCGCCCATTGCCGTCAAGACCGGGAGCTTCATGACTCTCTCATGCGCCTATCGCCTGGACCGGGTCACCCTCTACACCGTCAAGTTCTACTTGGAAGATACTGAGTTCTTCCGTTTCGTACCCCGAGATAGACCTCCGACCATGGTGTTTCCTCTTCAAGACGCGTCTGTACATGTGAGTTTAGTAATAAAGGAATTATTATGGATCATATTTTAAAGTTTTGGAGAAAAATATTTTTCTTAACCGTTGTTAATATCGACGCTGATTGTACCTTATTTCGACGAAATATACAGGGTGTCTCAAAAGTCGACGACCAAACTTCACAGGCTTGTTATACGGACTATTTCCAACAACGCAATGTTATATTTGTTCATATTATATCCTTCATAGTTTACGAGCTATTGACGTTTTATTATTTTTTATAATCTACATATTGAAATCTCATAAATCATTTTCAGGCAACAAAATATGCACTTAGGACCATACAACTTTACAGCGTGTAAAAACTTACTGACGGCTTTATCCCTTAGATAATTCCAAAATTGTCTAATAAAGGCTTTATTTAAACAATTAATTCAGGATTTTTTATTTGCCTGTCCATAAATTCTGAAAGCCTCAAAATTGGCACACAATTTTTAATAGTCCTTTAATGAAGGAAAAACTTAATTTTAGCGAATTTCCCCTATAGGGAAGAAGCTATTACCGTAGGTCTCATAGTAAGACTTAAGTCCGAGACCATGATAATTTTTTGTTTTGAGGTCCCCAGATGACAAAAACACTATTCGTTCAAATTTATATATATGTATATATGTATATATATATATATATATATATATATATATATATATATATATATATATATATATATATATATATATGTGTCCGTGAATGCGATAACTTGAGTAAAAAACGTCCGATTTCGATGAAATTTGGCTCAAATATGTAAAATGACATTCATGACTTTAAGTTCGAAAACCAGAAAAATCGGACCATGGGAAGGGGGGTTTATGGGGGTTTTAAATTTTCCAAAAATCAGTTTTTTTGCATTTTTCACCCTAATTTTTTTTAAAAACTTAATTTTGGTTTTGACCATGTTATAGAGCTTAAAAAAAACAAATAATATAGTATTTTGAATTATTAACCTAGGTTAAGTGGTTGCGGAGAAAATCCAAAAAAAACCTACTCATAAAATCTCCCATGTTAATCTTATGGGAAAAAGGTTTTTGGCATTTCCTCAGTTTATTTTAATTTAAACGTCACATTTGCTTTTAGAAATCTGTTCAGTTCCACAAAAAAATCATTTTGGTGTTTAAATTGTGATTCTTCGCCCAACCGTTGCTGAGATATTCAAAGTGCTAAACACAGTACATTGTCCAATGTTATCCTTATAGAGAATAAATAAAATTTGATATCTCGATTATTTATGAATGTATGTTGATGAAACTTGGTATGTGGCTTCACGTAGTACTGGTATATTGATATTTGCACAACAAATTGATTTTTTATTGGTTATTCCCGTAGCAGCACACCTGTATACTCAGCCCCCATGTTATTCTTATGGAGAATAAGTAAAATGTAATGACTCCCTTAATTTTGAACATAAATTAATAAAACTTTGTATATAGCTTCACTTGGTTGAGTTATATTCATAATTGCATAAAAACCCATTTTTTGTTCCTTGTTGCAGCAAACCTGCTTACTCAGCCCCCCATATTATACTTATGGAGAATAACTAAAATGTTATATAGAGCTTATTTATGATTGAATATTGATGAAACTTGGTATGTGGCTTCGCCTAGTAAATTATATTTATATTAGCATAAAAATCTATTGTTTGTGTTCCTTGTTTCAGCAAACCTACGTACTCATTACCAATGCTATTCTTATGGAGAATAATTAAAATCGCTTATATGTGAATATATTTTTATGAAACTTGATACGCGGCTTTATGTGGAATTCAGACAAATATTATGCATTGGAAATTCGCTGAGTACGCAGGTTTGCTGTGACGGGGGTATTTGTTGGTACCTTGATAAGTTACATTCACATGTTGAGTAAAACCCCTTAAATAATAGGTTATATTTGACAGGTTATTTTTAGCAAATATCCATAGTATACTTCAGGTTATTAATAGTCGGTTTCCTAAACCAGACGGACTATTTAAAAATATCAGTTTACGTGGTTTAATTGTTTAACGGTCTTAGATTAAACATAGATACCTAAAATTAGGCACACCATTATTACTGACTATATGCAGCATCAGTAATCTTAGCATTTTATATTATTTCAACTCCTTAAAAAATGTAAACCTTGAAATATTTGTAGGTTGTGTAAATTTGTTTATTGTTTACGGTTTTATATAGTATCAGGAAAAGCTAAAGGTCACGGTAGCGGAGCCCCCAGCGGGCCAAAGGCGAGTCAATACCTACTTACTGAAATTGCTAAGTAATTTGTTCCTTGTAATGAGTCATAAATCACTGATTTCGGAAAATCCATTGAGGAGGTAGGGGACTTATACGTTAATCTAATGTATACATAAACTATATTAGTTAACATTAGTCTATCGGGAGGAATTGTTAGAAATGTGAATTATTTTATGGATTCCTCCCCTTAACGACAGTAAAATTTGATATCCAGAGAACGAAAGGTTGAATATCTCCAAGCATTTTCACACTCAACGCTTCTCTTTCTTTAAACCTCAACTGCCCGTCACCATTATTTGACCTTTGTGGTGTACTAAAGACAGCGAGGTACCGTAACGGCACTAGTCACATGGGCAAGCCAGAGGTGACCGCTCAAGATCCTACAGGAGTCGGCCGGGACCGAGATCGAACCAGCCACGTCTGACTTGCTAGTCAGGCACTTTACCTCTGAGCTACCACGTCCGGTCTTGTCAGCAAACAACTAATCAAGATGGATACGCAAAACCAATCCATAACGCATCTGGCATACGCAAAACTGGCATAACACAGGAAAAAACAACACAGGAAACTGTGTTTTTTATTTTATTGTATTTGATGTGGTTTTTATGGTTAAAATACAGGTTTATTTCACTCACAGTTGCAGATGAACGGCATCAACAGGTCTGTGGTGACCCTAGGGCCGATGCACCGCGCGCTGGCCGGGGTTTACAAGTGTGAGGTGACTGAGGAGCCGCTGTTCCACACCATCATCAGGTCGTCCTTCGTCACCGTCACTGGTGAGCCCCTAGTCATCACCAAATGTTAAGAGTCTTCATCACCGAAACTTGCCAGACGCCATCTTGGAGTTTTGTCCCATAACGCCAATGTTATCTTTGCGCCTCCGTTACTCCTCACCTGATCGTCACATACAATTAATTTTGATGTCAAATTAAAGGACTCGTCGTCCTCTAGTGAAATAAATTTCGAATTCCTTAATTTGGTAATAATGGTTTCATAATAAATTGTTTAATTTTCAATACCAACTCTGAACATGTTCTCATTAATTTGTAAACGAAGTCTAACTTCGTCATTGTATTTCACCAAAGGACGAACCTTGAACCAAAATTAATTGTATGTGACGATCAATGAGGAATAACGGAGGTACAAAGTTAACATTGGCCCTACGGGACTAAGCTCCGTGATGGCTATGGCGTCTGGCCACTTCCGGTGATGAAGACTCTTTAGAAGGTCTATGGAGAAGGTCTATGGAGAAGGTCTATGGAGAAGGTCTATGAAGGAGGTCTATGGAGAAGGTGTATGGAGAAGGTCTATGAAGAAGGTGTATGGAGAAGGTCTATGGAGAAGGTCTATGGAGAAGGTCTATGGAGAAGGTCTATGGAGAAGGTCTATGGAGAAGGTCTATGGAGAAGGTCTATGGAGAAGGTCTATGGAGAAGATCTATGGAGAAGGTCTATGCAGAAGGTCTATGGAGAAGGTCTATGAAGAAGGTCTATGGAGAAGGTCTATGGAGAAGGTCTATGGAGAAGGTCTATGGAGAAGGTATATGGAGAAGGTCTATGGAGAAGGTCTATGGAGAAGGTCTATGGAGAAGGTCTATGGAGACGGTCTATGGAGAAGGTCCATGGAGAAGGTCTATGGAGAATGTCTATGCAGAAGATATATGGAGAATGTCTATGGAGAAGGTCTATGCAGAAGGTCTATGGAGAAGGTCTATGGAGAAGGTCTATGGAGAAGGTATATGGAGAAGGTCTATGGAGAAGGTCTATGGAGAAGGTCTATGGAGAAGGTCTATGGAGAAAGTCTATGGAGAAGGTCTATGGAGAAGGTCTAACTTCGTCATTGTATTTCACTAAAGGACGAACCTTGAACCAAAATTAATTGTATGTGACGATCAATGAGGAATAACGGAGGTACAAAGTTAACATTGGCCTTACGGGACTAAGCTCCGTGATGGCTATGGCGTCTGGCCACTTCCGGTGATGAAGACTCTTTAGAAGGTCTATGGAGAAGGTCTATGGAGAAGGTCTATGGAGAAGGTCTATGGAGAAGGTCTATGGAGAAGGTCTATGGAGAAGGTCTATGGAGAAGGTCTATGGAGAAGGTCTATGGAGAAGGTCTATGGAGAAGGTCTATGGAGAAGGTCTATGGAGAAGGTCTATGGAGAAGGTCTAGGGAGAAGGTCTATGGAGAAGGTCTATGGAGAAGGTATATGGAGAAGGTCTATGGAGAAGGTCTATGGAGAAGGTCTATGGAGAAGGTCTATGGAGACGGTCTATGGAGAAGGTCCATGGAGAAGGTCTATGGAGAATGTCTATGCAGAAGATATATGGAGAATGTCTATGGAGAAGGTCCATGCAGAAGGTCTATGGAGAAGGTCTATGGAGAAGGTCTATGGAGAAGGTCTATGGAGAAGGTCTATGGAGAAGGTCTATGGAGAAGGTCTATGGAGAAAGTCTATGGAGAAGGTCTATGGAGAAGGTCTATGGAGAAGGTCTATGCAGAAGGTCTATGGAGAAGGTCTATGGAGAAGGTCTATGGAGAAGGTCTATGGAGAAGGTCTATGGAGAAGGTCTATGGAGAAGGTCTAGGGAGAAGGTCTATGGAGAAGGTCTATGGAGAAGGTCTATGCAGAAGGTCTATGGAGAATGTCTATGGAGAAGGTCTATGGAGAAGGTCTATGGAGAAGGTCTATGGAGAAGGTATATGGAGAAGGTATATGGAGAAGGTCTATGGAGAAGGTCTATGGAGAAGGTCTATGGAGAAGGTCTATGGAGAAGGTATATGGAGAAGGTATATGGAGAAGGTCTATGGAGAAGGTCTATGGAGAAGGTCTATGGAGAAGGTCTATGGAGAAGGTCTATGGAGAAGGTCTATGGAGAAGGTCTATGAAGAAGGTCTATGGAGAAGGTCTATGGAGAAGGTCTATGGGGAAGGTCTATGGAGAAGGTCTATGAAGAAGGTCTATGGAGAAGGTCTATGGAGAAGGTCTATGGAGAAGGATGTAGCTTATATTTTATTGGGGGGCCAGAGGAACGTGGATCTTTTACCCGAGACCAGAAAGCCTACTTAGCCAGCTTTGATTTAATCTAAATAACTGTAATGAACTAACTAAGATCCTTCCAAAAACTGATATATACTAAATCTGCATCTGAGGTTATTGCAATATTGATCTAAGCATGGTAACTAATCCTTAAGGTAAATGAATGTATAGAAATACTGCAAGCTAATCAAAAACTATGGATAATCTTCTGGGGAGTCTGATTAATTTGGTCTAAACGTGCTGAAAATTGAACCTGTTGCAAAGTGTTCGGGCCAGGCCCGAACACTACTATTTGTTCCTACATTCCTGTATCGGGGCGAACCTTATGGGTTTCCCCTTAATAAGCTGTTTAGCCAGCCATTCTGTCTCTAAATTACCCTATACTTAAATGAAAACTTATCGGTTGTGCGAATTGGTTGCAGAGATGAGTTTCAACACGTCCGTCCTTTCTGACGCCGGCAGTAGGAAGGGGGAGAGGACGCCGCTAAGCCAGATTTCGTTGACAAGACGGAAAAAAGTTGTTCGCTCTGTCAACGGCGCGACAGGCGAAGTGCCCCAGGCAGTGGCTGCGCGACGGAGTTTGCGCGCACTATATAAAATAGGGTGACGCTAAGCGTCACAACCACCCCCCTTACGGCAAAAGAAAAGAAAAAGAATCAGTTTTGCTGAAGGTGTGAGGTTGTTGAGTGTTTTGAGTGGTTTTTGTTCGAGTTGCCTCCCTCTATCGTGCTCTGGGTCCCGAGATGTCATGGTCTCGGTTTTAACTCAAGGGAAGCCGAGAACAGATGAGGAAAGGCGAAAACCCCTGACCAGTCCGGCTTCGACTTGGAACCTCGTTCGCAACGTTTGTTTGGGGGAAAAGCTGATTGTTTTGGTTGACCAACCACGGCAGGGATCGGGATCCACCCCCCCTCGCGAATAGAGGAAGGTATGTTGGGTGCGACAGCTAAATTAACCTAACCTAGCAAACTTGTGACTACTGTGATCTTGGCTCAGCTGAAACAGAAAGTCGGAAAGCGACAGTAAAAGGGACGGACAACTGCACGCACAAAAACATGTTTTTTTTTGTTTGTTTTTTTTTTTTATAAGTTGAAAATCGCACAGAGTTGGAGAAGATAACGTGGTCTTTGGTGATGTTTTTTGTTTGGGGGTGTGTCCGAGAGGAGGTCTTGCTCAGGCATCGACTTGGCTGGTTCCCCGCTGACAGGTGATGGAGAAAACTGGAACAGCCGAGGATTGCAGGCAGCAGGGTGAGATGTGCTCCCAGCAGGTCCTGATCACCGCGTTGCTGTTGGTGTGGATAATGCTGAGGCTCTGCTGGATCTGCCTTTGAAGATGTTGCCATCCCCTCGGAACTTGGTGTCGGAATATGACTTTTGTCACTTGGAGCTGATGATGTGAACTTGCGGTTGAGAAAATGTCTATTTTACTGTCGAAGTAACTGACACTGTCCATATAAAGCACTGGTAACTGATATTGCTTGAAATCACTTTATTATTCTGTCTTTAAATAATATCATTTGGTTGTCGGTTGTACTGTTTAATGTAAATTTTTTGATTGTGCAGTTGTCATGGTGTTATTTTAATAGTTGGGGTATTAACTGTATTGATCGGTGATGATTGCTAAACAAAATTTTTTTTTAAAGGTGAACTGTCGTGGTGAAGGTGATGAAAGGTTGATCGCAAGGCGGCGGTCCGATAACTGACGGGTTGGTCTTTTCCTAACTGGGGTACCGTGGGATTGTCCCATGTTTGGCGCCGGGTTACCAAGGCCAGACTGGTGAGGTCCGCGGAAACTGTTTCTGAAGTGAGTGAGAGTTGTGGAGTTTGGAAGGATCTGCAAAACTGTTGAAAACCCTTTTTTTGTATTTTTTTTGCTTCGCATGCAGAAAAAAAATTGCGCTCGCAATTACGCTATGATGAGCGGTAATTTCAGGTGAGGATAGGTGCTTGTGGACTGTTTGGGGGAAAAAATCTTCCTAGTGCCCGGTTCTTGCTTAATTGAGAAAAATCCTGCCCCTACTCGTTCTTACAATCGACGTTTGTCTTGGTATACCTATTACAACATGAAAATCTTTATCTTAACTACCTTCTGATCTTCTCTAGACTGTTCCTAAACCTAACTACTACTACTTTAGTGACTAATTAAGCTAAGAAGTGTGAAAAGAGCAAAGGGAAAAAGTAAAGAACAGTAAAAGAGTTTGTCTTCCAAACACTCGACTAGTACAAAGGTCGCCACAGAAGGTGCCACCACTGAGCCTCTTCCTGCGATGGTGAAAAAATGAATAAAACAAAAAAAAAAGGTAACCATGCGCAGAAAGGTTAATCTCAATCAGGAAAAAAAATTCTTTACAAGACCCAGTGAGGGTGTCGGAGACGAAAAGGGGAGGGGAAAGATTTGGCCGACAACGCACGGGGGAGGACGTGTAGGGCAGCCCATCCTAGGGAAGGATACCCTGAGACTCACAGTCCCCCGGGCGTTGGCGGGGACAGCGACAGAGAGAGAAGACTTAACCTAATATCACTTTTGTAGAGCGTTTCTGGTCTGGGTAAAAGGTCTTTAATATTTTGGCTGAAAAAGTCTTTTTAACTGTGAAAAATGTGGGTTCCTAAGCATTGAGGGTACAAATCCAGGAAGTGCCTGCTGGCAACTCTTCGGGTGAATATACCCTTGAGGGCATTTTGTCTAAAAACCAGGAAAACTACAAAGTGAGAAAAAAAAATTTTAACACAAAACACCTACTGCCTATGGGTATCCCTTATCAAGAGTCGTTGCTCAAAAATTCAAATTGCGCAAAAAGGGTAACCCAGGCAACGCGCCCAACACAAGAAAAGAGGTATTAATTAATTTATTTTATTTTTTTTTTTTTAATCCAGAATCCCAAAAAAAAATCCCATTAATTTCGATAAGGGAAAAACAAATCCCTAAATGATTGGGGGTTGAGCAATAGCAAAACAATTGGCCGTAACAGACTTTCCCTGGAGCATAAAATTGCTGTTCGATGAAAACCATTTACAAAAAAAATCTACGTCGGCATTGGTGATAAAGAATTTTCTATTACAGGAATCAACTCTATAAATGCATCGTTGTTGAAATGTATTCCATCACGACGCATTGATTTCCCATAATAGGCATGACAAAATCGGGTGCGATTTAATTCGTCGGGGAGGTCTATCACTTTGACGAAGTGTGTACGTAATGTGAGCAAAAACCTATTTGTTTGATGTAAAATGGTAACTGCTGGGGTGTAGTTTCCTATCCGTGGATAACTCGGCAATGTTGTAAAAACAATGACCATCCTTGGATATAAACGCCGTATCAGTCTCAAAAAGGACAAAAAGGAATTCTTGAAAACTGTAATATCTACGTTTGCTAAAAAATCGTTTGTACCTAAGAAACATAACAAGGGCATATGCGGCTGTATGGCTGAAACATTTAACTTAACAAAAGTCTTAAGGTCAGATACTCTTGCTCCAGAGATGCTCCGAATTAAAATTGGCCGTAAAATCCCAGTTAGGCCGGGATTTGCTCGAGAAAAATTGCAAAAACGGGCGGCATATGAGTCGCCAAGGACCTGAACACTAATCAAATTACTTGCTTGGGTCATAAATAAATTAACAGTGAAGGGAAAACCCAAGCTTCGCCGACCGACACTGGAAGGTGTCTATTTGTGAAATGAAAGGAAAAGGTCGGCCCCTAATGTCCCGTATTTAACTACCAAAGAAAACAAATGGGCATGAGCTATCCCAAATTTTCCCCAAATGTAAAATTCGGTTCCCTGAACAAGTAACTGCACACAAGCAAAAATAAAATTTATCAAAGTCCCGGTTTAACTTCAGTTAAACTACTTGAAAAAGATTTTACTAGCAAAAAGGTGGGTGCAGCGCTAATCCATTGGCCGCCCAACCAGACGTTAGCTGTAGGTAAGCTAAGTTCAGCACAAGAATTGGTGGCCAGTGACGTAGTTGTGACGTAGAGTGACCGGCCGGAGTATCGACCAATTTATAAACACAAGCCCCGACCGAATTACTAGAGGCACATTGTTGCTCAAAACGCATAATTATAAATACATTTGGCACAAGGAAAAAGAAAAAATATATTCTACAGTACGTTACATTAATGCCTTGATGTAAAATGCCAGCTGTACCAAGCCAGAATTCTGACTTAGCCTAAAAGTGAACTGAGTTAAAAACCAACTGAAATGCAAAATATAAACTAAATTGACTATGGTTACCTATGTTAGACATGTCCTGAGAACCCATTCTACAATTATATACCATAAAAATCTAGCCTAAAAGGTTTTACTGATCCAAAATTTGCAAAAAACTTCCTACTGCAAAAACTGCTAGGCCCTAAAAACTTTACTATTGGCAGATTCTGGCCCTGTATTTCTGGCCCACTGAATGCTTACACTAAAAGAATATTATTGTTACTAGGGATGACCAATAGTGTGAGAAAATATATTGACATAATTTTAAAGACAAAATCACATAGTACAAAGAATAAATTAAACATTGGACAGACAAACAGCACAGATTGTAGCCACAGACTAACAGTTGTAAAAGATGAGGCTGTAGCATGATAAATATATTTTATTGAACAATTAAATAACATAAAAAACAGTCACTGAATTTAACACATAGCAAGGTGTTGGCTTTAACTATAGAAACTGGTCTTTATTTGTATAACAAAACAAAACACCTTGGTTTTGGCCAAATGCCATTCTAATTGTAATAAAAATTGGGTTATGGCCGTTAAACCACCATACCTGAGACCTGTACCCAATACATTTTTTATAGACCAGATATGCCTCTTGCTAGGCTTACAAATTAAAATTCTAAACACTGAATCACATCACTGAAACACTTGTACTGCTGCCAAGACCTGATGAGTTGTGGATTCTCACTGAAATACAAAACAGAACAACAAATACAAAATCCTACCTAAGACACACTATTTTCCCTCGGTCACCCTAGTTAGATAAATTTGGAAAAGGTTTAACCTCAAAAATTGAGGGCTAGGCCCCCTACCTTCCTGGTGTCAGTCTAGCATTCTAAAAAAGTCTGATATGGGACATAAACTCCCCAGAAGATTCATCGACTAAATCCTAAGTTTTCTAACCTACAAAAAACAAAGCTGCCTAAAGCTCTCTGGCCCTAGGCTTAAGCCTGCTACCATATGTAGCTTAGCTTGTATTGGGGGGCCAGAGGAACGTGGATCTTTTACCCGAGACCAGAAAGCCTACTTAGCCAGCTTTGATTTAATCTAAATAACTGTAATGAACTAACTAAGATCCTTCCAAAAACTGATATATACTAAATCTGCATCTGAGGTTATTGCAATATTGATCTAAGCATGGTAACTAATCCTTAAGGTAAATGAATGTATAGAAATACTGCAAGCTAATCAAAAACTATGGATAATCTTCTGGGGAGTCTGATTAATTTGGTCTAAACGTGCTGAAAATTGAACCTGTTGCAAAGTGTTCGGGCCAGGCCCGAACACTACTATTTGTTCCTACATTCCTGTATCGGGGCGAACCTTATGGGTTTCCCCTTAATAAGCTGTTTAGCCAGCCATTCTGTCTCTAAATTACCCTATACTTAAATGAAAACTTATCGGTTGTGCGAATTGGTTGCAGAGATGAGTTTCAACACGTCCGTCCTTTCTGACGCCGGCAGTAGGAAGGGGGAGAGGACGCCGCTAAGCCAGATTTCGTTGACAAGACGGAAAAAAGTTGTTCGCTCTGTCAACGGCGCGACAGGCGAAGTGCCCCAGGCAGTGGCTGCGCGACGGAGTTTGCGCGCACTATATAAAATAGGGTGACGCTAAGCGTCACAAGGTCTATGAAGAAGGTCTATGGAGAAGGTCTATGGAGAAGGTCTATGGAGAAGGTCTATGGAGAAGGTCTATGGAGAAGGTCTATGGAGAAGGCACCGAGTCTCCTTATTTCCTTAACACCAACTCTAAGCCTCGAACAATGTTTAGTTGCTTTATAATGACATGCAAGGCCATATCCGAAAATCTGTAAAATTATAAATAAGGACCTCACAGCAAATACGCCGCCTTTTGTAAGTTTGCGAAAAGCCAATACCTATTTTGAACGCTGTCTGGAACATAATGGCAATAAAGACTGCGTGGTATTGATAAACAAAATTAAATATGCGGACATAGATGTTCCATTTAATTATGTAATAAATTATTATATGACATTTTATTGGTATGATTGTCAATGCTGTTTTTTATGTGCATTTTAATAGATTTAAAGTTGTTACTATTCTTTACTTCACAGAAACTTTGCGTAAACCTTTTACAATTTGATAACCAATGTAAAAGTTGGACATGCTAAATTATTAGCAAGCCGAATAAATTCTCACGAAAAATTTCGCGTTTCTACTTGCTTCCCCCATAAGGCCTTTATGGGGGAATCTTAACTTAAGTTCCGTCCAGTAGTTATTTATGATTATATAGTTTTAAAATTTGGTATGAACGCTATGCTGGTGATTATCTAGTGATTTCAGGGAAAAACTTTTGATTTAAAATTCTATAAACAAATTATTATTATTTAGTATTTTGAGACAAAATTATCAATAAATAAAAACAAAATTCAAAACTGTGCTCACTGAAATCGCTTTGTTATTTTTTCCTCTTTAAAATAAGCCATAAATCAACAATATTCAACCACATGTTTAATCTGGAAGGAACTTGAAAGTTAAAATTGCTCTTATGGGATTGAAAATCTACCTGGATTTACTGGTGGCCCCTCTTAAATAACAACTTAATAATAAAATACAATATTTTACGTAAGATTAAATGGAAACCTTAACTCTAGTAGGAAACCTAAGGAAAAATAATGATCGTCAAATATGACAGCATGTTTGAGCATAAATAACGATTATAAAATACTGAAAATAAATCAATAAGTAAATGATTCGAGTACAACGGCTAGTCTAACTGTTAGGGTTTATATTTTTGGGTTCATAAATTTTGTATATTTTACAATGTAATTATACTTGGCCTAATTTCTTATTGTTAGTGAATTTCCTTTGGAAAGTGAACTATTAGCATGACCCGCACGGTGAAACTTAAGCCCGGGACCACCATAGAAGTTCCTAACGTGACCCCCTGAACACGTTTTGGGGGGTCGTTCAAAATTTTATATATATATATATATATATGTATATATATATATATAGACATATATATATATATATATATATATATATATATATATATATATATATATATATATATATATATATGTGTGTGTTTGCACTCTAGCGGTCGCATTTTTTGTCCGATTTACTTAAAATTTGGTAGGGACGTTCCTTTCTGTAATCAGTTGGACAAGTTCGTTGGGCAAAATAATCGGAAAACTCCAAACCCTTTTTTTGGGGATTAATCTATCAAATTTTGAATCTTTGGGCCCAAAAAGGGTCATAAAAGCCCCAGATGTAAAATCAATGCATGTAAAAAGATGGGAATTAGTGAGGCAAAAGTTTTAAGCCCTCTCTCGTCATTCTAGCATAAATATTTACCGAGTTATCAAAGAAAATGTATATCGACTAAACACAGTACGTTGTCTTAAGGGGGTTTTACTCTAGAAAAGCCTGTTATTCCTTTGTCAGAGTACTTTTATCATCCCCAGCAACCTCACGCCTACTTTCAAGCCTGTCTGGACCTTCTCCTAACCTTATAATGCGCAAAATTGTATTCCAAGCTTTGCAAGTAAATGAAACCAGGAGTATCAGAACAGCCAAAAAATCAATGTTTTCAGATTTCAATAAAAATTGGACAAATGTATGTTTTTACACTTATTTTGAGTTTTACAAGTTTTTATGTGGAAATTCACTTCCCTCACGTCAGCGTGCTGCGTGCGAACTCGTTGTTTTCATTTACAGCATTATGCAATCGTTTATTGAATTTTTTTAAAATCTTTATAAAGTTTCCCTTTGACCTGAGTTTCAGAGGACCCCGTGTCGCGACCCTCCCTGGTGACCAGTAAGGGTGTCTACGGCGAAGGGGAGACCATGACTGCCAGGTGTACCTCCAAGGGGGGCCACCCACCCGTCAACTTCACCTGGTTCCTCGACGGCAACCGGGTAAGAAAGTTGAAAAGTCATCACTCGAGAGACGAAAAGTGAAACAGGGGATCGCACAAATTCTCACTTCATAACGAAATACGGTACCTTGTAGGATTTAGTTTTGAAAGTTGACAGGATTTGTTGTGAAAACATTTAAACAGTTTCAGAGTGAAGCCCAAATAAACTTGAACGAGCTGTTTTGGTCATTTGTCCGTTTGAAAAGCAGTACATGCAGATTTGAATCCCACAATAATGACAATTTAGTCCAAACTAGGGATGAGTCGATACCAAAATTTATCGATTCTCGATACCGATACCGATACCAGAAAAATCGATTCTAGATTCTCGATACCGATACCATCGATACCTACGATTTTTCAGTACCTATAGTTGATACACCTATTTTTAAAAATAGTTACAAATTTTTGTAACCATTTAAAATTATTTGGTAGTATTTTGTAATTAATTATTAATACAATTTGTTAATGCAATTTTTTACATAATTTAATGTTTATTTCACTAGTGTCCTATGGTAATACAGAAAAACAACAACTATTTATTGTAAATTCATAATGGGGAAAAACTTTGTTGTAAGATAATGACTCAAAGCAATAATGTTGGTCAGCCGACTGATTTATTGCTTTACACCGGACCCCACCCCTCCCCTCCCATCCCTCTTCCTTCCTTATCTCCAAGGTAAGATTTTTTTCCGGCGACCCAAACACTCCCCGTGCCTTTTGTAGCGCGGGTAAACGGCGGGAGTATCCCTTCCCGTGCACTTCGTAGCGCGGGTAAACGGCGAGGGTATCGATGGTATCGGTATCGACATTAAAAGAATGAATCTCGATACCGATACCAATGTCCAAGAATCGGTATCGAGAATCGACTCATCCCTAGTTCAAACTATTTTTTCCCCAATCATTACAAAAGCAGATATTATTTCTTTATTTACATCAAATATTAAGATGCATATTTACACAAGTTAAATCTGTGTGTATTGTTAAGTATTTAAACACTGACCTAATGATTTCATTCAAAATCAAGAAAAAAAGGTTGTTAACACTCCATATATACGCATATTTTACACACACATATATATATATATAGGTATGCATATCATCATTTTACATATACAAAATAAAACGCATTTGTAAATACAGTAACAGATAGAGGAGCAATGGATAGAGAAGTGGATAAAGAAAGTTCTAACATCAATCTTCTACGATGTAAACATTCAGAATGAAGATGTTTGCAGAAAGTTCTTGATGGCTATGATTTATTGAATTATGGAAATGGAAGTTTAGTGGAAGTTTAATGGAAGTTTAATGAAGGATGTTGAACATTTGACGGTTAAAAATAATATCATTTAGATTAACGATTTATCCTTTAAAACTGGAAAGAATTCGATGATTTAGCTTCACCATCTATAGGTTGTTTTTGTTTAAATAATGTTTTATTTCTTTAAAATTAATTTTTCCTTTAAAATAAAAAAAACGGTTATTTAATTTTAATCGAAATGAATGTCGAGTATGTAATTTGTTAATAATTGTTTTAAATGTTGTGATAATTACTTTTCTAAAATACAAAAATCTATTGAAATTTACTAAAAATTATTTATTAACATTACTTCTGAAATGGATGAAGTGGATGTTTTAATATTTCCTAGTGTTGTGATATGAATTTGGCGTTTGGGGTTTGTTCTAGAAATCATGAAACTACCAATAAGGTAATATGTCTATTTCCAGCCTTGGGATTGATAATTATGAATCGGTGTTTAAATTTTAGTGGTAATTTGTTAATTCGTGTTTTCGTATATCTGTTCTCAATTACTGATAGTGTAATCGATTGTTAACTTTTGGCCAAATTAGTTAATCGGCAGTAATTTCAATTCATTTTGCACCATTGTATTTTATAAACTCATATTTTATAAGCTCGTATTCCTATTCTGTAAGGAATCAATTAGGATGCTAAAGAGCATTATTGAAGAATTTATAAAATTTTAGAATCTAAAGTATCGTCCTTTAACTTAAATAACTTACTTACTAAAAGTCTTTGTCGTGGCGCAAGTATTGGCGTTTCTTGTCGCAGGTGACAACCAACACTTTACAAGTATCGTGGCTGTCTAGCAAGGGACATTTTAAGTTATTACTAAAGATTTTGGTGACACCTTTTACTCATGGGTTGTGAACCGGATAATATGACGGATAACATTGCTTTGAATAGAGCAGGAAACGGAGGCCTCTGAACAGGATAGCGTTTTCTGTTAGTTTGAATGTTGAGGTTTGGAGACCTATGTATAAAATCCCCGTTTCAAAATTTTGAAATTGTGTTAAAAAAGAGGTTTTTAAATTATATAAAATACAGTCAATGACCAGTTTACATTTTATAGGAATTTTACATTGTAAATACGCGGATTAACCTGGTCAGTAGTTCATCCGACAAGAAGCCGTTGTATAGTTTTTGAATCTAATATATACAAAAATATACATGATAAAAACGGGATGAAACCAAAATAAAAACAACAGAATATATACACAGAATGCAGGAAATATATTTGTAAGTTTTAGATGGCGTGCACGAAGAAAAGTTGAAGATTAAATTATTTTACCGCACGCCTCATAAAATAATTAGATTTACACTATTAGAGACAAACTATCAAATAAACTACCAGAAAATGGTAAAAATACATTTACTAAAAATACCAATACATACTAATACAACTAAATAACCTCAAATAAATAAATTGTAGAACGAAAAATACTTTTAAAGAAAGTTTTTTGCTGTAACTTTGCATGTTTTACTGCGTCGCGTCGTTTCGGCCGGGTCAGTAAAATTCATATAGCGTCGAACAGCTGTGCTGTAATCTTAGTGTTTCGTTAGATGCGGTCGATAACGACTCCCATTGGTGATATTGTTAATCAAGGTAGACTAAGTTATGAAACGTGATAAAAGTGGTGGTGATATAGTGGTTTGGTGTCACCTTTCCTGTGTTTTCCCCATAAGAATAACATGGGGTTTTTGCGCCTACGACCGATGCCAACCTACATACACCAAGTTTGAACTAAATTGCAAAAAATATAAAATTGTTATATATTTGACATTTGACATTAAACCATAAATTATCTTTTTAAACAATCACCAGTACCATTACCAATCATAACATGTTCTCCATCAACCACTTCTATAACAGTATTAGTCCAGGATATTTATGGTTGTGGTGGCGGAGTAGGGGTAGAGCTGCGGCCCTTTCCATTTATTGGCATTGTTATATATTTCCAGTGTATGTATACTCATAAATATATATACATGTACACTAAGATGGAGGCTATTACTAATACTTTTTTGCGTCCACTACAACCATAGCATTCCTGGAATTACACTACTATAGAATTGATCGATGGAGAACATATTACGATTGGTAATGGGACTAGTGATAACTAAGCATGCTTAGTTATGGTTTTATATACAATTTTAAATATTAACAATTTTGATATTTTTTTGGAAATATGGTTCAAACTTGGTATATGTAGGCTGGGATCGGTTGTATAGGTGCAAAACCGATCCCAATGTTATTCTTATGGGGAAAACATAGGAAAAGTGGTACAAAACCGCCATATTGCCACTACTAATTAAACATTGGCTGATAGGAGTAAAATTGGGTATTCACTAGTCAACATAATGATAGAAATATGATATGTAAAATACAAACCACTCAAAGCAGGTGTAATGTCTTAGATAATGTAATATAATAAGACCAGCAACATTACTTGAATTACAATATTTAAGGCTGATATAGTGTAACAATGGATTAGTCAAATTATGTTAATACTATTGTAGAAATATATATATTTGTTATATTTACTACTACTCTAAGACGTGATTATCACATTGAGTCTGGGTGTAATCAAGAGATTAAATAGCCTTAATACTATGGAATGATTCTCACGTAGCGTCGCGTCGCTGTGAGCGGACCTCATCGATAGTATTGAAGTAATTACACCGCTTGGTTGATTTGATCAATGTTCTGAAGAAAAATCAAAGTAAGTAGGGCCTTGTTAATGTAAATATCACAGCCATGTTAATGTAAATACCACAGCCTTGTTAATGTATTGTTAATGTAAATATCACAGCCTTGTTAATGTAAATATCATAGCCTTGTTAATGTAAACATCACAGCCTTGTTAATTTAAAAATCACAGCCTTTTTAATGTAAATATCACAGCCTCGTTAAAGTACATATCACAGCCTTGTTAATGTAAATATCACAGCCTTGTTAATGTAAACATCACAGCCTTGTTAATGTAAAAATCACAGCCTTGTTAATGTAAATATCACAGCCTCGTTAAAGTACATACCACAGCCTTGTTAATGTAAATATCATAGCCTTGTTAATGTAAACATCACAGCCTTGTTAATTTAAAAATCACAGCCTTTTTAATGTAAATATCACAGCCTCGTTAAAGTACATATCACAGCCTTGTTAATGTAAATATCACAGCCTTGTTAATGTAAACATCACAGCCTTGTTAATGTAAAAATCACAGCCTTGTTAATGTAAATATCACAGCCTCGTTAATGTACATATCACAGCCTTGTTAATGTAAATATCACAGCCTTGTTAATGAATATCACAATACCAATTCCTCACCAATCATTAGTTCATTATGTTTTGCTGTAATGAAGGTCATAAACATAACTTGGACAATATGGGCATTTATTTTGTGGGAAATATTTATTGGTAGCTTGGGAATTTAGGAATATGCAAGGTTTTACGAAAGACTGTTTGTACGGAGCTATCATAAAAAGCATGTGGAATTGAAACACAATTTGTATAACGTTATTAAAATAAACGGTATCAGAAAACCGAAACATACTTTTTACCTTTTAGCACTATTTTAATCAATATATTCCTTTATATTAGTTAAATATATAATATAAAAAACGTTAGCATGCATAGAAAATCTTCTAGAAAACAATTTTTGTCAGCAATGTCTATACTAAAATCCCTTTTTTGGAGGCACTAAAAAGTCATTTACTACATTTTAGTGTTTATCAGTGCCATAAATGTGAGTTATATAGCATGCCCTATCATTACAAATTTTTTTACATTTCTGAGGACAACAGATTATCTAATTCATTGTTAAAATCATTTACATTCTAAAGCGGTCTACACACGGTCAGTTTGTACGTGAAATACACCAAACTAAACCAAACTATTTTGGTGTGGTGAACACCAAAACTGACCCGTGTGGATGCAAAACTGATGTGAGCTCACACCGAAAAACTGAACTGATGGAATGATGGAAAATAATCATTTCAGCGTGACACACCGGACTGATGGAAGTCCGAAGTGAGCGCGTTCGGTCGCGTCACTTCAGTTGGTCACTTTAGCCATCTGCGCATGCGCACAGATGCCAGTTGGATAGATATAACACCTTAAATTTGCACGTGTCGTCTTTGTATACGTCCGGCAAAGCGCTTTCCCAGACATTGTCTGTGTATATTCATTTTGTGTGTCTGCTTTAATTAGTGATAGTGTTAATAAAGCCGTTTGAAACAAAGATTTTCTCCTTTAATTTATCGAATTATTAATAACGTTATAAACATGTATCATAAAACATAAATAAACAAACGGCCTAAATTAACCTTAAAATATACATATACATAGAACAAGTGGCCTACACACGGCGCGGCGGATGTTTACTCCAAGTCGATGGCAGGTCGAACTGACACACAGCAGGAGGCGATTGTTGCGTTCGGTTAAGAAGTTACAGTTAGAAATGAACACACCGAACTGATCATGTGTCAGACCACGCTTAACCGGGTGGTCTGTAGAAGGCCACTGTTGTTGATGTACCTTTGAAAAAAGCTCTGAAAACAAACAATTCAGCAGAATGAAAATCAAAATCAATTCTTTCATGTTTAAGGTATTTTTTATAAAATATTACATCACCATCCTCTCCAGAGGGCTTGCATTACAAAAGACTGTCATATCCTGGGATTCCATACAAGCCGCCTTCTTCATAATTTACATTTACTTCACTAAATATGATTAAATCTGCACAATCTAGAACATCTTTACACTCTAATAAAAATATATCCCAGCTTTTTCTTATACTTCTTATATTTGTACATATAATCAATTACTCCTTTTCATTTTTTGTTTAGATACCCTCATTTTGAAACCATCCTGTAAATGATAAAAAATGCCCATCATTAATTTAATTTTTATCTATCTAAAAAATATCCGAAAAATACTGAAAAATATTGTAAAAAGAGTTGAATGGATTTCGGTGCTTGTGATGGATGAAGGATCTCTTTGATTATTTTATGTCTTAAACAATTTTGCCATAATCTGCTTCCTTTACTATTTGAATTGATTTTGAGCCTTCGTCTTTCTTGATCATTATTCTATTTTCATTTAGCCACAAAAACTGTTATCGCTAACTTTGTTTCATTCCCTTTGCTTTCATCATTAGATAAGAAAAATAAGGGGTTAATTGATCATTAAAGTATATGGCTCTATCTGGAAGATCAGTGCTTATCAATGACAATTTGGGTTTAGTTTTCCTTGCCTTATGAACTATATTGTCTCTGGTCGCTCTAGTATTGCATTGCCCGATGATTGGTGGTGGCTGGTACTTTGAAGGCAGTCGATGCGTCGTGAATTCTTTCTCATTCATATTATTGTCCAGACTTTTAGAAGTTTGACAACTTTATCACTGACATCTTCCCCTTAGAATGCAGTAAGATGGTGATGATCCGTACTGTTGTTCACACTCTAAGGTTAGCTTAACCTTATCCAAGTCCTTTCGGAGATCCAACGCTTCTTCTTTCAGCCTCTTCACCTCTTCTGCCACATTGCCAAGCTTATTTTCCAAGCCCTCCACTATGACCTTGATATCTTCTATTTTATCTGTTAAAAGTTTTTCTTGTTTATCAAACATTTTCTGCAGAAGCATCTTCAGAGCCAGATATGTAGCATCTGTAGGTTCTTCTTTATCGGTGCGACTTCTACTACCGGAATGGTGTTCCTGCAGGTTCCACATTCCCATTCATTCTTCCTTTGTGCGCTCTTGGCTTTCCAGGTATTTTTAGAACCGCTAGAACATCCATAGTGTATGTCTTCTTTACATCTTCCTCAGGGAACATGGTCCCCGTCTGTGGACAGCTCCTTGACATCTTCACGATTTATTAGTGCTAGCTTAGCTTTAGCCTTAGTTTTTTTGTGTGCATGTATTTAGATGTTAAATACTTTTATTAGTTTAAAACCATGTTTTGTAGCTGTTATAATAACAATAAACTCATGGAGATACCAAATTTGATCAATATTGAGCCATTGGTGTGGCTCCTAGTTCTGTTCAATTCCATACAGAAAGTTAGACATTCAGACATCACCTCAAATCCACTTTTGGGTTCAGGAAACACCAAAACGAATACTTCTACTGATAACCCAAATTAAAAAATGGTTGACTAAACAAGGGTAGAGCGAGTAATAATTATATTTTGAGTAATTACAGTGCGTTGGACAAATGAAAACACAGGCATAAGGCTAGTGTTAATTTTAACATTGGGCTTATAGAAGGCCTGGTTTACACTCCTGCAACGGACTGCACAAGCATGTCATATTAGTTTTAAGCATTAAAATTTTTCAAATCCGAAAAGAATCAATCATAAGGTTTATGACGGTAAAACATTATTTTGTCTTGATGTCGTACTTGGAATAAATTAAGTTCCTTTTTACAAGTTTGTAAGTGACTTAGCATTCTTATAATCAGTACAATTTACATAAATTCAATTATAGTTTTTTTTATTGTTGTTAGATCAGCGATTCATCGGGAACTGAGACAAGGACTTACATTGCCGCTGAAGATGTTGACATGGCGGTGTCCGAGGTCCGATTGGCTGTTCCCCCCACCACTCCAGCCAGTCAGGAGCCTGGAGCTATACGCCTGCGCTGTACAGCTTCTCAGTTCGACCTCTACTTCGCAACTACAGAACGACTCCTGAAGAAAGCCCCCTCTCTTCCTTCTGTTCCAACAAATCGAACTGGCTCTTTAATTTTAATTCCGACGCAGTCTTTAAGTTTAATAATATTATTTTTGTATTTCGTGCTTTTTTGTAATGATTTGTAGCATATATATATATATATATATATTTATTGTTTTATTAATTCTTCGAAAATTCATTTCAGTTCCCGTGTGAAACCCTTAAAATAAATAAACGTAAACCCGGTTTGGTTAACTTTAAAAGACTTGGTTTTGGGGATGAACCAGGGTAAAAATCGTTATCATAAAGACGGTAATTCAGCAGCTTGCACACTACATACCAGTAAAATATGAGCTACGAGTATAATCACTTATACGGTGTCACTTAAGTACTTAACTACATAAGTATTTTAAAATTTTTCGTGCAGCATAATTAGTTTAATTTACAATGTGAATTATATAAGGTATCAAAGCTGGGCTTACTCCAAAATGGACGACGTAGATCAATAATGCTGCCACAATTTTCAATTTAATTCTAAATGAGATAAAATTATACAGATTTTCTTTAAATTATCATGATTTGTAAATATAGATAAATTTAATTCAAACTAAAAATACCTCACTTAACAGAGAGTAAATAGAAATAATTCACTTATAATTCGCTTGGGCACTAAATAGATAGTAGAGATAGCCATAAAAATCTTTAATTTATATTTATACACAATTATTCGTAACAGCCTTCCAAGTTTCGACTGTATTTGGTTCTAAAATACTTTCAATATTTAGACCAAAGATGATAGTCGGTGGGCTTTAATAATATTTTTTAATGCTAACTGGCGCTGGTCGTCTTTCTCAAAAAGGAAAACACGTTACCTTATTCCTCTTCTTTCATCGTCTTTCATTTACCACAATGTAAAACTAATCTGCTGACTCCAGTGGCTGGCCTTACACGCAGGCAATCTGATATTGTAGGGCCCTTAAAGTTAAATATATTTGAATTTTACCAATTTTAAATTATCTTGCACATGATGATTTAAATTATTGTAAAGTTTGTTTTTACTTTTTAGGAATTATTAACTTTTTAAATTTAAACGAGTTCGCACGCAGCACGCTGCCTGAAGTGAATTTCCCCAATAAAAACTTTAAAAATCAAATAACGGGTTTAAACAAAGATTTGTGAAATTTTTAGCAAAATGGAAAATATTATGTTTTTTGGCTGTTCTGATGCACCTGGTTCTATTTAAGTGTAGTATTGGGATGGCAATGTTGTCCATTGTAAGCTTAGGAGGATGTACCATCAGGATCAAAAATCGGTATGGGGTATTAGGAGTGATAAAACTACAAGTTATGAAAAACAGCCTTTTCCAATGCAAAATTCCCATAAGACAACGTACTGTGTTTACTCAACTTTTATCTTTTTTTTAAACTCGGTAAATATTAATGCTATAATGATGAAGGAAGGCCTACAATTTTCGAATTTTTACGTTCTATAACCTATTATCCATTAATCTTACATTTAGGGCTTATCTGACCATTTTTGGGTCCAAAAACTCAAATTTAAAAATTTAAAATCCCCATAAAAGGGGGTTAGAGTTTTCCAATTGTTTTCCCAACGAACTTGTCCAACTGATTACAAAAAGGAATGTCCCTACCAAATTTGAAGTAAATCGGACAAAAAAACGACCGCTAGAGTGCAAACACATTATATATATATATATATATATATATATATATATATATATATATATATATATATATATATATATAAATAAATAAAAAAAAATATATATATATACATAACATTTTGAACGACACCCCAAAACGTGTTCAGAGGGTCACGTTAGGAACTTCTATGGTGGTCCCGGGCTTAAGTTTCACCATGCGGGTCATGCTAATAGTTCACTTTCCATAGGAAATTCACTAATAAAATAAAAACCTTACATGTAGGTGGTATATATTTTTTTCGAGGGGAAATGCTATTAATGCACCGTCAAGGAAGAAACGGAACATTCCCTGGTGTGTGGGACTTGCACCCACTAAACTCCCCACCTCAGGCTATGGTCAACTTTGGAAAGAATATTTCCTTCTTTTTCACCTGAGGAAAGATCCCTGATGTTCTGGGTCTTCGAGCTTTTTACTCTTGAGAACCCGTTTGGCGAATGCCGAAATGCGTTGCCAGTTCTCAAGAGAAGACATCATCAGAGGAACAGTAGTCTCGGACGTGAAAACCCCTACCTCCTGCTCCAACTGTCTTCTTTGGACCGGCCACCGCTCACACTCGAAAAACGTGTATATCGACAGGCTGGGCTGAAGACTTTCTCATCTTGTGGAGGCAGGTCTGGAAAAACTATGTCCGGTGAGGAGCTGCGTGGTAAGGAAGTTTACCTCACCAAACCCGCACTCGACCCACACAGACAGGTCCCGGATAAGCCTTCAAGTCCAGGCCGCTCTAGGCTCGCTGTCCCATCTCTCCTGCCAGTGACGCATAGAGGGCTCTCTAGCCACGCGCATCGCATCCTGTCCAAGTTCAGTCTTGATGTAGAACACAAATTTTCTCTCCTGGGTCAAAAGGTCAACTGGCACGAGGCCTGCGACCACTGAAGCAGCAGGCTCGGAGACTAGGTGTGCTATTCAGAAGTACGAATTTGAGCACCTTCTGCGCAGACTCCAGGTGACGTCACGGTGTTTATTTGATCAGCTGGTTTACAGTGACAGCTGAAGTTACTCTCGGCTAGAGTCTATCCAAAACCCCAGGTCGGGATCAGAACGTCTCCCTCCCTTCATCCACAACACCGCGGCAGCGACTAAACTTGCAGAGTTTCGCTCCAACTGCGACAACTCCAAATTACGCTGATGCTAACCATGTACATGTATAAAAAATATATGACGTCACTCTCAACGCTAACGTTGTGGTGGGAATGGAGGGAGGGTAGACGTTCTGATCCCGACCTGATTTTTTGGATAGGCTATAGCCGCCGCTGAAATTTCCCATTGTTGCAAACTCGTTCCTAAATAAACGGTATCAGGAAACTGACACATACTTTCTCCCTTCTAGCCCAACTTTAATGAATAAATTACTTTTTATTTACTAAATATAGAATACAAAGCATGGTCGAATGTACAGAAAATCTTGTAAACAAGTTGTTTTAAAAAACATCCACCCAAATCCCTGCTTTGGAGGCACTACAGAATCCATTGCTGCACTCGTGGTTTTAAGAGGGGAAATGCCCCCTATTCCCCCCCAGGGTTATTAAGGGGCAACATATTTCGAATTTCCTCTGTTGGTCAATACTAACTTGACAAGCATATCAAGATTGAATGAAATTGATCAGTAAATAAGAGAGAAATAGTATTTTTTTTATTCCCCATAACAATAACATGGGTACAACGTACTGCGTTTACCGCAAAATGAAAATTTCAATTTTCTCCGAAACCAGCAATCGTAGAATAGTAATTCAAAATACTAAATTATTTAGTTTTTTGAGCTCTTTTTAATGGTGAATAGTAATATTTTTTTATGTTTATGTATTTTATGAAAAATCCAAAAAAACTGAATTTTTGATGTTTTAAGTCCTGTAATTTCTGAACCGGAATTTTTACAGGAATGCGGGTGATGCCATTTTGATGGAAAACCAAAGTTCTACAAACGACTAAAGTTTAATCAAAATCGTTAGAGCCGTTTTTGAGAAATTTGGATATTTCATGTTTTTTGGCGGTTTTGGGGGGATAATTACCCTTAAAAATCAAAAATTCGAAAAAATGAAAAAATGCCTGGAGATATCGTGGATTAGCACCTACATGCCAAATTTTATAAAAATCGGCCCATTGGTTAAGGCTCTAGCTCTGTACACATCCACACAGACACACACACACACACACACACACACACACACACACACACACACACACACACACACACACACACACACACACACACACACACACACACACACACACACACACACACACACACACACACACACACACATCACGTAAAAACCACTTTTTTGGGTTCAGGGAGCACCAAAACGAATATTTCCACTAACAACTCGAATTCGAAAATTTTGACGAAAACAATACTTTCTCCATATACTATGTATCAGGGCAGAAAGTAAAAAGCGCATCACCGAAGTATTCTGACTACCCCATGTCCTCCATTCCTTCACATAGGATAGTCAGAGTACCTTGGCTATTGACACGACGGACACGGCACTGATAGCATAATATAGTCCAGGGGCCTCAACATGAATTTTTATAAATGCGTATCTTCGTGTAGCGTAAGAAAACAAAATAGTTAAATTAGAAACTTATTTGATACATAAGGGAACAAATAATGATCCTAATACTTTGCTTCGTTCTCTGTAGGTAATGTAGTTGGCGGTTTCTAAGTACAACTAGCCGGCTAAACTTTATCTCGACACGAAGTCTTCTTTTCTGCCTTCTGAAAGTTTTAATGTTAAGAGTTTTCCACGCGGCAGCTGTTAATGTGATGTCAAATCGCTATAAAGCCGTTACAATGTGTTTCCCTCGACATGGCATTTCTGGTTAAACATATAACAGGGGCATCCGCGATTTGATATCACATGGGGTAACATAACCTTTAAATTGATTCAATCTGAGACCTTTTTAACATATGATTGGGAGAGGCCAAGCTTTGACAAACTGCGCGAAACTGTAAATAATTTGATTAGTGGAAAGTCCTTTGATGTGACACGAGCGCGAAGATTGACTGCCCCGATAAAACAATGTATCTAGGTTGCGCTTTTGTCGAACACCGGCGGTGAGAAACTTCGTTGTGTGTTTGGATGATATTTATCATCCCAAACAAGTTATTTTTGTATTTACATGTTACATTTTTGCAAATTTTATATTAGGAATTCTCTTTAATGGCTTGTGCAAAATGAAAAATTACAACTTGACCGAAGGAAATTATGAGGGAAACTTATGAGGACATTTTGGGCAAATTATGAGGACATTTTGGGCAAACTATGAGGACATTTTAGGAAAATGATGAAGAAAGTTTGGGCAAGTTATGAGGACATTTTGGGCAAATTATGAGGTATTGTTGTAGATTATTCGTCATAGAGAAAGAGTTATTCAACTTCTATTCTCTTTGAATTAGATAAGGTGATCCAGAAAAACTGATGAATTGAATGCCACGTGATAAACGGAAAAACGTTGTCAAAATATTGTTTTTTACCCTCAGTTTCTTTTCCTCGTCGACATCAGTACAATTTTGTACTATTAAACTATTAAACTCACTCGCAATATCAACATCATTATCAATAATACTTCCACAAACTTCCAAATAGGCCTCGTGCATTTGTTATCTTGCCGAGTTATACCATTATAATTATCTTCCAAACAAGTGTTTGATTATGTTTGCAGTTATCCAGATAAGTAGGGCCTGTATTTCTATGTTTAGTTTGTTTCTATATGTTTCTAAAACGTCTAAAAGTCTAAAAGTGATCGTTTGTATTGACATAACATTAAAGATAAAAAAATACCCCCGTAGCAGCAAACCTGCGTACTCAGCGAATGCATATATTTGTATCTTAATACCACATAAAGCCACATACCAAGTTTCATCAATATACATTCATAAATAAACGATTTATGACATTTTAATTATTCTCCATAAGAATAACATGGCGGCTGAGTATGCAGGTTTGCTGAAGCAAGGAGCACAAAAAATGGGGTTTTATACAAATATCAATATAGCTCATGTAGGTAAAGCCATATACCAAATTTCATTAATTTATTTTCATAATGAAGGGAGATAACACGTTACTTATTCTCCATAAGAATAACATGGGGCTGAGTATGCAGGTTTGCTGCTACGGGAACCTTTGGCAAAAAAATTTTTTTTGAGCAAATATCAATGGTCCACAACCAGATGAAGCCGTATACCAAGTTTCGTCAGTATACGTTCATAAATAAGCAAGATATAAAATTTTTCTTTTCCTCCATAAGAATAACATTAGACAACGTACTGTGTTTAGCACTTTCAATATCTCGGTAACCAATTAACGTAGAGAAATGATCAAAATACCAAATTGTGTATTTTTTTAAGCTGAATCCAATGGAAAACTAAAATTTGACTATTTCCAAATTTGTATGTAAAAAATTCGAAAAACCCATTTTTGGGGTACAAAACCCCCCCAAAATACCCCTTTGGATAGAGCGATCTGGCTGGTTTTAAAACTGAAAGTCATAAATGTTGCTTTACACGTTTATACAAAATTTTATCAAAATCAAATGATTTTTACGAGAGTTATCGTGCTCACGGACACACACACACATATATATATATATATATATATACAGTTTCGAACGAATGGTGTTTTTGGGGTCTGGGGACCTCAAAACGAAAAGTTATCATGGTCCCGGGCCTAGGTCTTACCATGCCGACTACGGTAATAGCTTCTTCCCTATAGGGGAAATTCGCTAATACATTACAACACCGGTAAGTGGCATAAATTAGAATCATACAAAACACTAAAAAAAAAATACCCCCGTCACAGCAAACTTGCATACTCAGCGAATTTCCAATGCAAATATTTGGTTATCACTACTACCTAGAGCCACTTACCACGTTTCACAAAAATACATTCATTAATAAGTGATATATAGCATTTTATTTATTTTCCATAAGAATAACATTATAAATGAGTACGCAGGTTTGCTGCAACAAGGAAGATAAGATATGTGTTTTTTTCAATTATCATTATAACTCAACCAGGTGAAGCTACATACCAAGTTTTATTAATTTAGGTTCATAACTAAGGGAGATATAAAACTTTACGTAATCTCCATATGAATAACATGGGGGCCGAGTATGCAGGTTTGCTGCTACCGGGAAAAATCAACAAAAAACTTTTTTGGGCTATTATCAATATACCACAACTAGCTGAAGCCACATACCAAGTTTCATCAATACACATACATAGATAATAAAAATATAACATTTTATTTATTCTCCATAAGGATAACATTGGACAACGTACTGTGTTTAGCACTTTGAATATCACTGCAACGGTTGGACGTAAAACAACAATTAAAACGCCAAAATGATTATTTTGTAGAGCTATACTGATTGGTAGAAATAAATGTAGAGTTTTTAGTGAAATTATCTGAGGAAAATCTAAAAACCGTATTCCCATAAGATTAACATAGGAAATTTTATGGACACATTTTTTGACTTTTCTCCACAACCACTAAACCTAGCTTAATGATTCAAAGTACTAAATTGTTTGTTTTTTTAAGCTCTACAAAATGGCTATAACCAAAATCTAGTGCTTTTAAAATTTTAGGGTAAAAAGTTCAAAAAACAAATTTTTAAAAAATTTTAAACCCCCATAAAACCCCCTTCCCATAAACCGATCGATCTGGTTTTCGAACTTAAAATCATATATATTACTCTCCACATGTGAGCCAAATTTCATCAAAATCGGGCGCTTCTTTCAAAAGTTATCGCGGTAGAATTTTATTTATTCTCCATAAGGACAACGTACTGTGTTTAGCACTTTGAATATCTCTGCAACGGTTGGACGTAGAACAACGATTAAAACACCAAAATGTTTGTTTTGTTGAGCTAAACACATTAATAAACAGAAATGTGAAGTTTTTAGTAAAACTATCTGATAAAAATCTAAAAACCATTTTCCCATAAGATTAACATGGGACACGTTTTTTGGATTTTATCCGCAACCACTTAACCTAGGTTAATGATTCAAAATACTAAATTATTTGTTTTTTAAGCTCTATCAAATGGCTATAACCAAAATTGAGTGTTTTTAACATTTTGGTGTAAAATGTGCAAAAAACTGATTTTTGGAAAATTGTAAACCCCCATAAAACCCCCTTCCCATAGTGCGAACGATCTGGTTTTCGAACTTAAAGTCATAAATGCTACTCTCCACATTTGTGCCAAATTTCATCAAAATCGGGTGTTTCTTTCAAAAGTTATCGCGGTAACGGACATATATATATATATATATATATATATACATTTATATAAATTTGAACGAATAGTGGTTTTGGCATCTGGGGACCTCAAAGCGAAAAGTTATCATGGTCTCGGGCTTAAGTCTTACCATGCCACCTACGGTAATAGCTTCTTCCCTATAGGGGAAATTCGCTACTAAAACGAATCCGCATGCAGCACGCTGACGTGAGGGAAGTGAATTTCCACATAAAAACTTATAAAACTCTAAATCAGTGTAAAAACATACATTTATTCCAATTTTTATTGAAATCTGAAAATAGTGATTTTTTGGCTGTTCTGATGCTCCTGGTTTCACTTACCTGCTGGGATAATGTTAGGATAAGGTTTGAAAGTAGGCGTGAGGTTGCTGGGGATGATAAAAGTACTGTAACAAAGGAATACCAGGCTTTTCTAGTGTAAAACCCCCATGAGACAACGTACTGTGTCCTCCCTCAACACTCTAGCACAAGTATTTATCGAGTTATTAAAGAAAATATTAATTGTCTTAACACAGTACGTTGTCTTATGGGGATTTTACACTGGAAAAGGCTGTTCTTCATATCTTGATGTAGTTTTATCACCCATAATCCCCCTATACCAACTTGTTATCCTGACTATACCTCCTCCTAACCTTATAATGTACAACATTGTCATCCTAATAGTCAATTTAAATATAACCAGGAGCATCAGAGCAGCCAAAAAATAACATTTTTAATTAAAAAAAATTGTTACCTGGGTTATATTAAACCATTTATTTGATTTATTTATAATGTTTTAATGAGGAAATTCACTTCCCTCACGTCAGCGTGCTGCGTGCGATCTCGTTTTGCTTAACGAGCTAATTTTGCATGAGTGACTTTTGGGAATCCCCAGGCGATAAGGAAACAGAATTGACAACGCTAATAATCCAAGAGATGTCTTGGGAATCGCATTCGATTTGCTGCATTCACTCGCTGCAGTTTGGTAACGACTTTTTATTGTTTAAAGTTATTTAATGGTGTTTACAAATTTCAAATAAGAGGTTATCTGCTGGGCAGTTAAGTGTTTCAACAACCCATATTTATTTATTGGTTGAATTTGAGCAGTTAACTGCACCAAAATTAACTTAAGAGAGCAAAATTTTACGAAAAGAATTAGCAAAATGTGTAGACATGCTCAGGGGTTTAGTAGAAAATTCCATCGAAATCCGCAATGTTTTGCATATTACTGAAATGTTTAACATTGAAACAAACAGATTTTGCAGAAAAATCTTGCCCAAATTTTCCCCTCGATTTTTAAGGAATTTTATAAATTTTAAGTACAGTATGGCAATTACAGTCATCAACTATACAACCATCACTCCCGTTTTTATGGCTAAACAACATTAGGTTATAAGGCAGTTCACTGATTAGTATTAGTATTAAAAAAACTCACCGCATTAAGAATATCAATTCAATATTTATAACGAAATATAAACATAACATTTGATATTTATGTTTTACTAGCTGCCGTCGTACCCGGTTTCACCCGGGAATAAAACCTGTGGTGTGTGCTGCATTCTGTGGTTAACCCGTGGAACTACTATGAATCATGATCAGCTCTTTGAATTTTCATCAGCTTGTAACGATCTGTAGCGTAAATGAACCCTAACCTACCAAACTAATGTCAATAAGAATAACATTGGATTGGAACCTTGACCCCCCGTGGGGCGGAGCCCTATGGGAATTTCTTATAATCCTTTCTTAGTTGTTACCTGCGTCATGGAAAGAGTATATGTGCCAAATTTCGTGGTTGTAGGTGTGGAGGTTTGGCCTGGGGGATGATCGGTTTTTGAATGTCCGTAAGAATAATACAGGATTGGAACTTTTAAGCCCCATATTGTGGAGCCCTACGGGGATTTCTTCAAATCCTTTCTTAGCGGGCACCTATGTTATGGAAAGAGTATTCATGCCAAATTTCGTGGTTGTAGGTGTTGAGGTTTGGCCTGGCGGATGATCGGTTTTTGAATGCCCATTACAGTATTGGAACTTTGAAGCCCTGTGGGGCGGAGTGCTATAGGAATCTGTTAAAATCCTTTCTTAGCGGTTACCTATGTTATGGAAAGAGGATACATCACAAATTTTGTTCGTGTGGGTGTAGAGGTTTTGCCTGGGGATGATCGGTTTTTCGTATTGCCCTGACGGTTGTGGTAACAAGATCAAAGCTACAACAGTACTGAATGATGAGGAGGACGGGCATGAACCTGATTCGCCAACCCAGTCCAGTTCCGACAGAGAAATCGACAATGGACGGGGAACTACCGTCGTGAATATGAGGCCACTTCACAGCAAAAGGAACAATTCATATTAAAGTGATTAGTTTAATAACCCACAAACTTACCAATTGCCAACCAGAAAAGAATTAACACAAAAATAGAAAACACTTTGTAAGAGATAAAATAAGTACGTTAACGTTACCACAACTGATTTTTACCGCTTATTTAGTTCCATTTACAGCATTCAGCTACCTCTGTGAAGCGGTCCAATGCTTACGCTGCAATCAGATGTTTAGAATCACTTCCAAGGCGTAGTTTTAATCCAAAAACAGATCTAATTGCAAATTATTGTGGTCTTGACTTGCTCTACAAGATTTAAACAGGTAAATATTCTTTTCCGATGAGGAAAATAGGTCCAAAATCTACTTTGAAGGCCAGAACAGTTACCCAGAAATTATTTTCGGCTCAGTTTTAGAATAAAAATACTACTTTTCCAAACAAAATTCCATATACTGGTTTTAAATAATTGGTTTACAACCCGAAAAATAATTCGGAACAAACCTCATGCTTTTATCACATGTAGGTGTGATAGTATGCTTGAATACAAAAAGCTTGTGACAAAAAGCGGGAAATCCGTGATGGCGGCCATTTTTGAAAATAGCGACACGTTCTCCAAGTGGGATTTTTTTGGAATTTTAGTATGATGTTTCCAGCTGTACATACGACATTTCCGCCAATTTTCAGCCTCATAAATGAAAATTCCGCAATTAGGCTAAATGCTGCATTATTTTCATGCATTATTTGTGTAACTAGATTTTCTAACTTTAAATAAAAAGTGTCAAAGGCGTTAGGGGCACAATTATATGCATAGATGTTAGACCAGTCAGCTTCATCAAGCTGTAAGTTTAATTTGGAATAATCCACTTTGGAGATGCTCGATGCAACAGTGGCGGTAGGGGTAGGGCCAAGGCCCTGCACCCCCACAGACACACGTCGTACTATGGTCAGTTACATTTGCATGAATAACTATTGGTGTTACATTAATTTTATCTTTGTTATACACTTTTCAGTAGACATGGTGGATACAGGTTTGTGAAGCTCCCATAATTCTAGTTGGTTCTTTAACTACTTGAATTTGGAGATGGTGTCACACCACCCGTCAAGCCACGTCAGCACAGTTAAGATAAAGTCATTGTCGTGCCAGCAAGAAAAGAAAATGGCTTTCTTGCTGGCATAAAGACCAATGTATATATAACAAATAATAAAGCTCGGGGGGGAATAAGGGGGTTTTATCGTTAGTTTTACAATAAAATGTAAAAAAGTACATGAATGATAACGTACTATTAAAATAATACGAAAAACTGCAATAGTGTAACAGATCAAATAAGTATTTCTTCCAGTGACGTGTCCATCCCGCATTTCATTGCAATGTGTCATTGGAATCAAGCTCCTTTGAAAGTGTACCAGTTGATTTAATATACGAATTCATTGCTATAACAGATAGGCAAAGGAATCGGTATTGTTGTTGGTGGCAGGAGGAGCTCGCCGGGGCAGCGAGTGAGTTGGTACGACCACGAGGGAGAAGGGGGGTTTGAAATCGGTATTGTTGTTGGTGGCAGGAGGAGCTCGCCGGGGCAGCGAGTGAGTTGGTACGACCACGAGGGAGAAGGGGGGTTTGAAATCGGGATTGTTGTTGATGGCAGGAGGAGCTCGCCGGGGCAGCGAGTGAGTTGGTACGACCACGAGGGAGAAGGGGGGTTTGAAATCGGGATTGTTGTTGGTGGCAGGAGGAGCTCGCTGGGGCAGCGAGTGAGTTGGTACGACCACGAGGGAGAAGGGGGGTTTGAAATCGGTATTGTTGTTGGTGGCAGGAGGAGCTCGCTGGGGCAGCGAGTGAGTTGGTACGACCACGAGGGAGAAGGGGGGTTTGAAATCGGTATTGTTGTTGGTGGCAGGAGGAGCTCGCCGGGGCAGCTAGTGAGTTGGTACGACCACGAGGGAGAAGGGGGGTTTGAAATCGGGATTGTTGTTGGTGGCAGGAGGAGCTCGCTGGGGCAGCAAGTTAGCTGGTACGACCACGAGGGAGAAGGGGGGGTTTGGAATCGGTATTGTTGTTGGTGGCAGGAGGAGCTCGCTGGGGCAGCGAGTGAGTTGGTACGACCACGAGGGAGAAGGGGGGTTTGAAATCGGTATTGTTGTTGGTGGCAGGAGGAGCTCGCTGGGGCAGCGAGTGAGTTGGTACGACCACGAGGGAGAAGGGGGGTTTGAAATCGGTATTGTTGTTGGTGGCAGGAGGAGCTCGCCGGGGCAGCTAGTGAGTTGGTACGACCACGAGGGAGAAGGGGGGTTTGAAATCGGGATTGTTGTTGGTGGCAGGAGGAGCTCGCTGGGGCAGCAAGTTAGCTGGTACGACCACGAGGGAGAAGGGGGGGTTTGGAATCGGTATTGTTGTTGGTGGCAGGAGGAGCTCGCCGGGGCAGCGAGTGAGTTGGTACGACCACGAGGGAGAAGGGGGGTTTGGAATCGGGATTGTTGTTGGTGGCAGGAGGAGCTCGCTGGGGCAGCAAGTTAGCTTGAACGACCACGAGGGAGAAGGGGGGTTTGGAATCGGGATTGTTGTTGGTGGCAGGAGGAGCTCGCTGGGGCAGCAAGTTAGCTTGAACGACCACGAGGGAGAAGGGGGGGTTTGGAATCGGGATTGTTGTTGGTGGCAGGAGGAGCTCACTGGGGCAGCAAGTTAGCTTGAACGACCACGAGGGAGAAGGGGGGTTTGGAATCGGGATTGTTGTTGGTGGCAGGAGGAGCTCGCTGGGGCAGCAAGTTAGCTTGAACGACGACGAGGGAGAAGGGGGGGTTTGGAATCGGGATTGTTGTTGGTGGCAGGAGGAGCTCACTGGGGCAGCAAGTTAGCTTGAACGACCACGAGGGAGAAGGGGGGTTTGGAATCGGGATTGTTGTTGGTGGCAGGAGGAGCTCGCTGGGGCAGCAAGTTAGCTTGAACGACCACGAGGGAGAAGGGGGGGTTTGGAATCGGGATTGTTGTTGGTGGCAGGAGGAGCTCGCTGGGGCAGCAAGTTAGCTGGTACGACCACGAGGGAGAAGGGGGGGTTTGGAATCGGGATTGTTGTTGGTGGCAGGAGGAGCTCGCCGGGGCAGCAAGTTAGCTGGTACGACCACGAGGGAGAAGGGGGGGTTTGGAATCGGGATTGTTGTTGGTGGCAGGAGGAGCTCGCCGGGGCAGCAAGTTAGCTGGTACGACCACGAGGGAGAAGGGGGGGTTTGGAATCGGGATTGTTGTTGGTGGCAGGAGGAGCTCGCTGGGGCAGCAAGTTAGCTGGTACGACCACGAGGGAGAAGGGGGGGTTTGGAATCGGGATTGTTGTTGGTGGCAGGAGGAGCTCGCCGGGGCAGCAAGTTAGCTGGTACGACCACGAGGGAGAAGGGGGGTTTGGAATTAGGATTGTTGTCAACGGTAACGAGAGGAGATCGACTGTAATAATGTCAGTTGGGACAAAACCTGGGGCTTGGGATCGGGAATTTTCTTGACGGGGACATGAAACGATCAACGTTGCAGTGAGCCAAATGGGGAACCTCTTGGGATATTGGGATTATTGTTGAGGGTGGCTTGAGGAGTTGACCGTGGCAGCAAGCCAGCTGACGGCTCAAGGGGGTTGGACTCGGGATTGTTGTTGTTGGCATGAGGAGTTCGCCGTGGGTGGGGTTGCTAGGAGACCTCGTGCCGCCAGTCTAGGCGCCTCGTTCGCGCCGCGTCGCGCGAGTTTCGACTCTGACCATGTCGGCACAACTTTACGACTCGCGCTCGTTACATGTTGAAAATAAAAAATATGAGTCGGTGGTGGTGAAAATGTATAATTTTGTAATGTGCTAAGTTCATAAGTTTTTCAGGTGTTACCAAACAAGGTTTCCGGGATCCGACGAAAAGGTAATTGTTTAACATAATATTATAGAGTACCATGAAAACGTTTTAAATTTATAAACTAAATTGTAGATGGACACTTTTTTTATGAAATAGTTAGAGTTACTATACTTACCACAGTTTATTCAGTTTTCAAGAAACCAGTATTTTGTTTAGCTGCAGAAAGTATATTTTATCATGCAAATTGTTTTTGTTCATAAACATTGCATTAACTTATAAACCATTATAATTGACTGAACCTTCCTTTGTAGCAGGGATTAGTTAATTTGCAAGGGAAGGGAAAAAATAAGTGTCAGTCCATAAGGGTTTTAAAATTATTTACTGTTAAAATGTTCGACTTTTATTTTAGTGTCTCATGTCTACATGTTTTATATTTGTATCAATGTAAATTAATTAGGTAAAGAACAATATAGCAATATAATATGTGGCATAAAACTTATATAAAGTTTTGAAAATATGCCCAATTATGCATCAGGAATAACTGGAAATGTTTTTGTCTCATGATAATTTATTAAAGTTGTACCTAGAATCGCATTTTCAACAAAATACATAGCTTCCCCCATCCAATTTTTCAATTATATCGCATTATAATTTTTACTAAGGATTCTATGAGTTGTATTTTACTACACCCTGTAATCATTTAAGAAAATATAATTTGAATACTGTAAATCTTTTTGAATTATCTGATTTCTAAAATGTAACATCTTTGCCAACGGCTGTAACAATACTAGGTACCCTATTTTAAATAAAAGAAGGAGAATATCATTGTTAATCACTCCTGCTAACATTGCACACGAGGATTAAGAATGCGGAGTGTTTAATTAGATTCATTTAGAATAAATTAACGTCAGAATTACATTTTCTGTCTGAAATAATAAGACGACTCTGAGTAAGAATACTAACGAGGAAACTCTCGCGCTTCTCGTGATAAACGCGATGTTGACTTTTGTACTTCGGTTCGGCTATGGTATAGGGTAGTTAGAAGAAAACACTTGTCGTGTATTCGAGCATTACATGCTCACCTTCACCTTCACGAGATTCCAAATGTTCATGTGTCATATATACCGAAATCTTACCAAAATCGAACGGTTTTCGTCATGTTCAATAAAATACTCATAGACCGACATGCCTTCACGTGTGGTGGTTTTAAAATATGTACAGTTAGTTTATTATATTTCGCGACGTTAACCTTCGTGGTAGGTATGGGTGTATTATGTTCGTGGTATGTCTGGGTGTATTATACTCGTGGTAGGTCTGTGTGTGTATTACACTCGTGGTAGGCCTGAGTGTATTATTCTCGTAGTATGTCTGGGTGTATTATACTCGTGGTAGGTCTGTGTGTATCATACTTGTGGGTCTGTGTGTATCATACTTGTGGGTCTGTGTGTATTATACTCGTAGTAGATCTGGATGTATTATATTTGTGGTAGGTAAGGGTGTATTATATTCGTGGTGGGTATGGATGTATTATACTCGTGGTAGGTAAGGGTGTATTATACTTGTGGGTCTGTGTATATTATACTCGTGGTAGGTCTGGATGTATTATACTTGTGGTAGGTAAGGGTGTATTAACTCGTGGTATGTCTGGGTGTATTATACTCGTGGTAGGTTTGGGTGTATTATACTCGTGGTAGGTTTGGGTGTATTATACCCGTGGTAGGTTTGGGTGTATTATACTCGTGGTATGTTTGGGTGTTTTATACTCGTGGTAGGTTTGGGTGTATTATACTCGTGGTAGGTTTGGGTGTATTATACTCGTGGTAGGTTTGGGTGTATTATACCCGTGGTAGGTTTGGGTGTATTATACTCGTGGTGTGTTTGGGTGTTTTATACTCGTGGTATGTTTGGGTGTATTATACTCGTGGTAGGTTTGGGTGTATTATACTTGTGGTAGGTTTGGGTGTATTATACCCGTGGTAGGTTTGGGTGTATTATACTCGTGGTTTGTTTGGGTGTTTTATACTCGTGGTATGTTTGGGTGTATTATACTCGTGGTAGGTTTGGGTGTATTATACTCGTGGTAGGTTTGGGTGTATTATACTCGTGGTATGTCTGGGTGTATTATACTCGTGGTATGTCTGGGTGTATTATACTCGTGGTAGGTTTGGGTGTATTATACTCGTGGTGGGTCTGGGTGTATTATACTCGTGGTAGGTATGGGTGTATTATACATTTATTTATCCTTCAGAAAATTCTTTTACTGAGACGTATACAATGGTTTATAAGACCTAATGTATTAACAGTGTGTAGGCCATTCACTGTTCGTCATTGTAGTTCACCAATCACTAAATATACATTGAGTCCACCATTGAGTCAAATTGACTGCCATCGTGCCGTCATCTTGGACCTCTGTTAAATGTTACTGTTACGCTTTTATCGATATTTCATGTCGGATGACCCGGCGAAATCTGCAATTCGGTCACAAGCTGTGGTTATAGAGCGTAAGCGTGATGGAGTGTTTTTTAAGAGTTTGGGACAGTTCTTGATCTTACTTTGTTCCCTCACACGAGCCACAGGTTTGTGCGAAGAACGTATCCAACAACAGAAGGGGCGAACCGTTAAGGTTGAATTGTCAGGACCAGTATTCGAGCCCACTACAGTCTTCGTTATAATTCCTGAGTTCGTCGCCTTGACCACGAACTGAGTCACTTATGTTACTAACTCGCCATTTTTCTGGTTAAAGAGAGACTGTACAAACAGTTTTAACTGACAACGAGTTCGCACGCAGCACGCTGACGTGAGGGAAGTGAATTTCCACAAAAAAAGTTTAAAACTAAAAATATGTGTAAAAACATAAATGTATTCCAATTTTTATTAAAATCTGAAAACATTGATTTTTTGGCTGTTCTGATGCTCCTGGTTTCATTTACCTGCAAAGCTGGGAATACAATTTTGCGCATTATAATGTTAGGAGAAGGTCCAGGCAGGCTTGAAAGTCGGCGTGAGTTGCTGGGGATGATAACAGTATTCTAACAAAGGAATAACAGGCTTTTCTAGTGTAAAACCACCATAAGACAACGTACTGTGTTTAGTCGAAACACATTTTCTTTAATAACTCTTTAAATATTTATGCTAGAATGACGAGAGAGAGCTTAAAACTTTCGATTCACTAATTCCCATCTTTTTACATACACTAATTTTACATCCGGGGCTTTTCTGACCCTTTCTGGGCCCAAAAACTCGAAATTTGAAAGATTAATCCCCAAAAAAGGGGTTTAGAGTTTTCCGATTGTTTTGCCCAACGAACTTGTCCAACTGATTACAGAAAGGAACGTCCCTACCAAATATGAAGTTAATCGGACAAAAAATGCGACCGCTAGAGTGCCTGCACACACACACACACATATATATATATAATTTTGAACGACCCCCCAAAACGTGTTCAGGCGGTCACGTTAGGAACTTCTATGGTAGTCCCGGGCTTAAGTTTCACCGTGCGGGTCATGCTAAAACTAGGTTTACAAATTATTAGCATAACCTTTTTCAATTATTTCAAAAAGCAAATCACCGCCGTTACTCGAAGTATAGACAAATAGTTCAACAAGATATTTGCAGAATTTTATTAACGAACACTCTAGAGCGCCATGTTATGAACTGCCACGACGGTTCCGGCCCTCAGGTCCCATCAAATGGGGCATGCTAATAGCTAGTTTTATTGAAAGGATATTTGCTAACAATCGATAAATGAATCAATCAGTCTGTTATGACGAACATTTTTACGAGAGTACAAAGTTTGTTATTAGAGAATTTAAAAAAGAAGTTTATTAAAGGATACAAATTCCTTTAGAAAAGTGAGTGAACATTTTCGGAATCCTGTACCATCAAATGAGTGTGAGTCGTCGTCTAAATGCAATTAAAACATTAACTGAAAACTTTCTCAATTTCGGAGGGAGAGAGAATTTAAACTCTAATGTTAACAAAGAGAATTCCCAAATTAAAAACGACGTTGCGTGTCAGGGCCCTAAACATCAAGACAAATTATTAATGACGTTGATCCTTCAGTTCGTGTTTCAAAATGAAGACATTAAATCTCGGCGTGGTTATTAAATACAAATAAATTAAATAGAAGAATTTTATTGTGTCCAGATTTTCTATAAATACGGTAAAAGTTGTTAAGATATGTTAACTAAAATCGTTTGATAAATATAAAGATAGTTAGTTTAGATTAGACAGAATGTTTTTTGTTATAGGTTCGTAAGCCACTTGAAAATTGTTACATTCAAATACGAAAGTATGACGGACGTTAAAACCGTTCTGTAGCATTCCATAACTCACATTTGTACCACTAGACATTCCAATGTATAATACAGCAAGTTATAATCTGCAATACGTATACTAGTCTAAGTTTACAGTACAAAAGTTTAATACTCGAGAAAACAAATTTCAGAACGGCAAACGCATCCTACATCCTTATAATATTCATATGAATAATTCCGTAAGCAAAACTTTGAGAAAAAATGTTGACATTCCTGAAATCTCAGGATTATTGGGGAAGGGATGGTTCGCATGCAAGCTCTTGGCGCTAGGGACCAAGTAGAAATTGTCGTTTTTGTTGGACTATTTAGATGGAAGCAAGATATTAAATTCACAGTCCCCATAAGAAAACCATTGGGATCGTAAAATCTGCTTTGTTTATATTACAACCGGTTATCCTAGCATGCACTCTGTTTACATATCAACGAGTGTCGATAATACACAGTTACAAAGAGGCTAGGGGCTACTCGACAATAGTTTATAACAAATATATTAGTGGACAGCAATGTACATAAAACACTCTTGTGTGCTAAAGATTCCAATCGATTATACATATTTATAGTAACATTTGTAACAAAAAGGAAACAAGGGGTTACAAAGGGGGGGGGGGTTATGGGTTTGTAAAGTTAGTGATTAAGCCCATAATGAGCAAATATGACTTTTATTTATTGCAAGTAGGATTGGTGTATAAGATATATGGTGTGTGCAATCATCCATTAAATGAATTCGTGATACATTTATTTATGACTAGCTGTTATCGCAGGCTTCGCCCCGCAAATAATTTATAAAAACTATGACAGTTGTGTGTGCTGCATTCTGTGGTTAGCCCGTGGAACCACTACGAATCAAGATCAGCTGTTTGTATTTTCATTAGCTCAAACAAAAATTAATGTCCATAAGAAATACATGGGAACTTTGTCGGGATCTCTGGCCGAGCCCTAAGGTCAGATCAGGATGAAAACCGTTTGGTTTTCCTATTTTATGTATAAAGAATCAGTGTACAAAATTTCAGCTCTCTACCAACATGGGAAGGTGGAGAATTAGTGATGAGCGAGTCAGTCAGTCAGCCAGGGCTTTGCCTTTTATAGATATAGATATAATTTATTAACAAACAATCATACCTACGACATAAGTGGCCGGGTGATTGAAGGGCTCGCTCGCTAAGCCAGATCGATCCAGGCATAATTGAAACATTAATGAAGGTTCCATTCAACTGCCATGTGTCATTGAACCACTAGTTATAGGAAATTGTATATCTTAGACAGTAACAGGAGCAGGGGTTGGGCTGTTACAACTCCAAACGTAATAAATGCATGGTATAGATAGATACACCCGTAGCAGCAAACCTGCGTACTCAGCAAATTTCCAATGCATATATATGTATATTAATACCACATAAAGCCACATACCAAGTTTCATCAATATACATTCATAAATAAACGATTTATGACATTTTAATTATTCTCCTTAAGAATAACATGGCGGCTGAGTATGCAGGTTTGCTGAAGCAAGGAGCACAACAAATGGGGTTTTATACAAATATCAATATAACTCATGTAGGTAAAGCCATATACCAAATTTCATTAATTTATTTTCATAATGAAGGGAGATAACACGTTACTTATTCTCCATAAGAATAACATGGGGCTGAGTACGCAGGTTTGCTGCTACGGGAGCCATTGGGAAACAATTGTTTGTTGAGCAAATATCAATGGTCCACAACCAGATGAAGTCGTATACCAAGTTTCGTCAGTATACGTTCATAAATAAGCGAGATATAAAATTTTTATTTTCCTCCATAAGAATAACATTAGACAACGTATTGTGTTTAGCACTTTCAATATCTCGGTAACCAATTGACGTAGAGAAATGATCAAAATACCAAATTGTGTGTTTTTTTAAGCTGAATCCAATGGTAAAAACTAAAATTTGACTATTTCCAAAGTTATATGTAAAAAATTCGAAAAACCCATTTTTAGGGTACAAAACCCCCCCAAAATACCCCTTCGGATAGAGCGATCTGGCTGGTTTTCGAACTTAAAGTCATAAATGTTGCTTTACACGTTTATACCAAATTTCATCAAAATCGGATTAATTTTACGAGAGTTATCGTGCTCACGGACACACACACACACACACATATATATATATATACAGTTTCTAACGAATGGTGTTTTTGGGGTCTGGGGACCTCAAAACGAAAAGTTATCATGATCCCGGGCCTAGGTCTTACCATGCCGACTACGGTAATAGCTTCTTCCCTATAGGGGAAATTCGCTAATACAAAAGGTAAAAATAACTTAAATTACAACCTACGTTTATAGAAACACTGAGGAAAAGGGTAAAACGTAATGAAAAGTGCTACACACACAGCCGCTCACGCAACCATTTTGAACAGAAGCGCACTTCTGTGATCCGTTGGTTGCATAGACCTATTATATATTTTAAATTAGCAATGCCTCTCAGCATTTGGGGTTCAGCAAGCCTGAAGCTAGGTGATTTGCTAGGTAAAAGATGTCCGGTGGGTTACAGTATTAGTATTTTTAATGGTGTACTTACACCCTGAAGCAGATGTTGTCAGAAGTGTGACGCGTTTCGCCATTTACGGCATCATCAGACGTATATACTACACAAAACTAATAGGTAGTCATTACACATTGTAATCATCTGGCGGTTCGTCAACATAAAGTTACATTCAACACGCACGACACACAATTTAAAACGACAAAAAATATTTAAAAATACCCCCGTAGCAGCAAACCTGCGTACTCAGAGAATTTACGATGTCTTAAAACCACTTAAAGCCACATACCAAGTTTCATCAATATACTTTCATAGATAAATGATTTATGACATTTTAATTATTCTCTATAAGAATAACATGGCGTCTGATGATGCAGGTTTGCTGAAACAAGGTACACATAAAACGAGGTTTTATACAAATTTGTTTATAACTCAACTAGATGAAGCCACATACCAAATTTTATTAATTTATGTTCATAATTAACGCAGGTAACATTTGACTTATTCGCCATAAGAATAACATGGGGCTGAGTACGCAGGTTTGCTGCTACGGGAACTATCAGCAAAAAAATAATTTTTCGTGCAAATATCAATAGACCACAACAGTATGAAGCAATATACCAAGTTTCGTCAGGATAAGTTGATAAATAAGCAAGATATACATTTTTACAAGATATACAATTTGTCTTATTCTCCGTAAGGATAAAAGTGGCCAACGTACTGCGTTTAGCACTTTCAATATCTCGGTAACCAATTGACGTAGAGCAATGAAGAAAACACCAAATTGTTTTTTTTAAGCTGAATTTAATGGGGAAAACTAAAATTGGATTTACTATAATATTATGTGTAAACAACTCAAAACAAATGTTTGGGGTAAAAAACACCCCCAAAATACCCCTTTGGATGAGCGATCTGGCTGGTTTTCGAACTTAAAGTCATAAATGTTTCTTTACATGTTTGTACAAAATTTTATCAAAATCGGATCATTTTTACAAGAGTTATCGCACCCACGGACACACACACACACACACACACACACACACACACACACACACACACACACACACACACACACACACACACACACACACACACAGACACACAGACACATATATATTATATATATATATATATTTATATATATACAGTTTTGAACGAATGGTGTTTTTGGCATCTGGGGCGCAAGTTATCATGGTCCCGGGCCTAGTCTTACCATGCCGACTACGGTGATAGCCTCTGCCTTATAGGAGAAATTCGCTAAAAACAACATAGAGACAACATAAGATTGCCTCAGGCTGTAAGTACACCATTCAAATAGTGAATTCAATAATCCCGTAACCAGATCCTTCAAAATGTACAGTATTAGTTTGGTTCCATTTCCATACTTTTAAATCTCAATAAAATTCCTGTCGACGTTGTCACAACATTAACACTTTATTCGATCTTTTCACTTGCTTGAGTCTGCATCACCGGAAGTTGCTGGACGCCATCTTGGTGTTTTGTTCCATAAGGCCATTGTTAACTTTGTGCCTCCGTTACTCCTTACCTGATCGTCACAAACAATTAATTTTGGTGTCAAATTAAAGGTTTCGTCGTCCTCTAGGGAAATGCAATGGTCGAATTTGGATTTTGTTTCAAATTAATGAGAACATGTACAGTGTTTCAGTTTAAAATTAAACTATTTATTATGAAACTTTGATACCCAAATTAAGAAATTCGACATTGTATTCCCCTAGAGGACGACGAAACCTTAATTTGACACCAAAATGAATTGTATGTGACGATCAGGCGAGGAGCAATGGAGGCACAAAGTTAACATTGGCCTTAAGGAACAAAACTCTAAGATGGCGTCTAGCAACTTCCGGTGATGAAGACTCTTAAGGCTCCAAAAGTGAAGACTTTACTAATCGCATGTTTTATTTATGTGTATTTGCAATATCACTTATTTTAGTCACTTTTTACCAGTTGCAATCTGTGAGGTTGTGATGTGAAGTGACTCTAGAACCTTTGAACCCTCTTAAGCCAATCGGAGCTCCTAGGAGGTGGCAAACGTTGAAAAAGAAAACGGCAGATGCGGATACAACGACGAGAGAAAATAACATAGAATGATGTGTGTGGCCGTTGCTATTTTTAAGTAGGCAGCCGTCATATTTAATCGTAATCTTTGTTGGTTTGCCTGAAAAATGTACATGTAAATACAATTTTTATTTAGTTCAACGTTATTAGCGAATTTCCCCTATAGGGAAGAAGCTATTACCGTAGGTCTCATGGTAAGACTTAAGCCCGAGACCATGATAAATTTTTGTTTTGAGGTCCCCAGATGCCAAAAACACTATTCGTTCAAATTTATATATATCTATATATGTGTCCGTTAACACGATAACTCAAGTAAAAAACGTCCGATTATGATGAAATTTGGCTCAAACGTGTAAATTGACATTCATGACTTTAAGTTCGAAATCCAGAAAAATCGGACCATGGGAAGGGGGGTTTATGGGGGTTTTAAATTTTCCAAAAATCAGTTTTTTGCATTTTTCACCCAACAATTTTTAAAAAACTTAATTTTGGTTTAGTCCATGTTATAGAACTTAAAAAAACAAATAATATAGTATTTTGAATTATTAACCTAGGTTAAGTGGTTGCGGAGAAAATCCAAAAAACCTACTCATAAAATCTCCCATATTAATCTTATGGGAAAAATGTTTTTGGCTTTTCCTCAGTTTATTTTAATGTAAACTTCACATTTGCCTTTACCAATCCGTTCATTTCCACAAAACAATCATTTTGGTGTTTAAATTGTGATTCTACGCCCAACCGTTGCAGAGATATTCAAAGTGCTAAACACAGTACGTTGTCCAATGTTATCCTTAAGGAGAATAAATAAAATTTGATATCTCGATTATTTATGAATGTTTTATGATGAAATTTGGTATGTGGCTTCACGTAGTACTGGTATATTGATATTTGCACAAAAAATTGATTTTTGTTGATTATTCCTGTAGCAGCAAACCTGCGTACTCAGCCCCCATGTTCTTATGGAGAAAAGTAAAATGTAATGACTCCCTTAATTATGAACATAAATTAATAAAACTTGGTATGTAGCATCACTTGGTTGAGTTATATTGATAATTATATAAAAAACCATTTTTTTGTTCCTTGTTGCAGCAAACCTGCTTTCTCAGCCCCCACGTTATTCTTATGGAGAATAACTAGAATGTTATAAAGCGCTTATTTATGATTACATATTGATGGAACTTGGTATGTGGCTTCTCCTAGTTAAATTCTATTTATATTTGCATAAAAACCAATTGTTTTTGTTCCTTGTTTCAGCAAACCTACTTACTCATTACCAATGTTATTCTTAAGGAGAATAATTAAAATCTCTTATATGTGAATATATTGTTATGAAACTTGGTATGCGGCTTTATGTGGTATTAAGACATATATTATGCATTGAAAATTCGCTGAGTACGCAGGTTTGCTGCGACGGGGGTATTTTTAGTTACTACATCAGTTCATCAATAATCATTGAAACACAATAATCAAATTGCCAGAATTTGTGTACGTTAAACTCTTTACATTGTGAACAGATCCTGCGCTACAGTTGGCCAATATTTCTTACTGTGGCGTATTATTGTTTAATGAAATAGATTAGAGTTAAATGTATTTTAAAACTATTATTGGGAAAATTATCTGCACGATTTACCAAGAAAAATATTGCATTAATAACGGGCCATTACCCTTCTATGTAATCTGGTCGCTATCGTTAAGAAACTAAGAGAAAAACAGATTTGTAGTAAAACAAAAAGCTTCATATCCTAAAGCAACATTTATTTGTAAAACTCATTAAAAAAAATTATAACCAAAACTCAATTAAAATCACTTTAGAGAAGTAAAGACAGTTAAACAGTTATATGAGTATTGTGACTATATAACCAAAACTCTGATTAATTCTTGGTCATTTCTTATTTTAGAAATTTTGATTGGGTCTTTAAAAAGTCGCCTAAGGAGAAGCCCACAACACCTTGCTTTTGTCGCTTTTCGACATTGGGCAACTCATTTCATGAACAATAACTCTGCGAAAACCTTAAGCTTTATTAGTCAAACACAGCGCCACTTAAAATATCCGTAAGCCAACACCATATAGCCAAGTTAAATGAACCAATTTTTACACAGAAAACATTCATTAACTTGTGTGTTCAGTGATAATTAACACACCAAGACCATTCTAACCAAGGTTTAATTATTTATTACCTATACAAATTACTCTGTTTTCACAAAGAGGAAGCTTAATTTAATTCAAGTTAGAATATTTGAATAATTAACAACCTAATCTGACGACACCTGAGACCGAATAATGGCCTTGGTAATAGACAGAATACGGCTAACAAACAGCAAAACAAACAACAATTGCAGTCTCTAAATCCGCTGGATTTGTATGAACAACGCCGAGATTTTATGTAATAGAAAGATAATGGAAAGAAGTTTAAACTAAATACTCTGCATGAAAGTAAGTTTGTAACTGTGAAATGTCGTGTCCATAAAATATGGCTAAGTCAAAAATAAACTTAGAGAAATGCATGAGAAAATGCGCGAGCAGATATACAAGTTTAGAAAGCTGAGTTATTTTTAGCGAATTTCCCCTATACGGAAGAAGCTATTGCCGTAGTCGGCATGGTAAGACTTAGGCCCTGGACCATGATAACTTTTCGTTTTTAGGTCCTCAGATGCCAAAAACACCATTCGTTCAAAACTGTATATATACAGTGGATATGTGTGTGTGTGTGTGTGTGTGTGTGTGTGTGTGTGTGTGTGTGTCTGTGAGTACGATAACTCTCGTAAAAATAGTCCGATTTTGACGAAATTTGGTATACACGTGTAAAGCAGCATTTATGACTAAGTTGAAAAAACTATACAGATCGTACCCCAAAAATGGGTTTTTTGAGTTTTTTACATATAATTTTTGAAAAAGTCAAATTTTAGTTTTCCCATTGGAATCAGCTTAAAAAGACGCACAATTTAGTGTTTTGATCATTACTATACGTCAAATGGTTACTGAGATATTGAAAGTGCTAAACACAGTACGTGTTCCAATGTTATTCTTATGGAGAATAAGACAAATTTTATATCTCGCTTATTTATCAACTTATCCTGATGAAACTTGGTAAATTGCTTCATAACGTTGTGGTCTATTGAGATTTGCACTAAAAAATGTTTTTTGCCCGATAGTTCCCTTAGCAGCAAACCTGCGTACTCAGCTCCCATGTTATTCTTATGGAGAATAAGTAACGTGTTATCTTCGTTAATTATGAACATAAATTAATACAATTTGGTATGTGGCTTACCTACATGAGTTATATTGATATTTGTATAAAACCCCATTTTTTGTGTTCCTTGCTTCAGCAACCCTGCATACTCAGCCGCCATGTTATTCTTATGGAGAATAATTAAAATGTCATAAATCGTTTATTTATGAATGTATGTATATTGATGAAACTTGGTATGTGGCTTTGTGTGGAATTAAAATACATATATATGCTTTTGAAATTCGCTGAGTACGCATGTTTGCTGCTACGGGGGTATTTTAGCTGTGTGTTGTTGGGGTATTGTGGACAAGGCGACGGACTCATGTCATCGGCCTTGTCGTAGTCCGATAGTAAAGTTTATCAGTTCTATGTAACTCGTACTAACGGCTCACTCCTTGCTCGAATATGTCCTAACCACAGATTTGTAGTGTGTGAGGACGGGCAAGGAAAGGCGAAAAGAGGCTGCCTTTTTTATACAATATACAAATACCCCTGTAGCAGCAAACCTGCGTACTCAGAGAATTTCCAATGTATACACACACACACACACACACACACACACACACACACACACACACACACACACACACACATATATATATATATATATATATATATATATATATATATATATGTATATTAATACCACTTAAAGCCACATACAAAGTTTCAAAAATATACAGTTATAAATAAATGATTTATGACATTTTAATTATTCTCTATAAGAATAACATGGCGTCTGAGGATGCAGGTTTGCTGAGACAAGGTACACAACAAATGGGTTTTTATGAAATTTTTTTATAACTCAACTAGGGGAAGCCACATACCACATTGTATTAATTTATGTTCATAATTAAGGGAGATAACATTTCACTTATTCTCCATAAGAATAACATGGGGGCTGAGTACGCAGGTTTTCTGCTAAGGGAACTATCGGCAAAAAAGAAATTTGTGCAAATATCAATAGACCACAACAGTATGAAGCAATATACCAAGTTTCGTCAGGATAAGTTTATAAATAAGCAAGATATACAATTTTTCTTATTCTCCATAAGGATAACAGTGGTCAACGTACTGTGTTTGGCACGTTCAATATCTCGGTAACCAATTGACGTAGAGCAATGATAAAAACACCAAATTGTTTGTTTTTTAAGCTTAATTTAATGGTGTAAATTAAAATTGGATTTACTGAAATATTATACGTAAACAACTCTAAAAAACCATTATTGGGGTACAAAACCCCCCCAAAATACCTCTTTGGATTAACCGATCTGGCTGGTTTTAGAACTTAAAGTCATAAATGTTGCTTTACATGTTTGTACCAAATTTCATCAAAATCAGTTAATTTTTACGAGAGTTATCGCACCAACGGACACATATATATACACAGTTTTGAATGAATGGTGTTTTTGGCATCTGGGCACCTCAAAACGAAAAGTTATCATGGTCCCGGGCCTAGGTCTTACCATACCAACTACGGTAATAGCTTCTTTCCTATAGGGGAAATTCGCTAAAATGAAAAGGTAAAACGAGTTCGCACGCAGCACGCTGACGTGAGGGAAGTGAATTTCCACATAACAACTTTTAAAACTTAAAATTAGTGTAAAAACATACTTGTATTCCAATTTTTATTGAAATCTGAAAACATTGATTTTTTGGCTGTTCTGATGCTCCTGGTTTCATTTACCTGCAAAGCTGGGAATACAATTTTGTGCATTATAATGTGAGGAGAAGGTCCAGTCAGGCTTGAAAGTAGGCGTGAGGTTGCTGGGGATGATAAAAGTACTCTAACAAAGGAGTAGCAGGCTCTTCTAGTGTAAAACCCCCGTAAGACAACGTACTGTGTTTAGCCGAAACACATTTTCTTTAATAACTCGGTAAATATTTATGCTAGAATGAAGAGAGAGGGCTTAAAACTTTTGTCTTGCTAAGTCCCATCTTATTACATCCATTAATTTTACATTTGGGGCGTTTTAGACCCTTTTTGGGCCCAAAAACTCAAAATTTGGAAGATTAATCCCCAAAAAAGGGGTTTGGAGTTTTACGATTCTTTTGCCCAACGAACTTGTCCAACTGATTACAGAAAGGAAGTCCCTACCAAATTTGAAGTTAATCGGACAAAAAATGTGACCGCTAGAGTGCAAACACATATATATATATATATATATATATATATATATATATATATATATGTCTATATATATACAATTTTGAACGACCCCCCAAAACGTGTTCAGGGGGTCACGTTAGGAACTTCTATGGTGGTCCCGGGCTTAAGTTTCACCGTGCGGGTCATGCTAATAGTTCACTTTCCAAAGGAAATTCACTAATAATAGATAACAGAGTTTTCTTTTATCAAAAACAGTCACGGAAACAAACCCGTTATTGTTTTATTAATAATAAATAACCTGACAATGAAAGTGACTTTAAACAAATTTTGTAAAGTAATGCTTGTTTTTACCAAGTCCATACACTCTGTACAGGTTTGCTGAGTCGATTTATTGAAGGTTTTCTAGTTAACCGGAAGAGACCTCGCAAAAACAGCTGTATGGTAACGTGATCACCAATCCAATCTGCAGTTTTGCTGGAAACACGATATTTATCGTACGCGTACCATATTTCCTTCATCATTGTAATTACAATTAAAATTTTTTAACTGCTTACATTCTATGATCATCTGTTATTTTATGATACTAATATATTGTTTTGATTTGTTTGTATTATTAGATTAATGGATTAAGTGTTTAAATTTTCTTTCTGCATGTCTAGTGAAAATTTAAAAATAGCTGTACCATTATTATACCCTTAAGGTTGACAACACTCTATGGTATGTTGTTGATTTATGCACAGCTGGACGCCCTCGTAAGACATCTTTGCTGCGAACATTACCCTTATGGAAATAATCATACCTGGGCTGAAAGCTCTACGAACATTGGTTTTAGCGAATTTCCCCTATAGGGAAGAAGCTATTACCGTAGGTCTCATGGTAAGACTTAAGCCCGAGACCTTGATAACTTTTCATTTTGAGGTCCCCAGATGCCAAAAACACCATTCGTTCAAATTTTTATATATGTATATATATATATATATATATATATATATATATATATATATGTGTCCGTAAGCACGATAACTCTCGTAAAAAAGGTCCGATCATAATGAAATTTGGTACAAATGTGTAAAGTACCATTTATTTGAACGAGTTCGAAAACCAGATGAATCGCACCATCCGAAGGGGGTTTTTTGGGGGGTTTTGTACCCCAAAAATTGGGTTTTTTGGGGTTTTCACATTTAATTTTAATTTAAATCAAATTTTAATTTATACCATTGAATTCAGCTTAAAAAAACAAACAATTTGGTATTTTGATCATTGCTCTACGTCAATTGGTTACCGAGATATTGAAAGTGCTAAACACAGTACGTTGTCTAATGTTATTCTTATGGAGAAAAAGACAAATTGTATATCTCGCTTATTTATGAACATAAACTGGCGAAATTTGGTATATGGCTTGATCTGGTTATGGTTTATTGTTGTTTGCACAAAAAAACAATTTTTCGCCTATGGCTTCTGTAACAGCAAACCTAGGTACTTGGTCCCCATGTTATTCTTATGGAAAATACTTAAAATGTTATATATAACTTATTTATGAATGTATATGGATGAAACTTGGTATGTGACTTCACTAAGATGAGTTCTATTGATATTTGCATAAAAACCCATTATTTTGTGTGCCGTGTTGCAGCAAACCTGTGTACTCATCCCCAATGTTATTCTTATGGAGGATAATTAATATTTTAAATATCGCTTGTTTGTGAATACATTTCTTATGAATCCTGTTAAGTGTTTTAATGAGTTATGTTATATATTCATTGGAAATTTGCTGAGTATGCAGGTTTGCTGCGACGGGGGTATTTTACTACGTTTATCAGGAGGCTCAGAACAGTAAGTATCATGTTCGAAGCAAAGTGACTCAGAGGCTTCAAATATTAAACCCACTGCGCTGGGTTATAAGGTTTGCCTAAGGTACATAAGAAGGCGTCCTTCAGCGTTGGTAGATTAAACATTAGTATTGCCGTTTAAAATTACTAAATAACACTAATCAATCCTAAAGACAAAGTTACTATTACAATAAATTATTTCCTAATACATTATTCCGAAACTAAATACAAGTTATTCACGATGAAACATAAGCGTAATACGATGGGTCATTTTATGGTATCAATTGTTGTACAAATACTAATCCTTATGACGTCGAAGGTATTAAATAGTTCTATATCAAACTGCATTGAAACATAAGCGTAATACGATGGGTCATTTTATGGTATCAATTGTTGTACAAATACTAAACCTTATGACGTCGAAGGTATTAAATAGTTCTATATAAATTGCATTTAAGTTTTACAAAGTTTCACGTATAACTGAGTTTAAAGTTCCCTATACAGTGTTTTGTTTGTCTGTAGCTCGAAAACATATTGCAAATATTAAATGGTAATTTATAGTGGTACAGTACTAGACAATTTCCTAAGATGTGAAACAGGAAGTTACGTGAGTTGTTACAGTGTAGTCAAGAAATTAACTTTTATTCGCATAACAACTATATATAATAAACGGTATCAGGAAACTGACACATACTTTCTCCCTTTTAGCCCAACTTTAATGAATAAATTACTTTTTATTTACTTAATATAGAATACAAAGCACGGTCGAATGTACAGAAAATCTTGTAAACAAGTTGTTTTCAAAAATATACACCCAAATCCCTGTTTAGGGGGCACTACAGAATCCATCGCTACACACGTGGTTTTAAGAGGGGAAATGCCCCCTATTCCCCCCCTCAGGGTTATTAAGGGGCAACATTTTTCGAATTTCCTCTTTTGACCAATTCTAACTTGACAAGCATATGAAGTTTGAACGAAATTGATCAATAAATAAGAGGTAAATAGTAATTTTTGTATTCCCCAAAAGAATAACATTGGACAACGTACTGCGTTTAGTGCAAAATGAAAATTTGAATTTTCTCCGCAACCAGTAATCGTAGAATAGTAATTCAAAATACTAAATTATTTAGTTTTTTGAGCTCTTTTTAATGGTGAATAGTAATATTTTTTTTTATAAAAATCCAAACAACTGATATTTTAAGTCTTGTAATTTCTGAACCCAAATTTTTACAGAAATGCGGGTGGAGTCATTTTGTTGAAAAACTAAAGTTCTACAAATGACTAAAGTTTAATCAAAATCGTTTGAGCCGTTTTTGAGAAATCTTGATTTTTCATGTTTTTTGGCGGTTTTTGGGGGGATAATTAACCTTAAAAATAAAAAATTCCAAAAAATGAAAAAATACCTGGAGATATCGTGGATTAGTACCTACATACCAAATTTCATAAAAATCAGACGATTGGTTAGGGCTCTAGCTCTGTACACATCCATACAGACAGACGGACAGACAGGCAGACAGACAGATAGACAGACAGACACACAGACATCACGTAAAAATCACTTTTTTGGGTTCAGGGAACACCAAAACGAATATTTCCTCTAAACACTCAAATTCAAAAATTTTGGCGAAAACAATACTTTCCCCATATACGATGTATAAGGGGGAGAAAGTAAAAAGAAACCTATTTTAATAATAAAGTTCATGATAAGGTAATGATAAAATATGGCTTGGTACACTGTTAATGAACAGCATTTCCAGCTTTTTCCAGTAATTACAATTATTGAACACATCATTTTCTAAATTAACAGTGTTTGTTTTGCAATTGCTAGGAAATATCATGATTGCTACTCTCAATTTAGTTTAAACTGTAATCAAAAATTCACGACAGGTAAATCATACACTACCTATGCGATAAATAAATAACCGTTATGTCAATCTTTTAAAATCTTTAATCATTAATTATTAGTATGTAGTGATTCTAATTACATAATTAAGAAATAAATCGCCAAAAAAAAAGGAAAATATGTTTCAAACCTTATTAATAAATACCGGTAACATATCTGGAGATGTCAAAGTCATATGTATAACAGTGGAATCATTACTTTTAAAAAATAATAATGAAAAACATCAAAACCACAAAGAAATTTGGATGTGAGAAAGAAATTTGGTTTACCTGAGAAACAATGTTTGTCATACAACCCCCAGTTCTAACACGAGATTATAGGGGTCCCCCCACCCGTATCACAAGAAACGATGTTTGTCATACAACCCCCAGTTCTAACACGAGATTATAGGGGTCCCCCCACCCGTATCACAAGAAACGATGTTTGTCATACAACCCCCAGTTCTAACACGAGATTATAGGGGTCCCCCCCACCCGCATCACAAGAAACAATGTTTGTCATACAACCCCCAGTTCTAACACGAGATTATAGGGGTCCCCCACCCGTATCACAAGGACCAATGTTTGTCATACAACCCCCAGTTCTAACACGAGATTATAGGGGTCCCCCCACCCGCATCACAAGGACCAATGTTTGTCATACAACCCCCAGTCCTAACACGAGATTATAGGGGTCCCCCCACCCGTATCACAAGAAACGATGTTTGTCATACAACCCCCAGTTCTAACACGAGATTATAGGGGTCCCCCCACCCGCATCACAAGGACCAATGTTTGTCATACAACCCCCAGTTCTAACACGAGATTATAGGGGTCCCCCCACCCGTATCACAAGAAACGATGTTTGTCATACAACCCCCAGTTCTAACACGAGATTATAGGGGTCCCCCCACCCGTATCACAAGAAACGATGTTTGTCATACAACCCCCAGTTCTAACACGAGATTATAGGGGTCCCCCCACCCGTATCACAAGAAACGATGTTTGTCATACAACCCCCAGTTCTAACACGAGATTATAGGGGTCCCCCCACCCGCATCACAAGAAACAATGTTTGTCATACAACCCCCAGTTCTAACACGAGATTATAGGGGTCCCCCACCCGTATCACAAGGACCAATGTTTGTCATACAACCCCCAGTTCTAACACGAGATTATAGGGGTCCCCCCACCCGCATCACAAGGACCAATGTTTGTCATACAACCCCCAGTCCTAACACGAGATTATAGGGGTCCCCCCACCCGCATCACAAGGACCAATGTTTTTCTGTATTGGAAGTCAAATCGTAGTCATAAAGTAAATTATTTTTATGTAATGAGAAAAAAACGAAGTACAACTGTAACAGTATTTGTAATAGTTTGAATAGGTAATTTAGTGTACATACACACTTTAGATGATTATGACCATAAATTAGATGGTTAAAATGTTACAGGTAAGTTATTTATAAATTCTAAATCAAATGTACGAGGGTGTCTGTAAAGTCCACTACAAAAGTTTGTCTATGACTAAATAAGCTTGTACGTTCTTTTAAGTCCTAAAGTGCTTCGATTTCTGTTTTCGGAATGGATGTGTTGACAAATACATAATATTTAAAGAACCATTTAAAATGTTGGTTTGAAACTTGGCACATGTCTTATTTATGTTCAAGATATATTAGCATCGAATTTGACATTTGTGTTCGCTTTTAACGTTTAACAATGGCTGCAATTTTAAACTTTCAAAGCTAAATAAAAAAACGGCTGATTAAAAAATATAAAGACACCAAAATAATTTGAAGATTACGCAATCCATATAGCTAATATATTGCAATTACAATTTTAAGTGAAGTTTAATGAGAAAATCTCAAAAGTTACTAAACAAAATAGTATTTAATTTATGACAAAGTACCCAGTATTTTAAAACTTAAAGTGGGTGCGTTTTTAAAACTGTAAAACTTAGAAACATTAAATTCATTGCTGAATTAGCTTTAAACATGGTTAAGACATGTGCCAGTTTCAAGTCAAATTCTCAAATGGTACCTACAATGTGATATATTTATAAAAAAAAAAAAACACACTCAGACTGACAGACGGAAAACGAAGCATTTAAGAGTCTTCATCACCGGAAGTTGCCGGATGCCATCTTGGTGTTTTGTTCCATAAGGCCAATGTTAACTTTGTGCCTCCGTTACTCTTCACCTGATCGTCACAATCAATTTTGGTGTCAAATTAAAGGTTTCGTCGTCCTCTAGGGAAATACAATAGTAGAATTTGGATTTTGTTACAAATTAATGAGAACATGTACATTGTTTCAGTTCAAAATTAAACTATTTATTATTAAACTATGATACTCAAATTAAGGAATTCGACATTGTATTTCCCTAGAGGACGACTAAACCTTTAATTTGACACCAAAATGAATTGTATGTGACGATCAGGTGAGGAGTAATGGAGGAACAAAGTTAACATTGGCCTTATGGAACAAGACTCCAATCTGGCGTCGAGCAACTTCCGGTGATGAAGACTCCACATGCTAACAGGATTTCTTTAATTTATTTTGACCTATGAAACCTATGCAACATTTTTAAACGAACATTGCAGACATCCTGTATATGCATACCTCTACATTTGTTCTAAATATAGAGATACCAAGAATAACTACTTCCTCCAAATATAATTACTGAATTTTTTAAAACAAACAGTAATTTCATAAATTCATTCTGTCTTTGAATTACATCCAAGACAAAAATCAAGCCACTGAAATTTAATTTAAAAAATGGAAACAAGTTCCATCATCTTAGTTCCTTGGAAAGTGCACAGTGCGGGGATCCCCAGGGCTCAAATCTGGGCCCCGTACTGTTTTAATATACATTAATGACATTGACCTTTTCCTTCCTGGAAATGATCGGGCTGTGTATGCCGACGACACAACTCTCTACAGTAAAAACACAGATCAAACGAAAATTGAAATAGACGTTTTGCATTAACGTTAACCAACTTGCAATAGTATATTTCATTACAAGGGGCTAAAGTGACGCTTTTCGTATGAGGTCAAGGTTTACGACCGAGCCGCCAGGCGAGGTCGTAACTTGAGCGAGTAACGAAAGGCCACTTTAGACCCGTGTTATGAACTATATTTTTCGTCATACTGCATAAAATATTGAGCTAACTACTTTAAAAAACAAATATTTTACAGACGAAAGAGTTGTTCCCATTTTCAGCTATTTAAAACAATCAGGTGATTCTCTGTCAATTGTGTTGATGTTATGTCAGCTGACCATAACGATTCATATATCGAACGCTGTGTACTATCGATTGCAACAATGAATGTTATAATCAACTGTTTTGAATCACGAATCAGACTTACCGCTAACATAGTTATTGCTCAGCTTATCTCCTCACTAAGGCAAAACTAAATATTTATTCATTCATTCAAAAAATACAACTGAACAGACAACAATTCAACAATGAACTAATCGATACTAATAATCGATTGCCACTCTCGATACGATCGATAACTTACCATTGACATGCACGTATTTGTAACTGTTCTAAATTGTAATAACGAACAGCTGATAACCTCGACATCAGCTGACTCTTTTTCTCCCTAGGGTGTAAAAAACTCTTTTTCTCCCTAGGGAGAAAAAGGACTACTTCAGTCCCGCAAAGCATGTATTAAAAACAGCTGTTTTTGTAGCAGTATGACGGAAAATATTTTTCCGATTTAAAACTCTCTCTCAATACACTAAAGACTAATTATATTTTTCAGACAAAGCAGGGGAAAAATTCTAATCCCACAAAGTTTCAACGTATTGGTAAAGTTCCTGAGAGTGAGATTGGACGATGGCTTGACCTGGAAAGAACACAACCTCTATCTCAGAAACAGGCTCTCGGCTGGTCTGTTTGATCTCCGAAACATTTGTTGGATAGGCAATGCCGATCTGGATAGCCTGATTTACTTCAGTCTCTTTAAATCACATATTAGCTACTCCATAATATTATGGGGTAGTTCCTCTGTTACAAATCTTGAATCGATGTTTAAACTCCAAAAGAGAGCGATTAGGTATATTTATGGCCTATGCCCTCGCGATCACTGTAAAAAGGCTTTCCAGAAACTACAAATCCTAACTGTGCGTTGTATTCTCATTTTAGAATTAGTTATGTGTGCAATTAAAGGTAATGTTACTAGTATCCCCGTACAACACCACAATTTTACTAGAAGTAGAAACAACAGATCTGAAATAGCTCACAACCTAGGATTGTTAGAGAATAAGCCAAGAGACCTAGGCCCAACATTTTCAACAAAATCCCACAGAAAATCACATAAATTGTAAATAACTCAAAACTCATGAAATATTTAATCAACAAGTCCTTTTATAGTATGCCGGAATTTTTATCTGCTTAAATTTCAACCGATCTAACCTAACCTACCAATCTAACCTACCAATTCCTGATATATCCTTTGTTGGTGTACTTAAGGCCCTTGTGGGTCTACTTTCTGCTGTTCGTGAGAGGCAGCGTAGTGTTTTTTCCAATTTTTGACTGGCCTCATATCGCTTACGTGATCTACGGGACGTGTACGATGCAGCAATAAGTAACTAAGTAAGTAAGTAAGTATACTCTGATTGTTACGGGAGTGCGGCTGGCAGAAGGGTGGGCTCTACTCACACACACGCAGGCCTCACACACACAGACGCAGGGGATTAGGACGGACCACTGACCTGCCGCCTGAGTCATCACTGGCTCACAGAAATTTGACTATCAATTTTTTTAAATTTTACCTTCGTTGTAAAATCTATTAATGCTTTTGACTTTAGCTCAAAATAATAAGTAAAATGATACCAAACAATATATATTTTGCTTAAACAATGTAGAAGTTACGAACATTTCAATACTAGAAGTTACGAATATTTTCATATTAACTATCATAACCGCGGGATTCCTTTCACAAAGGACTTGAGAAAACCTGAGTTCTATCAACTTGTATACGTCTGAATAAACCGCCGATGCCAACCTATGAAATCGACGATAAGGCTGCCAACGACGATAAACGTTTCTGACCAATCTGACTTTTTACTATCCCCATTCATTCATATTTGATAATTGCCCCTGAACTGGTAAGACTTATGCAAATAGTGGTTTTATATTACCTTTCCGTCACCAGTTCTGTGAACTGGTGACGGAAAGGTAATATAAAACCACTATTTGCATATCCCCATTCAGTAAACTATTTTTTGTCATAATCATTTCGTGTTTGGACTCATTTTTCATGGAATTAAACAACAAATTTAGTGACACAAAGATTTTTACTGTATATCTATCTTGAAATGAATTACGATTTTGAGGTATCATACAGCAGGTGTTATATTTCTAGGTAGTGAAGGGGATCGGGGCTTCCAGGCAATTAGGACGGTGGTGAGTGTGCGTCAGTGTGCGTGCGTGAGTTGGGTCCCTCGCAGGTAGAGCGGAGCTCCAGCCGCACTCCCTTAACAATCAGACTATAAGTAAGTAAGTAAGTAAGTAAAATAAGCTGCCTCCCTGCATAAAGTCTGTTACCCTAAAAAAGTAAGAAAAGGTTATTCATAATTACACAAGTTTATAAACATATATCATTCTAATATGGTATAAAGCTTTACATCTATCGAACAAATTTGTTCTTACACAAATAAGTGTTATTATTTATTTCCATTTAATGTATAGATTTAATTTAAATAATTAATACCCCCGTCACAGCAAACCTGCGTACTCAGCGAATTTCCAATGCATATATATGGGTATCACTACTACCTAAAGCCACTTACCAAGTTTCACAAAAATACATTAATTAATAAGTGATATATAGAATTTTATTTACTCTCCATAATAATAACATTATAATTGAGTACGCAGGTTTGCTGCAACAAAGAATATAAGAAATGTGTTTTTTTGTAATTATCAATATAACTCAACCAGGTGAAGTTTTATTATAACTAACATACCAAGTTTTATTAATTTAGGTTTATAACCAAGGGAGATATAAAACTTTACTTGTTCTCCAAATGAATAACATTGGGACAAGTATGCAGGTTTGCTGCTACCGGGAAAAATAAAAAAAAACATTTTTTCTGTGCTAATATCAATAGACCACAACTAGTCGAAGCCACATACCAAGTTTCATCAATAAACATACATAAATAATCGAAATATAACATTTCATTTATTCTCCATTGGACAACGTACTGTGTTTAGCACTTTGAATATCACTGCAACGGTTGGACGTGAAACAACAATTAAAACGCCAAAATTGTTTTTGTAGAGCTAAACAGATTGGTGGAAAGAAATGTGGAGTTTTTAGTGAAATTATCTGAGGAAAATCTACAAACCGTATTCCCATAAGATTAACATGGGAAATTTTATGGACACATTTTTTGACTTTTCTCCACAACCACTAAACCTAGATTAATGATTCAAAAAACTAAATTGTTTGTTTTTTAAGCTCTATAAAATTGATGTAACCAAAATCTAGTGGTTTTTTAAAAATTTTAGGGTAAAAAGTTCAAAAAACTGATTTTAGGAAAATTTTAAACCCCCATAAAACCCTCTTCCCATAGACTGATCGATCTGGTTTTCAAACTTAAAGTCTTAAATGTTACTCTCTACATTTGTGCCAAATTTAATCAAAATCGAGTGTTTCTTTCAAAAGTTATCGCGGTAACGGACACACACACACACACTCACTCATATTATATATACATATATATAAATTTGAACGAATAGTGTTTTTGACATCTGGGGACCTCAAAACAAAAAGTTATCATGCTTTCGGGCTTAACTCTTACCACCTACGGTAATAGCTTCTTCCCTATAGGGGAAATTCGCTAAAACGTATGAAATTATTTATACTGATGCATAAGTAAATATACATACAACGTTAAATACGTATAAACGACATTGTGGCTTACGGGAATGTCGTCAATAGCCTTTGCTGTTATAGATTTTCTAGGACAAGGTAAGGCGATGATGGCTGGATAAGTAAACCTGGATAAGAGTCAACACAGCGGCTGTCTTCAGGGATTGTATCGATAGTGTTTCATTGTTACACAGCTTGCTGAGTTTTTCTTCTTTACTTCGTGTAACAAGGAACATAATTGGGTATTACTAGATGTAAAATAGCTTCTATAACATACTAGCTGAGGGTATTTTGTAATTTACAGCGATACAACAATTTTCCTTTATTTCATAACTTTTTCACTGTAATGTGGATGCTTTGGTTTAGGGGTTTTCTTAACATTATAACCCACCAAAGTTTATTTAAGTGATTTACAGTCAATAACGCCATCCAATGTAGTTAATAACAACTGTCGTAAAATGAAAATGAAAATAACATCAGGTATTTTTGCTTTATATAGAATGACCAAAATATGTGATCTAAAAATATTTAAAACAATATTTCTTTTGCATGCATTCATTCTAACATATCTTTCGGAATTGAAATTTATGGAGCTACAACAACAAAAATATGGAGAGAATATTATCAATACAAAAGAGAGCCATTAGAATTATATTAAATCTTAATTGGCATGATTTGGTAAAAGAACATTTTAAAAGTCTGGGGTTTATGACTATCCATGGTTTATATATTTATAAAGTTGTAGTACATATTAAAAGTACCCCCGTCGCAGCAAACCTGCATACTCAGCGAATTTCCAATGAATTATAACATAACACATTAAGCCGCTTAACAGGATTCATAAGAAATATATTCACAAACAAGCGATATTTTAAATATTAATTATTCTCAAAAGAATAACATTGGGGATGAGTACGCAGGTTTGCTGCAAGAAGGAACACAAAATAATGAGTTTTTATGCACATATCAATAGAACTCAGCTACGTGAAGTCACATACCAAATTTCATCCATATACATTCATAAATAAGGGATATATTATATTTTAATTATTTTCCGTAAGAAATAACATGGGGACCGAGTACCTAGGTTTGCTACTACGGGAGCCATAGGTGAAAAATTGTTTTTTTTGTTCAAACAACAATAAACCACAACCAGATGAAGCCATATACCAAATTTCGTCAGTTTATGTTCATAAATAAGCGAGATATCCAATTTTTCTTTTTCGCCATAAGAATAACATTAGACAACGTACTGTGTTTAACACTTTTAGTATCTCAGTAACCAATTGACATAGAGCAATGATCAAGATACCAAATTTTGTTATGCTGAATTCAATGGTGAAAATTAAAATTTAATTTTATTAAAAGTTACATGTGGAAACCCCAAAAACCCATTTTTGGGGCACAAAACCCCCCCCCAAAACCCCCCTTAGGATGGTGCGATTCGTCTGGTTTTCGAACTTGTTCAAATAAATGGTACTTTACACGTTTGCACCAAATTTCATTAAGATCGGACCTTTTTTACGAGAGTTATCGTGCTTACGGACACACACACGCACACACACACACACACACACACACACACACACACACACACACACACACACACACACACACACACACACACACACACACACCTATATAAATATTTATATAAATAAATAAATATATATATACATATACAGCAATTTGAACAAGTGGTGTTTTGGGCATCTGGGGGCCTCAAAATGAAAAGTTATCATGGTCTCGGGCTTAAGTCTTACCATGAGACCTATGGTAATAGCTTCTTCCCTATAGGGGAAATTCGCTAAAACTGCAACTCATTGAAGATTGTTGGAGAAAATCAGGAGTACAATGCAAGAGGAAGATATAAATTTAAAATGCCATCACATAAACTAAAAGTTTTTGATAAACAGCTAACTGCAATAGGTACAAAGTTTTTGAATCACCTGCCACTAAATATAAAAAATAAAAATAATACAAATCAATTTAAGAAGCTTGTGAAACTGTATATATTAGTTATACCGCTTTACTCAATAGACGAATTATTCCTATAATTTACTATCATAGACTATATACTATACTGTATACTATACTATACTGTATAAGAAAAGTCAACTAACAAAATAAAAATTGTAAATATGGGAATTGTCTAGTTAGAGTGTGACATTATTCCTTGCATAATTTACTAAATATGAATAAAGAACTTTTCAATTCAATTCAATTCAATTCAAAAGCACTCTTTAGTTGGGCCACTTACCTAATTTTAAGGTAGCTAGCACTAGCAAGCTGCTATGTAAGCATTGAAGATCCCACTTGATTTTAGCGAATTTACCCTATAGGGAAGAAGCTGTTACCGTAGTCGGCATGGTAAGACCTAGGCCCGGGATCATGACAACTTTTCGTTTTGAGGTCCCCAGACCCCCAAAACACCATTCGTTCGAAACTGTATATATATCGTGTGTGTGTCCGTGAGCACGATAACTCTCGTAAAAATGATCCGATTTTGATGAAATTTGGTATAAACGTGTAAAGTGACATTTATGACTTTAAGTTCGAAAATCAGCGAGATCACTTTATCCGAAGGGGTATTTTGGGGGGGGGGTTTTACCCCAAAAATGGGTTTATGAATTTTTTAGTATAATTTTTGAAATTCTCAAATTGTAAATTTTACCATTGGATTCAGCTTAAAAAAACACACAATTTGGTATTTTGATCATTCCTCTACGTCAATTGGTTCCCGAGATATTGAAAGTGCTAAACACAGTACACTGTCTAATGTTATTCTTATGGAGGAAAAGAAAAATTTTATATCTCGCCTATTTATGAACGTATACTGACAAAACTTGGTATACGGCTTTATCTGGTTGTAGTCTATTGATATTTGCTGAAAAATAATTGTTGCCAAAGGCTCCCGTAACAGTAAACCTGCGTACTCAGCCCCCATGTTATTCTTATGGAAAATAATTTAATGCTCTGTCCCCCTTAATTATAAACATAAATGAATAAAAACTGGTATACGACTTCACCTAGTTGAGTTATATAGATATTATCATAAAAACCCATTTTTTCTGTTCCTTGTTGCAGCAAACCTGCGTACTCAGCCCCAATGTTATTCTTATGGAGAATAATTAAAATTGTATATATTGCTTATTTGTGAATATATTTTTATGTAACTTGGTAAGTGGCTTTTTGTAGTATTAAGACACTATGTCTCCATTGGAAATTCGCTGAGTATGCAGGTTTGCTGTGACGGGGGTATTTAGTAATATAATAGGTGATAATTGGAGGAAATGTTAAGTTACAAATGCTATAATTCAATAAAAATATCCACTTTTAGTTTTAATTAACTCACAATGTTCATATCCTTCAGGTAATATCTCAGAGTGACTTTTTACCTCGTCCACTCCTAAACCAAACCTTTTGAGATCTTTTCTTACATCGAACAAAAATCATTCATAAATTCCAAACAAAACTATATCATTTATGGTCTGTAAGAAAATGTAAATACTCCGTCGCAGCAAACCTGCGTCATCAGCGAATTTCCAATACCCCCGTCGCAGCAAACCTTTCAAATTCAAATTCAAATATATCTTTATTCACCAATATACATATTGTACATTGAATAGCGTCACAATATACTTCATGGCACAAATTATAATTCTAAAGAAATACAAAAGAATCTCTTCACGAGGCCTGCTCTAATAATTGTTTATATAATTAATGATAAAAAGAGAACAAAAACAATTAAAATCTAGAGTACAAGAAAAATTAGTGATGATTATTCAACAACAACAAAAATCTTCAAAAGAGTATAAGTTTAAAGTTAGTGGGTAATTTTTAAAAAGTCTTTTAAATTTTTCTAAATTTTGTTCGTCAAAAATATTTTTTGGTAAATGAAATCAAAATTTTTTGCCCGTGAAACAAGTCTTCTTTTCAAAAAATTTTAGTTTGTGATTCTCAACATATCTATTATTTCTAGTTGTCATCAGCGTCATCAGCGAATTTCCAATGCATAATATATGTCTTAATACCACTTAAAGCCGCATACCAAGTTTCATAAAAATATATTCACAAATAAAAGATATATACTATTTTGATTATTCTCCATAAGAATAACATGGGGGATGAGTACGCAGGTTTGCTGCAACAAGGAACACAAAAAATGGGTTTTATGCAAATATCAATAGAACTTAACTAGGGGAAGGCACATACCAAGTTGTATTAATTTATGTTCATAATTTAGGGAGATATAATAGTTTACTTTTTCTCCATAAGAATAACATGGGGACAGAGTACGTAGGTTTGCTGCTATGGGAACCACAACAGGTTTGTGCACATAATAGACCACAACCAGATGAAGCCATATACCAAGTTTTGTCGGGATACGTTTATAAATAAGCAAGATATAAAAGTTATTATAAAATTTATAAGAATAACATTGGACAACGTACCGTGTTTACCACTTTTAATATCTCTGTAACTAATTGACTTAGAGAAATTATCAAAACCAAATTGTGTGGGTTTTATAGCTGAATTTAAAGGTGAAAACTAAAATTTGACTTTTTAAAATATTACATGTAAAAACTTCAAAAAACCCATTTTTGGACTACAAAACCCCCCCAAAATACCACTTTGGGTGGGTGGATCTGTCTGGTTTTCTAATTTTAAGTCATAAATGTTGCTTTACACGTTTGTACCAAATTTCATCAAAATCGGACTTTTTTTACGAGAGTTATTGTGCTCACGGACACACACACACACATATATATATATATACAGTTTCGAACGAATGATATTTTTGGGGTCTGGGGACCTCAAAACGAAAAGTTATCATGTTCCCGGGCCTAGGTCTTACCATGCCGACTACGGCAATAGCTTCTTTCCTATAGGGGAAATTCGCTGAAACTATTTAGAAACAGATTAAATCAAACTTGCAACTAAACGTTTTGAGGGCAACACAGAACATGAAATTCCACTAGTAATCTCTAAATATATAAAAGTATTAAAATAAACAACAAATCAATCGCTGCCAGAAAGGCAAAGGCCACCGTGAGTTACTGTAGCCTCATGTGAGATATCGCTGCCAGAAAGGCAAAGGCCACCGTGAGTTACTGTAGCCTCATGTGAGATATCGCTGCCAGAAAGGCAAAGGCCACCGTGAGTTACTGTAGCCTCATGTGAGATATCGCTGCCAGAAAGGCAAAGGCCACCGTGAGTTACTGTAGCCTCATGTGAGATAAAACATCGGCACAGGAAAACTATATTTAAAACAAATCACTACTGAAATCCCATATTAACGTGTTGAATGATATTCATCCAGCCCACATGACTAATGTTTTATCCAAAATAAAAATCTGTTAAATCAAAAACATAGTTTTGACTTTACAATAATAAATCACACATTCTACCTCAGAACAATAAACTTTACAAAAATTGTTTTTGATTCTGAGAAAATGGTTTTACTAAACCAAAGGATGACATTTATAATTTGTTAAATAGCTCGTCAAAAAGACAGGGGCTGTGAGTGTAGGTTTGTGACGTCCATGCGTAGAACTTACTATACTTGCCGAAGTTAAAGTATTCATCATTTATTATAAAATACACCGGTCAAACATATTTCGTTTTGTAGTTTATACTCTACATAACTTTGAAGTTAGACAAAATTTGCTGATAGACCTAAAATCTGTGGCACCTTTTTCAGGGTTTTGCTTGCAACCCTTAAACAACGCGTCGTACGTAAAACTTCATTTTGGTAAGGCAAAACTTAGCTTGCCAAGATTGATACCAGCACTCGATGCAGTCAAAAATACTATTGTAGAATGTTCCTCAAAGATCAGTGCGAGCTTGGAAAAAAGATCCTCAACCTTGCCTGTCCAACCGAAGAAAAATGTAGTTAATTATCTATTTATTAAAAGAATAAGCCAACTTCTGTGAGCAGGCTACCGGTAAAACGCGATTAGGTCTTAAAACATGACTTATGTGTTATTTGAAAGACCTTAACACGTTGGTTGCGGAGGACGATAATTCCCGCCCTCTAATTAACATTGAAACTTATGTGATTTTCATGTTTAAAAATGTTTGTCAGCATTGAACGTGTTAACGTGTAGTTGTGCCTTTAGGGAATTTGGTAAACCTTTCAACGTTTTGGGTCAACGTTTTATTTATTTATTCATGCTGCAAACAAGACAATTTCCAATTTCATATTAGCAGTACATTGCTTAATAAGATGAAATACCCCCGTCGCAGCAAATCTGCATAATCAGCGAATTTCCAATGGAGATATAAATGTCATAATACTAACTTACCAAGTTTCATACAAATATATTCACAAATAAGCAATATATACAATTTTAATCATTCCCTATAAGAATAACATTGGGGCTGAGTACGCAGGTTTGCTGCTACAAGAACCTTTGACAAAAAACTATTTTTTTTAGCAAATACCAATGCACCACAACTAGATGAAGCCGTATACCAAGTTTCATCAGTGTACGTTTATAAATAAGCGAGATATAATTTTTTTCTTTTTCTCCATAAAAATAACATTAGACAATGTACTGTGTTTAGCACTTTCAATATCTCGGTAACCAATTGACGTAGAGGAATGATCAAAATACCAAATTGTGTGTTGTTTTAAGCTGAATACAATGGTAAACACCCCCGTAGCAGCAAACCTGCATACGCAGCGAATTTCCAATGCATATTAATTTATCTTAATACCACATAAAGCCACATACCAAGTTTCATCAATATACATTCATAAATAAACGATTTATGACATTTTGATTATTCTCCATAAGAATAACATGGCGGCTGAGTATGCAGGTTTGCTGAAATAAGGAACACTAAAAATGGGCTTTTATACAAATATCAATATAACTCAACTAGGTAAAGCCACGTACCAAGTTCTATTAATTTATGTTCATAATTAAAGGAGATAACACGTTAATTATTCTCCATTATTCTCCATAAGAATAACATGGGGCTGAGTATGCAGGTTTGCTGCTACGGGAACTATCGGGCAAAAAATGGGTTTTTGTGCAAATATCAATAGACCACAATGAAATGCAGCAATATACCAAGTTTCGTTAGGATAAGTTGATAAATAAGCGAGATATACAATTTTTATTATCCTCCATAAGAATAACATTGGACAACGTACTGTGTTTAGCACTTTCAATATCTCAGTAACCAATTGACGTAGAGCAATGATTAAAACATCAAATTGTGCGTCTTTTTAAGCTGATTGAAATGGGTAAAAATAAAATTTTACTTTTTCAAAAATTGTATGTAAAAAACTCAAAAAACCCATTTTTGGGGTACAAAACCCCCCGAAAATACCCCTTCGGATAGGTCGATCCGTCTGGTTTTCGAACTTAAAGTCATAAATGCTGCTTTACACGTTTGTACCAAATTTCATCAACATCGGACCTTTTTTAAGAGAGTTATCGCACCCACGGACACACACACACACACACACATATATATATATATATATATATATATATATATATATATACAGTTTCGAACGAATGGTGTTTTTGGGGTCTGGGGACCTCAAAACGAAAAGTTATCATGGTCCCGGGCCTAGGTCTTACCATGCCGACTACGGTAATAGCTTCTTCCCTATAGGGGAAATTCGCTAACAAAACGTGAATTTTAATACCTGTTAGTTACGATTCTTAGTAATTATATAGAAGAGGTGCCTCAACCACAATAATTTTTATATCGCCTTATAGTGTTTCAATGATATAAAATGATAATAAAAACAAAAATTTAAATGTCGAAAAGGGGGGTTTTACCTGATGTAACTGAGTAATAATAAGATAGAGAGTCAGACAGCGCAGTAAGGCGCTCGCTGCCGCAGACTATGTCTGGCCGGTGTACAGTCAGTGACAATGAGTGATGCTGCCGGTGTCCAGTACAACGCAACGTGCCGTGGCGTGTGCGCGATGTGCGATGATACGTGCGAATGAACGGTTACAACAGGGATTGTACTGTCCGAGTCAGGTGAAAACGTGTGTAAATTTGTTTATCATGGTGCTATACCCAGAAGTAAAAAGTGTCCGTCCTGTGATGGTGGCATGTGGTTAGATGAGAAAACTCATTGTTGTAAAAAAATGTGACTGTATACAAGGTACTGTAAACATTGCGGAACTTTACGAAAAGTGAGCGCGCGAAACGCCCGTTGACGCTGATGTTTCCGCCAGTTCCAGTTTGGACTAACAAGCAGGTAATTTTGTTTTCTCGGCTTGAGCTATTTATTATAACTAGGGATGAGTCGATACCAAAATTTATCGATTCTCGATACCGATACCGAAGTAGGGGTGCCGGTGATATAGCAGGCCAATCAGAAGGCAGCATTTTGGTCACGTGACATTAGGCCCCGCCCCCAAGATGGCGGCGCCCATGTTTCCCGCCAAATTTCCCCGCCAAATTTTCCCGCAAGATTTTCCCGCCAAATTCCCTAACCTCACTTTTCTCCCTCCAGTGTTGCCAACCTATGGTTATTATATGCAGTATTATATATATATATATATATATATGCTCTATGCTATTATACCCTATAGGGCTACCAACCTAGCGGAGCTAAATAAGGTAAGTAAAAAGTCAGTTTGTTATACAATAAGTTTAATATAAAAAAAGAATATATAATAAGAACAAGTTAAAAAACAAAGAGTATATAAAAAGAGTAATAATATAAAAACAATATATAATAAGAACAAGTTAAAAAACAAAGAGTATATAAAAAGAGTAATAATATAAAAACAATATATAATAAGAACAAGTTAAAAAACAAAGAGTATATAAAAATTTAATAATATAAAAAGAATAATATGAAAAAAGTTAATAATAAAAAACTAATATAAATACATGATTATATATATATTATCTAGCGGTCCACCTCGGCAGCCTCTGTGTCCTCCTCCCTGAAACAAACAAAACACCGTTAGTCGTTTGAAAATCCAGTTGTAACCTGTTAAAATACAGCTCTGTGATTGGTCGGAATAAGCTCGCACCCCATTGGTCGTCTTAGGCGTTCTGATCTCTGATTGGTCCATCCATACACCTGTACCGTTGGCGGCTTACCTCGTTCACTCTGTTCCAGGCTTTTGTGGTGGTCAGAGGTCTCTGCGCTGCTCAGTTTTTTGATATTGTGGTGTAGTGATAGTATTGTGCAATCGCAGTAAGTGCTAGCTATAATTTACCGTTAGTATTTAACGCGTATCATATCTGAGACCTAACCTCAAACTTATAACATAACCCTATTTTGCGTGTATAACATATTCCACTTTATTAGTTTAATTTTCTAGCCCTAGTGTTGTATTTACTCAAGTCGAGGTTTTACATAACCTCACTTTTGAGGGTAAACATAACCCTACTTTTACGTGTATAACATAACCTCACTTTATTGTTTTGATTTTGTTTTGACTTAAGTAGTAATGGCTAGTGTTGTTGAGCCTGTCGAAGTCCTCAGTGACGAGCAGGCGTATGTAAAGAAATTCCGCTTGTACGGTACTAAAACAATTTTCAAATTTTCTAACCCTCCTCCCGATACTAGTGAGATAGATTGGCTCAGACAAGGTTTCGCCAAAATTGTGAATGAGATGAAAGGCCAAGCCCATGAAAACGATCAGCTCGGCTTTACATTGCAGAGTCTTAACCTAAAAGGTAGAGATCCGGGGTTTGTTGCTTTTCGGCCCGCTGGTGAAATTGAGGAAGACATCCTTTGGCAAATTTTTGGGGGAATAGTACAGTCAAATTCTGAATCCATCAAGTCCACGGACACTTTTAAAGTAGAATGTACCCGAGTTAATCTCCCTGTAGGTTCCGGCCGTACTGGGAGGGTAAGACCCGGTATCTTTAACAACTTTGAAGAGGAGTGTAAGGCGAGAAAAGGAATTGTTGTAATTAAAAATAAAGACAACCTGTGTCTCCCCAGGGCTTTGGTGGTGGCTATCGCTCATGTTACAAAAGACCCTCAGTACAAGTCAATTCGGCAGGATGATAAAAAAAGACAAACCGTTAGGGCTCAGGAACTTATTCGGCGGGCTAGGGTGGAGATGTCCGAGGATGGCGCTGGGATCCCTGAACTTGAAAAGTTTCAAGACTTGCTGAAAGAGTTCAAAATTACCGTGTTCAATTATGACAATAAAGGCCGGGACGTTTATTTTGAGGGGCGTGTTGAAAATCCAAAATTAAAAATTAACTTGCTTTTTCACAACGGTCATTATAACGTAATCACTAGTCTGACTGCCGCTTTCGCCTGCGTTTATTTCTGCGAAGCGTGCCACGTCCCTTACGATCACAAGGGCGAGCACAGATGTTCAAACATCTGTGCTCAGTGTCAGACCATCTCGCCTCCCTGTAAAGAGGAGCATGGGGGAATAGTTTGTCCAAAATGTAACATGACTTTGCGGAATCAGCGGTGTTTCACTGCTCACCAAGTCGATAGATGTAAAGCTGTTAAAAAGTGCCTTGACTGCAGTAAATTAATTTGGATTAGAGACAGATCCACACCCCACAAGTGCGGTGAAGTCTATTGCAAACCTTGCGGCTCCTTCCAAGATCCTAATCATAAATGTTTCATGCAGCGAGACGAGGGTAAGCCTAAACGCAAGGACTACCTATTCATTTTCTTTGACCTGGAGACTCGCCAAGACGAGTCTCTCCCCTCTGACCCCGAGCAAAAATTACATAAAGTAAACTTGTGCGTTTCTCAACAGTTTTGCTTTAATTGTATAGAGTCTAGATTTTGTATGACATGTAGAAACCGTACGAGAGTCTTCAACTCTAACCCGGTTCACCAATTCATGGAATATGTCATGGAAGTCAGGAAACAGTTCAAAAATGTCTGTGTGATCGCCCACAACGGCCAAGGCTTTGATTTTCAGTTTTTGTTAAAGTATGTGTTGGAACAAACTAAATTCACACCAGATCTGGTCATGAGGGGAACCAAAATTATTCTCATGGAAATGGACAACGTGAGGTTTGTGGACTCACTCAACTATTTCCCCATGGCCCTCGCTGCGCTCCCTAACGCCTTCGATCTGCCTCCCGAGAGAAAGAAGGGCTACTTTCCCCACTTGTTTAACACTCTGGCAAACCAAGATTATGTAGGTCCTATGCCCGACAAGCAGTACTACTGCCCGGGGTCAATGTTTGAAAAGTCCCACGAGGCCTTTGAAGAATGGTACGATGCGAGAGTGGCTGAAAACTATGTCTTTGACTTTAAAAAGGAAATCTTAGAGTACTGCATCTCTGATGTAGAGATCCTAGCTCAGGCCTGTCTTAAGTTCAGATCGATATTCCTCAAAGAGTGTAATGTCGATCCTTTCCTAGAGGCTGTAACGATCGCTAGCGCCTGCAACTTGGCCTTCCGCCGCAACTTTTTAAAACCAAACACGATCGGCCTCATCCCAAAGAACGGCTACCGTTTAGTGGATAACCAATCAGCTATCGCCATTCAGTGGCTCAGCTGGGAAGAAGAGAAGCGTGAAGTGAGGATCGAGCATGCGGGGCGGAGTAAGGAAGTAAAGATTAACGGGCTAAAAGTAGATGGGTTTGACGGGGAAAACATCTACGAGTTTCACGGGTGCTACTGGCACGGTTGCCCCAAATGCTTCCCGTACAATCGAGAGGCTCCTCTGAAGGAGGATCCCTCGGACTCGCTTCACTTGAGATACGAGAGAACCAAGTCCAAAATATCTAAGTTTAATGACTACGAAGTAGTCGAAATGTGGGAATGTGAGTTTCGAAAAGTAAAGAAAGTACAAAAGCTCACACACTTGGACTCTCTCCCCATACTAAACACACTCCCACTTGATCCTAGAAACGCTTTCTTTGGGGGCAGAACAGGCAACTCCAAGACTTACCACAAATGTGAAGGGGAAGAAACAATCCAGTATGTGGACGTGTGCTCTCTCTATCCGTATGTGTGTAAGTACGGTAAGTATCCCCTTGGTCATCCTACGATTTACGTGGGTGACAGGGAGTGCAGACAGAGAGGGCTCGGTGTAGATGGTTTGATGAAATGTAAAGTCCTGCCACCTCGGGATCTCTACCACCCGGTACTCCCAGCCAAAATGAACAAGAAACTCATGTTTGCCCTGTGTAGGACTTGCGGGGAAACTCAAAACCAAGGGGAATGTTTTCATGAGAGTGAGGAAAGGGCGTTGGTAGGGACTTGGACTATGGACGAGGTGAGGAAGGCTGTAGAGAAAGGCTACGTTGTCCTCGACATCTACGAACTGTGGGAATATAAAATGGCAACATACGAGAAAGGGGGGCTTTTCACTGACTTTATCAATAAATTCTTGAAAATGAAGCAGGAAGCCTCAGGCTATCCTAGCTGGTGTGAGACTGAACAGGACAAAGACAAGTACATCGCGGACTACTTCACTCATGAGGGGATCAGATTAGAGAAAAACAAAATTGTTAAGAATGGGGGCTTAAGACAATTGGCTAAATTAATGTTAAATTCATTTTGGGGAAAGTTCGGGCAGAGGGAGAACCAAACCAAGGCAATGATTGTCAGAGATCCCAAAACACTCTTTGAAATGCTGACAAGCCCCGACGTACAAGTCAATCGAATTCAGACTGTTAATGAGGAGGTTGTGGTAGTTAGCTGGGAGTACCTGGAGGAAGTCGGCGAGCCCTTGAGAAATGTCAATGTAGTCATAGCGGCCTACACTACAGCCCAGGCTAGGTTGAAACTCTATGAACATCTGGAGGCCTTGGGCGGTCAGGTCCTCTACTACGACACGGACAGCTGTATCTATTTCTACAGGGGAGGTTTGTATAGAGTCCCTACGGGAGATTACCTCGGGGAAATGACAGATGAATTGGCTGGTGACTACGGGCCTGGTTCTTTCATCGTTGAATTCGTTTCTGGGGGACCAAAAACTTACGCGTACCTTGTCTGGTCAACCAAAAAACAAAAACTACAAACTGTGTGCAAAATCAAGGGCCTCACCCTCAATATGAAGACTTCCGAAACTTTAAACTTTGAAGCTCTGAAAAAGATGGTCCTTAGTGAAACAGCTGAAATTTTAGAAATTGAAGAAAACAGAATTAGGAGGACTAAAGACCGCGATATTGTAACTGTAAGCGAAACTAAAGTTTTCAAAATTACTGGACCAAAGAGGAAGTTTGAGGGAGAGTACGACACCCTGCCTTACGGCTACAAAATTCAAAGACTTGAGTAAAACAACACCGGAAGTGCAAGGGGGGCGAAACGCCCCCCTTGCCCATAATGAGTCATACCTTCCCCTCCCGCGAATCGCTCTGCCTCGGTCACTTTTGCCGCTGCTCCTGCCGAGGTAAGACGTGTCCTTACGTAGCTCTGATCTGTACTATTGCACAATACTTGATATAAAATGTCTCACTTAACTTCTTATATATTTAATAACCAGGCCGTTGCTGTCCTGTTTGACGGGGAAAATAATCCTTGGTTCAAAGCAAAAGATGTTGCTCAAATCCTAAACTATCAAGATACAAAGCATGCTATCCGTACCCATGTTAGAGAAAAACACCGCAAAACTATACTGGAAGTACAGGGGGGCGAAACGCCCCCCTTGTACTTTCATTCCCAAACAATCTTTCTAAACGAGCCTGGTCTTTATTCACTAATTTTAAAATCCAAATTGCCCATTGCTGAGAAATTTCAGGACTGGGTTTTTGAAGATGTCTTACCTTCCATTAGAAAATATGGAATGTATGAAATCAAACAGGAGAATAATCAGTTAAAGAATGAAAACTCTCAACTCTTGACTGAAATTACAAGGTCTCTGGAAAACAACCAACAGCTAGCTCAAATTAACTTAGAATTTAAAACTGCAAACGATATAATGTGTAAAGAAAACCAGTCACTGAATGAGTTGTTGACTGAACAGGCACCGAAGGTTGCTGTGATGTCAGACGACGATGGGCTAAAACATGTTTTATGTGTCCTTATTAAAGAAACCCTTCTAGAGCTGTACGGAGTCTGCGAGTACAAATGTATTCGCATACAAAAAAGAAAATTTAACGAAGCTCTCATTAAAGCCAAAAATGAAGGTTTCGTACCTTGTTTCATCAAGTCTCCTGTTCCTAATGGGATTAATGTACTTAACAAAGCAAAAGAAGTAATGCAGAGTTATGGTATGCACTTTGACTCTGCATACAACAACATCCTAACTTCTCATAATTTTGTAAATATAGTTGAGCATGTCTTGGACAATGCATAAGTTCCCACTGTATGTATGTGTGTGTGTGTGTGAATGAAGGTCCCTGGCGCGGGTGACGAAAAGCCCCGTAAACCTGAAAGGGGGTTTAGTAGATTGAGACGCTTGGCTAACACCCAGGCTACTCCTTCGAACGGCCTATGTATGAATGAGGGGTCTTACAGACCTCGGGTGAATGAAGGACTTTGTAAATCGAGTAGTCTAGACTACTCCTTGGAACAGTCCGTACGGTGGGGACTTGTAAAATTAAAAAGTAAAAATAAACGGGGGAGGCAGCTAGTTTACTTTCGGAAGGCCTCCACGGGCCATGGCGGTGGAGGAGCCATGGTTTATCTTTTAAAAAATACTCTATCCTTTGTTTGCTAAAAAGGGAGAGGGCATTAGTTCGTACTGAGCGTCAACCAGGTAATCTGGATTGGCTCACGCACGGAATAATGTTTAACCTGGGTGCACATGCACGGGTGGTCTCAAACCCCACTCAAGCAAACAGATACTTACTTATTCCGAGTATAGGGGGTTCATCACGGCGTACACCGGGTTTCTAGGCGGTAGCGGTGGTGGCTCTAAAGCTCGTGGCTCTATCTCGGAGTAGATGTCCTCTACCACTCTACGAAAGACAACCCTAGGTGTCGGAGCAGGGGGTGGCTTCTTCTTCTGACAGGACACTACATACCCGAAGCACACCAGTAAGCAAGACATTTTGATCAGTACTGACCGAGCGTTACTGCGGTGAGGGTTATCAAGCAGGACGCTGAGGTTTTGATAACGAATATGGCGTGGTGCCTGATAAGCTCTTTAGCGGACAAATTATTTGTCTTTGCTATATTTGTTACGAGCCTTGTATTTATTTATATAATGAGAATCACCGATGTTAGTATAAAACTAGTGTCCTCAGAATAATCGTATCATTAGTAAAATGGACGGTAAGACAGCTATAGCTGAGGAGCTGCACAGACCTGCCAGGAGAAACTATTCCAGGCGTAAAGTCACCCTTAAGGGTTTAAGGGACCTTTATCAGGCTGATCTCGTTGAAATGAAGCCTTATGCGAAAACTAACAAAGGCTACAAATATATTCTTACCATGATTAACTGTTTGTCAAAACTAGCTTTTGCCGTACCTCTAAAAGACAAGTCAGGGCCAGAAGTGGCAAAGGCACTCGCTCCTATCTTAGCTAAATATAAAATGAAAAACTTTCACACAGACCAGGGTACCGACTTTTTCAATAAACATGTAAACGCGTTAATGAAGAAATACAAAATCAACCATTACCATACATTTTCCGAACTTAAGGCTAGTATAGTAGAAAGACTGAACAGAACGATAAAGACAAAAATGTACAAGTTATTTACTGCCAGAGGTAGTTATGAGTGGGTAAGTCTATTGCCAGAAATCATAAAATCTTACAACAACACAAAGCACAGAACTATAGGTATGAAACCCAAGGATGTAAGACAGAAACATGTCAGAGACATTCTAAATAAAATAAATAAAGTTAAAAAACCCAAACATAAAATCCTTAAACAAAAATTAAAATTAGGTGATAGTGTTAGAATCAGTAAAGCTAAAAGAGTGTTTAAAAAAGGCTATTTGCCAAATTGGACAAATGAGACGTTTACAGTATACGCGATTAAACCAACAAGACCAGTAACATACATATTACAAGACAACAGAGGGGAAATATTAAAAGGTGGGTTTTATGCAGAAGAAATTAGCAAATCAAAAACCGGTGACATTTATTTAGTTGAAAGAGTTTTAAAAAGGAAAGGAGACAGACTCTTTGTACGCTGGAAAGGGTATGATAGCAGCCATGACAGTTGGATTGATTCACAGGATTTGGTGTGATAACGGCATCCGGGAAGTATATATCAGCTGTAATCAGTAGTGAGTAATCAGTCAGGATGCGGGTTGAGAAGCAGGAAGTCGAGCTTCCCGTTCAAAACTTTGATGAATATATCGGGTCGGGCATGGTTAAAAAGAATAAACACGGTATTTTATTACCTGATTCAATACGCTGTATAATATGCGGGCCAAGTTCCTCTGGGAAGACCAATGTTTTATTCAATTTATTGTTTGACCCAAACGGCTTAAGATTTGAAAATGTCTACGTTTTTTCAAAGTCCCTCTATCAGCCCAAGTACGAATTTCTAAAGAAGGTAATGCCTAAGGAGGTCGGTTATTTCGCGTATGATGACAATAGTCTAGTTGTACATCCAAACGAAGCTAAACCAAACTCTATAATGATCTTTGACGATATTTCCTGCGAAAAACATGACAATATACGCAGTTATTTCACCATGGGTAGACATAAAAATATAGATACATTTTATTTAGGGCAGACATACAGTGCTATACCCAAACAGCTGGTGAGGGACAACTGTAACTTTGTTATTTTATTCAAACAGGACGAAAGGAACCTAAGACATGTGTACAACGATCATGTCACTACCGACATGTCCTTTGACAAATTTAAAGAGTTGTGCGCTCGGGCTTGGCGAGATAACTTTGGATTCCTTGTGATTGACAAGACTCTAGACCCTTATAAGGGAAGGTACAGAGTAGGGATGGACAGTTTTATAACAGAAGTGTAATGGTACGCATCTACACGTACAACGATTTAAGAGGCTTTAACGCTAAACTCCATAATGTCAAGTCAAACTTGTGCTCTTTTTATTACAAGGACAAGAAGAAATTCTGTGGAAACTACTGCAGTAAGAAACCCCCTCATGGGTACCAGCTTAACAAAAGATGCTGGAGACATAAAAAACTAAAAAGATCCGCTGTGATACCGCCTGTAGTTTTATTAATTATATCTGCGAGTGAGAGAACCTATAACCGAGATACATGGCTTAGTTTTATGAACAAATGCGAAGAAAAAAACGTACCTTTGGAACTTGTAATATATCACGAAGATATGTACAACTGTACCGTGCGAGACCCACAAAATATGATATCTAGATTCAGGCCGTTCCCCGAGTTCTTTGGGCAAGTTTTGCCTTTACGTAACCTGCACGGAAGTGTTAATTTTACACAAATCTGTAATGAAATGCTGCAATACGGATGTAAGATCCCATTTGCTTCACGGTGTATACTTCTGACAGAACGCAGTATTCCTATAAGATCACCGATGACAGTCTATAAAAAAGCTTCAAGCTTAAAATGTCACATCGATATTAGTTATAATATCGGATACACGAACGTACCTCCTAGTGTCCCTAGATACAACAGGAATAAACCGTTTAACGGTGTTAATAATTTATGCCAGGGATTGTATACTACAGAGTTTCTCAAACTGGCCCTGCCCACACTACCAGTACAGTGCGAGAGATTCGGTATAAGTCTAAACAATGGCGTGTACAGTGTAACAAACAGAGTGTTATTTGACCAGTGGAGAGCGTTCACAGGCGCGAACCCGAGCGAATTCTGGCTTTTAAATTCTTATTTACTGGAACACCTCAACGAGCCTAGGCCTATGGCGTTACTCAGACGATTCATGCAAAACACAATTGAAAGTGATAAATACACCGTAGCAGAAATACCTCAATGGAGAGACGGGTGGAAACGTACTTTTGTATTCAGGAGTTTTACCGGTCGTTATGTGATTCCCCGGTTCGATGCTAGAGAACAGAGGTACTACAGAGGTATGGACTTTAGCGCTGGTGTTTCACTGTTGGATATTATCGAGTTCATACGGAGGCATAAGAGGCGTGCCTTGTTTTTCAGGCAAGTCGAAATGCCTTAAATCTAGATGCGCTGGTTGAAATCTATCATTTATGACTATGAAGCGGAGCAGTAAACAGCAACTGACAAACCGGCTCATAGAGCTGCGTAATGCTATTAAACGGAAATATAAAATGTTTAAGGAAGGATCCGAGGAAAGTGATATTTTGCTTGAGAAGCAGTATAAACCAATTATTCAAGAACTTAGAAAAACGACAACAAACACAGCCGACATAAAAACTGAACCCGAAACCTTTAAAGAAGAGCCAATGGAATACGATACTACAGATGATGAAGGAGAAATAGCTGAATTTATTCCGCAGAGTGTATCAACACCTGAAACCAGCGGGTTAAAGCAAATTGTATCGACCCCTTCAGGACTGGAAACAGCGTCCCAATATATGGAAAGTCAGTTTAGTAACCCCATGACAGTGAGGTATATGACGCTACTTTTAAAAGATGCTAGCGGTAAGGTCCGAGTTATTGATCATGACTACGGCCCTAGATACGAAGGCAGTACATTAATGATGGGAGACAAGGTGTTAGACTTTGACAACGATGGAACTATTCTAATAAACAACACAAGATATAGACCTACCGAAGGTTTGTATGAGCTCATATTTAAGAGAACCCCTGACGAAGATATATACAATAAAGACGATCTTAATACCTATAAGAGTATTATTATCGCCACCAACGCTCACAAGAGAGGCTACAAATTCCACAATCAAATTAGAAGGGACAACAATCTAAAGTACAGAAGAATTATAAAAGATTTGTTCCCGGTTAAAGCGGGCAAAGGTTTAGCGTGGAAGAATGCACGATCTCGTGACATTATACACTGGGACGACGCCAATGAATTGGTGGATAGATTACGACACATAGCCATGTCAACAGAGACTGGAAACAGAGTCCACGGCAATGAAATACTGAGTATCGTGGAGGAACTAAGGGAGGCCGGCTACATAAAAGGAGCTGGCAACAGTAGATTTAAAGCATTATTAAAATGACCATTGACAAGTTCGGACGTAGTAGCAGGAAATCCCGAGGTGAGGCCGTCAAGGGCCCCAAGGGAGAGGGTTTCAATTTAACGCCCCAAGGTGACTATGATATGCAAAATAAACGGTTATGTAAATTGGCTACACCGGTACAGCCACTCGACGCTGCTACAAAGAATTATGTTGACCATAAATCTATACCTTCTGACTTTCAGAGGTTCAATATGCAAAACAAAAGACTATGGAGTGTAGCTAACCCTGTAGATTCCTCGGACGCAGTAAACTTGGGCACACTAAAAAAACTAAGTATGACTATCTCCAACGATAAATATGACGCTAATAATAAACAAATAACTAATTTAGCTCTACCAACAGACCCCAGCGATGCAGTTACCAAGTCGTACGTGGAAAAAGAGATATTGCCTATAACCACTAACCTCGCTAATCAACAGTCTGACTTAACCGGTCTCAAGACCAGACTGTCAAAATGCGAAGGTCTAATAACTAGTAATAAAGATTTTCACGAGAAACAGTTGAGGAAATTCGGTACCATGGTCTTTAATTATATTAACAGAAAACACACTGGGAGGTCTGCCATTCTACCCACACCGGGTGAAAACGATTACTTAAACTGGGAAGATTTGTTTGCTGACGGGTTAGAAGGTGGTGAAGAGCCTAAAGAAGACGTCAAACCTCTTCCGCCTGATACTTATGACCTCTTTATGACTGAAGAGGGACTGAGTGGTTGAAACAAATCAAAGAGAATTTTCGTCTTGAGCCAACGGGGATATTTGATGATACTGTTCCTTTCCCCGGTCTCCTCAGGACAGAAGCTGAATATATAATGTCACTTAAACCGGGAAATACCGATTAGTCTACTCCGAACCGTCGAGGATGTTGGTTCTCTTACTGTTTATGCTACCTCTTGCCTCGTGCAACAAGTCAATAGAGTATCTTACATATTACGGCTATCTGGAAAAAAACGCTTTTACAGAGGACATTACTTCTGCAGTAAAACAATTTCAAGAAAATTTTCGTCTTGAGCCCACGGGGTTTTTTGACAATGATACCTTAGCGCTTATGAGCACTCCTCGGTGTGGCTATAAAGACAATATATTACCCTTCTCAGCTCTACCCAATAGAAAGTGGAATAAATCAGTAATAACTTGGTACCAATACGGAACACCACAGTACCCCAACTTAATTCAAAAAGCTTTCGATGTATGGGCCAAACATGCAAACATAACTTTTAAAAAAGATATAAATAACCCCACTATAATTATATCCTTCTCAACTAATAGACAGCATATATTTTACTCTAGACGGGAGACTTGTCCATATGACTTTGATGGCCCCGGCTACCTCTTAGCTCACGCCTATTTACCCCATATGGGGTATAACCAAACGGACATACACTTTGATTCGGAAGAAAACTGGGATTTCACTATGAATTTACCACGATATGGAAACATTTCATTTTTTCAAACATTAGTACATGAAATTGGTCACGCCCTAGGCCTGGACCATTCAGGCGACGATAAATCAGTAATGTTCCCTTTCCATAGGAGTCCAATGGGGATTGTGGACATGAACGAATACGAGCTAAGCAAAGATGACCAACGCGCTATGGAGTTTCTATACGGCAGGCCCACTAAGACATTTGCAACCATTCCAAACTATACACCACCCACTACCATGACAACTACAACAACAACCGTCACCACACCAAGCAGTACAACACCTGAGACACCACCCGAGATAACTGAAAAACGCGATATATGCGAGTTAAAAGGTCAAATTGATAAGTACGTTATTGTAAACAAGAGGATATTTGCTTTCTTTAGAGACTACGTATGGATTATAAGTTTGGACCCTGCAGACAGGACTCCTGAGGATTTAACAAGGCCAAGGAGAATCTCTCACTGGCTTAACTTTTTACCGCGAAACTTTACTGAAATATCTGCCATCTACCAGAGACCTAACAGGGAAATTGCCCTTTTTGTTGGCAATGATGTATACTTATTTAGATACCCTTCACTGTCTTTGGTAACAAAGAGTAGTGCTGACACCATAGCCGGTAGACAGGTATATAAAGTTAATTCGGCCTTTGCCACTAACACGGGGAAGAGTTACATGGTTATTAACGGCTGGTATCTGATTGAAATTAACGAGTGCGACTTTACTGGCACTTTTATGGGAATGGTTTCGTCTACACTGTACGGGGTTCCTGCTCACAGTCACGGTGCATTTAGATATATAAATGGCATGATTTATATTGCAACTGACAGTGGTGTGTTGGAGTACAACGAGTTCACAAACGCTGTGTCTCGTACGGTGCCTGACATTTTTGAAGTTTTAAAAATTCCGTGTATACGTGAGACTCTACTGAATAGACTGTACGAGGTGATTAAATACTTACAATAAAATGGCTAAGACTAGAAGGAAACCTCTCAGACGCAAGCTAGCGCTTGTACGAGGTGGAGGTATTGTTTCATCGGTGCTGAACAAAGCTATAGATTTACTACCTGTTGAACTGCATATTCCTGGTTATCAGTATTGCGGACCTGGCACGAAGTTAAAAGAGAGATTGGCTAGAGGTGACAAAGGAATAAACGGGCTAGACGCGGCCTGTAAGGTCATAGCATACTCCCGGTATTCCGACAGCGAGCGGCGAAGGCAAGCTGACAAAGAGTTGGCGGAACGCGCCTGGCAGAGATTCAAGTCTAGTAACGCCAGTGTTGGTGAGAAATCCGCTGCTTGGGCAGTCACAACAGCCATGAAAGCAAAAACAAAATTGGGAGGAGGTCGTAAGAAGAAACGCCCTGCTAAACGTCCGAAGGGTAGAGGGTTGTATCTTAGGCCCTATAGAAAGGAAGGCGCCGGCTGTAAAAGAAAGAAAAGGGGAGGCCGCAAGAAAAAAAAAGCATCTCAATACCAATAAAGCCACTTACAAATTACGATTTGATCAAATACGCGAGGTTATTGAAAATTCCTAATTTCAGAGGGGTTTATATGAGGAACAGTCTACCGAAAACCCCGAGAAAATGTGAATCTGCTATAGTTAACTTGGACAGTACAACCGGTCCAGGCACGCACTGGGTATGTTACAGGAAGATTGATAAAAAGGCCTATTATTATGACAGTTTTGGAAACCTAAGACCACCACCGGAAATTTCTAAGTACTTGGGTGAATGTGAGATGTACTATAACTACGAGAGACAACAGAATTTTGACTCAGTTGTTTGTGGACATTTGTGTTTAAAGTTTCTCTGTAGTAATGTTCTGTCTAACAGGGGTAACTAGTGTTCTATCCCACGAGCTAGCGTTTCCTATTGATGTTAGCGAGGGTACATGGGAACTTGGTTTAATTGAACTGACCACTTATAACTCTATACCGAACATTGAAAAAAACATAAATGATACGTTTTACTACGGTGATGATAAAAGTATTACGATCCCTGAAGGGTCTTACGAAATTGAGGACATTGAAAAGTATATACAGTCGCAACTACCAAAAGAAGTACAATTTACTTTGAAACCTAATAATAACACTTTAAAAGCTACGATATGTTGTTCTGAGAAAATTGACTTTACTAAAGAACATTCATTGGGAACACTCTTGGGCTACAAAAAACAAATATACGGGGCTAAAGATGAACATGTATCGGAACTGCCTGTAGATATAATAAAAGTTAACTCCATAAGGGTGGAATGTAATGTCACACGCGGGTCATACTTGAATGGGGTTGAGGGCCATGTCATACACGAGTTCTACCCGGCTGAACCACCGGGCTATAAAATAATGGAATTACCGAGGAATGTCATTTATTTACCCGTGATCAGCCAGAGGATCAACAACTTGACAGTGTCTCTAAAAGACCAGGACGGTAATCTTGTTAACTTTCGCGGAGAAAGAATTTCTGTTAGACTAAATCTTAGACGCAGTAATGGGGCTACTATTTAGGCATATACCAGGAGGGCAGCAAGTCAGTAGTGTTCAGAAAGCCAAGGAGTTAACTTGTAAAAGCATAACGTTTCTTCGCTCTCTCGGTTTTAAAGTAATAAGGAATGGCGCTATTAGCGATAGACAACCAGGCAGAGTATGCTGACTTGATAACAGGGATGGAGTTGCACTCACATCAGCCGTATGCAAGTACAACTTACAATAATAACGATGAAATAAGAATACCGATATTACAGCAGGACATAATAACCGCGCCTTTTGAAAGTTTTATTGTGATACACGGCAAGACCAACGCTACAAAGGCCGACGGGACTCCTCAGGATGTTTCCTTTATTAATAATGCTATATCTTTCTTGTTTGAAGAAATCCGCTACGAGATTTGTGGCAAGGAAATTGACAGGACAAAAAATGTCGGTATAACTACTACTTTAAAACATATTCTATCTATTCGCGAGGAGGAGAAAAATACTTTAAAGAATGCCTGTTGGAACGGTCCTGGTAGTACTGAAAAAGTGACAGATTTTGTATATTCAATCCCTCTAAAACTCTTGCTAGGTTTCGCTGAAGACTACAGACGAGTGCTGGTAAATGTTAAACAGGAACTGATACTCTTACGTTCGGCTACAGATACAAACGCTGTAAAATTGATGGAGGCCGGGACTTTAACATTAACAATTGACAAAATCTACTGGCGAATACCTCACATAACAGTGAACGACGCTCAGAAGTTAAAATTGTACAAGTTTATTGAGAAAGACCCCGCAATACATGTTCCCTTCCGTCAGTGGGAAATGATTGAATACCCGAACCTGCCGAGTACAGACACGTTATCTTGGACACTTAAAACATCTAACCAAACAGAAAAACCTCGGTATATTGTTCTAGCCTTTCAGACAGGCAGAAAGAATGACTTAACAAAGGACATGTCACGGTTCGACGCCAGTGATTTGCTTGATGTTAAACTGTATTTAAACTCAAATTTCTACCCGTATGACAACCTTCGCGGGAACACTTGCCTGTTTTATGATATGTATGCGAACTTTCAAAACTCTTATTACGGTAGAATCGGCTCACCGATATTAAACTTTGATGATTTTAAAACAAAGTGTCCTCTGTATGTAATTGACTGTTCAAAGCAGGACGATACTATTAAGACCGGTCCCGTAGATGTAAGGCTTGAGATTCAAACTAAAACAGCAATCCCGGCTAATACTTGGGCGTACTGTCTCATAATTCACGACTGTCACTACACATACACACCGATCACGGGAGATGTCAGGAAAATATCGAGTTAGTTTCCCCAGCCCGGTAGTTACAAAAATATACAGTTTGCCCGCTGAAGATAGAAAATCAGATTGGGAACAGTTAGCAAGGGATAGGGCCAGGTTTTTGAGACGTATCAAATTAACAGAAGAGAAAATCTCCAATGTAATTTCTAAACAGTGGACCCTCCGGGTCCAACACTTGGAATGTATGTACAAGGGGGGCGATTCGCCCCCCTTGGGGTTGGGTGGGGAAGGGGTAAAAGATACATCTAATTTTCAGAGTGTTAGTCTCCTGCTAGCACTCAGCGAGTAAACATGGGCGAGTGGGTTATTATTCAGTTTTATAACGCCGATAATATTTTAATAGGTACAGCAAAAATGGATTGTTACAAGATATACTGTGAGAAGGAAATATCTGATATTCCTGAGGGTACAGCCACCGTAGTTGTTAAACTCAGAGACGATGGAGACTTTAGCAGTGATGATGATGAGGAGGGTATAGATGTTGTGGGTTAAGAGATTTTGTTAGTCTGAGGTGAGCAGTCAGTGAGTAAACATGGGTTACTACGGTTGGATTAAAATTGAATATTACTACAAGAAGGTTTTGATGAAAACAGATTACGTAGACAGTTACAAGTTTGCTAGTGTTGAAAAGGAGTTTAAATTAATGCGCGGGATCGATAGCATTATAGTTAAATGGCGTACAGATTTTGACAACAGTGAATCCTCAGAATCCTCTTCAGATCCTGAGGAGAAGGAGGGTGGAGGGGAGGGGGTAGATGAGGTTGGGTGTGGACGTTTATTAACGGGGCGTACCGATTAGTAACAGAGATGCCATCGGCCGAGACGGAGGTGAGTACGGGAGCTATACCCATCCCTAAGGGGAAAGAGCCTATAAATTTAATGACCGGAGTATTTCTAAAGTCAGTCCACTTCTTGGACCCTGAACTCACCAAGTGCGTAGTATCGGGTATTTTTAAAACAGGGACAACAGCCTCGGAGTATTAATTAAGGGGAGGAAAGGTGTTGTGTTTTGGTCTTACGATTCTTACTGTCAGCTGGTTGACAGGTTCAATGAAATTACTTTAGCTTTTGAAGGCAAGTATCAATGCTTTGTAAAGACCGATACGGGAGCTGATATTAAAGTTAACAGTATTTTTGGTCAGCAGTACGCTTGTGTCTCTGACGGAGAACACTCCTTGGCTCTCAATCGACACGAGTGGAATCAGCTTGTAATTAACATTCCTTTGATCGGTCGCTCTCTATTAGAATTGTTTTATTTGGAGGATATTATTAAAGTTTTTATTGATCAGGTTTTATCGGACGCTGAAGCTTGTACAGAACAATTACCGCCTCAAGTAGCTGACCGTCTTTTTAGCGAAGTCTCATTATGGAAGCTGTAGTCGAGTTTCACGGGTTCAAAGACAATAATAATAAATTTATTATAAAGGAGTTTGCTATAGTCGGAAAGTCTTACAGAACTCAGCTGGTATTCCGGCCTCCTTACTGTTTTAATTTTTTGAATAGCAAGATGAAAAGAACAGCCCGCTGGCTGACTCGTCACTTTCACCATATAAAGTGGGATGAAGGTGAGGTACATTACAGCGAAGAGCTTTTGCGCTCACTGTGTAAACCCTTCGAGGTCATACACACAAAAGGCCTGGAGAAGGCTCAATTCCTTCGGGCATTTCATTCTAATGTTAAAGAAATAAATGAAAGTTTGTATATAGATGATGATGATTTTACAGTAGCTTGCATTATACATAAAAATAAAAACGAAACTTGCGCCTTGAGGTCCGCACAGTACTACGCTCGAAAAATATTTTCGAGTGGGGCCTAATAAAAATAAGGCCCGGCAGTCGCTCACCCAAGGCAGGGCTAAACCCTTTGTAAGTCCAGGGGTGTGGGGAGGTTGGCCTAAAAAACTGTGAAACCGTTTGTTGTAATCCTCCGACTGTCAGGGAAATGCGAATTAAAAGGCGCAACAAAAAAAAAATAAAAATGAAAACCAAATAAAATAATATAAAAGTAAAATTCTCTGTCTATTTTCTAGGCTAAACTGAACGGACACAGTCTTAGTAAATAGCCTAGAAACAGAGAACAAAAAATATTTATCGGAGGCAGCATTTTTGTAATGGAGTGGCTGCCACGAATCACTGCGTTGGTTGGGGCAGTGGTTAAAAACAGTGAGAATAGGCCTACTGGGGATACTCACTTTAATAAAAAACGCGCCGAGACCCTACCCCCTGGGTGGTGTGGAAATATGGGTCATACAAATACTTAACTTGGACTCTAAAAACCGAATAAAAATAATAACATACCTTATAAGACGTATTCCGTCCATCCAGAACGGAAACACATTCCGCACGTGGGGCAGGAATACCATACTGCCCACTCAACCACCAGCCATGAGAAAAGCTGGGGATGGAGGCAGTAATGGAACCTGATCTCCAGGTGTGGATAGATCAGTACCCGGCTGCTCCGACAGCATACACCCCCCAAGTACAACGGCCATAAGTAGCTGGAATAGACCGAGAACTCTATACACAACGGCTCCATGACTGTAACTGAAGCGGCGAGTGTGGCTCGCGCCCTAATCGCTATCACTTCCTGTGATAGCGCGGATGACTAGTGTAGCAAGCAATGCTAGACCCGTTTTTGAAAACAAGTTTCCACCACTGTCTAACGCTTGCTACCCTGTTCAAAAATAAGAACAATAATTAATATAATTACTTACTGAACGGCATCGTGCTCACAGGACTCGATAGGTGGATGGTTTCCCCACTCCTCTGGGGACAGCTCCTCGCACCTACAACATATGTCGTAGCCTACCCCAGAAGGGGTAAACCACAACATATTACATGAGGTCAGCTTGCCGCAGGCCTCGCAGTGGCTGTAATGGAGGTGCTCCATGGTGAGATGCGAATGAGTGAATGCATGTGTCGCAGCGGTTTCACGCCTGCGCGGTACTGATAAGAGTTTCCTCTGATTAGAACTTCAAGCGTTTCAAATGGATAATAAAATAGAAAACTAAAACGTGAGTAAAAATCATAATAGCTTATGATGATTGAGAGGCTAAATCATAGCCGCTAATAACAGGGTCCAGAAGCTCGTTAAAACAAAGTACCGCTCAAGATGATTGAGCGGCCGAAAATTACCATCGATTACGAGCCGGCCCAGACGCTCGTTAAATCCAAGTATCGCTCAAGGTGATTGAGCTCACGAAAATTACAGTCTATTTGTCTAATGGTTACACTGTGTGTTGTAAAATATTGTACTTACTATATTACGCAGGAACATCTGCTAACGGCTCTGCTAATTTCAAAGTCGCATATATCGCAGAGCCGCATCCTCTCCTGCGGTATAAAATCCGTGTAGCCACAGGTCTCTCTTGCCTCCTTCGACCTGTATGGAGGTATGTTGCCTCCACTCAGGATGATGGCTTCCTAAAACATTTGTTATAAAAACATAAATTACAATGCAACAACCCTTTTTAACAGTGTACTTAATTTAAGTGTACTTAATTTAAGTGTACTTACAAGAGTGCAGAAGACACACGAGACCAAGTCGTCTTCAAACTCGAACCAAAAACTCTCGAGGGTTTTACAACACCTTTTATGCTCATTAACGAGTTGAAGGCGCGTAGGTTGTGGTAACGGTAAGTTTAAAATTTGGTCTAAGCGCGGGTTATTAGCGCAGACGGCCTCCAGACAAATCTGTACGAGAGACGAGGCCATCGCGTACTGCCTGATGATTCAGCTCAAGGAGATAGGGAAAGCTACTGTGATAAGGTCCCTGGTGACTAAGGTTGCGGGTGGGGATAGAGTATAAATATGAGCGTTTGCTGTCTCTCGATTACAGTATTCCATGCATTCTGTAGTAATGTTCCGTCTACTGATTATTGTGACGATTCTTCGCTTGTCCTTTGGGGACAGTGACGGCGAGAACCCACCACTTCAACCCGGGGTATGTAGTTAATTCAGTGTTGTTAATTTAGTCACTGCTGCTAATTAAATAGTTTCTTAAATGTAACGTTTTGTTAATTTATTTACAGGGTCCCATACCTTCGAGCCCTGACATTTTTGCCGATGAAGACTCTGATGTAAGTGTATAGAGTAATTAATTCCAACATTTTAAAATTAATATTATTACGTTTTCTTATAGTAATGTAATTTTTTATATTTTCAGAGTGATTCGACTGACTTAGATCAACCTCTTAACGGATATCGGCGGCGGACCCGAGCGACAAATATACGAATAACTGAGATAATGGCTAGTGTAAGTATTTTTAATAATTGTGAAAATTTAATAATTTTTAATAATGTAAATAATTAATTTAGTCGACTTACTACCGTCCTTATAATAATATTTTTGTTTTAGTGGGGAACTGATTGTCTATTTGACGAGTATAGCCGGAGCGACACAGGTGATGTGTTCTTCATAAATCGGCACAGGGACATCCTCTCATACTCCATGCCCGATGGAGATACTGACATGACCCTGGCGCCTCTTGAAGGGTTTCACCCGATACATTGGGTAAGTAAAATAACAAAAGTGTAAAATTGATCACTTGCTTATATATTCTGCTGAAATATATTTATATTCTTTTTTTTTTTTTTTTTTTTAAGGATGATGCTTACGATCGCTTATCGGATTGGAGACTATTTTCAAGCCCTACCGTGGAGACTGGAGCATATATCTATGAGGAGACCTGTGTAGTCGACGGTATTTTATGGATACGTTCTTCTTGGATGGTTAGTAGTTTTTTAGGATTATATATAACATTAGATTAAGAATTGAGGTAATGGCGTGGCTTGTACTTATCGTTTTTAATTTTCAGAGGGGTATTGAACGCGTTCCGTGGGGCTATGAAATGGACCTACGGTCACTACCCACTTGCTGTAGAACGCGCAGTGGAACCCGGTATGCGAGAGAGAATTCCGAATCCCTCCGCGATGCTGTGCAGCTCAGACAGCTCCAAGCTCTTGTGGTAAGATATCGATCGAATAAACGTTTTAAAAGCCGGTAATACTTTGAAGAATCTAATAATTGTTTGTTTTTCAGCCAGCGTATGTCATGGAGGATGACATTCATTTCATGAATGATGAGGAGGACATCCTCATTTATGAAGAGAATCCTGCCCCATCAGCTCCTAGAGGATTTCGCCGAGTTAGCTTTGTAAGTAACGTAGTATAATATAATAATAACTAACGTACATTACTAGACTGTTTTATTCTTACTTACTGATTTAAACGTTTACAGGCGAGTGTTGAAACACGTTTGAGGGAGATGGAGGCGCTTGCGTGGCCTTCGAGGCAGTCCCGTGTGTACGTCCTCACTGAATCTACCTACTGGGCCAGGGATCGCTGGACTTTAATTCAGTTGAGGGTACGTAGGTCAATTTGCTAACGAACTTTCACTTTCTCACCAGGGTACAGATACTTACTCACAAATCTTTTGCAGAGGGAAGACCAGCCGCTAGAAAGGTGTACCCTCGGGGCTCGTCGGGTTTGTGCTGGCGTATATTACGTCCACCGACAAGCCACGGGACTTCGTACGCGTCTAGGGGTAATTATATTATTATTCTGTTTTTTTAAATTTATATAAATCATGTTTCAAAATTAAATAGTAATTTTTTGTTTTCAGACAGTAACAGTCGGTTTTCTTTATTTTAGCTTGAAGACGATTTACTAGGGCTGAGGATGTCACGTCATCCAATAACGAGTGCAAACACCTCCGCGGGGCCTTCCAGGAGAGTTGAACCTGTGGTAAGTTGAATACAACCCTTAGGGCTATTGTTTTTTAATGAGTATATGCAATTAACCAGTGTATTGTGTTCCAGCGTGTGTATGATGATCCGTCGCAGGCACAGGGGGCCGAGAACCTGCCTCCACCTAGCCCACCACCGCTGCCACCACAGCCCGAGAACCCGCCTGCACCACAGCCCGAGAACTCGCCTCCACTTAGCCCACCACCGCTGCCACCACAGCCCGAGAACCCGCCTGCACCACAGCTCGAGAACCTGCCTCCACCTAGTCCACCACCGCTGCCACCACAGCCCGAGAATCCGCCGCCACCTCAGCCCGAGAATCCGCCGCCACCACCACCACAGCAGCCCTGTCCCCACTGCCGTCGTGAGGAAAGGCTGCATGAGCTGAGGCATGACGCTTTTGGGATGGTGAGCATATAATAATAATAACTTAATGTGATTTATAAATTAAACTGTGTTTATGATTTCAGGGTTTATATAAGTATATTTTATGATTTTAAGACTTGTTTATGATTTCAGATCGAGGCACGACAGGAGGGTGTTGACCGTGCGTCTTGGCGGGCTGTATGCCACCTTACCACCGCTAGGTCAGAGCTCCGGGAGGTTCTCCACCTGTCCGAGACCGTCCTGGTGAATGCAACCCGTCAGGAGATGCTGGAAGTCGCCCCAGTCGTCTGGACCGAGATCCAGACTACGCTGGAGCGCATCCTCACTCAGACGGGGAGCCATATGGACCAGGAAATCTTCCGGGGACGTCCACCGCCTGCTACAGAACCTCCTAGGGCCCTGATGTGCAGGGTCTGCCTTGATACGCTCCCTACGGTGGTGTTGTCGCCGTGTCAACACACCCTCTGTCCCGCGTGTGCAGTTCGCCTCCACGTGTGCCCGTTCTGCCGCTCAACAGTCGTCGGCCGCAAGCGGATTTTCTTTGACGGCTAGTTTTTTATATTAATAACTTTTTATATATATTCTTTTTATATTATTAAATTTTTATATACTCTTTGTTTTTTAACTTGTTCTTATTATATATTGTTTTTATATTATTACTCTTTTTATATACTCTTTGTTTTTTAACTTGTTCTTATTATATATTGTTTTTATATTATTACTCTTTTTATATACTCTTTGTTTTTTAACTTGTTCTTATTATATATTCTTTTTTTATATTAAACTTATTGTATAACAAACTGACTTTTTACTTACCTTATTTAGCTCCGCTAGGTTGGTAGCCCTATAGGGTATAATAGCATAGAGCATATATATATATATATATATATATAATACTGCATATAATAACCATAGGTTGGCAACACTGGAGGGAGAAAAGTGAGGTTAGGGAATTTGGCGGGAAAATCTTGCGGGAAAATTTGGCGGGGAAATTTGGCGGGAAACATGGGCGCCGCCATCTTGGGGGCGGGGCCTAATGTCACGTGACCAAAATGCTGCCTTCTGATTGGCCTGCTATATCACCGGCACCCCTACTTACCGATACCAGAAAAATTGATTCTAGATTCTCGATACCGATACCATCGATACCTACGATTTTTCAGTACCTATAGTTGTTAAACCTATTGTTAAAAATAGTTACAAATTTTTGTAACCATTTAAAATTATTTAGTAGTATTTTGTAATTAATTATTAATACAATTTCTTAATGCAATTTTTTACATAATTTAATGTTAATTTCACTAGTGTCCTATAGTATTATAGAAAATCAACTATTTATGGTAAATTCATAATGGGGAAAAACTTTGTTGTAAGATAATGACTCAAAGCAATAATGTTGGTCAGCCGACTGATTTATTGCTTTCAACTGGACCCCACCCCTCCCCTCCCATCCCTCTTACTTCCTTATCTCCAAGGTAAGATTTTTTCCGGCGACCCAAACACTCCCCGTGCCTTTTGTAGCGCGGGTCAACGGCGGGAGTATCCCTTCCCGTGCACTTCGTAGCGCGGGTAAACGGCGAGGGTATCGATGGTATCGGTATCGACATTAAAAGAATGAATCTCGATACCGATACCAATGTCCAAGAATCGGTGGTATCGAGAATCGACTCATCCCTAATTATAACCTAACCTATCCTATCCGCCGCAGCGCGCTGTTTTTCCTTAATTTTACACACCAAGGTTCGAATTCGCCTTATACAGCCCGCTGCGGCGGTAAGGCTAGGTTACTTATACTGTATATATTGGAAAACTGTTTTCCGACAATTTATTTCATCTTTACTGTTATCTAACAGCATATTCATTAACATACTCAAATAAGAAAAAGTTTGTGGTCGGGACACCTTATTAATATAACTACCCATCTTAAGTTATCAGTTTAAGTTATCTTAAGTTTGGAGGTTATACAATTTTCTGTTCGAGGGTTCGTATACGAGGTCTAGTAAAAACTGAAAGAACTGCAACATATTTTAGGATGGTCATCAAATTTTTCCCGAGTTGTAACGTTTTTTAAAATAAAAACCAAACAATATAATAATATATTTGACCACTGCATTATATAGACAGTTTCGTGCATGGTGTAAGTACATAAGCGTAATTTCAGCATTTTGATGGGGGCAGGGTTTTCCATGTTCCATCCTCCAGTTATACAACATGTTATACCCCCTCCCCCTTATATCACCATTCCCGTTGAAAATTCGGCACTGCGTCTGGAAAAATAAGGTGTCGACGTACGCACACAAAGACACATAAACCTTTCGATCGCGACGGGAAAAAGTCAGACTATAGTTCATGATTTCCATCGAATTGTATCAAATTATATCTATCTATTAACTACTGCAATAACTGAGTTACAATAAATAATGTTCCTGTTACAAAATTACAAAAACTAAAACTGCTATTTATTATGTCTTTTTTAGTACAGAAAACTTAATTGTAATTGTATTTTTCATATAATTTTTCTTTTTGTAATCCCTCTAAATTATTGGGGGGAGAGGGCAACTGCCCCCCACACCCCCCCGAATTACGCCTATGAGTAATTCTATACATACCTTACTACTTACACCATGAATTTCTTGTATCTGAAATTCGGCAAGTCTCACGTTTTCTGTGCGAGGCGTCGCTTAGGGGTTTCAAGCAATAACCTGAAATACCCCCCGTCGCAGCAAACCTGCGTACTAAGCGAATTTCCAATGCATTTGTATGTCTCTCACTACTACATAAAGCCACTTACCAAGTTTGACAAAAATACATTCATAAATAAGTGATTTATAACATTTTATTCATTCGCCATAAGAGTAACATTAGGACTGAGTACGCAGGTTTGCTGCAACGAGGAAGATAAGAAATGAGTTTTTATTCAATTATCAATATAACTGAACCAGGTGAAGCTACTTACCATGTTTTATTAATTTATGTTTATAATTAAGGGAGATATAAAACTTTACTTATTCTCCATAAGAATAACATTTGGGCTGAGTATGCAGGTTAGCTGTTACGGGGAAAACCAACAAAACATTTATTTTTTGTGCAAATATCAATATACCAGTACAACGTGAAGCCACATACCAAGTTTCATCAATATACATTCATAAATAATCGAGATATCAAATTTTATTTATTCTCCATAAGGATAACATTGGACAACGTACTGTGTTTAGCACTTTGAATATCTCTGCAACGGTTGGACGTAGAATCACAATTTAAACACGAAAATGATTGTTTTGTGGAGCTGAAATGATTGGTAAAAGCAACTGTGAAGTTTAAAGTAAAATTAACTGAGAAAAAGCCAAAAACCTTTTTCCCATAAGATTAACATGGGAGATTTTATGACCATGTTTTTTGGATTTTTTCCGCAACCACTTAACCTAGGTTAATAATTCAAAATACCATATTATTTGTTTTTTAAGCTCTATAACATGGTAAAAACCAAAATTAAGGGATTTAAAAATTGTAGGGTGAAAAATGCAAAAAACTGATTTTTGGAAAATTTAAAACCCCCATAAACCCCCCTTCCCATTGTCCGATTTTTCTGGTTTTCGAACTTAAAGTCATAAATGTCAGTTTACACATTTGAGCCAAATTTCATCGAAATCGGACGTTTTTTACTCAAGTTATCGCATTCACGGACACATATATAGATATATATATATATATATATATATATATATAGATATATATATATATATAGATATATATATACATATATATAAATTTGAACGAATAGTGTTTTGGACATCTGGGGACCTCAAAACAAAAAGTTATCATGGTCTCGGGCTTAAGTCTTACCATGAGACCTACGGTAATAGCTTCTTCCCTATAGGGGAAATTCGCTAAAAGTGCGGCGAATGTTAGGTTTATCAGCAAATATTGTCGAACTTCAAAGCTAAGAAGAATGCAAACCACACAACATAATAATATATTTTAAAAATAAATATAAGTAACGTAAGATGAAATAAATCCCATTAGAAATTTGAAATTTGACACCATAAATATTACATTGAAAAAATGACCGATACTTAAAAACCTGTGTTTACATGTACAGGATAAGCGGTTTCGTCTAAAGTCATCAAACAATATTTAATCCATTAAAACATTTTTAACAGATTGCCCATATGCGTTTTAGTTGGAAAGAATTTTGTTTGATCACTTAAGACCTAACCGTTCTCCCGTTACACATGCCGGACGGGTGGTCTGACTCACCCTGCATATATGTATGTGGAAAGGAGATTAAACTACCTATTTTGGGGATAAGAAAGAGTTATATTGGGGTTTAAGGCGCGTTTAAACGAGTTCAGAAGGTCGTTTCCATCATCTTAGTCGGCAAAATTTGAGCTATATTTGATTGGTCCTGTAATTGTGATCTGAATTAAAACCTTCAAGCTATATACTGCCATAAAGAGGACTTAATGAACTGTTGATATAGAGGTATTTGAAAATATGTTAAATACTGAAGGCTTCAAAATGTAATTGCATTTATTTATTTATATGCTTCAAAACAGGCTTAAGACCAATGTACATCACAACATAAAAAAATACATTATACTGCAAGTTATTTTGTACATTTAATTAATACCACAAAAGCAACAGAACATACATGAAAAAAAGAAACAAGTCAAATAATCAAGTATGTAACTTAAATTATTATATACATTTTAAAACAATTTTAATGGAATGCTTATTTTGGACCTCTCACCCCGGTCCAAGTAGCCTATTAGTAAATTACAAGTGAGAAATTCACTGGATGCGACAGTTTAATCGAATAATCGATAGCCCGGGATGCGGGTTAGGTCTTAGCAAGGTTTGTCGGCAGAAAGGAGTGAGGTCTCGCCTTCGTACGACTCAAGTAGGCTTATTAGTGAATTTCCTTTGGAAAGTGAACTATTAGCATGACCCGTACGGTGAAACTTAACCCCGGGACCACCATAGAAGTTCCTAACGTGACCCCCTGAACACGTTTTGGGGGGTCTTTCAAAATTTTATATATATATATATATATATGTGTGTGTGTGTGTGTTTGCACTCTAGCGGTCGCATTTTTTTCCGATTTACTTCACATTTGGTAGGGACGTTCCTTTCTGTAATCAGTTCGACAAGTTCGTTTGGCAAAACAATCGGAAAACTCTAAACTCCTTTTTTGGGGATTAATCTTTCAAATTTTGAGTTTTTGGGAATAATTCATATAAAAAGATGGGAATTAGAGAGGCGAAAGTTTTAAGCCCTCTCTCGTTATTCTAGCATACAAATTTACCGAGTTATTAAAGAAAATGTGTATCGACCAAACACAGTACGTTGTCTTATGGGGATTTTACATTAGAAAAGCCTGTTATTCATTTGTTCGTGTACTTTTATCATCCCCAACAACCTCACGCCTACTTTAAAGCCTGACTGGACCTTCTCCTAACCTTATAATGCTCAAAATTGTATTCCCAGCATTGCAGTTAAATAGAACCAGGAGCGTCAGAACAGCCAAAAAAATCAATGTTTTCAGATTTGAATAAAAGTTGGAATAAATGTATGTTTTTAACTGATTTTGAGTTTTTATAGTTTTTTATGTGGAAATTCACTTCCCTCACGTCAGCGTGCTGCGTGCGAACTCGTTCTGAAACCATGTGATATCAGTTCCCAGGTTAGTGTCCAAAAAGCGGAGGAGGTTTTATAGTGTGTCTCCCACGTCTAACAGCAGTCCCGCACTAGAGGCCGGCCACATGTGTGAATACATCATTGTAACACACAACAAAAATACCCAATTCATTTTCTGACTCCAGTTGAGTGAGATAAAACAATTAAAGAAACTTATTTTTTCAGTTAACTACACACAAAAATTAACACTTAAGTTTATCCGATCCAACATTTCTTTTGGCCACTCAAACGAACTTTTACATAGGTAAGGAGAGAAGAGTAACATGGATGCATTCTGATATGAACAGGGTAACATAGTGCCACTCAAGCCCAACGCGTCCCCAGCGCTCCATCAGTGAGCTCGCCTTGCAATGTACGTCGTATGTGTTACACAACCACTGACTGAAACCGCAAACCTCTTCTTGTACGAAGCAGATGACAAGACTTGGTAGGGGATAATCACGGCTTGACATTCCCGTTCAGCTCTGTGTATTCCAATATTGAAAAATGATAGAAAAAATAAGATATTTAAATAATTCAGGGTGAATATATAAGACTATTATATAGATCTATATATGTTCTAATCTTATTGTTTTTAATTTGTCTGGAATCTAATATTTTTTCTTAATATTGGTTATTTTTAGGTCACCTTTATATATAATTCTGTTAGTGAAATTCAAAGTGAAGTCAAAATTGTAGGAGTTTGGCAAATTACAGGATGATGGGAGACGTCTCTAATTATAGGTCTTGATCCCAGGGACTCGGAAAAAATAGCAAAATTTCTTAAAAATTGCCAACAAACGAGAAATAACGTAAAACATCCCCCATAAGAAAAACATGGGGGTTTAAAAACGTCTGCTTTGTTTACATTAAAAAATTTGAATAAGTGTCTACTTTGTTTACTAACTGAAATGTTTTCCTACTTACGTATATTATTTTATTTTCCTCAGCATGTAAAGAGTACAAAAATGAGTTGAGGCAGAGTATTATAGAGAACGGTTAGGGGCTATGGCCCCTTCAAGCCAATAGTAACACCACGATAACCCGACCTTGGAGGACCTGATAATCCGATTGGTCCGACTGAAGCAATATTTGTATTATTTTACATCAAAATGTTCATACGTGGTCATGCCATTGGATCATAATATTTTTCTTGGTGTGATGTTTACCATTTTAACAGAGTAATAGTGTTTGTTTCTGGTGCATCCCAAAACAGTGTACGTAAGTTAATAATTTGTTATTAAATATGGCGAACGTTAAATATTAACTCTTAATTCGTGGACAGATGTTAAATACCTGCAGTTTGCCCAGTGTTCATTTGTTATCCTTCGAGTAGATGCCACGTTTCGACGATAAAGTCTTTTGCTATCTGAAAAGTAAAACTAAAAATTTACTTCACATTTAACGTTCGAGTCACAGTTTAAAAGTACAAAACACAGAAACACACAAACACGGGACGAATAAATACTCAGGTAGCTCTATTCAAAAACCGAAAAGGTAGAGAAGCGTGCTTAGAGACTCGGTGATTCAAGTTTTAGTGTCAAAAGATGACTAAATAATTGGTTGTCGAAACGCGTCATCCACTAAAAGAATAAACGAGTTCGCACGCAGCACGCTGACGTGAGGGAAGTGAAATTCTACATACAAAACTTTTAAAACTCAAAACAATTCATTTAAAACATGTAAAACATGTAAAGCATGTAAAAACATACATTTATTCCAATTTTATTGAAATCTGAAAACATTGATTTTTGGCTGTTCTGATGCTCCTGGATTCATTTACCTGCAATGCTAGGAATACAATTTTGCGCATTATAAGGTTAGGAGAAGGTCCAGTCAGGCTTTAAAGTATGCGCGAGGTTGTTGGGGATGATACAAATACACAAACAAATTAATAACATGCTTTTCTCATGTAAAAAACCCATAAGACAACGTACTGTGTTTAGCCGATATACATTTTCTTTAATAACTCGGAAAATATTTATGCTAGAATGACGAGAGAGGGCTTAACATTTTTGCTTCACTAATTTCCATCTTAATTCATGCATTACTTTTACGTCCGGGGCTTTTCTGACCCTTTTTTGGCCCCAAAACCCGAAATTTGAAAGAATAATCCCTAAAAAAGGAATTTAGAGTTTTCCGATTGTTTTACCCAACAAAATTGTCCAACTAATTATAGAAAGGAACGTCCCTACCAAATTTGAAGTAAATCGGACAAAAAATGCGACCGCTAGAGTGCATATATATATATATATATATATATATAATATTATATATATATATATATATATATAATTTTGAACGATCCCCCAAAACGTGTTCAGGTGGTCACGTTAGGAACTTAAATGGTGGTCCCGGGCTTAAGTTTCACTGTGCGGGTCATGCTAATAGTTCACTTTCCATAGGAAATTCACTAACAAGGATCACGAGGCAGATTGCAGGTATTTAAACGTGTTTACACTAATCAACGTGATTAAAAAAAAAAAACAATCTGACCATTTAAATTAGTTTGTCAAGGTTTAATTACGCTTCATACAGTATTTCCTGTAGAAACCTAGAGCCATTATAAATATGTTATTTAAATACGTGTTCTACCGATACTATATTTGTCAAGCTCTCGGTGTCATTCCTGAAGGCGGTCCCACACTCCTCGCGAACACGCCCGAACTTTCAGCCGAACTCCGAATGTTCAGAGTTTTCGCGAGAAGTGTGGGGATTGTACGAACTTTTGAATACATACGTGAACATATGGGACGGAATGTTCAGTGAACATTCGGGAAAATGTTCAGCTGAATGTTCGGCCGAATGTTCAGGACTGTTCGCGAGAAGTGTGGGACCGCCTTAATGGATTAGCGAGTTACAGTATAGTCCCTGATCCTAGGTGGGTTGAACACTACGTCCTACGACCTGGATACAACACTGGTAAACAAGCGGACTCGATTTTGAAAAGCATTGACCGAAAAATTGTGAGGTATGGGGACCACGTTTTCAATAACATTTCTGAGAATGAATTTTCCTTATTGTCTCTTTAGTTTAAATGACCTTATAATAGCTGTCTCTATTCAGGAAAAACTACGGCACAAGAATAACACCTGTCCCTGTAATACAAAAAATAAGTAAAATGAAATAATATGTTTTAATATGTGTAAGGGGTTTTAAAAAAAATGTTATAATTATTTGTTCGTTTCACAAGATTTAAAGCTAATTCACCACAAAAATACCCCCGTCGCAGCAAACCTGCGTACTCAGCGAATTTCCAATGCAAATATAAGGCTATCACTACTACCTAGAGCCACTTACCAAGTTTCACAAAAATACATTCATTAATAAGTTATATATGGCATTTTATTTATTCTCCATAAGAATAACATTATAAATGAGTACGCAGGTTTGCTGCAACAAGGAAGATAGATTAGGGTGTTTTTTTGCAATTATCAATATAACTCAACCAGGTGAAGCTACATACCAAGTTTTATTAATTTAGGTTCATAACTAAGGGAGATATACAACTTTACTGATTCTCCATATGAATAACATGGGGCCTGAGTATGCAGGTTTGCTGCTACCAGGAAAAATCAACAAAGAACTTTGTTTGTACTATTATCAATATACCACAACTAGTTGAAGCCACATACCAAGTTTCATCAATATACATACATAAATAATTGAAATATAACATTTTATTTATTCTCCATAAGGATAACATTGGACAACATACTGTGTTTAGCACTTTGAATATAACTGCAACGGTTGGACGTAAAACAACAATTAAAACGCCAAAATGATTGTTTTGTAGAGCTAAACTGATTGGTAGAAAGAAATGTGGAGTTTTTGTGAAATTATCTGAGGAAAATCTAAAAACCGTATTCCCATAAGATTAACATGGGAAATTTTATGGAAACATTTTTTGACTTTTCTCCACAACCACTAAACCTAGCTTAATGATTAAAAATACTAAATTGTTTGTTTTTTTAAGATCTACAAAATGGCTACAACCAAAATCGAATGTTTTCAAAATTGTAGGGTAAAAAGTTCAAAAAACTGATTTTTGGAAAAGTAAACCCACATAAAACCCGCTTCCCATAGACCGATCAATCTGGTTTTCGAACTTAAAGTCATAAATGTTACTCTCCACATTTGTGCCAAATTTCATAAAAATCGGGCGCTTTTTTCAAAAGTTATCGCGGTAACGGACACACACACACACACACACACACACACACACACACACACACACACACACACACACACACACACACACACACACACACACACATATATATATATATATATATATATATATATATATACATATATATAAATTTGAACGAATAGTGTTTTTGGCATCTGGGGATCTCAAAACAAATAGTTATCATGGTCTCGGGCTTAAGTCTTACCATGCCACCTACGGTAATAGCTTCTTCCCTATAGGGGAAATTCGCTAAAATATTTTAAAGAGAACACCTATTTGTTTAGAAATATAAATAGCAGAGACCTTATTGATTTGAATGCCCTAAAATAAGTGGCACCGATATTGGTGCCATTGATAATTCCAAAAGAATTAAATTAAAGGCAAAAACTCTCTAGTTAACTTTTAAAATGACCATAAAAGTGTGATAATCTTTGCAATTCGCGTAAAATATACGTCTGCCTATAATTATTGCTTCCCGATAGCAGTTAGTGATTTTCTGAATAGGAGCTGCCTTCTTAAGTATATTACATTAAAGTAAGAAGAGTTTAGTAGTAAATTTATAAGTCTCTAATAATTATACTTTATAATATAACGTTACTTAATAAAAATAAAAGTTTAAAAACGGCCAAAGATGAACCTATTTATAACGATTTAATAAGTTCATAGAAATATCCTATAAGAACAACATAGTATCCTCTATGATATTACCAATGTTTAATTTGCCTCATAAAACAAAATACCCTCGCAGCAGCAAACCTGCGTACTCAGCGAATTTCCGATGCATATATATATGTGTCTTAATACTAAATAGAGCCACATACCAAGTTTCATCAATATATTCATAAATAAACGATTTATGACATTTTAATTATTCTCCATAAGAACAACATGGCGGATGAGTTCGCAGGTTTGCTGCTACGGAAACTATCAACCAATAAATCGTTTTTGTGCAAATATCAATAGACCACACCGATATGAATACCAAGTTTCGTCAGGATGTTGATAAATTAACGAGATATTCAATTTTTCTTAATCTCCATAAGAATAACACTAGACAACGTACTGTGTTTAGCACTTTTAATATATCTGTAAACAATTGACGTAGAGCAATGATCAAAACACCAAATTGTTTTTTAAGCTGAATTCAATGGTGAAAAGTAAAATTTGAAAAACCAATTTTTGGGATATAACCCCCCCCCCCCGAAATACCCCGTAGGGTAGCGATCTGGCTGGTTTTCGAACGTAAAATCATAAATGTTGGCGATATGTTTGTACCAAATTTCATCAAAATCGTACCGTTTTTATGAGAGTTATCGTATCCACGGACACACTTATATATACATACATAAAGTTTTGAACGGATGGTGTTTTTGGCATCTGGGGATCTCAAAACGAAAAGTTATCATGGTCCCTGGCCTAGATCTTACCAGGCCAACTAGGGTAATAGCTTCTTCCCTATAGGGAAAATTCGCTAAAAGTGTAAAATGTAAAACTATACATACCAATATTAAGTTTGTAAAAGGAAAATGTTTGGTATAATAAATTAAGCCAGGGTTAAACAACTGAGCAAAACGGAGTTAATACGACTAAAAAATAACAGACAATATTGTGTATATTATTAGGCTTTTTAGTTTTTTTTTACGGAATGGCCTTGGTTTTTTGGTTTTTGAGTTTTGAGAAGACGAATAGACCCTTATGATAGTGGTTTAAATGAGTAAGAGTCAATAGTATTTTAGGAAATGTCATAACAACAAGGTGATGGTGATTTAAACCTGTTTAAGAACCAACAATACCGTGGAACTGTTGCATGGCTAAGTTTTCATTATTCCATGGGTTTTTGATTTTTTAATTTTTAACCAAGGTTAACCAGGAACATTAACGGAGTAAAAAATCTTAAAATTCTGAGGTTCTATATTGCACAACGAAATAAAAGGTTTTCCGTTATTTCTACACGTGTAATATTGAAAAGTGGATGCTTCAGTTTTGTGTTTGCTTTCTACTGCAGCCAACCAAAGTTGATTGGAGTCAACACAATCAACACAATCTTCCAATCTAATTTTTAAAATCCACATAAACTATAGGTGTATAGTGGATCAAAGTGCTATGTCATATGAGACTATGAGACTATATAATGAGACTATGTGGTATGAGTCTAATTTGGTAGTGTACTTAGCCAGTTAGATTAGTAGTTAGGATGGATAGTTAGTTATTGGATGATCGTGCTAAAAGAAGAATGAGGCGAAAAAATGCTTGCCTCCCTGTGTTTTAGTTTAGCTAAACCCACACGTAAAAAAATAGAGTGGTCTGGTAGGGTACTACTACCATTGCTAGTGAACTGGTTTCGTCAGGTCCCGAGGCCGATCCTTGCCAATGATCAATGACTATTACTTATTAGGTGATTTCACTACCCGGTGGTCCGGAAAGCCTCAGAAATTAATGTCATCAAATTATTAATTAGATATAACTATAGTGGCTTGAAGGGTCCATAGCTCCTAACTTTGCTCCAATACTCTGCCCCATCTGTTTTTTTTTACATGCTGAGGGAATTATAACAATATAAATAGGAACACATGGCGTATCACAAAAAAAAAGATAATCACGTGTTAAGACAAAAAAGCAGGCGTTTTTAAATCCCCATCATATTTAAATGGGAATTATTTTATCCCGCAACGATGTTTGGTACTTGAATAAGAAAAATAAATATTTTTGCCCAAAATTCCGCGTCCAGACCCTTACATTGAGACCTCTCCCAGCTTTCTACGTGCTCCCATTAGCTCACAATTTCATTGTCAAATTTGGGCTTACGGAATTTGATATATATATTTTTTCTTAAAACTATTATATTTGTTGTTTCTATAGAAAATACTGACTTTGATGCTTTAATAAAATAAAACACTACAACTATTTTGTAGTATTGTCAAACGGCGATCACCTGCTATTTTTCTAAAAGTTCACTAAACACCGACCTCTTAAGATTCAATGGTAAAAAAATAAATATTTATTTCTGAATAACAAAACCTAGTTAAAAATTGCCTAATAATAGCAAAAATAGCCTAAAATTGACATTTCGCTAGCCTAACGGTTAACGTCTTGGACTTCGGTTCAAGGGGCCACGGGTTCAAATACCGGAGTGTCCACAACAGTTGGAGGGGTTTGGACTGCTTTCCCTGAACGCGTTTGTGTGTTCTCTCAATAAAAATTACTTTGGCGTTAAAATAAACAAAAATAATTTGTCAGTTCTCCAATCAGTATTTTGTCTTTTTATTTAATATTGATGGTAGTTGAGGTTGTAGATGGGTGAGGATATTTTTGGGGATTGTATCTGTCAGCAAGTAGCTTTACCTCAAAGTAGCCAGATACTCCATCTATTTCCATAAATATCCCGTCGCATTGTTATAAGGTCCTAAAACATTTTAAAACCTTGCGATATATTCTACCGCAAAAATAGTATTTCTGAACCCCCAAAATACCATATCATTTATGGTACGATTTGATTAACCCTCGGGTCTGTTTTAACATGCGGAGAGTCTATTTCCTTTGACGTATCGATATCAGCACCGTTCGAAGGAGGTTCGCAACATCGGTGTCAGATAACATTTGGGCTGGAGTAACATTTCCGACGTAGGTTTCCCCCCAGGTATCAGTGAGTAACACCTAAGACGCGACGGTTTTGAGTGGATATTACGGTTTTTCATGACGAATTTCCAATATTTTATAGCTAAAAAAATGTACTTATATATAATAAATTTCAAATCTGACATATTTAAATAAATATAACAGGTTACTAACCTAAATCTATCGTCGATTCTTATATTCATACGACGGTAACTCGAGTTTCAACCTTAAAAGCCATTTTAAAATTCTTGATGTCAAACTATTTACTCCACGATGAAGGTCGTCATAGCTTCAAATAACACACAACACATTTAAAACAGTACGAGGCACGATAAAATACAAACATTTAACACGAAGTTGATCGTTCCGGCCGGACGTGAATTACCGAATAGTTGAGTTCAAATAATAACACACAACACATTTAAAACAGTACGAGGCATGATGAAATACAAACATTTAACACGAAGTTGATCTTTCCGGCCGGACGCGAATTACCGAATAGTCCGGCCGGAAAGATCAACTTCGTGTTAAATTTTTGTATTTTATCATGCCTCGTACTGTCTTAAATGTGTTGTGTGTTTTTGAAGCTATGACGACCTTCCGTGGGGTATATAGTTTGACATCAAGAATTTGAAAATGGCCTTTAAGGTTGAAACTCGAGTTACCGTCGTATGAATATAAGAATCGACGACGGATTTAGGTTAGTAACCTGTTATATTTAATCATCTCGATTTAGGGAGCATACATCATGAATAATGAAATAATATGGGTTAAACCTATTGTTAAGGAGTTTAATATGCCAACGAAAGATTAGTTGTGGGTCGTGTGTTTAAAATGATATTATTAATAATATTATATGAAAAGCATAAAACCTTGAGTAAACAAATACAAGTTTCAAGTGTCTATAATTTACACTGCTGGCAGTCGTCACGCAAGTCGGACTCCGAGTCGATGTCAATCGCTTATCGACCAGCTGTAAAGGTCCAAGGGTGGCATCTCTTAAACTTGGAAACAATATTACAATAATATTTAATTTTTCAAGTGCTTGGCTAAGCGTATCTGCATTAAGATGAAAACTCACCTATAATATTCAATGGCGTAGGCACATAACATTAACTTAACTAGAGTTTTAAAGATATTTTCAACATACAAAATATTGCTCAGCGATGCAATTCTATACTTTTTGGTTCTGTATATAAAGAAAATCGGCAGTAACCGAAAGGCTTTGGAAACTTGCATGTTTATTGTACTTCTAATAAAATTCAAAGGAGTGAGATATAACGTGACACTCATCAAATTTAACTTTAAAAACACCTATTACGAACAAACCAATTTGACAGAATCACTAAAATAACATGTAGGATGAAAAAAGTAAATATGAGATGAAAAAAGTGAAGATTAAAAAAGAGAAGACTACATAAATTAGCTACCACGATAAACAATACAAATTAAAAATACCCTCTCGCAGCAAACCTGCGTACTCAGCGAATTTCCAATGCATAATATATGAATTAATACCACATAAAGCCGCGTGCCAAGTTTCATATCAATAAAATATTCACAAATAAGCGATATATAACATTGTAATTATTCACCATAAGAATAACATTGGGGATGAGAACGCAGGTTTGCTACAACAAGGAACGAAAAAATGGATATTTAGGCAAATATCAATATAACTCAACTACGTGAAGTCATATAAGAGGTTTTATTAATTTATATTTATAATTAAGGGAGACATACCATTTTAATTTTTCTCCATAAGAATAAGATGGGGGCTGAGTACGCAGGTTTGCTGCTACGGGAACCTTTAGCAAAAAATTTGTTTTTTGAGAAAATATCAATTGACCACAACCAGATAAAGCCGTATTCCAAGTTTCGTCAGTATACGGTCATAAAGAAGGGAGATATAATTTTTTTCTTATTCTCCCTAAGAATAACATTAGACAACGTATTGTGTTTAGCACTTTCAGTATCTCGGTAACCGGTTGACGTAAAGGAATGATCAAAATAGCAAATTGTGTGGGTTTTAAAGCTGAATCCAATGGTAAAAACTAAAGTTTGACTATTTCAAAAATTATGTGTAAAAAATTCAAAAAAACCCATTTTTGGGGTACAAAACCCCCCCAAAGATAGAGCGATATGGCTGGTTTTCGAACTTAAAGTCATAAATGTTTCTTTACACGTTAATACCAAATTTCATCAAAATCGGACCTTTTTTACTCAAGTTTTTGCATTCACGGACACACACACACACACACACACACACACACACACACACACACACACACACACACACACACACACACACACACACATATATATATATATATACACACACACACACACACACACACACACACACACACACAGTTTCGAAGAATGGTGTTTTTGGCATCTGGGGACCTCAAAAAGAAAAGTTATCACGGTCCCGGGCCTAGGTCTTACCATGCCGACTACGTTAATAGCTTCTTCCCTATAGGGGAAATTTACTAAAAAAGAGAAGATTACATAAATTAGCTACCGCGATAAACAATACAAATCATAAACTCTCGCTTTAACCTTTAAATATGTTCTACCGATTAGCAAACTATTTTTTATAATGTTGAACCTACCAATCACAGATGCTTAGCTGGTCTTGTTTGTAAATATATTTGAGGTTTTATGTTAAGAGGGTCATTTGTATGGGGATGATAGGGAACGTAGTAGGGACCGGATGTGCAACCTCATAACTCTATGATAGGGAACGTAGTAGGGACCGGATGTGCAACCTCATAACTCTATGATAGGGAACGTAGTAGGGACCGGATGTGCAACCTCATAACTCTATGATAGGGAACGTAGTAGGGACCGGATGTGCAACCTCATAACTCTATGATAGGGAACGTAGTAGGGACCGGATGTGCAACCTCATAACTCTATGATAGGGAACGTAGTAGGGACCGGATGTGCAACCTCATAACTCTATGATAGGGAACGTAGTAGGGACCGGATGTGCAACCTCATAACTCTGCGTTTAAATGCCAATGCCACTTCGTAATGCGTTCTCAAAATTGTATTTATAACAATTAAATAATTACAATTGTAAAGCCGATGTAAACAGCTGTGGACACGACTGTTTAAATAACACCTTCGTCGCTTCAAATCTGATTACATAGTGAATTTATTACAGAAAATTACCTTATACAGTATAAATTATATTAATTTCATTGTGAAACAGGACAGGCAGGAAACATGCTAAGTTAATATATGTATAATTATATTTTTAATGAACGCGTTGTACAGCTATTTGTCAACTTAAAAATATGTATCAAAATATGTTCCTAAATAAATGTTTATTGAAATGGCATTCATAATCTTTAAGAGGAAAACTTTACTCAGAAAGCAGGTTTAATACAACGGGGTTCTTCATAGTAATATAGAATAACAAAACCAGGTAAATTCACAACAAATCACATCTATACACATAAACAAGCAAGACAAACTGTATGCAACGTTTCGTATTCTTCATATTTAAAACGTATTACTACGTTGTGTGTTTAAATCACTGCAACCATATTTGATTTAAAAATCTAATTTAAAATTCGGAATCGATTGTTTTATGAAGATCATTGCATTGGTTAAACGAGTTCGCACGCAGCACGCTGACGTGAGGGAAGTGAATTTCCACATAAAAAACTATAAAAACTCAAAAACAGTTAAAAACATACATTTATTCCAACTTTTATTCAAATCTGAAAACATTGATTTTTTGGCTGTTCTGATGGTCCTGGTTCTATTTACCTGCAATGCTGGGAATACAATTTTGCGCATTATAAGGTTAGGAGAAGGTCCTGTCAGGCTTAAAAGTAGGCGTGAGGTTGTTGGGGATGATAAAATTACACCAACAAATAAATAACAGGCTTTTCTAATGTAAAATCCCCACAAGACAACGTACTGTGTTTGGTCGATACACATTTTCTTTAATAACTCGGTAAATATTTATGCTAGAATGACGAGAGAGGGCTTAAAATTTTTGCCTCTCCAATTCCCATCTTTTTACATGCATCTAGTTTACATACGGGGCTTTTCTGACCCTTTTTGGGCCCAAAAACTCGAAATTTGAAAGATTAATCCCCAAAAAAGGGGTTTAGAGTTTTCTGATTGTTTTGCCCAACGAACTTGTCCAACTGATTACAGAAAGGAACGTCCCTACCAAATTTGAAGTAAATCGGACAAAAAATGCGACCGCTAGAGTGCAAACACGTATATGTCTATATATATAAAATTTTGAACGACCCCCCAAAACGTGTTCAGGGGGTCACGTTAGGAACTTCTATGGTGGTCCCGGGCTTAAGTTTCACCGTGCGGGTCATGCTAATAGTTCACTTTCCAAAGGAAATTCACTAATAAGTAAATTAAATAGTATTTTACAATACATACATACAAGTAAATAATATTTTGAAGTAAATTCAAAATTTGGGCGAACCAGATTAGAAATGACACGGAACATTTTTTGTGTGTATTTTTTCGCATCCACTTAAACTTAGTGGGGAAACCTAAGTCAGAAATGTTAAAAATTCAAAATTATTTGACGTTTATTAACATTACTATATACTTAAAAAATAAACTACGTCTTACTGATAACCATTAATTTAATTGCGTTTCATAATAAAATACATATTTTTGGGCACTTAAACGATTAAGTATAAATCGTTTCTAAATGCGGTTATTACCACTATTTTAGTTCTTGCGTTTTTTAAAAATAAATTGTACCTAGGGGGTCGAGCTTTGCTCGGGGAAGGCCAGTCAGTTTGGTTAGATGACTCGGAGTAATATTTAACCACTTTCTCCTACTGATAATTTGGATTTTTATAGCTCATTTGTCCCTTTTCTGCAATTGTAAGGTCACTCCAGTTGTTATTTATAGCTCACTGTCCCTTTGATTTATTTTACAATTCTATATATGTAATCTTCACTCAAACCTTTGAATATCTGCTCTCAGGAAACCAAATGTTAATAATCATATACAACATGAGCATTATTACTTTGACAGTTCATTGATTGATTATAACCAGCTGTTACAATTCTTTTGTGTTGATTTTAAGCTCCATAAGCACAATGTTATTTTTTTAACTTTTCATTTTCGTTTTTTACATTATTTGATTTTTTTCTGGAGATGAGGCCTGTCTTGAACTTATTTTTATCCCTGAAATTAGTTATTTCTATCATTTGAAATCGTTGGAGCCGTTTTAGAGATCAGAGTTGCAAGCAAGCAAGCAAGCAAACCTTACTCATATTAGAGTACAGGATATAGGATTTGGAGCTTTGCTGAGGTAGGAGAGCACGTTTCGCCAGCTCTCTCCGTAATGACGATTTCATCCGCGACTGTGCTCTGGACTGACAGGAGTTACATGATGTTGACGTCAACACTTCACTCGCTGTACTGAAGTGAGTGACGGAAAACGTATTCTGTGGTTTTTGGCTCTTCACCAAATCTGAAGGCAATTCAATATCAACTATAAGCTTTGGTAGTCCTTTAAGTTTAAAGACATTTATTACTCAATGTATTATATTTATAAAACCAATTATCAGCACATTCAAAGCACATTCCAGGAGTTATTGTGGAAAGTAAGTCCTCCATACAAAATAACTTCATATCGACGTTGTTTTCTAAATTGTGTTTTAGAGTGTTAAAAAAGTTAAATTTGAATCGAGACTCAGCACACGGCATGCGCACATATCTCCACCTTTTCCTTTTTAGCGAATTTCCCCTATAGAGAAGAAGCTATAACCGTAGGTGGCATGGTAAGACTTAAGCCCGAGACCATGATAACATTTCGTTTTGAGGTCCCCAGATGCCAAAAACACTATTCGTTCAAATTTATATATATGTATATATATATATATATATGTCCGTTACCGCGATAACTTTTGAAAGAAACACCCGATTTTGAAGAAATTTGGCACAAATGTGGAGAGTAGCATTTATGACTTTAAGTTCGAAAACCAGATCGATCGCACTATGGAAAGGGGGTTTTATGGGTGTTTACAATTTTCCAAAAATCAGTTTTTTGCAAATTTGACCCCAAAATGTTAAAAACACTCAATTTTGGTTATAGCCATGTTATCGAGCTTAAAAAACAAATAATTTAGTATTTTGAATCATTAACCTAGGTTAAGTGGTTGCGGAGAAAAAAAACAAAAAACAAACGTGTCCCATGTTAATCTTATGGGAACAAGGTTTTCAGATTTTTCTCAGATAGTTTTACTAAAAACTTCACATTTCTGTTTATTAATGTGTTTAGCTCAACAAAACAAACATTTTGGTGTTTTAATCGTTATTCTACGTCCAACCGTTGCAGAGATATTCAAAGTGCTAAACACAGTACGTTGTCCAATGTTCCTTATGGAGAATAAATAAAATTCTATATCTCGATTATTTTTGAATGTATATTGTTGAAACTTGGTATGTGGCTTCAATTAGTTGTGGTATATTGATATTAGCACAAAAAACAAGTTTTTTGTTGATAGTCCCCGCAGCAGCAAACCTGCATACTTGGCCCCCATGTTATTCATATGGAGAATAAGTAAAGTTGTATATCTCCCTTAATTATGAACCTAAATTAATAAAACTTGGTATATAACTTCACCTGGTTCAGTTATACTGATAATTTCAAAAAAATATTACATATCTTCCTCGTTGCAGCAAACCTGCGTTATCAACCCTAATGTTATTCTTATGGAGAATAAATAAAATGCTATATATCACTTATTTATGGATGTATTTTTGTGAAACTTGGTAAGTAGCTCTATGTAGTAGTGAGTCACATATATATGCATTGGAAATTCGCTGAGTACGCAGGTTTGCTGCGACGGGGGTATTTTATGTATGCCTGCTTTTATATTCGTCTCGTGTTCGTGTTTTTGTGTTTTGTACTTTTACAAAGCAAAACGACCGTTATGTGTTTATTACGTTTTCAAGTTTTTTGAGGATCAGAAGATGACGAAATACATATAACGGAAACACGTCATCCACTTGAGGAAGCAAGGCTTCATACAGATTGAAGGTAACTGACCTTCACTGAGTTCACAAAAAAAATGAAACATGCAAGATAATTCTTTGTTCAGAAACCCATTGTTGGTGATGGTGAGTTTATGTTATGGAAATGATGCATCGCTGACTAGAGAACCCAGTGAATCTTGTTAGCTCTAATAAAGATTGGAAAATGTTCAAAAAGCTTCTTAAATAACATAGAATACAAAACACTTAAAAAAGTAAATAACTGACATTACATTTTAAAATACTTTCATGGAATACTACGACAAACCCGCAATAGAAAGCGAGTAATATATATATTAAGTGACAGCTAAACAAATATCCATTATTCTGAATTAACTTTCATTACAGTTAGCAAACTATTTCTGACGCCCTTATTGGCCCAATAAGCTATAAAACCCCCGTCGCAGCAAACCTGCGTACTCAGCGAATTTCAAATGCATATATATATGTCTCACTACTACATAGAGCTACTTAGCAAGTTTCACAATAATCCGTTTATAAATAAGTGATATATAGCATTTTATTTTTTCTCCATAAAAATAACATTAGAGCTGAGTACGCAGGTTTGCTGTAGCGAGGAAGAAAAAAAATGTCTATTTTTGCAATTATAAATATAACTCAACCAGGTGAAGCTACATACCAAGTTTTATTTATTTAGGTTCATAACTAAGGGAGATATACCACTTGACTTATTCTCCATATGAATAATATGGGGGCCGGGTATGCAGGTTTGCTGCTACGGGGAAAATCAACAAAAAATCCATTTAGTGTGCAAATATCAATATACCAGTACTACGCGAAGCCAAATACCAAGTTTCATCAATATACATTCATAAATAATCGAGATATAAAATTTTATTTATTCTCCATAAGGATAACATTGGCCAAGTACTGTGTTTAGCACTTTGAATATCTCTGCAACGGTTGGACGTAGAACAACACTTAAAACACCAAAATGATTGTTTTGTAGAGCTGAACTGATTGGTATCAGCAAATGTAAAGTTTTCAGAAAAATTAACTGAGGAATGTCAGTAAAATGGCTATAACCAAAATTGTTTTTAACATTTTAGGGGGAAAAATTCAAAAAAACTGATTTTTGGAAAATTTAAAACCCCCATAAAACCGTCTTCCCATAGTCCGATCAATCTGGTTTTCGAACTCATTTTTAAACGTTACTCTACACATTTGTGCCAAATTCCATCAAAATCGGGCGTTTCTTTCAAAAGTTATCGTGGTAACGGACACACACACACACACATATATATATAAATTTGGACGAATAGTGTTTTTGGCATCTGGGGACCTCAAACAAAAAGTTATCATGGTCTCGGGCTTAAGTCTTACCGTGCCACCTACGGTAATAGCTTCTTCCCTATAGGGGAAATTCGCTAAAAGGAGGTAAAAGTTATCAGTAAGGCATTTCAGGACAGTATTTCGCAAGTTCGCTCTAGAGGATCTTTACATAGGTAAGGAGAGAAGAGTAACATGGATGCATTCTGATATGAACAGGGTAATATAGTGCCACTCAAGCCCAACGCGTCCCCAGCGCTCCATCAGTGAGCTCGCCTTGCAATGTAAGTCGTAGGTAAGGAGAGAAGAGTAACATGGATGCATTCTGATATGAACAGGGTAACATAGTGCCACTCAAGCCCAACGCGTCCCCAGCGCTCCATCAGTGAGCTCGCCTTGCAATGTTCGTCGTATGTGTTACACAACCACTGACTGAAACCGCAAACCTCTTCTTGTACGAAGCAGATGACAAGACTTGGTAGGGGATAATCACGGCTTGACAATCCTCTTCAGCTTTATTTAGGATCGCATGTAACAATGCAAAATGACTAATTGACTCAAATAATCCTGCACAAGGAAAATATTAAACATAATAAACATGTTTTACTAATATTATAATCAATCATTCGATCCAGTCATTACTTTTATAGCATTCCCCTGGAATTAACTTTCCAAAACACTGATATTATGAAAGTTAATTGATTAAATGTATAGTAAAACTTAGATAATCCTACCTACTTGACTTGACCTTATAATACTGCCTCATTAGATTAGGTCGAAGGCACTGGCCCGGTCCTGTTGGCATTAACGTTAAATATATTAAATTCAGATATGTTTTGGCCAGTGACGCTTAATTAGAGTGTTGATTTTATTATTTATACATCCAAAAGGTGCTCACATCTATGCGCATCAAGCTTTGTCATGCTTCTGGTTACACCGGTAACGTATTACCAGTATTCATGCAGACCTGAGATTGTAAACGCTTATTCGATTTTAATATGCAATTACTGACACTTATAATCCGAGAACTGCATTTTCCTCAGCTCTTCAAAGAATAATGTTTAATTTTGGCATTTTGATTGTCACTCGTGCAGTCTTTAAGATAAATTATGCAACAAGAAGAACGCATGTCTGTGACATTATCGTGATCAGGCTTTTAAACTATTCGTTAGTTTCACACGACTTCAAGCTAAACTGTCCTATTTTCTTTACGAATTTCATAACTTGTTTCTTAATAATTACTCTAAGAACATATGCAGACTCTGTTTAACTCAACCCACGACACGAAGTCTTGTTATCGAGAGAAAAATGAAGAGTGTATCAAATAAATGAAGAGTGAATCAAATGAATGAAGAGTGAATCAAATGAATGAAGAGTGAATCAAATGAATGAAGAGTGAATCAAATGAATGAAGAGTGAATCAAATGAATAAAGAGTGAATCAAATGAATGAAGAGTGAATCAAATGAATGAAGAGTGAATCAAATGAATGAAGAGTGAATCAAATGAATGAAGAGTGAATCACGTATTCAAGAAATTATGGACATTAAAAAATTCAAGAAAAAACTGAAACTTCATCTTCTAGAACAGTGCTTATACAGTTTGCCAGATTTCTGATCTCAGTTGCACTTTTTTCCAGATTCCTTCTTTGTCCCATCCAGGATCTCATTTCTCCCAATCCTGGCATTACCCCAACCTGATTGGACAAGGTCTACGTCCACTGAAGTTATTTTTTATATTTTTTTAATATTTTTTACTAATTGACGGGTCCCATGCCACTGTGGTCCTCGGGAAGGACTTCGGAGGTAAGGTGAGATAATCTTTCTTTTCCGATTGGTCAGCTGGTTCAGCGACAAAATATGAATTTTCCTTCAAAATAAAACGGTGTCAATTTCACTCAACTCACGTATAGATATATTATGTTGTGATATTGTTTACAAGTCAAGTATATTACAAGAACAAGACAGTCAAGATAGTTTCCACAAGTATATTACAAGAAACGAGACAGTCAAGACAGTTTCCACAAGTATATTTACCAACTGATCGATTAACTATAAATCAATATTGGCTTCGAGTTCGGCCTCTGTGACAATAACCGATATCCGCCTGCAGTGTTCTCATATGTGAGCAGAGGCTTTGTAAAGAGAATTTGAAATAATGAGCAAAGAAAAATGTGTCCACCTAATTTTTGGAGTACATAAATAAATCAAATGAAGGAACACATTATAGATGGGGTGGAAGATATCATTTTTCGAGGCTCTTAAGATTGTATTGCTCATAATTTTGTAAATTTGCATTTCCGAGTTTGCTCCCAAAGAACTAAAAAAAATTGAATTAATAAATACTTCAGTTTATGTCTGGTGGCACATTTAAGAACCTGTATCCGGAACTTCCGGTAGCCAATAGGATATAAGCAGGGACGCAATTTTCATTCTGCCAATTCTCTCATTGGCCTGATGATGACCGGTGTGACTGGTCGAAATCGATAGCCTTGTACCATATTTTATATATGTTTACCGTCTGTAATCAGAAATCAGAAATCAGAAATCAGAAATCAGATCTTTATTGCCATTAGACTTTTACAAGCATTGACAAACGTCATTTACAAAAATAATGTGACATAGAAAATATAACTAATTTATAGCAAAATGTTCAAAACATTCAAACTTATATATGTCAACAGTAAAAAACAATAATTACTTTCTTGTCAATAAAATACTCAGACACACTGTAGTATTCCTTAGCAACCAAAAAGGATCTCAGCCTCCTCCTAAACTTACCCACATAATCAGTATGTGTATCACATAAACTGTATGTGAATCAGTATAAGTGTAAATATAGCTTAAGTGTTGTAAGACGTCTTTTATTACATCCCGTAAATACTTCAAACAATTTGCGAGTCCCTCTGGAAAAGTTTAAATCCTTTTTACTTGAGAGTTTAAATTTTATTTTCTTACTCTGCGATATAAATTTTGTGAGGTGTTTCTAATGCATTCATATGCTATGCGGTAATAAGGTAATACATTAATACCGTATTTACTGCTAAAGTCATTGCTACAGCCGTTAGAGGAACCGTTTGACGTTTTGACGTTTTACCGGCCCTGCCACAGCTGGACCATCACTATAAGGCCGGGTGCACACTGCCGACTATCGCAGTCACGTGTGTGACCCACAGTTCTCGTAAAAGTCGTGCCACTATTGCAGTTCCAGTCAAGTCCAGTTTGTAAGAATGGAAGTCGCACCTACTGGTGCACACTGCCGACGCGATCAGTCGCAGCAGTTTGCTACAGTTTGCTGCGACTGCGACTGATCGCGTCGGCAGTGTGCACCAGTAGGCGCAACTTCCATTGTTGCAAACGGGACTTGGCTGGGGCTGCGTTAGTGGCACGACTTTTCCGAGAACTGTGGTTCCTGCTCGTTACTGCGATAGTCGGCAGTGTGCACCCGGCCTTAAGGTGATGGTCCAGCTACTAATGTCGTTGTTTGCTCAGCGCAGGGGTCAGCAAATACGAATAACATTAGTCCCCAAGTGAAATAATAATAAATAAAATCAGAAAGATCAAGAATTTCAATTAATATTTTAACAATTACCTAAATTTATGATGAAGTAAAAATGACACTGCAGTGTGTAGGGTGAGTATTTTTAGAAATCTCTGTTTGACACGTTTAAAGACCTACCATGTGAAAATTTTGTTGGTTTAACTCTTAACAATTCAAATTAATGTTTTCTCGTTTAATAATTTGTTTAGCTTTGAAAAAAAAAAATACCTTAACTGTTTTAATAAAAAAATATGCTATCCTCATTATCTTCTCATGGACAATTGTAAGTGTTTTTGCTTGAAGTAGGATAACCTCATAAACGGTTTATACTTAGAAAATCTTGATTTACCGAGAAGAGGCTAAGAGCGTCCATTTCTCGAAAGAAAGCAGAGCTCTGCGTAGGCTGAACAAATCTAGTTTACAACTTATTACTTTTATGTACACTAAAAACATTATATGTGTTAATGTTTGTTATAAGGTATTGGCCATTAACAGTTTACCAAAACCACATGATTTGGATCGTTTGTCTTTTAAAAACTTTTAGACAAATACTCATGGGTTATCTTAATCAGCTGATGAACAGCTGATGAAAAGAAAACGTTGAAATGGATTTTTAAATGTAGTTTTTTATAATTTACAAATTAAATTATCATACAAGTAAAATATAAAAACACAAGGTAATTGATCTGAACATTCATTGCAACCCGCATGTAACCCGGTATTATAGTAGAAGTGCTAGACGAGGTATCCAAATAACTGCAAAAATGTGAATTTTAGCGAATTTCCCCTATAGGGAAGAAGCTATTACCGTAGTCGACATGGTAAGACCTAGGCCTGGGACCATGATAACATTTCGTTTTGAGGTCCCCAGACCCCAAAAACACCATTCGTTCGAAACAGTAGATATATATATATATATGTCCGTGAGCACGATAACTCTCGTAAAAATTATCCGATTTTGATGAAATTTGGTATAAACGTGTAAAGCAACATTTATGACTATAACTTCGAAAACCGGCCAGATCGCTTTATCCGAAGGGGTATTTTTGGGGGGTTTTGTACCCCAAAAATATTTTTTTTACATTGTCTAATGTTATTCTTATGGAGGAAAAGAAAAATTTTATATCTCGCTTATTTATGCACGTACACTGATGAAACTTGGTATACGGTTTAATCTAGTTGTGGTGCATTGGTATTTCCTCAAAAAAACGATTTTTTGTCAAAGGCTCTTGTAGCAGAAAACCTGCTTACTCAGCCCCATGTTATTCTTATGGATAATAATGCTATGTCTCCCTTAATTATGAACATAAATTAATAAAAACTGGTATATGACTTCACCTAATTGAGTTATATTGATATTAGCATACAAATCCATTTGTTGTGTTCCTTGATGCAGCAAACCTGCGTACTCAGCCCCAGTGTTATTCTTATGGGGAATAATTAAAATGGTATATATTGCTTATTTGTGAATATATTTTTATGAAACTTGGTAAGTGAGTTTATGTAGTATTAAGACATTTATATTTCCATTGGAAATTCGCTGAGTATGCAGGTTTGCTGCGACGGGGGTATTTACCCCATGTTAAGTGCCATAAGAGAATTTGAATTCTGGGTTTTAAACAGTTTAACGACAAAATATTCCAAATAAAAATAAAACCTGCAAATATAGGAAAAAATCCGATAACAGATAAATGCTGATAAATGTATTCCGGTAGGTTGAGGATATTTTTTTGAACTTTTACAGAAAAATGTGCGAGCAGCTATGAGACGCATTTGGTTGAAACACACTGCAATATCGCAGCACTCAACATCTACTTTTCTTTTGAGCTCCGTTGCTGACGCTTTGTATGTCGACGTATACTGATGTTGTTTTGAATCAATTTATAACATATATTAAATCAAAAAAATATTAAGGCACAAAGGCGTGCGCTCGTTTTATGACACTCGCAGTGAATAACTTGTGTTGACTGCTGCAAGAATACATTTACAAGTCACCAAAGTTTCAGTGAAGATTACCATTGTAACTAAGAAACTGTAATATTGCAAAACATCCACGATAATAAAGAAATTAATTATATATATATATATATATATATATATGTAAATAATTTCTTTATTATCGTGATACGTGTTGTTACAACTAAACAGGATAAATAAAATAGTCTTACAACACTACAAAGTATATTTACACTTATACTGTACACACATACAAGACGGTAAAATATACACAAAAGATGGTACAAGGCAATCGATTATCTGATTGGGCCTGATGATGACCGGTGTAACTGGTTGAAATTGATCGCCTTGTACCATCTCTTGTTTATATTTTACCGTCTTGTATGTAGGTACAGTATAAGTGTAAATATACTTTACAGTGTTGTAACCTGTTTACATATATATATATATATATATATATATATATATATATATATTTAAAATCCAGTACAACCAGTCTAGTTATCTAGTTAATCGTCTTAGGACCGCTTTCCCCCACTCAAGTTTAAACTAAACCCGGGTTTTTACTTTCTCCCCTTATACATAGTATATGGAGAAAGTATTGTTTTCGTAAAAATTTTCGAATTTGAGTTGTTGGTGGAAATATTCGTTTTGGTGCTCCCTGAACCCAAAAAAGTGGTTTTTACGTGATGTCTGTGTGTGTGTGTGTGTGTGTGTGTGTGTGTGTGTGTGTGTGTGTGTGTGTGTGTGTGTGGGGTGTGTGTGTGTGTGTGTGTGGGTGTGTGTGTGTGTGTGTGTGTGTGTGTGTGTGTGTGTGTGTGTGTGTGTGTGTGTGTGTGTGTGTGTGTGTGTGTGTGTGTGTGTGTGTGTGTGTGTGTGTGTGTGTGTGTGTGTGTGTGTGTGTGTGTGTGTGTGTGTGTGTGTGTGTGTGTGTGTGTGTGTGTGTGTGTGTGTGTGTGTGTGTGTGTGTGTGTGTGTGTGTGTGTGTGTGTGTGTGTGTGTGTGTGTGTGTGTGTGTGTGTGTGTGTGTGTGTGTGTGTGTGTGTGTGTGTGTGTGTGTGTGTGTGTGTGTGTGTGTGTGTGTGTGTGTGTGTGTGTGTGTGTGTGTGTGTGTGTGTGTGTGTGTGTGTGTGTGTGTGTGTGTGTGTGTGTGTGTGGCCGATTTTTATGAAATTTGGCATGTAGGTACTAATCCACGATATCTCCAGGAGTTTTTTTTTCATTTTTTTGAATTTTTGATTTTTAAGGGTAATTATCCCCCCAAAACCGCCAGAAAACATGAAAAATCCAAATTTCTCAAAAACGGCTCTAACGATTTTGATTAAACTTTAGTCGTTTGTAGAACTTTAGCTTTCCAACAAAATGGCACCACCCGAATTCCCGTAAAAATTCGGGTTCAGAAATTACAGGACTTAAAACATAAAAAATTCAGTTTTTTGGATTTTTCATAAAAATACATAAATATAAAAAAATATTACTATCCACCATTAAAAAGAGCTCAAAAAACTAAATAATTTAGTATTTTGAATTACTATTCTACGATTGCTGGTTTCGGAGAAAATTGAAATTTTCATTTTGCGGTAAACGCAGTACGTTGTCCAATGTTATTCTTATGGGGAATACAAAAATTACTATTTCTCTTATTTACTGATCAATTTCATTCAAACTTGATATGCTTGTCAAGTTAGCATTGAACAACAGAGGAAATTCGAAATATGTTGCCCCTTAATAACCCTGGGGGGGAATAGGGGGCATTTCCCCTCTTAAAACCACGAGTGTAGCAATGGATTCTGTAGTCCCTCCAAAGCAGGGATTTGGGTGGATGTTTTTTTAAACAACTTGTTTACAAGCTTCTCTGTACATTCGACCGTGCTTTGTATTCTATATTTAGTAAATAAAAAGTAATTTATTCATTAAAGTTGGGCTAAAAGGGAGAAAGTATGTGTCAGTTTCCTGATACCGTTTATTAAACTTGAGATTAAGGCGCAATTCGTTTTCCCCTAAACTTGATCCAGCCCGTTTAGTTTAATCCATAAAATATCAAGTTGGCAACATTTTCCTATGATTCTGATTGTTAGTGAACTATTAGCATGACCCGCACGGTGAAACTTAAGCCCGGGACCCCCATAGAAGTTCCTAACGTGACCCCCTGAACACGTTTTGGGGGGTCGTTCAAAATTTTATATATATATATAAACATATATATATATATATATGTGTTTGCACTCTAGCGGTCGCATTTTTTGTCCGATTAACTTAAAATTTTGTAGGGACGTTCCTTTCTGAAATCAGTTGGACAAGTTCGTTGGGCAAAAGAATCGTAAAACTCCAAACCCCTTTTTTGGGGATTAATTTTCCAAATTTCGAGTTTTTGGGCCCAAAAAGGGTCTAAAAAGCCCCAAATGTAAAATTAATGCATGTAAAAAGATGGGAATTAGTGAGACGAAAGTTTTAAGCCCTCTTTCGTCATTCTAGCATAAATATTTACCGAGTTATTAAAGAAAATGTGTTTAGACTAAACACAGTACGTTGTCTTATGGGGGTTTTAGACTAGAAAAGCCTGCTACTCCTTTGATATAGTACTTTTATCATCCCCAGCAACCTCACGCCTACTTTCAAGCCTGACTGGACCTTCTTCTAACATTATAATGCGCAAAATTGTATTCCCAGCTTTGCAGGTAAATGAAACCAGGAGCATCAGTCCAGCCAAAAAATCAATGTTTTCAGATTTCAATAAAAATTGGAATACAAGTATGTTTTTAGACTAATTTTAAGTGTTAAAAGTTTGTATGTGGAAATTCACTTCCCTCACGTCAGCGTGCTGCGTGCGAACTCGTTTGTTTACTTTTAATTTAAACTGGAAATATATTTATTACGCAAAATTTAAATTATGTTATCATAGAATAAAATCAGTAAGCAGTGTTCTCTTTAGGTTTAAACTATCCATGACATATTGGGAAAGCGGTATTTATCATAAACTTAAGTTTAAACCTAAGTATCAGTTAAACTCAGCGAGTTAAACTCGCTGGTTAAACTTTACTTGGGGGAAGCGGCCCTTAATCGTCTATTTGAAATCACGATGGCTTGAGATGAAAAACCTTTCAGATGACGGAGTATATAAATACACACACACAAACACACGCCACATATTAACCATATGTGTCATATTAACCACCAGTGCCTCATATTTCGCAGTTACTTAATTTTCGTTTATAAACGAATACGATGTTAAACTGTATATTTATCTTGACGTTGTCTTAGTAACATTGAAGTTTTGTATTAGAACCAACACTGGTTATAAAATACAATTTGTATTATTATATATTCCCACAAAAAAATTTACATTTTAGTAGTAAGGTTAAGTTATGAAGTAGTCAGTTAAGGAGTAAATGTTTTTATGGAATTTTCAGCTGCTATCGCTCACATGAATAAGATATGATGGAAATACTTCACTTGTGTTCCACACTTCTTGTGTGAGTGGTTTTGAATAAAATATAATGAAATAATAATCGATATAAGTAAAGCTCCTTCATCACTTGACCGGTTATACGCATTGCAAAAAGTTCAAAATACCTTAGTTTTTCCGGTGATTTCTTCATTTTGTTTGTTTGAAAAACAGGTCTTCTAAATTACCTTTGTTTATTTAATAAATTTCAAGAATAAGTTGAGAGTTTCATTCTTAAAGGTTATCAAACCCACTCACTGGAGGATCGGCAAAGTTAAAAGTTTGTTTACTGCAACCATGATCTGCGATTGACAGAGAAATTGTTGGAAATGTTTACATTCAACCTCAATTTTCAAGTCACTCGATATTTCTAACCTTAATGATTATGTTGAGGAATTATGTTATTCTAGCGGTCCTAACATAAAAACTATCCTGGTCGCACCCATCTCCCACTCCTAGTAAATGCGGCTTCAAGACACACACTGAACATAATCAAACATCTCCAGCTACGTCAACGCAACTGTGCTGAACTAATGCGGTGTGCTTGTTTTTACCTCCAAGTCTCTTGACGTAGCTGCTGCGGCTGACCCTCTGCTCCATCAAGAAGCCTTCCACCCCAGCATTGGAATCCACAGTACCTTGCTCCATCAAGAAGCCTTCCACCCCAGTATTGGAATCCACAGTACCTTGCTCCATCAAGAAGCCTTCCACCCCAGTATTGGAATTCACAGTACCTTGCTCCATCAAGAAGCCTTCCACCCCAGAATTGGTATTCACAGTACCTTGCTCCATCAAGAAGCCTTCCACCCCAGTATTGGAATTCACAGTACCTTGCTCCATCAAGAAGCCTTCCACCCCAGTATTGGAATCCACAGTACCTTGCTCCATCAAGAAGCCTTCCACCCCAGTATTGGAATTCACAGTACCTTGCTCCATCAAGAAGCCTTCCACCCCAGAATTGGTATTCACAGTACCTTGCTCCATCAAGAAGCCTTCCACCCCAGTATTGGAATTCACAGTACCTTGCTCCATCAAGAAGCCTTCCACCCCAGTATTGGAATTCACAGTACCTTGCTCCATCAAGAAGCCTTCCACCCCAGTATTGGAATCCACAGTACCTTGCTCCATCAAGAAGCCTTCCACCCCAGTATTGGAATCCACAGTACCTTGCTCCATCAAGAAGCCTTCCACCCCAGTATTGGAATTCACAGTACCTTGCTCCATCAAGAAGCCTTCCACCCCAGAATTGGTATTCACAGTACCTTGCTCCATCAAGAAGCCTTCCACCCCAGTATTGGAATTCACAGTACCTTGCTCCATCAAGAAGCCTTCCACCCCAGAATTGGAATTCACAGTACCTTGCTCCATCAAGAAGTCTTCCACCCCAGTATTGGAATCCACAGTACCTTGCTCCATCAAGAAGCCTTCCACCCCAGAATTGGTATTCACAGTACCTTGCTCCATCAAGAAGCCTTCCACCCCAGTATTGGAATTCACAGTACCTTGCTCCATCAAGAAGCCTTCCACCCCAGAATTGGAATTCACAGTACCTTGCTCCATCAAGAAGCCTTCCACCCCAGCATTGGAATCCACAGTACCTTGCTCCATCAAGAAGCCTTCCACCCCAGCATTGGAATTCACAGTACCTTGCTCCATCAAGAAGCCTTCCACCCCAGCATTGGAATTCACAGTACCTTGCTCCATCAAGAAGTCTTCCACCCCAGTATTGGAATTCACAGTACCTTGCTCCATCAAGAAGCCTTCCACCCCAGCATTGGAATTCACAGTACCTTGCTCCATCAAGAAGCCTTCCACCCCAGTATTGGAATCCACAGTACCTTGCTCCATCAAGAAGCCTTCCACCCCAGTATTGGTATTCACAGTACCTTGCTCCATCAAGAAGCCTTCCACCCCAGCATTGGAATCCACAGTACCTTGCTCCATCAAGAAGCCTTCCACCCCAGTATTGGAATCCACAGTACCTTGCTCCATCAAGAAGCCTTCCACCCCAGAATTGGTATTCACAGTACCTTGCTCCATCAAGAAGCCTTCCACCCCAGCATTGGAATCCACAGTACCTTGCTCCATCAAGAAGCCTTCCACCCCAGCATTGGAATTCACAGTACCTTGCTCCATCAAGAAGCCTTCCACCCCAGTATTGGAATTCACAGTACCTTGCTCCATCAAGAAGCCTTCCACCCCAGTATTGGAATTCACAGTACCTTGCTCCATCAAGAAGCCTTCCACCCCAGCATTGGAATTCACAGTACCTTGCTCCATCAAGAAGCCTTCCACCCCAGCATTGGAATCCACAGTACCTTGCTCCATCAAGAAGCCTTCCACCCCAGTATTGGAATTCACAGTACCTTGCTCCATCAAGAAGCCTTGCACCCCAGTATTGGAATTCACAGTACCTTGCTCCATCAAGAAGCCTTTCACCCCAGTATTGGAATTCACAGTACCTTGCTCCATCAAGAAGCCTTCCACCCCAGTATTGGAATTCACAGTACCTTGCTCCATCAAGAAGCCTTCCACCCCAGTATTGGAATTCACAGTACCTTGCTCCATCAAGAAGCCTTCCACCCCAGCATTGGAATTCACAGTACCTTGCTCCATCAAGAAGCCTTGCACCCCAGCATTGGAATTCACAGTACCTTGCTCCATCAAGAAGCCTTGCACCCCAGCATTGGAATTCACAGTACCTTGCTCCATCAAGAAGTCTTCCACCCCAGTATTGGAATTCACAGTACCTTGCTCCATCAAGAAGTCTTCCACCCCAGCATTGGAATCCACAGTACCTTGCTCCATCAAGAAGCCTTCCACCCCAGTATTGGAATTCACAGTACCTTGCTCCATCAAGAAGTCTTCCACCCCAGCATTGGAATCCACAGTACCTTGCTCCATCAAGAAGCCTTCCACCCCAGCATTGGAATCCACAGTACCTTGCTCCATCAAGAAGCCTTGCACCCCAGCATTGGAATTCACAGTACCTTGCTCCATCAAGAAGTCTTCCACCCCAGTATTGGAATTCACAGTACCTTGCTCCATCAAGAAGTCTTCCACCCCAGCATTGGAATCCACAGTACCTTGCTCCATCAAGAAGCCTTCCACCCCAGTATTGGAATTCACAGTACCTTGCTCCATCAAGAAGTCTTCCACCCCAGCATTGGAATTCACAGTACCTTGCTCCATCAAGAAGCCTTCCACCCCAGCATTGGAATTCACAGTACCTTGCTCCATCAAGAAGCCTTCCACCCCAGCATTGGAATTCACAGTACCTTGCTCCATCAAGAAGCCTTCCACCCCAGTATTGGAATTCACAGTACCTTGCTCCATCAAGAAGTCTTCCACCCCAGCATTGGAATTCACAGTACCTTGCTCCATCAAGAAGCCTTCCACCCCAGCATTGGAATTCACAGTACCTTGCTCCATCAAGAAGCCTTCCACCCCAGCATTGGAATTCACAGTACCTTGCTCCATCAAGAAGCCTTCCACCCCAGCATTGGAATTCACAGTACCTTGCTCCATCAAGAAGCCTTCCACCCCAGCATTGGAATCCACAGTACCTTGCTCCATCAAGAAGCCTTCCACCCCAGCATTGGAATCCACAGTACCTTGCTCCATCAAGAAGCCTTCCACCCCAGTATTGGAATTCACAGTACCTTGCTCCATCAAGAAGTCTTCCACCCCAGTATTGGAATTCACAGTACCTTGCTCCATCAAGAAGTCTTCCACCCCAGCATTGGAATCCACAGTACCTTGCTCCATCAAGAAGCCTTCCACCCCAGTATTGGAATTCACAGTACCTTGCTCCATCAAGAAGTCTTCCACCCCAGCATTGGAATCCACAGTACCTTGCTCCATCAAGAAGTCTTCCACCCCAGTATTGGAATTCACAGTACCTTGCTCCATCAAGAAGCCTTTCACCCCAGCATTGGAATCCACAGTACCTTGCTCCATCAAGAAGCCTTCCACCCCAGTATTGGAATTCACAGTACCTTGCTCCATCAAGAAGTCTTCCACCCCAGCATTGGAATCCACAGTACCTTGCTCCATCAAGAAGCCTTCCACCCCAGTATTGGAATTCACAGTACCTTGCTCCATCAAGAAGCCTTCCACCCCAGCATTGGAATTCACAGTACCTTGCTCCATCAAGAAGCCTTCCACCCCAGCATTGGAATTCACAGTACCTTGCTCCATCAAGAAGCCTTCCACCCCAGCATTGGAATTCACAGTACCTTGCTCCATCAAGAAGCCTTCCACCCCAGTATTGGAATTCACAGTACCTTGCTCCATCAAGAAGCCTTCCACCCCAGCATTGGAATCCACAGTACCTTGCTCCATCAAGAAGCCTTCCACCCCAGTATTGGAATTCACAGTACCTTGCTCCATCAAGAAGTCTTCCACCCCAGCATTGGAATTCACAGTACCTTGCTCCATCAAGAAGCCTTGCACCCCAGTATTGGAATTCACAGTACCTTGCTCCATCAAGAAGCCTTCCACCCCAGTATTGGAATTCACAGTACCTTGCTCCATCAAGAAGCCTTCCACCCCAGCATTGGAATTCACAGTACCTTGCTCCATCAAGAAGTCTTCCACCCCAGCATTGGAATCCACAGTACCTTGCTCCATCAAGAAGCCTTCCACCCCAGTATTGGAATTCACAGTACCTTGCTCCATCAAGAAGCCTTCCACCCCAGCATTGGAATTCACAGTACCTTGCTCCATCAAGAAGCCTTCCACCCCAGCATTGGAATTCACAGTACCTTGCTCCATCAAGAAGCCTTCCACCCCAGCATTGGAATTCACAGTACCTTGCTCCATCAAGAAGCCTTCCACCCCAGTATTGGAATTCACAGTACCTTGCTCCATCAAGAAGTCTTCCACCCCAGTATTGGAATCCACAGTACCTTGCTCCATCAAGAAGCCTTCCACCCCAGCATTGGAATCCACAGTACCTTGCTCCATCAAGAAGCCTTCCACCCCAGTATTGGAATTCACAGTACCTTGCTCCATCAAGAAGCCTTCCACCCCAGCATTGGAATTCACAGTACCTTGCTCCATCAAGAAGTCTTCCACCCCAGTATTGGAATCCACAGTACCTTGCTCCATCAAGAAGTCTTCCACCCCAGTATTGGAATCCACAGTACCTTGCTCCATCAAGAAGCCTTCCACCCCAGCATTGGAATCCACAGTACCTTGCTCCATCAAGAAGCCTTCCACCCCAGTATTGGAATTCACAGTACCTTGCTCCATCAAGAAGCCTTCCACCCCAGCATTGGAATTCACAGTACCTTGCTCCATCAAGGAGCCTTCCACCCCAGCATTGGAATCCACAGTACCTTGCTCCATCAAGAAGCCTTCCACCCCAGTATTGGAATTCACAGTACCTTGCTCCATCAAGAAGCCTTCCACCCCAGCATTGGAATTCACAGTACCTTGCTCCATCAAGAAGCCTTCCACCCCAGTATTGGAATTCACAGTACCTTGCTCCATCAAGAAGCCTTCCACCCCAGTATTGGAATCCACAGTACCTTGCTCCATCAAGAAGCCTTCCACCCCAGTATTGGAATTCACAGTACCTTGCTCCATCAAGAAGCCTTCCACCCCAGCTTTGGAATTCACAGTACCTTGCTCCATCAAGAAGCCTTCCACCCCAGTATTGGAATTCACAGTACCTTGCTCCATCAAGAAGCCTTCCACCCCAGTATTGGAATTCACAGTACCTTGCTCCATCAAGAAGTCTTCCACCCCAGTATTGGAATCCACAGTACCTTGCTCCATCAAGAAGCCTTCCACCCCAGCATTGGAATCCACAGTACCTTGCTCCATCAAGAAGCCTTCCACCCCAGTATTGGAATTCACAGTACCTTGCTCCATCAAGAAGCCTTCCACCCCAGCATTGGAATTCACAGTACCTTGCTCCATCAAGAAGTCTTCCACCCCAGTATTGGAATTCACAGTACCTTGCTCCATCAAGAAGTCTTCCACCCCAGTATTGGAATCCACAGTACCTTGCTCCATCAAGAAGCCTTCCACCCCAGCATTGGAATCCACAGTACCTTGCTCCATCAAGAAGCCTTCCACCCCAGTATTGGAATTCACAGTACCTTGCTCCATCAAGAAGCCTTCCACCCCAGCATTGGAATTCACAGTACCTTGCTCCATCAAGAAGCCTTCCACCCCAGCATTGGAATCCACAGTACCTTGCTCCATCAAGAAGCCTTCCACCCCAGTATTGGAATTCACAGTACCTTGCTCCATCAAGAAGCCTTCCACCCCAGCATTGGAATTCACAGTACCTTGCTCCATCAAGAAGCCTTCCACCCCAGTATTGGAATTCACAGTACCTTGCTCCATCAAGAAGTCTTCCACCCCAGTATTGGAATCCACAGTACCTTGCTCCATCAAGAAGCCTTCCACCCCAGCATTGGAATCCACAGTACCTTGCTCCATCAAGAAGCCTTCCACCCCAGTATTGGAATCCACAGTACCTTGCTCCATCAAGAAGCCTTCCACCCCAGTATTGGAATCCACAGTACCTTGCTCCATCAAGAAGTCTTCCACCCCAGTATTGGAATCCACAGTACCTTGCTCCATCAAGAAGCCTTCCACCCCAGCAATGGAATCCACAGTACCTTGCTCCATAAAGAAGCCTTCCACCCCAGCATTGGAATCCACAGTACCTTGCTCCATAAAGAAGCCTTCCACCCCAGCATTGGAATCCACAGTACCTTGCTCCATAAAGAAGCCTTCCACCCCAGCATTGGAATCCACAGTACCTTGCTCCATCAAGAAGCCTTCCACCCCAGCATTGGAATCCACAGTACCTTGCTCCATAAAGAAGCCTTCCACCCCAGCATTGGAATTCACAGTACCTTGCTCCATCAAGAAGCCTTCCACCCCAGCATTGGAATCCACAGTACCTTTTGAGTATTTAAAAATCTTTGGGCGCCGCCGATCTTCATAATTATTTTCCGGTTGGGAGCTTTTCAAATAATTATTAACACACGTGGCTTCAATTAAAATAACTTTATTAACAATTTAAACTAATTCATAACTCATTAAAAGATTATCAATTTAAATAATTATAGCTACATCTTAAAAGGGGAGGAGAGGGGACGCGGACCGGGCCTACATCGTAGGGCGCAAGGCCCGCGCGGACGCGGTCGCGGCACCGCAAAACGTACACTTCTTGTTTCCAGCCGACTGCTCAAGCACTCAGCGCGTATGCTCTGCTGATGTCGTTGAAAAATCTGCTCTCGGCCAATCAGAGAGCACGGCCTGCGCGAGGCTACTGCTGACGATCAGCAGTTTAACAACAGTGCAAGGGTACAACTGCACAATTCCAGGTGAATAACTTTCACAACAAATCACATGACAATGATTTTATTTCAGTTTTCTGGGCATTACCTTGAATTAAAACGATTGACATTAATCCTGATTAGTAGATCATTATTGTAGATGGTGGTATACAGATATTATTCCCAGTGTGGATTTTCCTTTTATTGAGTTCATGAAAATGAATTGGCAAATAAATTTGCCGTGTGGGCCTGTTCACAGTATTTAATAATTAGTTGTTACTCTACAAAGTCGTTCTTGATTCCTGATTTTTCGTTTAACATTTGCTCCAATTTATTCGATGGTTTTAGGTCGGAAACCGTTAGCTTGAGCAATTGCCTTTATTGTGTATTTTGCCTTCATTTTATTAGAGCCACTTGGTGTAATCCTGCATGCTAGGTATGATATCGATCTAAATGCAGCGATATTGTGGCTTGTCGGGGGATTAGACTTATTTTAATGGTCGTGTTTGTTAGAGGGTGCTTTCTATATACGTCGAACTTTAGGTGATCTTTTCTTCTTATTATCATCAGATCTAGCAGGTTTATCTTCTTCGTATTCGTTTGTGAAAGTGGGGTTGGGTTGTGGCTGTAAACCATCTTCATCATATACTCTTCTTCTTAATCCTTGGATTGGCTGGAAATAATAAGAATGTTGTCTACATATCGTACAGTTATTATCATGATCCTTCATCAAGTTTTTAAAGTTTATTCATCATGCTGTAAACACATTTTTGAAATAATTGCAGAAAGTGGACTCCCATTGCTAAACCATTGGTTGCGCATAAATCGTGTTGATTTGACTTTTTAAAATTTACAGTGAGTATTTGCTGTACATCAAGTAGGTTAAATATGCCTCGTCGTGATATTTCCTTCACTTATATAATACTTACTCGCTTCGCTCGCTGGGGGCTCCGCCCCCAGACCCCTGTAGGGGGCTTCGCCCCCAGGTCGCTATTTGGCCACATTTTAATGGAAATTGGCCCAAATTCTATTTAAGACCTAAATTCTACAACTATTCCAAGGCTTTGATTATTTTAAGTGTTTAACCTATAAAATCCGGTCATATACCTGTTGCTGAATACGACTTGTCATGGAGGTGTAGTATGTTAAATTTTAAGCCTCAATGTATTACCTAAGTGCTCGAAAAAAATGAATACCCTTAACTGATGTATAATGTAGGCTTTATAAGGCGTCTTTTGAACCTTATAAGGAATACGACCACCGTTAACAACCTGAAATACTATGACTTTGGGTTTCTACAATCCTTCTGCAGGAAATATGACATGATTTATAAGGGATTATTTTACCCTCGACAGCGCGCAATATACAAACTATACCCGAAATACACGAATAAATCTACAAAAGCTCAAAGACTTTGATTTTTTTTGGGTGTATAAGATATTTAATCTGGGCGTGTGAGTGTTGCTTGGTACTAATTGTAATGTAGGAACACTGTGTGATAAATATTAGGCATCTAAGGTCTATATTAGAGCGAAAAACCATTAAAAACCACAACAAATATTGGAAAAAAGCTTAAATTAAAAAGATCTAGCTCTACCTAAGGGTGAAGGGGGTGAGATACGGCAAAATGTTATAGAACTAAAGTTGTAGTTCGTCTAAAATCCGTGCACATGGTGGTCTTCGTTTTTCGATAGGACAACCCATTCGGCCGCTAGAGCTCAAATAAAAAATACTACATTTTGAATTTGTACTCCCAAATTTTCGTTTTGTGATAGTTCTATCTAAAAATAGTAGGATTTGGGAAGAAAAGGTGCAACGCACACGCAAGCCATATATCACGATCCTAGTTAAAGTATAAATGGTGATACGTGCATTCTAATTAATAACAATTGTTCCGGAACCGTCATTTCCTTACTACTTATACTTAGAAAACGGTCAAATCTATAAAATTTAAGAGTTTTTTATTTTCCGACAGATTTAAGTTATAAAAACTGGTTATATTTCTGCTATTATTTACTAAGTGTGATGTAGACATACTGCGTGCCCAATAATAGGCCTCCATCAAGTATATTAACGTGATAGGAAATAAAAAACCGCCACAAATTCTCAAAATTTTAAAAAATCTAGAGCTATCTAAGGGTGAAGGAGACGTGATACGACAAAATGTCCTAGGACCAAAGTTGTAGATCTTGCAAAATCCGTGACACGTGGTGGTGTCCGTTTTGTGATAGGACCATCCGTTCGCGCGCTAGAGCTCAAAAACTATAATTTTAAAATAAGCTTTTTTTGGGGGGTTTTAAATATTTTTTTAAGGGGGGTTGAAATGACAAAATGTCGGTTTTGGTGATTTTCCTGGGGGTTACAAGCTATAAGCTACCTGCATGCAAAATTTCAGGTTTCTAACTCATATAGAAGTGGTCTAGAATTCGTATACCTCAGTCAGTCAGTCAGTCAGTCAGTCAGTCAGTCAGTCAGTCAGTCAGTCAGTCAGTCAGTCAGTCAGTCAGTCAGTCAGTCAGTCAGTCAGTCAGTCAGTCAGTCAGTGAGTTACACATGCGGCTGTATATATTATAGATTTATGCGAGGAATAAATTTACGTAATTTTCACCCAAATTAGCGGGATAAACGCTACTACACTTGGATGAATATCGTTTGCACTAATACCACTGATGTTTACTATCTCGATCCACTTTAGTTTAGATAACATGTGGGCATAACAGTTTGGAACTTGGGACCACAGCCGATGGTTCAGCCACTCTCTTGATCAAAAGCAACCATTAATGTAATCAGTTATAAATAATCAGTTCCCCTCTATCTTCCTCTTTCTGTCGTTCTTGTCCTATCATCCTCGTTTCAGCTCCACCCATACGGTACTTATCTCTTCATCAGAAAGATGAAGAGATAATGTGTTCTACAAATGTGTTCTCCAGGGAAACTGAAACAAATTCAGAAAAGTAGCATAGAATTGAATACAAAGGCCCGTATGCCTTTTAAGATCTTTGGTCTTTTAACCAACAATAATATGAATATAGAATTTTGTTTGTAGCTAGCTTCAAGTACCGCTACGCTATTATAAATGACATTTACACATTTATGGTGAAATATTATTCATAGTTTATCGAGAATTTTTAACTTACTATTAAATATTGGATACACTTTTTAACTGAAAATAAAACTGATTTTTTATAGGATTAAAGTTTTCTAAAACTGCGAAGTAAAATATGATGTTGAGAAATTGGTCTTTCTATAAAGTTGTTTACTTAGCTGTTGTTGAGTTGTGGTTTTTTCTGTTTCCTGTAAAGCCATGACACCAACTCGTTAATGAAATTTACTGCTTTAACACAAAGACCTGAATAATTTATAATCCAAATATTATGTTTACATACATTTATTACTCATTAGCAACATTCAATTACTCTTAAAGCAGGTTCTGCTTGTTGTGATAGAAAACAATTTTCAAAGTAATTTTTAGTGGAAGAAAACAAAATAGTAGAGTGGCTTCGTACTTAAAATTAGAGCCAGAAAGTATCTACGTATTTTCGTAGATAAATACATTTTTATTTGAATTTTGTGCCATTTAGACTTCTGTGAATAAACTTGTCCATACATCACAGCTGCTCTGGAACTAAACATCCTGTTTTACGCTGAGATCTGGACAATTTTGGACTAAAAATAAAAAATACATATTTTTTACAATTTGTATGCTTTTGTATCACGTATGATGTTGGTTTTATTTTGAAAAGAAAAATATATTAATCGGTAAATGCTAGGTGAAAGCATACTCAATAAAATGGATTGATCAATTTTCTTAATGGAATCCTTTTTTGAGATATTGTTGGAAAGAGATGGAGGTAGATAGTGGCGGGGATGAGACTCTCAGAGGGGAAGTTAACCTATCAAAGTCTTTACACACTTGCATCGTTGGCTAAAGCATTTGTTGTTAGTATTTTGTTCTTTGTTTTATCACAGCGTTATTAGCTACGCTTATTTTGATAGTACCATGGGGGCATTTTTTGGTATCAGTTGCTTGGTATCCGTTGCTTTGTAGCAGTTGCTTGGTATCCGTTGCTTTGTATCTGTTGCTTAGTATCTGTTGCTTGGTATCTGTTGCTTGGTATCTGTTGCTTGGTATCAGTTGCTTGGTATCAGTTGCTTGGTATCTGTTGCTTGGTATCAGTTGCTTGGTATCTGTTGCTTGGTATCTGTTGCTTGGTATCAGTTGTTTGGTATCTGTTGCTTGGTATCAGTTGTTTGGTATCTGTTGCTTGGTATCTGTTGCTTGGTATCTGTTGCTTGGTATCTGTTGCTTGGTATCTGTTACTTGGTAGCTGTTGCTTGGTATCTGTTGCTTGGTATCAGTTGCTTGGTATCTGTTGCATGGTATCAGTTGCTTGGTATCTGTTTCTTGGTATCTGTTACTTGGTAGCTGTTGCTTGGTATCTGTTGCTTGGTATCAGTTGCTTGATATCAGTTGCTAGTTATCAGTTGTTTGGTATCAGTTGCTTTGTATCATTTGCTTTGCATCAGTTGCTTGGTATCAGTTGCTTGGTATTAGTTTCTTGGTATCAGTTGATTGGTATCAGTAGCTTGGTATCCGTTGCTATGTAAAATAGAGTGAAAATTAATTAATCTCAACCACTTTAAAAAGTCTGTGTACGAGAGGGACTAAATTATTTAAGTTGAATTAAAATCGACTTCGTTTTCGGACAATAACATATTAGTCTACTACTAAGTTTCGCTCATAAAAATACGTCGTGAATGATCAGAGGATAGGGAACACTCCACCTCACCCCGAGTGTTGTGAATGAACAGAGTATAGGGAACACTCCACCTCACCCCCAGTGTTGTGAATGAACAGAGGATAGGGAACACTCCACCTCACCCCCAGTGTTGTGAATGAACAGAGGATAGGGAACACTCCACCTCACCCCCAGTGTTGTGAATGAACAGAGGATAGGGAACACTCCACCTCACCCCCAGTGTTGTGAATGAACAGAGGATAGGGAACACTCCACCTCACCCCCAGTGTTGTGAATGAACAGAGGATAGGGAACACTCCACCTCACCCCCAGTGTTGTGAATGAACAGAGTATAGGGAACACTCCACCTCACCCCCAGTGTTGTGAATGAACAGAGTATAGGAAACACTCCACCTCACCCCCAGTGTTGTGAATGAACAGAGTATAGGGAACACTCCACCTCACCCCCAGTGTTGTGAATGAACAGAGTATAGGGAACACTCCACCTCACCCCCAGTGTTGTGAATGAACAGAGGATAGGGAACACTCCACCTCACCCCCAGTGTTGTGAATGAACAGAGTATAGGGAACACTCCACCTCACCCCCAGTGTTGTGAATGAACAGAGGATAGGGAACACTCCACCTCACCCCCAGTGTTGTGAATGAACAGAGTATAGGGAACACTCCACCTCACCCCCAGTGTTGTGAATGAACAGAGGATAGGGAACACTCCACCTCACCCCCAGTGTTGCGAATGAACAGAGGATAGGGAACACTCCACCTCACCCCCAGTGTTGTGAATGAACAGAGGATAGGGAACACTCCACCTCACCCCCAGTGTTGTGAATGAACAGAGGATAGGGAACACTCCACCTCACCCCCAGTGTTGTGAATGAACAGAGTATAGGGAACACTCCACCTCACCCCCAGTGTTGTGAATGAACAGAGGATAGGGAACACTCCACCTCACCCCCAGTGTTGTGAATGAACAGAGGATAGGGAACACTCCACCTCACCCCCAGTGTTGTGAATGAACACAGTATAGGGAACACTCCACCTCACCCCCAGTGTTGTGAATGAACAGAGTATAGGGAACACTCCACTTCACCCCCAGTGTTGTGAATGAACAGAGGATAGGGAACACTCCACCTCACCCCCAGTGTTGTGAATGAACACAGTATAGGGAACACTCCACCTCACCCCCAGTGTTGTGAATGAACAGAGGATAGGGAACACTCCACCTCACCCCCAGTGTTGTGAATGAACAGAGGATAGGGAACACTCCACCTCACCCCCAGTGTTGTGAATGAACAGAGGATAGGGAACACTCCACCTCACCCCCAGTGTTGTGAATGAACAGAGGATAGGGAACACTCCACTTCACCCCCAGTGTTGTGAATGAACAGAGGATAGGGAACACTCCACCTCACCCCCAGTGTTGTGAATGAACAGAGGATAGAGAACACTCCACCTCACCCCCAGTGTTGTGAATGAACAGAGGATAGGGAACACTCCACCTCACCCCCAGTTCGTTTCGCATTGCTAGATCGACTTGGTGGGAGTATACCTTTTCCTCCCCTACATGAGTAGAATATTTTCACACAGGTCACCGTCAAAATAATTCAGTTAAAGTATTTTACTTAAAGTAAAAATCGTGCCTAACACACTTCATAACACACTTAAAAAATATTAAAGAACATATGAATTCTATCATGAAAAATATATAAATATTTACAACTTAATATTCCACTCTAATAATATAATTTTATGGCTATACTATTAGGGCAAAGCACCTCTTTCTTAGAGGTGCCTCTAGTCTCATCCTAAATTTTTAACTAAATAATCATAAATCTATAAGTTTAAATTTAGTAAACTAACATTAATTTACATGAATCAGTTTCCCAAATAACACTGGGGTAAATCCCTTGTTTAGAAAACAATTACAAATATAACTATTTTAAGGGAATAGGGGGTGCAATCTATTTGAGGAAAACAAATATAATTTCGAATTTTATGTTAAAATTTCTAACGTGAAAGTATTTCAATCTTAAAAATAGACTAATATTGTTGCCAAACTAAAAAATCCAGAGACTTATAATTTTTAAGATTTAAAAATTGTACTAATATTGTTAAAATTTTTCTTTTAAATATCATAAAAATGTCCAAACTAATTAAAAGTTGTGATTGACTTTAATACATAAATAAATGTGTAGAAGCCTTCAGTGACAATAAAGCCATGATTTAACTGATGCAACTAGTGATGCAAGAATGTTTAGTTAGATTTGAAGTTAGTCGTTCAATGCTGCAACAATAACACTGTTAGTTAATTTGTATTTAAAACTTAGTTAGGAAAAATTGGTCGTTTTATAAAATACCCCCGTAGCAGCAAACCTGCGTACTCAGCGAATTTCCAATGCATATATATATGTATCTTAATACCACATAAAGCCACATACCAAGTTTCATCAATATACATTCATAAATAAACTATTTATGACATTTTAATTATTCTCCATAAGAATAACATGGCGGCTGAGTATGCAGGTTTGCTGAAGCAAGGAACACAAAAAATGGGGTTTTATACAAATATCAATATAACTCATGTAGGTAAAGCCACACACCAAATTTCATTAATTTATTTTCATAATGAAGGGCCACACGTTACTTATTCTCTATAAGAATAACATGAGGCTGAGTACGCAGGTTTGCTGCTACGGGAGCCTTTGGTAAAAAATTGTTTTTTTGAGCAAATATCAATGGTCCATAACCAGATGAAGCCGTATACCAAGTTTCGTCAGTATACGTTCATAAATAAGCGACATATAACATTTTTATTTTCCTCCATAAGAATAACATTAGACAACGTACTGTTTAGCACTTTCAATATCTCAGTAACCAATTGACGTAGAGAAATGATCAAAATACCAAATTGTGTGTTTTTTTAAGCTGAATCCAATGGGAAAAACTAAAATTTGACTATTTCCAAAATTATATGTAACAAATTCGAAAAGCCCATTTTTGGGGTACAAAACCCCCCCAAAATACCCCTTCGGATAGAGCGATCTGGCTGGTTTTCGAACTTAAAGTCATAAATGTGGCTTTACACGTTTATACCAAATTTCATCAAAATCGGATAATTTTTACGAGAGTTATCGTGCTCACGGACACATATATATACAGTTTCGAACGAATGGTGTTTTTGGGGTCTGGGGACCTCAAAACGAAAAGTTATCATGGTCCCGGGCCTAGGTCTTACCATGCCGACTACGGTAATAGCTTCTTCCCTATAGGGGAAATTCGCTAAAAATGTACTGGGAAAAATACAAAGCGAACCAAGACTCGTAACTTAAACTATTTTTCATAGTAAATGTTAACAGTCACGATGTAAAAGTAAATCTTTACCACTAATTGAAGAACTGCAACGAGTGAATTCCTAGAATTATGACTAGTTGTAAAACTTGCGGAACATTACCAGCAGTTGAACTTGCGTTGAACGAAGGACATAGTTTGGGCTTGGGCAAGTTAGGAACAAACTTTGTGAATATTTTACTGCCTTTAAACAAGGCATAACCTCCCTTTAACTATGTTTGGTTGACCAGTCGAGACAATGGTTTTATATGTAGTACTTGAAGCTGAGGTCAACTCGTTGCTATACATAATGTAAATAGTTTAAATTCACTTTTTAAAGTTTAATCTAAAGTTATAAGTTTATTTTAATTCACACAGTGATAACTACCTACTCTAAGTCACCAGTTGTAGCTATTTAACAACGTTGAAGACATTATGGACTGAATTATTAGAAAAGTTCCGTTGAGATAAAAACAGGACAACAAAATTCGAAATAGGAATCCAAATTGGATTGACGCAATGATCAGCTGAATTTAATGGAAAACAAAACTATTATAAATGATATGGTGTAAAAATCCTTTGTAGTCCATAGTTAGAATGATGTAACGTTTTATAGACAACTTTTTAGCGAATTTCCCCTATAGGGAAGAAGCTATTACCGTAGGTCTCATGGTAAGACTTAAGCCCGAGACCATGATAACTTTTCATTTTGAGGTCCCCAGATGCAAAAAACAACATTCGTTCAAATTTTTATATATGTATGTATATATATATATATATATATATATGTGTCCGTAAGCACGATAACTCTCGTAAAAGAGGTCCGATCTTAATGAAATTTGGTACAAACGTGTAAAGTACCATTTATTTGAACGAGTTCGAAAACCAGACATATCGCACCATCCGAAGGGGGGTTTTGGGGGGGTTTTTTACCCCAAAAATGGGTTTTTTGGGGTTTCCACATGTAATTTTTATTAACATCAAATTTTAATTTTCACCATTGAATTCAGCATAAAAAAACAAACAATTTGGTATCTTGATCATTGCTCTACGTCAATTGGTTCCTGAGATATTGAAAGTGCTAAACACAGTACGTTGTCTAATGTTATTCTTATGGAGGAAAAGAAAAATTGTATATCTCGCTTATTTATCAACATAAACTGACGAAATTTGGTATATGGCTTCATCTGGTTGTGGTTTATTGTTGTTTGCACAAAAAAACAATTTTTTGCCTATGGGTCCTGTAGCAGCAAACCTAGGTACTCGGTCCCCATGTTATTCTTATGGAAAATAATTAAAATGTTATATATCGCTTATTTATGAATGTATATGGATGAAACTTGGTATGTGACTTCACATAGCTGAGTTCTATTGATATTTGCATGAAAACCCATTATTTTGTGTTCCTTGTTGCAGCAAACCTCATCCCCAATGTTATTCTTATGGAGAATAGTAGGGGGCATTGGATGGTTCAGAACCAGCAAAGGCGCGGTGAGGAGCAAGTGAGGAGCCCCCTCCCCCCCCCCCCGGTGCCCCCCCCCGGTGCCCCCCCCCCCCGGTGCCCCCCCCCCCGGTGCCCCCCCCCCCCGGCCGCCAGCAGCACTTTTCGTGATGACCTTGACCATGAGGAAAAACTTTCGAAAATTAATAACTAGCCTATTTATCCACCGATTCCCACGGGACTTTTTCCAGAGTGTAGGCCTATCCCCAGGGAAGCGAATGACGTAAGAACCCCATAGATCCACCATTAAACAAGGCCGCTATTAATTTATAACCGCGTTTTCCTTATGGGATCTCAGCTGTTTACCGACTGATTTTGACGAAACCTCACCACATGTCAGGCCGTGACCTAAGAAAACCATCGCTTAAAGAAAATTGAAAATCCACTGTTAAACGGGCCCGCTATTAATTTTTAAACGTGTTTTCCTTATAGGATCTCGGCTGTTTACCGACCGATGTTGATGAAACTTCACCACATGTTGGGCACCGGCTTAAGTAAACCATCGCTTAAAGAATATTGAAAATCCACTGTTAAACGGGCCCGCTATTAATTTTCAAACGCGTTTTCCTCATGGGATCTCGGCTGCTTGCCGACCGAATTTGATGTGACTTCGTTACACGTTGTATGCCGGCTTGAATAAACCAAACTGCGAGCGGCTCCGCGGAGTCACGTGTCGAGGCGCGTGCTAGGGCCTACGTGACTGTCCCAGCCTGTTTACTCATTAGCGACCTTCAAGACCCCTCCGTTCTAGAAGGTTCCGGCAAGTGCGTCGCATGAGGCCTCCTCCTGACTGGAGTGCTATGTATGAGCATGTCACGTGTCGAGGCGCGTGCTAGGGCCTACGTGACTGCCCGGGGTTGTTTACTCATCAGCGGCCTTCCAGACTCCTCATCACTCCCACATTCCTCCGTTCTAGAAGGTTCCGACAAGTGTGTTGCATGAGGCCTCCTGACTGGAGTGCTCCCCGTTAGCGAAGGACCATCTCTCACGTTTCTGGAAGCTTCTAGAAGGTTCGCTGGAGCGCACGACTCTGCTATAAAACCGAGGCAGAGCCGCGCGCGCGACCTCAGTGTTGTTCGAGACGTCACCATGAACGGAAGCGGAGTCAGCGCAGCCGAAGTGGACCAAACGATCCGCTCCTTCCTAGAGGAGCTGAACGCAATGAACGATGAGAACGCCAACGCACCGCCAGTTCAGCAGGGATGTGCGTCAAAGAAGAAAAAGCTCGATGGGTGGACTGTAAAGAGGAAGGAAGTGCCTATCGATTCCCCGGCACTGTGCTGGTCCGCTGGCGGATATCAGTACACTGTGAAGAACCCTACTAACAGCGGTAACGTACTGTTGAAGATGAATGTGTTCAAAGGAGGTCGCCCCACGTTCAGCTGCGGCTTGTACTTGGACGAGGAGCGAAACGATGAAATCTGCATATGTCTAGAGGACCTGATATCCAGATTGCAAAACCTATGGCTGGCAAATAGCGAGACGGGAGAGTCAAGATACGACGGGATCACTAGGACCGCTACTCCTCTACCCACTTGGCGAAAGACCGATTGCATCATCTCAGGGAAAACCAAGAGGAGTGCGCACTCCAAGCGCGCTACCCAGTAAACGAGAGAGCGTGGAAAATTCCACTAAGCAGTTAATAACCGAGATGCTTCTAGAACAATCCACTTGTTTACACAGTAAAGCTTTCCATTACGTCAGCCTTCCTGGAATTGAGCGTGGAAACTTCCACTAAGCAGTTGATAATCGAGACGCTTCTAGAACAATCCACTTGTTTACGCAGTAAAGCTTTCCATTACATCACCCTTCCTGGAATTGAGCGAGTAACTATGTCATCATGTTGTTGATACGCGTGAGTCGACACGTAGACACCGCCAATAAAAGGCGACTCGGTGGCGAGAGCCGGTCATTCTGCATCCAGCCGCTGCGCCATGCTCAACACGGACCAGAAGATGGACCTCAGGACAGCCCTCAATAGCTGCAAGGCCGCGGGTTACACTCGTATCGCGGATCTGCGGGACAACGCGGTGTACCCGATCCGCTCATTCGAGCGGGTGGATACACCGTACGGCGAGGCGGTGATGGCTACCTTGGAGGGTCTCGTCGGCGACGACCCGATCCGGATCTACATGCCTCGACGGTTCCTCACGGTCCTGGACGACAACGCCATCTCCCAGTACAACGTTGGCGTGGGGCCGAGGACGAGCCTTGTAAAGAGGAGCGGCCCTCCTGGCAGCAAATCTCCTTTCCTGGAATTTGTATAAAATAAACGGTATTTCCTATTCCCTAATTTCCTTCCAAAATTGAAAAAATAAAATCAAATAAAAAAAGAGCGAGAAAAGAACCTTTAGTTACAAGAGCCGAGGTGGCGGTGCACGGCGGTCAGTAGACGCCATGGACTTGAGGTGGAAACACCCGTTCACCGCCATCGTGGCCGGGCCTTCGGGCAGCGGCAAGTCGCACTTCGTGGCTCGCTTCATAGAGCACGCCGACCGCATGTGCGATACGCGGTTCGCCCGCATCACTTGGCACTATGGCAGCGGTGGCGGCAAGAGCCGTGCGGACTCTGCCGTGCGCTACGTAGCCGGCCTGCCGGACTTGGACGACTACGACGGTAGCGAGCCCGCCCTGGTCATCGTCGATGACATGATGCGCGAGGCCGGCCCCGGCGTGGCGGACCTGTTCACCAAGGGCTCGCACCACCGCAACATGAGCGTGTTCTTCATCACGCAAAACCTGTTTCACCAGGGCAGGGGCCAGCGCGACATATCGCTGAACGCCCACTACATAGTGTGCTTCAAGAATCCCAGGGACCGCGCTCAGATCAGACACCTGGCCCGTCAAGTATACCCGGAAAACCCCAAATTCGTGGAGGAGGCTTACGCGGACGCCACGCGTGATCCGCACGCCTACCTGCTCATAGACTTGAAACAGTCCACGCCTGAAGAGATGCGCGTACGTTCAACCATTTTCCCAGACGATCCGGTGAACTACGTGTACCTGCCCAAGAAGAAGTGATAAATAGGCCGAGCGCGCGCCAGCGTCAGTCATCATGTCACACCGCGTGAAGAAGGACGCGGCGCTGCTGAGGGCCCTAATACACGCTACGCCCAAAGAACGCAAGGCCCTGTTAAAAGCGTGCGACAAGAGTCGCATCAAGTCGTTGTGCGAGTGCGCGTATAACGTGCTACGCGGAAACGTACCGCTTTCTCCCTGCCTCAAACGCAAATTGAGCAAACACAAACAGGCGCTCAGACGGCTGGTGAAACGCGGCGAGGGTTGGACCAAGAAGCGACACTACCTCGTCCAACGGGGCGGAGGGATCCTCCTACCTCTGCTGTTGAACGCTGTTCTGCCCGTTCTAGCGCAGAAGCTAATCGGACATGGAGTACGCTAGGAAAATGGTGGTTGTACCGCAGGAGCTCATCGAGAGATTGCGAGAAGGACCGGGACCAGGGCCGGAGCCAAGAGGAGGAGCAGGTAGCGCCAATAAGCCAGTCAGCCTGGACGCTGAGATGCATCGCATATTGAGCGACAAACGGCTGGACGATACGGAGAAATGGAAACAATATCAGCAGGTGTTACAGCGGTTCCTGCACTTTTCCGCGGCTAAACGTCAACCCATAGGTCTGTCAATCATCGAGGGTGAGGAGAGGGAGGAGGAAGCGGCGGGAGGTCCGAGTCAGATGAAGCGCGAGTCTAGCGCCTCGGCGGAGGAGGACATTGTGGAATCGTTCTCAAAAATCTACAGGTCGGTGGCGCGCAACTTGTTGCGATTCATGACCCGTCAAGGCAGCCCCATCTCTTGGGACGCCAGTGGGGCGGTGTACGTGGACAAGGTGAAGATCCCCGATTCCAATATAGTGGACATCGCGCACAGCATAGTGAGAGCGCGAAGGGCGGACCGATTGCCTACCGGCTGGCATCAAGTGATGGCCGCCTTGAAGGACATGAACGTGCCCAAAGAATACGTGAGCAATCCCACGGCGTTGCGTTACTTAGGCGTGGGACTGGACTCGGCATCGAGCCCCTGGGGAGACACAACGGCCTCCTCAACACCCCTCTCACCGAGGTTGACGCCAATGCTAGACCGCTTGAGACCGCGGCCCCCAGCGGCCAGGAGAAGGATAATAACCGAGGAACCCGACCGGGAATCGTCATTGGACAACTGGGAGCGGTTCACACCGTAATGGAGAAGTTGTACTACGACCCGAGCCAGCCCGGTTCCCTCGGCGGGGTGGCCGCCCTGGCCAGAGCCGCGCGCCTACCGAAACGTCGGGTAGCCGACTGGCTGCGCGCCCAGGACACCTACACGCTGCACAAGCCTGCGCGCAAGCGGTTTCCCCGCAACCGCTACGCCGTGTTCGGGCCCCGGGAGCTGTGGCAGGCGGACCTGAACGACATGCGCGGCCTGAGCCGGTACAACGACGGAGTCAACTACCTGCTGACTGTGATAGACGTATTCAGTAAGCGGCTGTTCGCGGTACCGCTGAAGAGGAAAAGCGGGCCTGAGGTGGCTGCTGCGTTCGAGAGGATATTCGCTGAGGCGACTCCTCGCTGCCTACAGACCGACAAGGGGACGGAGTTCACCGGGGCCGCGACCAAGCGAGTGTTCAAGAGTCACGGTGTCAACTACTTCACCACGCAGAACCCCGAAGTGAAGGCGGCGGTGGTGGAGCGAGTCAACCGCACGCTCAAGACCCGCATGTGGCGCTACCTGACCTACAAGAACACGTATCGCTACGTGGACGTGTTGGACAGGCTTGTGGACGCCTACAACCGCAGTCCGCACAAGAGCCTGGGTGGCCTACGACCCGTGGACGCGGACAGCGGCGATGGAAAAACGGTGTACAAGGTTTGGCGTCACATGTATGGAAAGGCGATCCGACGACACAAGCCCAGGTTCGAGCCGGGCGACACGGTGCGCATAGCCAAGGAGAAGGGCACGTTCGCCAAAGGTTACGAGACCAACTGGAGTAAGGAGCTGTTCGTGGTGGACCACGTATACGGGTCGCATCCTCTACCATTGTACGTGCTGCGAGACCTGAACGGGACGCCGCTGGAAGGGCGCTTCTACGAGCACGAGATGCAAAAGGTAACGATCGCCCCGGACCGCCTGTATCAAATAGATAAAATACTGGACACTAAAGGGCGAGGCTCCAGTAAGCGCTACCTAGTCAAGTGGGCCGGTTACGGAGAGGACTTCAACTCGTGGGTACCCGCAGCGGACGTGCAACAGCTGCGATGACGAGGCACGACCAGTTTTACCTGACGTTGCCCAGTAACAGTTCAATGAATTACTATCCCAACAACATGGTGACAAACTACACGACCCATCTACCCTCGACCGTTGATCTGTCAGACGGCGAGTGGGAGGTCGCTCTGGCGGAGGCGCACTACCCCTTCTCTTTTCTGACCGTCGGTGAGGGAACCTACATCAAACTAGTGCTGGGAATGAGGGACTCGAAAGGCGGGTTGGCCGTGGTGGACAAGTTGTTAATCAAAGTGGAGCCGGGCAATTACAGTAGTACCGAGGAACTCGTAGACGCAATCAACAACCACCCTCAAATGAAGAGTAACCTGTGCGCCTTCTCGTATGACGAGAGGTCCTCCAGGGTGGAATTGATGTCGACGTCTTCAGCCGTTCAGAGCCTCAAACTGAGCCCCGGTTTGGCGCTACAGTTTGGCTACGAGGTGGATACGGATATCGTCAAGCGTCACAGGTCCGTGAGGCCGGCTAACCTCTTCGCCGGTCTGCCATCACACATGTACGTGTATTGCGACCTGGTGGAACCCCAACTGGTGGGCGACGCTGTGGCGCCACTACTGAAGATCCTCAACATCGACATCAGGAATTACACGTACGGTGCCAACACGACAGTGTATATAATAGACCCGCACTACGTGCCGGTGATTAAAACCTCATTCGAGAGCGTGGAAATCGATTTAAGGGACAACCAAGGGCGACACTTGCCATTCCACTTCGGGACCACGTGCATGAAGCTTCATTTCAGGAAAGAGAGGCAGCGGCAATGAATCCGAACGATCCCTATCTGGCGTATTACCGCCACCAGCAGGCGGGCCATGGCGTATCCTCCGTATTCAGAGGAGCCGCTTTCCAACGCGGACACGGCATCGGCAGTTTCCTAGGCGGGCTGATGCGTACAGTGGTCCCGTTGATCAGATCCGGCGCATCGGCGCTGGGCAAGGAGGCGCTGAGGTCCGGTGTGGGCTTCTTGGGCGACGTGGCGGCGGGCACAGCCGACCCCCGAGTCGCGGCCAACGCCCGGCTCAGACAGTTTACCGGGTCGCTGAAACGCAGGGCTGATGAAAAACTGGATCGCGTGCTGAGCGGTGGTGGCGCCTATAAGAGGAGGCGTGTACAGCAGGTTACTCCTCAGTCTCTGGCGAAACTCCTCGGAGCGAGGAAGAAGAGCGCTGCCCCCAAGAGGAAGCCCGCAAAACGTGTCGCTAAGAAGAGGAGAAGCAAGAAGAGCGAGAGTACCGTGAAGGACATTTTTGGATAATGGCGTTTCTACATCAGAAGTCGTGCGAGTGTGTCAAGACCGAGTTGGACCTGTTCTCGCTACCGCCCACGCAGACCAGTATAGAGAGCGGTAAATGGGTGCAGTACAAGCCCATCTCCTCCCTGACAGACGACTCGCCCGTGGAGTTCATAGTTCCGGGTCACGGGGACGAGTACACGGATCTGTCACAGACGCTACTGCATGTGAAGGCTACCATTAGAACGGCTAGCGGAGGCGCTGTAACGGGTGATCAAGCGATAAAAGAGGTGGGTCCGATTAACAACTGGCTGCACTCGCTGTTCAGTCAAGTGGACCTGTACCTGAACAACAAACTGGTGTCTCCTCAGAACAACACGTACGCCTATCGCGCCTACCTGGAGAACCTGTTGTCCTATGGCGGTGATGCCAAGACATCGCACCTCACCGCGGAGTTGTTCTACGAGGACTATGCCGGGTACATGGACAATACTGAGGAGGATAATGCCGGGCTCAAGAACCGGAGGGAGTTTGTCAAGGCCAGCCGGTACGCGGACATGGTCGGACATCTGCACGTCGACCTGTGCAACCAGGAGAAGTTCATGTTAAACGGCGTGGAGATGCGCTTTCGCCTGATCAGGTCAAAGAACTCATTCTCCATCATGTCCAAAACCGTGACAGACTACAAAGTGGACATCGCCGAAGTCAACCTGTTCATGCGCCGCTGTAAGATCAACCCGAGCGTGCTGTTGGCTCACAGCAGGACGCTGGAGTCGGGTACAGCCAAATATCCCATTACGCGCGTGGAAGTCAAATCCTTCACGCTACCCTCCGGTATCAGCAGCAAGACTCTGGACAGTGTGTTTCTGGGACAACTGCCGAAACGCGTTATAGTTGGCCTGGTCAGCAATCAGGCGTTCAACGGGGACTACAAGAAGAACCCGTTCAACTTCACCCACAGCCACGTGAACTTCTTCGCGCTGTACATAGACGGTGAGCAAGTGCCATGTAAGCCGCTTCAACCGGATTACACGTTCGGTAAGGAGTTGTGCGTGCTCGCCTACCACACGCTGTACACCGGCACCGGCATCAATTTCTCAGACTGCGGTAACGAAGTCAGTCGCAACGAGTACCCCTACGGATACTGCCTGATGGCGTTTGATCTGACGCCCGATATGGCGGCCTCTCAATCCAGCCACTGGAACCTGGTGCGCAACGGTAACCTGCGCATAGAGATTGGGTTCTCCGAAGCCTTGGCGGAGGCGTTCAACTGCATAGTGTACGCCGAGTTGGACAACGTCGTGGAGGTGGACCGTCATCGCAACGTCACAGTCGACTTTGGCGGGTAAACGAGTTGCCGCGCGCTCAAGGTCACCGCGCACCGTTAGGTTTTGGCGGGTAAACGAGTTGCCGCGCGCTCAAGGTCACCGCGGACCGTTAGGTGATGGCGGCGCGCGCACCCAAGGTTAACCCGCTAGGCGCGCTCCCGCCAGCGCTCAGTCGAGTTCAGTCAGCCGTACGGGATGGACGTGCCGCCACCGATCTACATCGAGCCGCCGCCAGCGCGCTGTCATCACGGAAGCGTGGTGATGGATATGCAGTGTTTTAAAGACAGTGATAATGACTTTCTACTGAAAGAGGTTTGCGTGGTGGACGTGACTACCGGCACGCTGCTCCTACATCACATCGCCCGCCCGCCCTTCAGCAAGGACCTCCTGACTTCCGAGAAACAGCGCGAGAGCGTCTGGGTCACTCGCCACTGCCACGGCTTGGAGTGGGACCAGGGGGACATCGCGTACGTCGCCCTGCTGGACAAGTTGCGCTCCTGCCTCATCCACCGCCCCCTGGTCTACGTCAAAGGATCGCAGAAGAGGGACTTTGTACAACGCCACCTCATAACCGAGCCCGCCGCCACCACCGCTCAGGACATGGAGGATCTGGGCTGTGGGTCGCTCAACGGTCCGCCCACCTACCGGACCCTGCGCTGTCGCCACCATAAGAGCTCCCACAACCGTTGCGCCCTTCATAACTGCATAGTATTGCGGGACTGGCTCGTGGCTAACGACACACTGGACTCGTCCACCTCGAGCTGCCTGTGCTGCTTCCGTCCACGATGAATACCGTCCAGATCAGAGAATGCCTGGCGAAGATCCCCGGACTGAGGAACGTCGCGGTCTACGCCTCTGACCAACTACCGGACGCGCCAGTCAAGCCTCTGACCGCCATCGTATCCAACACAGTGGCGCACACCGAGAGCGGCGAACACTGGGTGGCGTTTTACTGCTCGGAAGAGGACAGACTCGAGTACCTGGACAGCTACGGGAGGCCGCCATACCAGGCCGACTTTCAAAGGTTCTTGAGGCGCAATCCTCATCACCGCCACTACGTCTACAACAGGTATCGTCTCCAGGGCTACGATACTTCTGTTTGCGGCTACTACTGCCTCACTTACCTGTACTGCCGGGCTGTTCTCCGCACGTCACTCAGCGACTACGTCCAGCTCTTCGACTTCACCGCTCCCGCTGTCAACGACGCTCTGGTCCGCAGGCTCTTCCACTCCATATTCGCTTAAAACTAGTTTGTAAGGTTTTTGTAGTATGTAACCTTATTACTGTACAATACATGCCTCATAATGATAAAGCTTGTGTTTTCATTTCTCCTTTCTCCTTACTAAATTTTAAAAATAAATTAGCAAAACTGAGGCAGCGGGGCTGGACCTCAGGTTTATATACCAGCGGCGCGTGTCACTGGCTGAGCCCCCGCCAAGCGGCAGTGAAGGCCGCCAAAGAGGGCGCACCACAAGACCCCTCGGGCATCAACAAACCACTTAGCAACTCAAGGGTGCAACCTCGAGCGTCAGCAAGCCGCTGAGCAATTCAAGGGTGCAACCTCGAGCGTCAGCAGACCGCTGAGTAATTCCTTCCTGGGCAACTCCTTCAGGGCCGACCCCCGACACGCACCGCCAACCGCTCCCGGTTGGCGGGGGCTTTTTAAGCTGCACGGCTCGGACCAAACGGCCCATAACGCCTTTCACTTTAGTTTTCTGAGCCTACCGGCTTTTGAGTGAGCAAAGGGAGGAAATAAACAACTCGGGTTAATGCTGTACATAAAGCTATTATATTTTCTTACAAATACTATTTACAATTTTTCTTAAAATTAATATTTAAAACTAAACCGGGAATTCTTCTTCCTCGTCTTCATCCTGGCGCTGCCCCTCCTCCTCCTCCTCACCGTCCACCTCCATCCGCTGAGGTCGATCTCCTCCTCTCCTGGCTGGCGGTAGTGGCGGGACGTCCTTGTGTCCCCACGGCAGAGTGTGGATGCCGTCGGGGAGGACGCACCGCTTGTCGTCAGTCGGGCTGAGGCTCAGCTTGTCCACTTCCACGGTGTAGACCCGGTGCAAGTGAGACTGGAAGCGGACGTTGGTGGTGCGCTTTTGGACCCCGTCAAACAGGCACTCTCTGTAGTCGTCGGGGGTGAGGACGTTCTTGACAACGCCCTTCGCCACCCCCTTGGCCCGCTTGAGAGCCTTGCTGCCGCCTGTCGCCGCGTCCTCGATGTCCATAAAGTATAATTTGGACCGCAGGCCGAGGTACTCGAATAAGGACAGGCCGTTGCACTCGTCCTTAAACTTTCCAATGACCTTGGCGTTGATGGGGCTGTAGCAGGGGTGGGACCTCGGATATCCGCTGGTGTCGAAATCGTCCAGGTGCTCCTTCATCTCTGCGTAGACGTCCTGGGACACGATGTCAAAGACGAAGCTGTCCGTGTCCATGTAGTCCACGGTGAGGCGGTCACCGTAGCGCTCCTTCATCTTGCGCAGGAACTCGTACATGAGCCACTTGCTCAGCTCCAGGACTGTCATGCCTACGTAGACGGGCTTGTCCAACACGATGTTGACCTTGGACAGATGCACCAGGGCCACGTCCTCCGTGTAGTACGTCCGGTCCAGGAAGTTGGATCTGGCGACGTACTTGGAAAACTTCTCCGGGGTGCACACCAGCTTCACGTTGAGGCGCTTCCGTACATTCTCGATGGTCTTGCCGAAGACCGCGTTGTTCATGAGCTTGAAGAAGTCCTGTTCGAACTTGGTCTTGGCCCTCTTCCGCAGCTCCGTGTTCATCAGGATGTACGGTTCCAACCACCGCGACTGGCGAAACGAGATCGCCCGATGCACCGCGACCAGCTCCAATCCGTTTTGCAGCGCCTGCTGCAAGACCCTGTAGTGACAGATGTAGTGCGTCTTGTCGTCCAGGGTCGTCAACAGTTTGGGGAACTTCCCTGTTGGCGGACGCTTCGTCTCGCAGCAGTAGGGAAGGTCCTTGTGCAGGTCGTGTAGGCGCGCGGGGTAGTGGAGGTCCACCTCCAAGATGTAGCCTCGATCGGCCTCTGCGTCCAGCGCCGCAATGTCCAACGCCTGGATTTCTTCACGGCTGAGCCACTCGAAGTCTCCGGTCGGCAGACACTGGGACATGGCCCAGCCGTACAGGTTGTTTGCGTCCAGGTACAGGAGGAAGCGCGTGGGCTCGTCCGGGCGGTAGTCCGGGCACCTGTCGTGGTTGGCCTTGGCGTAGCGGGTGATGGCCTGTGAGATCCCTCCCCGGATCCCCTGCTCCACGAACAGGTACATGTCAAAGTCCTGCAGCGTGTCCAGCTCCACACCGCAGGTCTTGAGCATCACGTCCCAGGCGTAGGACGGCAGGGTGTAGTAGTGGGCGGGGTCCAGCCCGTACTCTGCCAGCGAGGTGTCGCGGAACTGCTCAAAGACATCGGTGAGTAGGGCGATGTCGCATCGCAGGTACTTGTCCGCGTAGTCCTTGAGGTTGTGGCACTCGAAGGCTCGCCACACGTTGAGGGCGTGCTCGTACTCCTCGTCCTTGATGTCCTCCAGGGTCATGGAGTTCCTGAACGCCTCCTTGGGAGGCAACTCCCTGGTCCTGTACAGCGTGTCGTAGGACGTCACGAAGTCGTAGGGGAACACGCCCTTCCTGCGCACCAGGTCGAACAGCCGGTCGTCGGGGAAGCGCTTCCTCGTCTCGCGCATCCTGTCCGTGGGGAGTCCCGCCGCCAGGTTGGCCAGGCTCATGGACAGGAACCTGTAGGTGTCCAGGAAGCGCACCGCGAAACTGCTCTGACGTTGGTTGTCCCCGGGCTGACCAAAGTGGAATCGCTTGGTAAAAGCGATGTACCGCTCCTCCGTGTGGGCCAACACGTCCACGTCGCCGGGGTCGATGGCCAGCTCGCGCACTACGAAGTGGGCGTCGTAGTTGGACAGGTTGTGGAAGTAGCAGTTGATGTGTCGCTGCTCCCGGTACCTGAGGTTGCACGAGCGGTGGGCGGCTCCTCGGAACTCGTAGGGCGGGGCGTGATTGTGGTCCCGCACCTTGACGTCCTGGTCCGTGAACTCCTTCCCGCAGAGGTAGCAGTGAGTCGCTGCCAGGTACTCGTCCATCTCCTGCCGGGTCAGAGAAGGGTGCAGAGCTCTCATGCTGAATAGGAACTCCCACAGCGCCAGCACGTCCGTCTTCAGCCTCTCCATGAAGACCTTGGACGCGTCAGCCCCGAAGTAGACGCGGGGCTCGAACTCCTCCAGGCCGAGCGAGTCCACGATCTGGTAGGCGAAGGCGTACGGGACGTGCAGTTGCAGGGGCCTCGTGCCGGGCGGTGCTTCCGCTGGGTCAGCGGCGACGGGCTGCAGAGCACACTCAAAGTCGGCATAAACGCAAAAGCGCTCGCGCCGAGTGTACTCGGGGTGGGTGAAGCGGATCTGCTGCTTCTTCGGCAAGTCCAAGCGGAGGGGAGCCTTGGCGGTGCAGTATCGCATGTGCTCCTCCAGACGCTCGGCACCGGACAGTTGCAGCTTGTTGGGCCGGTTGTCGAAGTAAGCGAAGCATCGCTTACACACGTGGATGGCGTTGACGTGGGACGTCAGCTGGTGTCGCACAAGCCTACTCATGTTTGTGATGTAGGCGTAGTGACTGTCCCCGCCGGTGGTCACGTACAGCAAGTCCCGGTGATCCTCCAACTCCCGCTTGCAGATCTTCAGCGGGAACACGCGGTCCTGGAACTTTGGCGATCCGTCGGGGCGTCTCCCCACCATGGCGCGCTCGATCCCGTACACATTGACGCTGATGGCGTTCCTCCTCTCGAAGACCTTAATGTCCTTCACGGCTACGGGGAAGCGTAGGCCGACCCAGTCGTAGCGTGCCATAACGTCCGGTGTGTACGATGCGGGCCTCTCCGGGTGTTGCGCGACGAACTTGGCCAGGATGGCGTACGCGAAGCACATGTCATCGAGGTTGCGCACGTTGATGACGGCATGCGTGTCGCAGATGGTCCTGGGAAGCAGGACGAACCGGGCTCCGCGTTCTCCCAACGGGGTGTAGAGGTTGACGCGGATCTCCAGGTCCCGTATCCGGAGATAGCTCCACCCGCTGCCCACTAGCAGGCACTGCTCCTTCTCTTCCTCCAGCTTGTGGAAGGAAGCCGATAGGAAGTCCTCCAAGTTGGACGCGGCGGTGAGAGGCACGTTCTTCGTCTTGAAGGCCCGCAGACAGGTGGCTCCGTGAACGTTGGCGAATTCACACTCCAGGAACATGTTGACCTTGGTGTTTGGGTGTCGGGTCCTGACGTCAGCCAACAGTTCCAGGACGCTGTCGAACAGCAGCACCAGCGCGTCCTCCACGGTCAAGAAGTCCTCCATGGGCCGGGACAGGCCGAAGGTCAGGAGGCGTCCGCGGAACCCTCGTTGAATGGTGCGGAACGTGGGTAGTCCGCCACCACCCACCATCCCGTCGGGTGCCGTGCTTGGTCCGGGCTGGGGCTCGCGGCTAGGTCCGGGCTGGGGCTCGCGGCTGGGTCCGGGCTGAGGCTCGCGGCTGGGTCCGGGCTGGGGCTCGCGGCTGGGCCGGGGCTCGGGTGACAGAACGGGCAGGCGCGGCATCTCGTCCACAACGAGGTTCCTCACGACGGGGCAGTTGTAGGCCTCGTGCTGGTCCCGGTTGTAGCGCCGGGTGAAGCCTCGGTCGCAGTAGGCGCACGTGAACCTCATGCCGCGGTGGACGCTCTCCATGTGCCGCTGGAGGTACGCTGCCCTGCGGAAAAGGCGGCCGCAATCGGGACAGCGGACCTCGTTGGCGTGCACCAGCTGCACGTGACGCCGGAGCAGGTCCTCACGGGAGAATCGCCGCCCGCACGCGTCGCACTCGGGCCGTGGGTCTCTGAAGGGTGGCGTTGCGGAGGAGGAGGAGGAAGTTGAAGCAGACGGGCTCGCACCGTGGACCGCTTCCATATGGTGGCGAAGATCCTCGGGACCCGCCAGGGCGACGGAGCACAACGGGCACGGATGGCCTGCGAACAGGAAAACAAGTCCTATTAGTTACCCTATAAACACAAGGATGAGGAACTATACAGTGGACTGGCGACCTCTTGTTTTCCCCTAGAGTCTGTTCCCTCATCTCAATCGCCAGTTACCCAAGCCTGTTAAATACAATGATGAGGAGATGGCGGTGAGGAACATGCAGAGGGCTGGCAACCTCTTGTTTACCTCTCGAGTCTGTTTTCTCGTCTTAATTGTCAGTTTACCCAGTCAGGGCCGTTTACTCTCTCATAAAAACAAGTCATTAGTTATCAAAGTCCACGGGCTTGTCGTGACATCATGGGTGAGGACACCAGGAAATAGCATACTTAATAAATCTACTGGCGGCTTCTTATTTAAACTAAAACTGTACCTGGCGCTTGGTCGTGAGGAGTGGGAGGATGAACTGCAGCGAGGTGGCGTCGCAAGTTGTCGCTTCGCCCGAAGCGTCTGCCGCAGACGTGACAATCGTAATGGCGATCGTTGTGGGCAGATGCTACGTGGCGGGTCAGGTTTCTTGCAACCCCGAAACTGCGCCCGCAAACCTCACACAGATGAACAGCCATCTGCAACATCGGGTATCTGTACTCTCCATCCGTCACAAAGGCGCAGTTGCCCTCAACATTTCGATTGGAAAGTAAAAACAAAACAAAAGAAACTACTTTTATTTTGCTCAAACTTTTTAAAAATAAAAAAAAGAGTGGTAGTGAATCTATTTTGCTTTTTAGGTTCGGCTTATTAATTTTAATCGTTATAAAACACGACTGTTTCAAGGTCATTACAATTCCACTCATCTCCATCTGAATGGAAACGACAAGACCCCGTGTACTGGGATATGTAAAAGATGAAATATTAATGTTAACTAATTAGGTTTTAGAGCATCGAAAACTAGTTGATGAAAAAGTAAATTACATGTTACTTACATTTTAAGATATTCAAAGACAAGGCTCTGCACAGTCACACAATTACTCGCAGCGAAAACACCTAGCTCCTCACAGGACGAGTTGCCACTAGATACTGAAGTAGCTTGGGAAAGTAACGCGCTTAAATAGACCGGTTGATGACGCCGTGGAACTTTCCATCACACTCTGGAGGAGCTTCGCAGTGGAATGTAAGCGGTAAACAGTTCCCGGAACCGCTGATGAGTAAACAGGCTGGGAGAGTCACGTAGGCCCTAGCACGCGCCTCGACACGTGACATGCTCATACATAGCACTCCAGTCAGGAGGAGGCCTCATGCGACGCACTTGCCGGAACCTTCTAGAACGGAGGGGTCTTGAAGGCCGCTAATGAGTAAACAGGCTGGGACAGTCACGTAGGCCCTAGCACGCGCCTCGACACGTGACTCCACGGAGCCACTCGCAGTTTGGTTTAGTCAAGCCGGCATACAACGTGTAACGAAGTCACATCAAATTCGATCGGCAAGCAGCTGAGATCCCATAAGGAAAACGCGTTTGAAAATTAATAGCGGGCCCGTTTAACAGTGGATTTTCAATATTCTTTAAGCGATGGTTTACTTAAGCCGGTGCCCAACATGTGGTGAAGTTTCATCAACATCGGTCGGTAAACAGCCGAGATCCTATAAGGAAAACACGTTTAAAAATTAATAGCGGGCCCGTTTAACAGTGGATTTTCAATTTTCTTTAAGCGATGGTTTTCTTAGGTCACGGCCTGACATGTGGTGAGGTTTCGTCAAAATCAGTCGGTAAACAGCTGAGATCCTATAAGGAAAACGCGGTTATAAATTAATAGCGGCCTTGTTTAATGGTGGATCTATGGAGTTCTTACGTCATTCGCTTCCCTGGGGATAGGCCTACACTCTGGAAAAAGTCCCGTGGGAATCGGTGGATAAATAGGCTAGTTATTAATTTTCGAAAGTTTTTTCCTCATGGTCAAGGTCATCACGAAAAGTGCTGCTGGCGGCCGGGGGGGGGGGGGGGCACCGGGAGGGGGGGGGGGCACCGGGGGGGGGGCACCGGGGGGGGGCACCGGGGGGGGGGGGCACCGGGAGGGGGGGGGGCACCGGGGGGGGGGGGGGGCACCGGGGGGGGGGGCACCGGGGGGGGGGGGCACCGGGGGGGGGGGCACCGGGGGGGGGGGGGGGGGGCTCCTCACTTGCTCCTCACCGCGCCTTTGCTGGTTCTGAACCATCCAATGCCCCCTACTGAGAATAATTAATATTTTAAATATCGCTTGTTTGTGAATATATTTCTTATGAATCCCTGTTAAGTGGCTTAATGTGTTATGTTATAATTCATTGGAAATTCGCTGAGTATGCAGGTTTGCTGCGACGGGGGTATTTGAAATGTTTGATGTCAATTATTTGAAAAAGAAACACCTCAGTTACATACCCGAGAGTCACGTCGTCGTCACCATTATCTTAGCCGAATATGGAGAAAGTGACATTTTGTTAGTGAATTTCCCATGGAAAAATTAACAATTAGCGACCCGCACGGTAAGACCTAAGCCCGGGATCACCATAGAAGTTCCTAACGTGACCCCCTGAACACGATTTGAGGGGTCTCTAAAAACTTTATATATATTGATATATATGTGTTCGCACTCTAGCGGTCGCAATATTTGACCGATTTTCTTAGAATTTGGTAGAGAAATTCCTTTTTATAATCAATTGGACAAGTTGGTTGGGCAAATTAATCGGAAAACTCTAACCCCCTTTTAGCGAATTTCCCCTATAGGGAAGAAGCTATTACCGTTGGTGGCATGGTAAGACTTAAGCCCGAGACCATGATAACTTTTTGTTTTGAGGTCCCTAGATGTCAAAAACACTGTTTGTTCAAATTTATATATGTATATATATATGTCCGTAACCGCGATAACTTTTGAAAGAGGCACCCGATTTTGATCAAATTTGGCACAAATGTGGAGAGTAACATTTATGACTTTAAGTTCTAAAACCAGATCTATCGGTCTATGGGAAGGGGGTTTTATGGGGTTTACAATTTTCCAAAAATCTGTTTTTTGAACTCTTAACCCTAAAATTTTAAAAACACTAGATTTTGGTTATAGCCATTTTATAGAGCTTAAAAAAACAATTTAGTATTTTTAATCATTGAGCTAGGTTTAGTGGTTGTGGAGAAAAGTAAAAAAAATGTGTCCATAAAATTTCCCATGTTAGTCTTATGGGAATACGGTTTTTAGATTTTCCTCAGATAATTTTACTAAAAACTCCACATTTCTTTCTACCAATCAGTTTAGCTCTACAAAACAATCATTTTGGCATTTTAATTGTTGTTTTACGTCCAACTGTTGCAGTCATATTCAAAGTGCTAAACACAGTACGTTGACCAGTGTTATCCTTATGGAGAATAAATAAAGTGTTACATATCGATTATTTATGTATGTATATAGATGAAACTTGGTATGTGGCTTCATCTAGTTGTGGTATATTGATATTAGCACAAAAAAGTTTTTTTTATTTTTCCCGGTAGCAGCAAACCTGCATACTCGGCCCCCATGTTATTCATATGGAGAATAAGTAAAGTTTTTATATCTCCCTTAGTTGTGAACCTAAATTAATCAAACTTGGTATGTAGCTTCACCTGGTTGAGTTATATTGATAATTGCAAAAAAACACATTTTTTATCTTCCTTGTTCCAGCAAACCTGCGTACTCAATTATAATGTCATTCTTATGGATAATAAATAAAATGCTATATATCACTTATTAATTAATGTATTTTTATGAAACTTGGTAAGTGGCTCTAGGTAGTAGTGATACCCATATTATATGCATTGGAAATTCGCTGAGTACGCAGGTTTGCTGCGACGGGGGTATTTTGGGGGTTTTAAGTTTTCAAATTTTGATTTTTTGGGCCCAAAAAGGGTCGGAAAAGCAACAAATGTACACTTATTGCACATTAACTTATTGTACTAAAAATACAAAGATTTTAAGCCCTCCCTCATCATTCTAGCACAAGTACTTACCGCGTTAGAAAATGTTAATTTTTAAAATACAGTACGTTGTCTTATGGGTATTTTACATTGGGAAAGGCTGTTTTTCATATCTTAATATCACCCGCCATACCCCTATACCAACTTGTTATCCCGACAATACCTCCTTCTAACTTTATAATGTACAACATTGGCATCCTATTAGTGAATTTAAATATAACCAGGAGCATCAAAACAGCCAAAAAATAAAGATGTTCAATTAAAAACAAATGCAACCAGCGTTGGTTTAAACTCTTTATTTTATATTTTTAAGGTTTTAATGCGGAAATTCACTTCCCTCATGTCAGCATGCTGCGTGCGATCTCCTTTTATTTCCAACTGTTATACCATTTTTAAAATAATAATAAAACAGATGGCAAGGCAATAACCACAATTCATAATTACACTTCCATATCTAATTAATAATTAATTTTGTTTATCAAATTCTGTAACAAGGACGAGTTGAGAGAAAGATCAATGACTGAAACATTTGTACTAGCTGAAATGAATTATTATCGTATAAAGGAAAATTTACAAAACCGACAACAATGGCAAATTATATCTTGCATATAAAAATATAGAAACTAATACAATGCAATATGCATCAAAACATTAACATGGCTTGAGCAATACTAATTGAAGAGTTTACAATTATTAGTATGAAGGAAACTCAATTGGGGCGAAATGCTATCTTATTCTGTGAGCAGTGAATAATTAAAATCTAGATACAATGAACTTGGTCAACAAATGATTTGTCTATCATAAAAAGATAAAAAAATAAAAAACTAAGAAATACCGGGTTCCAAGGTAAATAGAGAGGTTTCATGTTTTCCAAAGCGACACTAATCTATGTTAATGACAGTGATTTCTACTTTGTCGTGGTTCCAATAAGAAAAATACCAAAAAATAAATGCATGCAGTAGTAAAATGTGTTCACCATCTTAAATATGTTAATTGCATATGTTCCCTCGGTACGTGATCATGGGAAATCTATTTTGGCCAATAAGATATATTTTAATGATACTTGCAAAAGAAACTGATGGTCTTGGTCAGCTACAACACTTCACAAGATATCTCAATGATTTTTCAGTCATAGTATTTATATATCTGATATAAGCATAATTTGAGTATTTCCATTGGGGAGGCAAAATGATCGCGATTGCGATTATTAGGATTTTTTGCATATTACAATAATATATACTCTCCAAAATATTGGGAGAGGGGGCAATAACCCCCTTGCACCCCCCAAATTACGCATATGCTGATACTTACATAGTATCTGAGACATTGAAGCAATTTTAGGCAATATACAGGTTTGATTTTTCGCAAGTTTGTTGATATTACTTTAACCTATTACGTCTGATGGACCGAAACGCTCGGAAAGTAACTAAATAAATTATTTTCAAATTCACTTGAAGGAAAAACAAGCGAAAAACACACATTTAAAACATGTAATAGAAAGTCAGGCCTCGGAAATTTCTATCCAAATATATTTAGAAATACGTTACGGTAATATTTAAAGAAAAAAACAACTCAATGAGATGCTTTACAACAGAAGAACACTCGATAACTGAAATGTAACCCTGAACAGACATTGCCAGCACACACACACACACACACACACACACGCGCGCACGCACGCACGCACACACACGCACGCACGCACGCACGCACGCACGCACGCACGCACGCACACGCACACACGCGCACACACACACACACACACACACACACACACACACACACACACACACACACACACACACACACACACACACACACACACACACACGTATATAAATGAGTACATTAATATGACGTAGGTTCGGCATCCTCCTGCAAAGTACAATGCTTAGAGTGATTAAGGTGCAGAATAAATCACTAAATATAAACTAATTAAACATTTTCCTTTGCCGCTCTTTAAATAAACAAATTCAACTGATTAAATTGAGTTTTGATACAAGTTTGATTAATGGACTAATATCATCAGTGTAATTAAATGAAATGTGTACATCAGCTTTTATAACTAATGGGTTACTACCTAAATACAAACTCTAACAAACTTTTTTGCATGTGCTGCTATAATGGTATCTTGATTCTACTTATACTTTCTATAAAAGAAATACTCCCGTCGCAGCAAACCTGCATACTCAGCGAATTTTCAGTGGGGATATAAATGTCTTAAGACTACATAAAGCCACTTACCAAGTTTCATAAAAATATGTTCACAAATAAGCGGTATATACAATTTGAATTATTCTCCATAAGAATAACATTGGGGCTGAGTTCGCAGGTTTGCTGCAACAAGGAACACAAAAAATGTGTTTTTATGCTAATATCAATTTAACTCAGTTAGGTAAAGTCGTATACCAGTTTTTATTCATTTATGTTCATAATGAAGGGAAACATAGCATTTAATTATTCTCCATAAGAATAACATGGGGATGAGTACGCAGGTTTACTGCAACCTGCAATTTTTTGAGCAAATATAAATAAACCACAACCGGATGAAGCCTTATACCAAGTTTCGTCAATATACGTTCATAAATAAGCAAGATATAAAAATTTTCTTTTCCTCCATAAGAATAACAATAGACAACGTACTGTGTTTAGCACTTTCAATATCTCGGTAACCAATTGACATAGAGGAATGATCAAAATACCAAATTGTGTGTTTTTTTGAACTGAATCCAATGGTAAAAACTAAAATTTAACTATTTCAAAAATTATATGTAAACAATTAAAACAAATTGTTGGGGTACAAACCCCCCCCCAAAATACCCCTTCGGATAGAGCGATCTGGCTGATTTTCGAACTTAAAGTCATAAATGTTGCTTTACACGTTTGTACTAAGTTTCATCAAAATCGGATCATGTTTACGAGTATTATCGTGCACGTATCACACACACACACACACACACACACACACACACACACACACACACACACACACACACACACACACACACACACACACACACACACACACACACACACACACACACACACATATATATATATATATATATACAGTGTCGAACGAATGGTGTTTTTGGGGTCTGGGGACCTCAAAACGAAAAGTTATCATGGTCCCGGGCCTAGTTCTTACCATGCCGAATACGGTAATAGCTTCTTCCCTATAGGGGAAATTCGCTAAAATGAGTCGAAGAGTGGCTTGTTTCACTGGGCACCGAGCAAACCGAGGCTGATATCGCTCTAGCCCCGGCTTGACCGTAGACCCCTAAAACACTAAGCCTCCCCCGCCCACAACCGACATTGCAATATTCTGCTCGCTGTCAATATAATTAATATTCGCTTCCAAGCTTCTATTTATTGTATTTTCAATCCATACTATTCTTAAAACCAGTTGTTATATTAGGTAATTCATTATTCTTTTCTTTGTCCATTCGTTCAGATATTCTTAAAATGTAATACTCACATATTTGTTCACTTCACTAATATATTTAAAAATCAATTAATTTTCAAATTCTCATCAATATATTGTTTAGTTAAGCTATGATCAGCAACCGTGTACAACATTAGTAAAATTCTATTTGCCTATGTAGACTTTTTACTATTTATTATTATATTATCTCGTGTAAGTACTTACAGTAGTGATTTATAAGGTGGAGGCATCGTTTTTGTTTTTGTATTTACACATTGAGTTGTTTTATTTTTAGTGAATTTCCTTTGGAAAAGTGAACTATTAGCATGACCCGCACGGTAAAACTTAAGCCTGGGACCACCATAAAAGTTCCTAACGTGACCCCCTGAACAGGTTTTTGGGGGTCGCTAAAAACTTTATACATATATGTATGTATATATATATATATATATATGTGTGTGTGTGTGTGTGTGTGTGTGTGTGTGTGTGTGTGTGTGTGTGTGTCTGTGTTCGCACTCTAGAGGTCCCAAAAATGTTGTCCGATTTACTTCAAATTTGGTAGAGACATTCCTTTTTATCATCAGTTGGACAAGATCGTTGGGCAAAACAATCGGGAATCTCTAACCCCTTTTTTTGGGGATTTTAAGTTTTACAATTTTAAGTTTTTGGGGCCAAAAAGGGTCAGAAAAGCCCCGAATGTACAGTTATTGCACATTAAATTATTTTACGTAAAAAACCAAAGATTTTAAGCCCTCACTAATCATTCTAGCACAAGTACTTACCGAGTTATTAAAGAAAATGTTAGTTGTCAAAATACAGTACGTTGTCGTATGGGGATTTTACACTGGAAAGGCTGTTTTTCATATCCTAATATCGTATTTTCACTCCAAATACCCCTATACCAACTTGTTATCCTGAATATACCTCCTTATAACTTTATAATGCACAACAATGGCATCCTATTAGTGAATTTAAATATAACCAGGAGCATCAGAAAAACCAAAACATAAAGTTTTTGAATAAAAAAAATGTATCCAGTTTTTGTTTCAACCCTTTATTTGATCTTTTTAAGGTTTTAATACGGAAATTCACTTCCCTCACGTCAGCGAGCTGCGTGCGATCTCGCAGTGTTATTTCTTTTATTTTCATTTCACCTCCATTAAGGGCGGTTCACTGGAGGAAGTCTCCAATGTTGTAAATCATGAAGACAAGGAGAAAGGTTCGAATATACCACGGCGCTCTAAATATATATAACGTAAATAAAGCTTGCCAGCCATATTCCATTTTATTCTACTGTAACAATCGTAGCATGAATGCCAACGGAAAACATCGCAGCTTGTTTGTCAAGACAACAAACAGGGAAGTTCAAATATAAGAGAGAGCAAATGCTGAAGCCAATACATATGAAAAACCAAACACCTTTTATAGTTAGAATATTAGGCCAACGAAGATGTGAAAGCTTGTAAATCCAGATAATAATGTCCAGGGAGGAATTATCGATATTATTTCAAATGAGGACACAGAAGTTTATGAGACTAAAAGCAACGAATTCATTAGAAACAACAAATAACAACCAACTTAATATCCATATTACTTAATTTTCCAACGCACATATTTAACGTTTTAATATGTGTTTTTCAAAGAAGCACTCTAATTATATATTAGTACTAGCAGCTTGTAATATTTCCGCTACTACTGACCTCTGCTTCGCCTTGTACAAGATGAACGTATGGATATATGTAAACGTAAACAAAGCAGACGTTTTAAATCAGTGTGGAAATTTAACACAACATACATTTTGCAGTCCCCTTTGCTTTTATTAAGGGGGGTGTTTTACGATATTTTTTGTTTGCTCGTAAATTTTTGTAAATACTCATATTTTTCCGAATCCCTCGGACCAAGACCTTTAATTTGAGCCCGCTCCCATCATCCTGCGATTTGCCAAACGCCCACAATTTCCAATTAAAAACTTCGCTTGTTCAATTATATACGAGAGTTATATACGAATTGACACATTACAACAGAGTCAAACGATTCTTAATTTGTACACGCTTTTATACACACACAAAGGTTTTCATTTACACTACAAATGGTCGATGTGAGCGCCGTTGGTGATCCTACATACTTCCAGGCGATATTCCAATTCCTCACACTCACCCTGCAACATGTCCTGTGTTATGGATTACACTGCTCCGGTTATCCAGTGTCTGAAGTCATCCAGGTTTTGAGGCACGGGAAAGTAGCAAACTGAATCTTTGATGAAACTCCACAAAAACATCGCAAGGAATTAAGCCCGGCGCAATCGTGGGGGCCAGCCTAACAAAGGTCTGTCTTGTTTCCAGAGCGACCAATGTTCACATGTTTACTTGCTTTGTTGAGGTGTTTTGCGACATTCGATCTTTCCGGTTTTCGGTTCTTCCATGCTGAAACATGATTCTTGTATCTTTTTACAAAATTAACAGTTTGACCAACATAAAAATTATCACAATCATTGCAACTGATTTTATATACACCGGGCTTATCAAACTTATCACAATCTCCTATGTTCGGATGCAGAATTTTACTCATGGTGTTTTGTGTTTACGGATACTCCATACTTCTTAAATCGATTTGCAATATTCTGAGTTTTATCGCCAGTGAATTTTTATGTTGGTCAAACTGTTAATTTTGAAAAAAAAAAAACAAGAATCATGTTTCAGCATGGAAGAACCGAAAACCGGAAAGATCGAATGTCGCAAAACACCTCCTGGAAAATGGCCACTCATTGGGAACAATTGAAGACAATTCGAATATTCTCCATATTTTTAAGAAAGGAAATGTAATGAATGCATGGGAAGAATTGTTTATTTTTAAGGAAAAATGTAAGGATAGGGATAAATTGATCAATGAACAGGTAAACTTTGACTCTGGTGGTACTTATCTCAACTTGTTTCCGGAACTTCCGGTAGCCAATAGTATATAAGCTGTTCGCCATATTGTTTCTGTCATTCTCTGATTGGGCCTGATGATGTCTGGTGTAACTGGTTGAAAGGCGTACTGGCCTTGAACCACATTTAGTGTATAGTTTTACCGTCTTGTATGTAAGTACAGTATAGTGTAAATATACTTTATAGTGTGGTAAGACGTATTTTATTTATCCTGCTTGGTTATACTTTTAGTGACAAATATTTTAAATTACATTTTAACTTTGGAAAAGTGAATCCTAGAATAAAACAACTTATACGCGGCTATTTTTGACCGCAATCAAAAGTGCGAGGGTAGTTATACAAGTTTACAATTTAGTAATAACCAATTTAGTATTAATGTAAGATGAAATCCAGATAGGAGCATGTCAGCAATCAGGAATGCGACGGGTCAAGTGGCAACGCCGCACCGTCAGCAAACCCTCCACTACCTCTGGACTCTTGAGGGCAGTCTTCGTTTAGGAATCAACTAATTATAGCGTGCAAAATGTTAAGAGTACGTTCACAGGCGCTGCTGGTAAAACAGGCGTAAGTTGGGGTGAAACTCGGAATTTAATCATATGTTACTTAAATAAACGGTATCAGGAAACTGATTCATACTTTCTCCCTTTTAGCCTAACTTTAATGAAAAAAAAAAATACTTTGTATTACTAAATATAGAATATAAAGTACGGTTGAATGTACAGAAAATCTTCTGAATAAGTTGTTTTCAAAAATATCCACCCAATTACCTTTTATGGAGGCACTACAGTATCCTTTGCTACACTCAGTGGTTAAAAGAGGGGAAATGCCCCCTCACCCCCCCCCCCACAAGGGTTAAGTGGCATCATATGTCGAACATCCTCTGTTTTCAATGCTAACTTGACCTGCATATCAAGTCTTAATGAAATTGATCAGTAAATAAGAGAGATATGGTAATTTTTGTATTCCCCATAAGAATGACATTGCACAACGTACTGCGTTTACCGCAAAATGGTAATTTAAATTTTCACCGCAACCAGCAATCGTAGAGTAGTAATTAAAATACTATACTAGGTGTACGCTCATTCCTCGCGTATAAGGATAATTGAAAAACATGATCAAACTTAAATCGAGTCTCATAACAAATTCAATATCTGATTTGGGTAACATCATCAGAATACATTCCGTTATCATTTAACTGCCGCCAGAATCCGGATTTTATGTCTGTACAGTATAGCTATACTTTTATTCACTTCTCAAAGAACTAATTATCGCGGTAGCTGAGTGGTATCACACTGGCTCTTTGAGCATAATGTCGTAGGTACGGATCCCGCCGCCGACCGAACATTTTATCCGTAGAAAAACATTCATACATTTATCACTTGTTTTTATCAAAGTAAATGTTGTATAAATACGTAAATTTATTTATTTTTAAAATAAATTGAAGATTTCAGGCTTGGTTTGTTGTTAGGATTGGCATGGGTGCGTTATCTTAGAACAAACAGAGCATTTTGGGCTAAGCAGTGACTTTAGCAGTGTGGTTAATTTAACTTTTAAGAGAACAGCGAGTTTCCTATATGAACTAATGTTAACAATTTATATAGGCCAAGTCAAAATATCCTTAAGGATTAACAATAAATCGTCAGGCCCAGTTATTTAGATGAAAAAATGATATTTCAATATATTGTTTCAATAGCCTAGGCTATCATGAAATTAAATGCTATAAACATGGGTTGGCCCAAGTCCGTACATGAAACTTCTAAAATGACAAGTAGCCTAAGTGCATATGCCTACTTTTTTTTAATAGTCATAGGTCCAAGTTTATGATGAAAACAGCTCAGTATAATCCAAACCTAGGATTGTCAAATCATTTCAGATAACCTGTATAAAAGGCTTAGTTTGGTTAGAATAGTTTAAAGCTTTTGTTTTGGTTCACTACAAAATTCCTGGTAATGTGTTTAAAGTATTTTACAACAGTTGTATTACCAGTTTAATGTCGGCTTACTCTTACTGTAATCCAACCCTAGGCTATGTCAAATCATTCAAGATAACCTTCCGAAAAAGGCTGTTTGGTTAGAATAATCTATAGCTTTTATTGTGGTTACCTACTACATTAATGGTAATGTATTTTAGGTAATGTAGGCAATTTTTATTATTAATTTAGTGAAAATATAACCTAGCAAATAATTTTCCTACAAAAATAAATTTTAAGGTTGTTCGCTTACTGTGACTAACTTCATCAACGCTTTCTAGACAAATTGAGGCTTTGTATACTTTTTACACATGACAATCACAATATTACCAATTGTCTAAGACAATGTAATAAAACAAACTATTTTATAAGTTAAGTTCTCAGTATCTACAGTCATCTATTTTGAAAAGTTATTTTGAGGTTTTCGATCCTCCACGCTCTACTGTTACAATCGTTGCCTCCGACAACTGACGGACTGACGATATTTACACAGAGTAGGCATACTAAGGGAAAATTAACTGTATGGATATTTTTTTAATAACGTACACTTAATAATTTTATAAAATAAGAAATATGCTCACAACTTAAAAATATACTTCAATTTATCCCTCTTATGTGTTTTTTGTTGGTAAAAAACCTTTTATTATCCAGTATAACAAAGTATACTCTAGTAAACTAACTATTGTTACTCTGTTGTTGAAACATAGACGTCGGCTAAATTTTAACGATTCAAGTACCACTAAAATGGCTTCCAATGTTATTCTTATGGAGAAAAAATAAATTTGGTTTTAATAATTTGATTAATACTGAACGAAATTATCTGAATAACGAACTTGACCGAGATTTTGCTCTGTTAAGTTTTTCTGGAAAATTTTAAGTTTAACTGTGGAGGCATTCTCGAGTTATTGGGGTCACAGACACGCCAGTTGAGTTGATTCTCTTACCAGTCTAAGCAGTAAAGTTGTGTATAAAGATACTTTCACTTCGTTCAATTATCCAATTATTTAGTTTTTTAAGCTCTATATTATTTAGTTTTTTAAGCTCTTTGTAATGGTAAATAGTAATCTTGTTTAACATTTATGTTTTTTTTATGAAAAATAAAAAACTGAATTTTGGATGTTTTAAGTCCTGTAATTTCCGAACCCAAATTCTTCAAGAAATGCGGGTGGTGTCATTTTGTTGGAAGCCTAAAGCTCTAAAAACTACTAAAGTTTAATGAAAATCCTTAGAGCCGTTTTTGAGAAATATTGGTTTTTCTTGTTTTTTTGGCTATTTTTGGGGGATAATTTAAAAATCAAAAATTAAAAAAAAAATGCCCGGAGATGTCGTAGATTAGTACCTACATACCAAATTTAATCAAAATCGGCCCATTGGTTAGGGCTCCAGCTCTGTACACATCCACACAGACACACACACACACACGGACACACACGCACACACACACAGACAGACATAACGTAAAACCCACTTGTTTAAGTTCAGGGAGCACAAAAAAAATTTCCACTAACAACTCAAATTCGAAAATTTTTACGACAAAAAAACTTTCTCCTTTATACTACGTATAGGGGGAGAAAGTCAAAGTGAATATCGACGTTGAAATTGTCCTGGTTAGCAAGCGATCGGCCGGTCTGTTACAAAAACTGACCCTCTTTCCGGCGGGCATGTGAAATAAAATTAAAATAGATCAAAGATTATTATACAGTCGTGGTATCCTTAACATTGCGACCTTTTGTACTACAACAGAATGTTAACAAAGATCTTTATGTTCTTGATTCTAAATATTGCAACTATTATTATGTTGTTTTATATTTTCAAATGAAATATTATTTGTAGCTAAGCTTTGAGTCATCTGTCACATGACATTGTGATTAGTATAACAAATATTTTCTATTAAATTTGTGTCGTTTAACGAAAAATTATGACAAGTTAAAATATTATTTGTATCTATTGTTTTAGCCCCTGAGCTGTACGAATAATTTTAAGACTAAATTACTTACGTACTCCGTCAAACAGCTCAAAACGTACAAAGCAACATGTTTTTTATTTTATTATATTTTGAGCTGTTTGACGGAATACGTAAATGATTTAGTCTTACAAAATATTTTTCCTATTTTATTCGTAATGTTGAATAAACAGGATGAATAAAATATACGGATCACAACACTAAAAAGTATATTTACACTTATACGTTACAAGACGATAAATATACACAACAGATCGTACAAGGCCTTGTTCCTGAATTGCAACAATCATACTAACAATACATTGTCTTGAGATTGGCTTGATAAAACCAGGATTTAAAATAAGTTAAAACGAGTTCTCATGCAGCAGGCTGACGTGAGGGAAGTGAATGTCCATATAAAAAACTATAAAAACTCAAAATCAGTTAAAAACATACATTTATTCCAACTTTTATTCAAAACTGAAAACATTGATTTTTTGGCTGTTGTGATGCTCCTGGTTCTATTTACCTGCAATGCTGGGAATACAATTTTGCGCATTATAAGGTTAGGAGAAGGTCCAGTCAGGCTTTAAAGTAGGCGTGAGGTTGTTGGGGATGATAAAAGTACACCAACAAATGAATAACAGGCTTTTCTAATGTAAAATCCCCATAAAATAACGTACTGTGTTTGGTCGATACACATTTTCTTTAATAACTCGGTAAATATTTATGCTAGAATGACGAGAGAGGGCTTAAAACTTTCACCTCTCCAATTCCCATTTTTGTACATGCATTCATTTTACATACGGGGCTTTTCTGACCCTTTTTGGGCCCAAAAACTCAACATTTGAAAGATTAATCCCAAAAAAGGGGTTTAGAATTGTCCGATTGTTTTGCCCAACGAACTTGTCCAACTGATTACAGAAAGGAACGTCCCTACCAAATTTGAAGTAAATCGGACAAAAAATGCGACCGCTAGAGTGCAAACACATATATATATATATATATATAAAATTTTGAACGACCCCCCAAAACGTGTTCAGGGGGTCACGTTAGGAGCTTCTATGGTGGTCCCGGGCTTAAGTTCACCGTGCGAGTCATGCTAATAGTTCACTTTCCAAAGGAAATTCACTAATAAAGAATTACATTTACATCTAACAATTGCTATAGCTATAACTGATGTTTTAAATTTTGCTAAGCAACTAAATTATTTTTAAATTACAAAATTAAGTTAACTTATTGAAAAAAGAAAGGGTCTGTTGTGAAAAACCTGTTTTGGAAATATAGAGCTAGAAATAAACCTTTCTAAACCTAGTTCTCTGAATTGATTGAAATCCATTCCAAGTCGTTGACAATTATTTAAATAAGTTTGAAAGGGTTTCAGTTATGAATTTACAGTCTTGACTAATGATTTTCGCTTGGTTGAACTGTCTGTATTAATTATGTTTTAGCCAGGTCGTAGTTAATTAATTAATGTTTTGAGTAAGATCTAAATCTGGTTTGTTTCCTTTTGTTCATTGTTCGTTGAGTAATGATTATATTTATTTGTTACTGCTTGAATCTTTATAAATAAGAATTGTGACTTTTCCTAATTAATTCTCTCTTTGTCTGTCAAGTGCAGAATAGTTTGTAACAAGTTTGTTATTACTATGTTATTTTTAACGAATTGAAATACTTCCATAAGGGCTTGGTAATAAAAAAAAATAGAAATATGCTAAAGAAATACACCAAGTTTGTGTAAAATCTAGTAAAAACTTAATATCAAATTTTTTTTAAAATTATTTTTTAGAAAACATGAAGAAAGGCAGAAAACAAAAAAAAATCACTCTTGGTACTCCTGGACTGCTTCGGCCTGACTAGGACCGTAGTGACATTTTTGCCTTTTTTCACTGACGTCCTCTGATAATATAGTAGATCTTTATGTATAGTGTAAACCTTTTACATATATCTACCGAATATGAAATAATTTTTACAACTAAACAAATCATTATTAAGATATTTTCTTTGATCCGAACACAGAACTCGTTAAACAATCAAAATTAAATTTATACGTTAAATATTAAACTATTCGTTACTAACTTATTCTATAAAATCATAATTGCGAATTTTTATGCTATAACAGGATAATACTAGTATTATAAATCCCTGAACGGTTAGGATTTGAGCTAAGAGAATTGGAGATAGTATGATTTATTTTATCTTAGCAAAATACTTAACCCAATCCACTATTTCTCGGGGAGAAATTTATTGAAAACTCCCTTAGAACGAAAAACTCTAAGTCATGAAAACTATTGTCTTTCTTTACAATTCTTCACAAATGCACCTCTTACGAAATTGCATCTAAATCAAACGTTTTCACCAATAGCTATTGTTTTATTGCAAAGTCTACTTTATTAAACATAAATACTGTAAAATATTTATATAAATGTTCTATAAATATTTACTTATTTAAATAACTATATTTTCATTCTATTCCGTGATAAAAGGAGTGTAACGATTAGTTTTTAATTTATCTCATTCGACTGAGAATGTACTGCTTGATTGAAATACGAGTATATTAACAGGTTCACCAATTATGTCAAAGCATTGGGCTCTCAACATTGGAAACTAAATTTAAAACTGTGGTTTGAGCCAGGCCTTAATACTTGGCCTACGTAAAATTACAGACTTCCTAAATAAATAAGTTAGAGGTAATTAATTTTTAGAGAATATGTTAGAGAATTAGTTTTTAGCGAATTTCCCCTATAGGGAAGAAGCTATTACTGTAGTCGGAATGGTAAGACCTAGGCCCGGGACCATGATAACCTTTTGTTTTGAGGTCCCCAGATGCCAAAACCACCATCCGTTCAAAACTGTATATATGTTTGTCCGTGGGTGCAATAACTCGTAAAAATGGTCCGATTTTGATGAAATTTAGTGTAAACATGTAAAGCAACATTTATGACTTTAACTTCGAAAACCAGCCAGATCGCTCTGACCAAAGATGTATTTGGGGGGGGGGGGTGTTTGTACCCCAAAAAAGTTTTGTTTAGTTTTTTACATATAATATTTTAGTAAATCAAATTTTATTTTTCCTCAATTAAAGTCAGGTTAACAAAAAATTCAGTGTTTTGATCATTGCTCTACGTCAATTAATTGGTTACATAGATATTGAAAGTGCTAAACACAGGACGTTGTCCAAAGTTATTCTTAGGAGAATAAGAAAAATTGTATATCTCGCTTATTTATCAACTTATCCTGACGAATCTTGGTATATTGCTTCGTATTGTTGTGGTGTATTGATGTCTGCACAAAAAAACAATTTATTTGCTGATAGTTCCCGTAGCAGGAAACCTGCGTACTCAGCCCTCATGTTATTCTTAAGGAGGATAAGTAAAATGTTATCTCCGTTAGCTATGAACATCGATTAATAAAACTTGGTATGTGGTTTTACCATGTTTAGTTGTATTGATATTTGTACAAAAACCCATTTTTTGTGCTCCTAGTTTCAGCAAACCTGCATTCTCAGCCGCCATGTTATTCTTATGGCGAGAAATTAAAATATCATAAATCCTTTATTATGAATGTATATTGATGAAACTTGGTATGTGGCTTTATGTGGTATAAAAATACATATATATGCATTGGAAATTCGAGTACGCAGGTTTGCTGCTATGGCGGTATTTTAAATGTGTGTTTTTTAGAGTTAAACGTAATAAATAATCTAATAATTAGTTTTTAAACCGTTAAAGAGCTGTCATTGTTAGTGCTAGATACACGATTTGCGAGGTTTTATTATGAATAACAATTATTGGAGTTTTAATTAAATTAATAACTATGCCTAAGTTCGAGAGTATAACTGAAAAACTGTATGTAACTGAGGATATATTTAAAACGTATTTTGCTACAGTATTCGTATTTAAATAAAAACTAGTACAATATAAAATTAAATGATTGAATATTAATTTTCATTTGAACATATTTCAAATTTATTGGTTTAAAGTTATGCAGATAAAGTGTATTGAACCAAACAATGTTAGATAATCACGCTCATCAATGTAGCAGCTTAATATCATCGGTATTTTTTTAGACCGCAGAAGCAACAATGTTGGTGTGACCTCGTCTATTCGTCTCGTGATAAAATATTTTGTGAATTCGACTGAAACATTACCAACATTTTTGTCACGAAAGGAAACATGTGGCAAGTCGTATGTTGAGAGGAGCACTGCTATTCACGTTTGATCGAAATTCTTATCTATTTGTCTTGGCAATTGTAGAATTGCTTAGCTTTACACCAGATCCGCTTAGATGCCATGACAGTTGATTTTTCCCAACAATTACAAATGCTAGGTGAATTTTGTACAATCATTAATATAAATTGAGGAAAAAACTAGAGACGTTCTATCCGTCTATATATCCAAACTTACAAGAAGAATAAAATATTCTAATGTTTTTAGGTGTTTTGTTAATTTAAAGCTGTAAAATTTTTCTCAAAGAGATATAAAGCAATGTTAAGATTATTTTGTATAATTAAGCAAAATATTTGACACAAATTATGTTAAGTTTGACAAACCATGTAAATTTCAGGTCGTTTATGTTAATGTTGAAAAAATTCAGGCCTAATTTCGTTGCACCGACTAGTTCAAAATGTTCACAGGGTCGTTAACGGGATATCTGCTAAGCTGGAGGGGTAACACTGTAACAGTAATCTAGAATTAAGTAGTCCCAATCTTAAGGTTTACCAGTAGTCAAGGTGTTATATAAGACACAGAGGTTCTTAAAAAGCTAAAGTTAGATTCGTAAAGCAAAATATAGTTTCCTTAGTAGCAACGTGTTGTTACAATTAACAGGATCAAATAAAACTACATCTCACAACACGACACTATGTGTAGCTAAAAAGTTTTTATTTTATTAGTGAATTTCCTATAGAAAAGGGAACTATTAGCATGACCCGCACGGTGAAACTTAAGCCCATTACCACCATAGAAGTTCCTAAAATGACCCCCTGAACACGTTTTGGGGTGTCGTTCAAAATTATATATATATAAATCTCGTACGGCATTCGGCTGCCTTTCATAGTGGAAACCGCATTGAATTTGGCGGCCGGTGCACTTGAATGCCGTATCCGGCCGCCAATTGCACATCACATGTTATATCAACTGAGGAAGCCGGCAGGAACATATTTTGAGCATTTGAAGTGGCAGCCAAATAACGTATTTTTGATAGGTGTATGACAAAATGTAGTTTGCCATTCTACCACATGGAACGCTACCAATTTGAACGAATAGTGTTTTTGGCATCTGGGGACCTCAAAACGAAAAGTTATCGTGGTCTCGGGCTTAAGTATTACCATGCCACCTACGGTAATAGCTTCTCCCTATAGGGGAAATTCGCTAAAAGTAGTAAAACAAAAATATTCCTTTTTTGTTACACCAGTTAGTCAAATTCTCATAATGAGTAATAGATTTCGAGATAATTTATTGTAATCACTGCAATGTCAATTCAATAAGAAAGTTATAATATCTTTTTTATGCAATTTAAGAAATGATTACGGACATTTACCATTTCTGATTGATGAAAATCAATGATTACCAACAATTTATTTTATGACGTTGACTCTGCAGTGAATACAATATTTGTGGAGAATTTTAAGAGTATGGATATAATTTGGATAATCTCGAAATCGATTAAACTTTATAAGAATTCAACTACAGGCGGGACAATATCAGGCAAATCATTGTTTTATTGCTTTACATATAATATCAGTTAGTCGGAAAGTCACATAAAGTGAAATATATATATATATATATATATATATATATATATATATATATATATATATATATATATATATACAGGGTGTCTTGCAACCACATGAACAAACTTTATCACGTTATTCAGCATGTCAAAAGAAACAAAAAATGTAACATAACATGTGTCCTATCTCATTCCGTTTTCGGTCTATCTGTCTGTATGTGTTTTTCCCAAAACCTTAATATCTTTGAGAGAAAATCATGATACTTGATATGATTGTTACTGTAGGTAGTTTATTAAGGCCATTAAAATTTAGTTTTCATACAAATTTCCGTTTCAAGATGGCGGCAGTTCAAAATATTCAAAGTTAAAAAATTAATAAAGTACAAATTTTATAAAAAATGGTAAGACACAAAAAAGTTGGACAGATTTATGACAAATAACATGATGTATAATTTATCCTTATTGACTGAAGGATAACTAAGAAAATTACATTTTTGTTAACATGGGTTACCATGGTTTTAGCGAATTTCCCCTATAGGGAAGAATTAGCGAATTTCCCCTATAGGGAAGAAGCTATTACCGTAGGTCTCATGGTAAGACTTAAGCCCCAGACCATGATAACTTTTTATTTTGAGGTCCCAAGATGCCAAAAACACTATTCGTTCAAATTTATATATATGTATATATATATATATCTATATATATAAATATCTATATATATATATATATATATATATATATATATATATATATATATATATATATATATATGTGTCCGTTACCGCGATAACTTTTGAAAGAAGCGCCCGATTTTGATGAAATTTGGCACAAATGTGGAGAGTAACATTTATGACTTTAAGTTCGAAAACCAGAAAAATCGGACCATGGGAAGGGGGGTTTATGGGGTTTTTAAATTTTCCAAAAATCAGTTTTTTGCATTTTTCACCCTAAAATTTTTAAAAAACTTAATTTTGGTTTTGACCATGTTATAGAGCTTAAAAAACAAATAATATGGTATTTTGAATTATTAACCTAGGTTAAGTGGTTGCGGAGAAAATCCAAAAAACGTACTCATAAAATCTCCCATGTTAATCTTATGGCAAAACAGTTTTTGGCTTTTCCTCAGTTTATTTTAATGTAAACTTCACATTTGCTCTTACTAATCTGTTCAGTTTCACAAAACAATCATTTTGGTGTTTAAATTTTCATTCTACGCCCAACCGTTGCTGAGATATTCAAAGTGCTAAACACAGTATGTTGTCCAATGTTATCCTTAAGGAGAATAAATAAAATTCTATATTTCGATTATTTAAGAATGTATGTTGATGAAACTTCTTATGTCGCTTCATGTAGTACTGGTATATTGATATTTGCACAAAAAATTGAGTTTTTATTGATTATTCCCGTAGCAGCAAACCTGCGTACTCAGACCCATGTTATTCTTATGAAGAATAAGTCATATGTATTGAGTCCCTTAATTATGAACATAAATTAATAAAACTTGGTATGTAGGTTCACTTGGTTAAATTATATTGATAATTGCATAAAAACCCATTTTTTCCTTGTTGCAGCAAACCTGCTTACTCAGCCCCCATGTTATTCTTATGGAGAATCACTAAAATGTTACATAGCGCTTATTTATGATTGAATATTGATGAAACATGGTATGTGGCTTCGCCTAGTTACATTCTTTTTATATTTGCATAAAAACCAATTGTTTGTGTTCCTTATTTCAGCAAACCTACGTACTCATTACCAATGTTATTCTTATAGAGAATGATTAAAATCGCTTATATGTGAATATATTTTTATGAAACTTAGTATGCGGCTTTATGTGGTATTAAGACATATATTATGCAATGGAAATTCGCTGAGTATGCAGGTTTGCTGCGACGGGGGTATTGAAACGTCCATTAGAAAACAACAAACAACAAAACAGCTGATTACAAGTAAAGTGGTGTCAACATCTATTAAGTGACTTATTGAACAAAGGGCTATAAGGATTTTTATAATCGTCGCTCAAAATGGCGTCCTCGAACTTCGTTGCAGAGTTGAAAGCGTTTTAAGGATGACTCTCTGACTTTTTCGAAAACATCACTTTATTGAATGGTTGCAGCAGCTTCAACGATTCTTGCTACAAGATCCAAATCATCAGTTACAGGAGTTGCATATACCAATTGTTTCATATGTCCCCACAGAAAGAAATCAATAGGTGTGAGATCTGGGGATCGTGGAGATCATGGGATCGGACCACCACGTCCAATCCAACGATCTCTGAACACTTCATCCAGATATTGTCTGACAATATTGGAGAAATGGGCTGTTACTCCGTCGTGTCGAAACCACATCGTACGTCTTAGTTGAAGTGGAACATTTTCTAAAAGTGCAGACAAAATGTCCCTCAAAAAAACTAAATACGTTGGTCCATTTAGTCTACCTGGTAATATGTAAGGCCCAATTAAATACCCATCAATTATTCCAGCCCAGACATTGACAGAGAATTTGTTTTGAAACTTAAGTTGAACAATCGCATGAGCATTCTCAAAAGCCCATACATGGTTGTTTCTGATATTAAAAATCCCTTCTCTAGTAAAAGAAGCTTCATCTGTAAAGAAAACTTTCAGTAAGAAATTTGGTGGATTAAACTTTATGTAGGAACCAACGAGCACAGTCCATCCTAAGGGGAAAATCGCCAGGCTCTAAGGCTTGTACTTTCTGCAGTTTGAAAGGATACAACAGATCTTCATGTAATACCTTCCATACTGTGGTTTTATCCGCATTCAGACGATGAGCAATACCTCGAACACTAATGGAGGGATTTTCTTCTACTGCGAGCAATACTTGTTCTTCAAAATCAGTGGTGCGTACAGTTTTATCCTGTTCTACAAGGTCTTTTACAAACTTACCATTTTCTCTAAGTTTGGTTTGAACTGCACTGAAAACTTAGTGACATGGTGGCCGTCTATGTGGGAACCGCTCTGCATACAATCTACTAGCTAATCTAGAATTACCCTCAACAACTCCATACATAAAATGTACGTCAGCATATTCTTGAAATGTAAAACGGTTCATTTTGTTACATAATTACTACAGTTACACTACAAACAGAAAGGACTATGTAGCTCAAGATTTTGTACAACAATAAGTAGGTTGGTTACTTGGAATCAGCTGTTTTGTTGTAATCAGTTGTTTAGTTGAAATTAGCTGATTTGTTGAAAACAGCTGATTTGTTGTTTGTTGTTTTCTAATGGACGTTTCAATAACCATGGTAACCCATGTTAACACAAATGTAATTTTCTTAGTTATCCTTCAGTCAATAAGAATAAATTTTAGAGATCATGTTATTTGTCTTAAAATTGTCTAACTTTTTTGTGTCTTAACATTTTTTTATAAAATTTGTACTTTATTAATTATTTAACTTTGAATATTTTGAACTGCCGCCATCTTGAAACGGAAAGTTGTATGAAAACTAAATTTTAATGGCATTAATAAACTACTTACAGTAACAATCATACCAAGTATCATGATTTTCTCTCAAACAGTTTCAAAGATATTAAGGTTTTGGGAAAAACACATACAGACAGATAGACCGAAAACGGAATGAGATAGGACACATGTTATATTACATTTTTTGTTTCTTTTAACATGCTGAATAACGTGATAAAGTTTGTTCATATGGTTGCAAGACACCCTGTATATACATAACAAAATTAAAATAAATGTAAATCACATCTGAAATTAAATACATATTTTAACTAGTCGATGAATTTCCGTGAGTTTTGTAGTGTCAAAATATTTATAGAAGATCCTTTGTTGCCCACATTTGAAAAACTACACATGCTACAAAGCTACACATGCTACGACGCTACACTGCTCATTGAATGCTCTACTATCCGTTGATGTGGTACTTATTGACGACGGTCCCACACTTGATAATTAACAGTGTAATATCGCATTCATCATCTCCTTCTCCGCAATACGGATGCGCTAATCTCAGTATTTATGTCACTTGCGAGTCTATACGCGTAGTTATTTTGGACATATTACAACAGGACATAAACAACCAGCAGATGACAACTAACAGGTATTTGGTTCGTGACAAACCGTAATTATCTGAACTTGTTTTCAATCCCTTCTGTGCAGCAATTTACTCACAACAGTTTTTTTTCTTTAAAAAACGAACAAGAATCAATATAGATGTATAATTGGTAACAGAAAAAAAGAAAACGGTAAGGAAATAATTTGTTATATTTAATATCCAACCTTTTACATATTTATTTTACAATTTTGTTGGAAATAAAATTTAAATAAATATTTATTTTAACTATAAAGTAATTTAGGCCCATGTTAAAAAAAAAAAAATACATGTGTAGTCATGTATTGTTAATATGGACTAAATGACTTCGTGATTTACACAAGGAATACCAATTCTTGTTGTTAATTTAATGTTAGGGACCATACACATATTACGTAACGCACTTAAGGGGGGAAGGGGTATGGCGTAGCGTTATGTGGGGAGGGGGGGTGTTTTGTATCAACATTGCATAACTCACACATATTAACCCTAAGAGCTGGTGCACTCCCATATCTATTGATACTATTATAAATCTTTCAAAATTATACCACTATTACCAATAATCAAAATGATATCTAAATCAAGGTCACAGTTAGTTATATAAAAAATAATTCCGTCATACTATTTTAATATCATTTAAATTAAAAATAAATATATAACGTGTTTTAAGAAAGTTCTGTATTACTTTACGCATATGCTTTGTGTTGTTTTAGAGTGTAAAATCAACTCAATACAGTATTGCGCAATGCCACCCACATCTTTCGTTTTTAAGTTTTTTTGTGTTTGAATTAGTTATACATTTAATTTATTACGTTTTAGCTGAGATAATTTATTTTGTTGTTTATATTATTAGTAACAGTCTTGATTGTTTGTAACTATTCATTTTCCTTTGAAATAAGTAATTAAACAATATTATTAAAAGAAAGTAATTTAAAGTTTAATTATTCATTGAAATCTATATTCCAAATTGCTAATAAAACAATGTTTAAAAGGTTTAAGCTGTTTTAAAGCCTACTACAATTGAGTTACGTAACACATGGGGGAGGGAGTCTGATATGACGAACAAATGCGTTACGTAATATGTGTATGACCCCTTATTTTAGTTGTGATAGAATATCGATGGCTGTAAATAAATTGTTCAATGCGAATAGTTTAAAAGTTTCGCTTAAAAGTTTCGCCACACTAATTCCCATCTTGTTACATGCGTTAATTTCACATCCGGGGCTTTTCTGACCCTTTTTGGGTCCAAAAACTCAAAATTTGAAAGATTAATCCCCAAAAAAGGGGTTTAGAGTTTTCCGATTGTTTTGCCCAACGAACATGTCCAACAGATTATAGAAAGGAACGTCCCTACCAAATTTGAAGTAAATCATACAAAAAATGCGACCGCTAGAGTGCATACACACACACATATATATATATATATGTCTATATATATATATATATATATATATATATATGTGCATGCACTGTGGCAGCCGCATTTTTTTGTCCGATTTACTTCAAATTTGGTAGGGATGTTCCTTTCTATAATCAGTTGGACAGGTTCGTTGGGAAAAACAATCGGAAAACTCTAACTCCCTTTTTTGGGGATTATTCTTTCAAATTTCGAGTTTTTGGGCCCAAAAAGGGTCAGAAAAGCCCCGGACGTAAAATTAATGCTTACGTTAAGATGGGAATTAGTAAAGCGAAAGTCTTAAGCCCTATCTTGTCATTCTAGCATACATATTTACCAAGTTATTAAAGAAAATGTATATCGGCTAAACACAGTACGTTGTCTTATTGGGTTTTTACACTAGAAAAGCATGTTATTAATTTGTTGGTGTATTTGTATCACCCCCAGCAACATCCCGCCTACTTTCAAGCCTGACTGGACCATCTCCTAACCTTATAATGCGTAAAATTGTATTCCTAGCATTGCAGATAAATTAAACCAGGAGAATCAGAACAGCCAACAAATCAATGTTTTCAGATTTCAATAAAATTGGAAAAAATGTATGTTTTTACTTGAGTTTTAAAAGTGTTGTATGTGGAAATTCACTTCCCTCACGTCAGCGTGCTGCGTACGAACTCGTTTTCAGATTAGAACCACTATTAGGCTGTTCAAAGGTTTATGATTCAGATGAGTTCTTTTGTAAAATAGCGGTCTCACTGACTCAAACCAATATAACTGTATCCTTTTCACATAATTTTAAGTCAAAAGAAAATATTAAAGTAGTTAAAAACCACAAGAATGTGGCAAAGTGCTTACGATTCATCATGTTTGACCTCGTTGGTTTTCAAGGTCCATACATACTTTGTACAGGTTTGCTGAGTCGATCTATTTAAGGTTTTCTAATCGACCGGAAGAGACCTCGTAAAAACAGCTGGAAGGTCACGTGATCACCAATCCAATCTGCAGTGTTGCTGGAAACACGATATTTATCGTACGAGTACCATATTTTCCTCATCAGTGCAATTAGAATTAACATTGTTTAACTGCTTACATTCTATGATAACCTGTTATTTGACAAAACTAATATATTGTTTTTATTTATTTGTTTTATTAGATTAATCGATTAAGGGTTTAATTTTTACTTCTGCATGTCCAGTGACAACTTAAAAATAGCTGCACCATTATTATACCCTTAAGGTTGGCAACACTTTATGGTATGTTGTTAATTTATGCACAGCTGGATGCCCTCGTAAGATATCTTTGCTGCAAAAATTACTTTTATGTAAATAAGCACACCTGGTCTGAAAGCTCTACGAACCTTGGTTGGTTTTGAGAAGAAAGACTTCTGATTCCTCCACCCTCCAAAGGAAGGGAATCATCTTTCTCACATTCGTTTACCGCAAATTTCCGATTATTTTTATCAAAAAGGAATTTCGTCCTAATGTTATTTGTGACTTCAGCTTCTGTTATTTTTATGATCACATGCATTACTTATTATTATTTATTTGTATCACTATTCGGAAACACATGTACTTCTTGATCATTATAATTCCAAATCGAGCTACATTTTAATGCAATGCGGTGGTTTACATAGACCAATCATACCACAGCGTTCAGACCAACGAGGTTCATATATCTAGAGGTTTCGTATGGAGAACAAAATTAAGCCTACATTGTTAACCGCAATTTTCCTCAGGTAACCAATCAAATCCTCGCTTCACTAGTAAATGTTTGCTGCTTGTAAACTCTCAATGAAATTAATATGGATTCACTGACTATCTATTCCAAAGGTAATTTATAGCTGAACACCTTTTGCATTACCTCTACGTATTTCCGTATTGGTTTATAATATTTACAGTAGGCTGGCAATGCAGAGACTCGGTTGGTTGTAGCCAGTGGGTGTGAGATGTGGCCAATCCATTTACGCTGTTTAGTGAAGCAATGCTAAGGTGAGACTCGGTTGGTCGTAGCCAGTAGGTGTGAGATGTGGCCAATCCATTTACGCTGTTTAGTGAAGCAATGCTAAGGTGAGACTCGGATGGTTGTAGCCAGTGGGTGTGAGATGTGGCCAATCCATTTACGCTGTTTAGTGAAGCAATGCTAAGGTGAGACTCGGTTGGTCGTAGCCAGTGGGTGTGAGATGTGGCCAATCCATTTACGCTGTTTAGTGAAGCAGTGCTAAGGTGAGACTCGGATGGTCGTAGCCAGTAGGTGTGAGATGTGGCCAATCCATTTACGCTGTTTAGTGAAGCAATGGTAAGGTGAGACTCGGTTGGTCGTAGCCAGTGGGTGTGAGATGTGGCCAATCCATTTACGCTGTTTAGTGAAGCAATGCTAAGGTGAGACTCGGTTGGTCGTAGCCAGTAGGTGTGAGATGTGGCCAATCCATTTACGCTGTTTAGTGAAGCAATGCTAAGATGAGACTCGGTTGGTCGTAGCCAGTAGGTGTGAGATGTGGCCAATCCATTTACGCTGTTTAGTGAAGCAATGCTAAGGTGAGACTCGGTTGGTTGTAGCCAGTGGGTGTGAGATGTGGCCAATCCATTTACGCTGTTTAGTGAAGCAATGCTAAGGTGAGACTCGGTTGGTCGTAGCCAGTAGGTGTGAGATGTGGCCAATCCATTTACGCTGTTTAGTGAAGCAATGCTAAGGTGAGACTCGGATGGTTGTAGCCAGTAGGTGTGAGATGTGGCCAATCCATTTACGCTGTTTAGTGAAGCAATGCTAAGGTGAGACTCGGTTGGTTGTAGCCAGTGGGTGTGAGATGTGGCCAATCCATTTACGCTGTTTAGTGAAGCAATGCTAAGGTGAGACTCGGTTGGTTGTAGCCAGTGGGTGTGAGATGTGGCCAATCCATTTACGCTGTTTAGTGAAGCAGTGCTAAGGTGAGACTCGGTTGGTCGTAGCCAGTGGGTGTGAGATGTGGCCAATCCATTTACGCTGTTTAGTGAAGCAATGCTAAGGTGAGACTCGGTTGGTCGTAGCCAGTGGGTGTGAGATGTGGCCAATCCATTTACGCTGTTTAGTGAAGCAATGCTAAGGTGAGACTCGGTTGGTCGTAGCCAGTGGGTGTAAGATGTGGCCAATCCATTTACGCTGTTTAGTGAAGCAATGCTAAGGTGAGACTCGGTTGGTCGTAGCCAGTGGGTGTGAGATGTGGCCAATCCATTTACGCTGTTTAGTGAAGCAGTGCTAAGGTGAGACTCGGTTGGTCGTAGCCAGTGGGTGTGAGATGTGGCCAATCCATTTACGCTGTTTAGTGAAGCAATGCTAAGGTGAGACTCGGTTGGTTGTAGCCAGTGGGTGTGAGATGTGGCCAATCCATTTACGCTGTTTAGTGAAGCAGTGCTAAGGTGAGACTCGGTTGGTCGTAGCCAGTGGGTGTGAGATGTGGCCAATCCATTTACGCTGTTTAGTGAAGCAATGCTAAGGTGAGACTCGGTTGGTCGTAGCCAGTGGGTGTGAGATGTGGCCAATCCATTTACGCTGTTTAGTGAAGCAGTGCTAAGGTGGGACTAGGTTGGTCGTAGCCAGTAGGTGTGAGATGTGGCCAATCCATTTACGCTGTTTAGTGAAGCAATGCTAAGGTGAGACTCGGATGGTTGTAGCCAGTGGGTGTGAGATGTGGCCAATCCATTTACGCTGTTTAGTGAAGCAATGCTAAGGTGAGACTCGGTTGGTTGTAGCCAGTGGGTGTGAGATGTGGCCAATCCATTTACGCTGTTTAGTGAAGCAATGCTAAGGTGAGACTCGGTTGGTCGTAGCCAGTTGGTGTGAGATGTGGCCAATCCATTTACGCTGTTTAGTGAAGCAATGCTAAGGTGAGACTCGGATGGTTGTAGCCAGTGGGTGTGAGATGTGGCCAATCCATTTACGCTGTTTAGTGAAGCAATGCTAAGGTGAGACTCGGTTGGTTGTAGCCAGTGGGTGTGAGATGTGGCCAATCCATTTACGCTGTTTAGTGAAGCAATGCTAAGGTGAGACTCGGTTGGTCGTAGCCAGTGGGTGTGAGATGTGGCCAATCCATTTACGCTGTTTAGTGAAGCAATGCTAAGGTGAGACTCGGATGGTTGTAGCCAGTGGGTGTGAGATGTGGCCAATCCATTTACGCTGTTTAGTGAAGCAATGCTAAGGTGAGACTCGGATGGTTGTAGCCAGTAGGTGTGAGATGTGGCCAATCCATTTACGCTGTTTAGTGAAGCAATGCTAAGGTGAGACTCGGTTGGTCGTAGCCAGTAGGTGTGAGATGTGGCCAATCCATTTACGCGGTTTAGTGAAGCAATGCTAAGGTGAGACTCGGTTGGTCGTAGCCAGTGGGTGTGAGATGTGGCCAATCCATTTACGCTGTTTAGTGAAGCAATGCTAAGGTGAGACACGGTTGGTCGTAGCCAGTAGGTGTGAGATGTGGCCAATCCATTTACGCTGTTTAGTGAAGCAATGCTATGGTGAGACTCGGTTGGTCGTAGCCAGTGGGTGTGAGATGTGGCCAATCCATTTACGCTGTTTAGTGAAGCAGTGCTAAGATGAGACTCGGATGGTTGTAGCCAGTGGGTGTGAGATGTGGCCAATCCATTTACGCTGTTTAGTGAAGCAATGCTAAGGTGAGACTCGGTTGGTCGTAGCCAGTACGTGTGAGATGTAGCCAATTCATTTACGCTGTTTATTGAAGCAATATTAAGGTGAGACTCGGTTGGTCGTAGCCAGTAGGTGTGAGATGTGGCCAATCCATTTACGCTGTTTAGTGAAGCAATGCTAAGGTGAGACTCGGTTGGTCGTAGCCAGTAGGTTTGAGATGTGGCCAATCCATTTACGCTGTTTAGTGAAGCAATGCTAAGGTGAGACTCGGTTGGTTGTAGCCAGTGGGTGTGAGATGTGGCCAATCCATTCACGCTGTTTAGTGAAGCAATGCTAAGGTGAGACTCGGTTGGTCGTAGCCAGTGGGTGTGAGATGTGGCCAATCCATTT